>CM060935.1:670115663-671365663 GCA_030765085.1 Allium cepa | reverse complement strand
TGCATATTCCAGAAAATCAAATGCAGTGATCAGAGTGTTCTCTGCTTCAAAACTAGGTGAGTAAACATTTTTTTTTAAAAAACAGTTTTTAAATCCTTCATATTTTTGTTTTGTGGCATGAATGTTATAGTAAACATATTATCAATATGTGCATGTTTGATTTGAAGATTTAATGCCATATTTATTTAGCTGTTGAATGTCTGTAAACATGAAATTTTTAAAACTCTGTGCTTATTCATGTTTCAGTTTCATAAAAAAATTCCTATCTTTTAAATTGATGACTAATTAACATTGATCGTTGAAGAGAATTTGATTATAACACTATAATCTTGTTTTTAAATATGAATATAAATATTTTTATGGAATAAATATACTGTAAAAGTTAAAATTCCAGTGGAATAACAAAATTGAAGAAACTCAACCTTAATAATTTAAATTTCTGATCATATGGCCTGAATTAGAATGCAAAAATATGAATTTTAACATGAATTTGGTAATTTATAATTTGGTATTCGAAGAGGAATTGGGATTTGCTTGAATTTGGGAATTAGGGCGATTTCCGATGATTCAAGTTGAGTTGAACGACGAGATTTGGCATAGAGGAGGGCACGGTGATGGGTGATGAGAAAAAAATGGTGAAGGATTTTTCTGATGGACGTGGCGATGGGGCACGGCGTAGTAGAGTTTAAGGGTTGTTTCCTGTTAAGGGTCAAAATCGTGGAGTTGCGTCATCGTTGCTGGGTTTTGATGAATCGCATGAAGGGGGATCGCATTGTCGTAGTGCAAAGCTACCCTGGAGGAGAAGCCACGGTCTCCGGTTATCTTGATCATCGGCGATTTGAAGTTCGGTGGTTCGAACGTTTTTCTTGATGAAGCGGTGAAGCTTTTTTTCGAGTTAGTGTTGGTTTCGATGATCTGTGGGGTCGAAGTAGTTGAAGGAATCAGGGGCGACGTGTGGAGTGTTGAGACGATGATCGGCGTCAACGATGATCGGCGTCGACCGGCTCCGTTGTGCACGTGCACGAGCTAATTGAGCTAATTGGGTGTATCAGCAGTTGTTTGGGAAGACAGTGTTTGGACCGGGTTTTTCATTGTTTTCCTCGAGGCTATCCTCGTGTTCGACTCGCGTGTTTCTCGAAGTTAGTAGAGAGGTTGTCGTGTGTGTTGGTCTCGTGTATTTGGGTTCCCAGGATATCTATCTGTTTTTTTATACTGTAGATTGTATTTTAGAAATCTAAAAACAAACTAAGTTTTAAAATGAAAATTTTTAAATAGTTTAAAAATGTTTGGGGTGTTTTGATCAAAACTTTGTGCTTTAACAAGTTTAAATTAATCTTGTTTAAAAAAAAAATAGTTTGTTTTAAAAGTTTAACATTAACCAGGTTTATACTTTATGAGATGAAGTTTTAATTTGGAAGCAAATTGATATTTAAACAAAGTGTTTAAATTAGTTTTATTAGGAATGAATGTTTGACTTTAAAAAGGAATTTTTGCTTTAAAGTTTGGATTTTTAAATTGCATTTAAAGTAATTTAAAAGTGATTAAGGTAGGGTAGTTAATAATGTTAAATTAAATGATGATGTTTTAGTGTAAAACAATTAAAAGGTTTTGAATTCAAATATTTAATTTTAAATAATTGATGAAGATAAATGGCATACTTGGTTTATCTTAATCTAGTTTTAGATTATAAAGGCAATTAAAGTAAAATTACTTAATCAACTTAAATTGATTAATGTGAGTTATTAAATTAAGGTAAATTAGTTTATGTAATTAATTAAATATAATTAACTACTTAATTAAAATTTAATTAATTAATCAAGGTTAATTAATTTAGAAATAATTAGTTAATAAGTAATTAAGAAGTTAATTACTTAAACATAATTACTTAATAAAGTAATTAAAGCAATTAATTACGCAGAGAAATTAATTAAGTTATTATGGATAATTTTAGTTAATTAATTAAGTTAAATTAATTGAAAAGAATTACTTAATGATGGGATTTAGTATAATTACTTAAAGTAATTAAAGATGTGTAATTACTTAGTGAAGTAATTAATAAATAATTACTGATTGTAATTAGTTAAGAGATTACTTGATGGATAGTAATTAAAGGATAATTACTTAAGGGATGTAATTAAGGATAATTACTCAGTGTAATTAAAGAATTGATTAATGAAATTAATCAAGGTATTGTTTAATTGATTTTGTAATTAAGGAAGTTAATTATTGATTGTGATTAATCAGGTTTGATTAATAAATGTAATTAAGTTTATAATTATTTATTAAATGTAATTAAGAGAACAGTTAGTTAATAAAGTAATTAAAGGGTCATTAATTAATGTAATTAATGAATAATTAATTGTTTAATTAATTAATTAATTAATGTGATTAATTATAAGATAATTAATCAATGAATTGGGAAAGAAGTAATAATTAATTAATGTAAGTAATTAAAGAGTTTTGTAATTAATTATTGTTAGTTAATTAATTAGAATTAATTAAGATTAATGATTAAAGACAAATTAATATTTGTAATTAATTTAAGGATTAATTGCTTAGTGTAATTAAAAAATAATTAATCTAGGTGATTAATTAAGAATATGATTGAAAGATAATTTATCTGAAATTGAAGATTAATTGATTGGATTATGGAGGTGATTAAATAGTGATTAATTAATTAATTGTAATTAATTAATGATTGTTTAAGTAAGGTTAGCTGTTTAATTCTCAGGTAATTAATTTTATTTAAGATGATTAAATTAATTATAAGGGAATTAATAATGCCTATTTGTGTATGATTGATTAGAATATCTGAATTGGTTGATATCTATTGAATGATTGATACTAGATGATTTAGATGTCTATGAAATATGCGATATGCTTCTTTGTGAGATGAATGTTTGATATGAATTATCTGTTGTGATAATATGATTCATGTATTTGTTTATATCATCCTGAACATAAATTAATTGTTTAAACCCTTAAGTACAACTTGGACATTAAAATGGCGTTTGGTTTCGATGAGACCGGGATCGGGTTTCCATATTTGGATATCCGAAAACCACATCGATTCCAATTAAACGTTAGGTCGTTATTCCAAGTGGAGCAAGTGAAGACTCGAGGTGTAAGGGCTATACGTCAGTATAACTCTGTGGGTGATTCCGTAATGAGTTTGACGGAATAGTGCTTATAGGTTCGAGATGGTGATTCAGAGTGCAAGGGCTATGGTCGTTGACTTTGAGGGTGATTCCAAAATGAGTGCAACGAGATAGTGCCTTCGGTTTCGTTCGAACCCAGAACGAACTTGTATGGATTGAATGCTTTCAGCACATCGTCAGGTGGACGATGAGCATTCTAAGTGATATGTCCTATAAAGGTAATCGCAGCCTCAAGCCGCATCAACCGGGAATGGCTAAAACAGGGGAGGTGCAGCAAGGCTTCGTGGGTAGCTCCCACTGGAGAGCAAGATTGACCCCTGTCTAGAAGTCCCTTTTTATTTCGGCTGTGTGGGGCGGTTGATCATGACAACTGCCGGGGTGGTCTTGTTCGGGACTGTCCAGTAAGTGATGGTTCCGGTCTTGTGTTGCAGGGGAGTTAGGGTGGCTCCTCGGTACGGTGATCTAGGCCAGGTACTGTGACGGGCTGTACCCCAGTAGCCCTGCCATTGTATGGAATCCAAAATCCAATAAGTGCCTATACAGTTTTGATTGTGCCCAACTATGTTGGAACGTGAGATGTAAGCATTCCAGCTATTTCTGTATTTTATTTTGAAAACCCTAGACACTATTATAATATCATCAAATTTCCTATCTAATGTTTTGGTTAGCGTAAGGTAAAAACTTTTCCATGTTTATGTGTGGGAAGTCATACGTGATACCTTTCTTTCAAAAGGTTTTGAAAATTAAGCAACTTTAACCTGAGTGTTTATTTTCTGTTTTATTAAACTCTTGGGTACTCATATTACATATGAGTAGTCAAGTGTTTCAGGATTGCTTTGACGAGTTCTGGAGGAGATAATGGAGCAGGAGGCTTCAGCGTGTAGATATATGGTTAGAGTTTCCGCTGTGTGTTATTTTGTATGATGTCTTGTATTGTATTAGACAGAAATGTTATAACTGTCTAAATTGAGATGTTTAGTTGTGTACTCTGATGTATATGATACTATGTATATGTTTTATAATATAATTTATTCGTTCTGCTGTGAGATTCTAATGTTGTTTGGTTCTTCTTTTCTTTCTTTTCTCTTTTCTATCCCTTTCTTTTCTTCTTAATGATGCGTCTTTCTGGAGATAGGAAGGCGGGTCGTTACATTGTGGTATCAGAGCGCTAGGTTGAGCGAGTACCTAGGCTCTGGAGTGGTATCTATCTTGAGAGAGCGTTTTTGTATTTTTAATATGTATATATATTTATATGTATTCTACCTATCCATTGGGTTACCCGTATAGGTATTCCAATATAAGTTATAAAGGTAGATAAGGTAGTGGTGTGTGAACACGAGTACTACCGATGGTTGGAGTTATGATGAGGTTGGAAGTGTATTTGTCGAGACTGTAGACCTAATACCGTATCGAGTAAGTTTGGCAGTTGGGTATGTGGATTTCATTAATCTCTGAAGGAAATCTTTTAAAGGTTCGAAGTTTATCTTTGGAGTATAAGATTGGCTTGCGCTCGTGCGAGCGGATTCTCTAGAGTTTGGACCAGTTGGAAGAGCTGAAGCAAGTAATGGTATTTGGAAACCGAAGGTAGGAGTCTTATCTGTATTGGAGTAGGAGACTCAGTTCAGCTAGGTGTTTGTGCTTGGTCTGAAGTTCGAGTTTCTTGAGAGGTTTCTGCTCATCTTGAAGACTCCTTTTGTAGTTGGTTGGTGTAGATTTGGAGCTTTTGGATAGGAAGTCTTTGGCAGCAGTAGCAGCTTGGAGGTGTTGAGTGTGCTGTCAGGAAGATCTTTTGGCTCAGCAATATCCTAGAGGTGGTGTTCGAAAGCAGTTGTGTGGTCCGTTTCCTCAATGGTTCAGAAGCCTTTGAGATTCTACTGTTTGTAGATCGGGCAAATGGTGAAGGCTTGTCTTCTTCTTTGGAATCCCAGTTGGGTAAGGTGTTTGTGGTTGAGGTGGACCATCAGTTTCTTCTTTAGAAGGGCTTAAGCAGTTCTGTTATGTAAGAGAGAATAGATTCTTTGGAAACCGAACTGGGTAGTATCGCAAAAGTGACCTGCAATGGTTCGGAAGTTCTTTTAGTAATCTTTGCTTTAGTTTGAGACATCTCTGAAGATGTTTGAGCTATCGAGCGGTATTAAACTTTCTGAATATCTTCGAGGAAGTCAAAGGAATTTGTCCGCACCGAGAGATGGAGTTCTGTTTTGATTTGGTTCTTTGATTTTCTAGTGGTTTGGCCTAGTAGAGTAAGAATTCCAGGATAGACAATTTTTATGAGCAATCAGGATTAATTGGATCTAGTTTTCTGAATGGATTACTGCTGTAGTATTTGTGACCAAGTCAGGTAGGTCATTAAGCTTTTATGGGATTTGATGGACAATGTTTCTGGATAAGTTGATCAAGTTTGTGCTTATGTTCATCAAAAGCTTTCTCATCTTCTTCGGATCAGAGTTGCGCAGTGGAAGCATAGTGGTAGCTATCCCAGGATAGAAGCAACTCAGATTCATCAAAAGATTTGTGTTTTCTTGGATCCAAGGTTTTCTTTAGGAAGTTCTTTTGGGATTTGAAGGCTTTGATGTCAGGAGCATCTGTTATGTTTTTCGGATAGGGGAAACAAGTTTGAAGTTCTTGATGCTTGTATAGTAGATTGGTGTTTTGAATTTCTATAGATTTTTGGGAAAATCATCTTGATAAGTAGAATCAGGAGGTCATCTTATTCTTGATTCAGTTTTGATTTGAGAAGCATCTGTGAAGTTGGATTGTCAGGAAGATTGAGGGCAGTCCAGGGTCAGCAGAGGTTGTGGTCAAGAGACAAAGAGATTCGGAATTCGAAGTCGGAGATTTAATTTTTGGATAAGTTTTCTGTAACAACCCGATATTCGCGTCAATTCATAATCGATGTTAAAACGATTTATATTTTCGTCAATTTCCATTTTGAAGTTTTTAAAATTTAAATTTAAATTTAAATTACTAATGGTTATAAAGTTTGAGGTGCTTTGATTTTTTTTTTTAAAAATAAATGGTCCACGAGTTTTTATTTGGGCCGTGAAAAAAGTTACATAGACATATGACCGGCCTTCCCTTTTTCTCACTCTCGTTCACAACCCTAAAAGAAAAAAAAAGAAAAAAAATAAGAAATGGCGGCCTCCCTCGTTCTTCCCCCTTTCGTGATTAGGGTTCGTGAAAATCAGAGTCTCCGACAACCGAAGCTCGATCGAATGAAGGCTCTGGCCTTGCTTAGGCGATCAGCGGCTCCTTCGACATGCTCGAGCTCGAGGGGACATTGGCTTCTCTAAATCGTGGCTAAGGTGAGTGATTTTTATTTCGCTCACATTTAATTCGTCTCAGTATTTTGATTCGAATGTTTGATTTTCATCTCGATGTGGATGATTTTGACTCGGAATTGATCCTTGTTTTCCATGGTTTGATTATCATGTCACTGTTTGTTTTTCGTGTTCCATAGCCTCGGCTTTAACTGGGTTTTGTTCAATGTTTTTGACTTGTTGTTGATCATGTTGTTCATGCTCAGGTTGTTTCTCCTGATTCGATTGAAGTTGAGTTAGTGCCTTTCTGTCAGTTTCATGTACATAAGTTATTACATCATATTATTCTGTCGCATGTAGTTATATGGTGCTGCTTCATGTTATTCATGCTCATGTACATATGTTATTGCTTCATGTTCATATGTGCCTCTAGTCATGTATGTTGGCTTCTTCATGTTGCATGATCGAGTCAAGTTGCACTGCCGTTCCATGATACGCTTGCTTGTTTCTGTGGTTACATTTGTTGTTGCCTTTTTCAGTTTCATTTAATTGACACTGTCTCACTCCATCTACATGTATTTTGATACAGTTGCAACTAAGTTGTACTACTGCCTTTCCTCTCGAGTCTGACACTTGCACTGTCCAGTTTTGTTTAGTTGTTCACTGGTCTGCATTTACCAGTGAAGTTGAACTAGTGTTCTTGTGGTTTGCTGTAGCAATTCATCACACTTGAATTGCATTTGAGTTTCTTTTCAAATCCATCTTCTTGCTTCTTACTACTTTGTGTACTTGATTTAGTTGTACACTTACTGTGCACATTCCATATCATGCCCCTGATATTGTGCATATCATTTTTACCATTATGTCATTCAGTTTGTATTATTATTTCATCATGCTTGCTGTTTGACCTGCTGCACTATATGTTGTGTTGCCATCTTCTTGGTATTTGCAGTTCTCTACTGCCCCTTTAACTTGCTTATGCTCCCTGGAGACGTGGCATTCCTTCTTTACTCCTTTGATTTGTCGCAGTCGTTGTACTGCATATATTGGGGACTGTCCAATTGAGTTAGTTCACTGATGCATTCATTTGCATATCACTCGATTGCCCCTTTTATTACATGTTCTTCAAGACAGATTGCATACCGTTGCATTGTTGGTCTTGTAATTATGTCTCGGTGGTGCATTGTATCTGTTGTCGGTTCTTTACTTTTTGAACCTGTCTTTGAGATGTACTGTGACTATCTATTTTATATGTTGCAGTCTTGAGTTTTTTGTAATGGCCATGTGTGTCTGCTGCACTACATAGTAGCCATGTTAGTGCATTTTGTCGTGTTGGGCCACCATGTCAGTGCTTTATTAACCTGGTTAGCATGCAGTTCCATGTTGCCATTTCTATATCCATTTTGTTAAGGTGTTGTTCGTTATGTACATTCAATTGTGTACATATTTTTCTTTCATTTGGTGGAAGTTTTAACTGTTGCCATCATGTACAGTCTGTTGTACATTGCTCTTCATATTAGTGCATTGGGTCCTTATTCCTTTTAGTTCATACTGTATATCTTTGTGTGCTAGTTGCCATGCACATTCTCCATGTCTGCCTTCTTGACCACTGAGGCCGTGGTATGTGATATTTGAATCTTCATTGATTTCGGTTCGTTGATCATTGGGTACATCGTCACTGTTGTGGCAGGGCAGTGCACGCAAGCGTGAACTGCAGCCACACGGTATTCATTGGGTACATCATCACTATAGTGGCAAGGCAGTGCACGCAAGCGTGAACTGCAGCCACACGGTATGGTTTTATGATATCTATCTTGTTTTGATTAATTGATCTTTTGCATATTCCATATGCTGTAGTGGCGAGGCAGTGCACGCGTGCGTGTACTGCAGCCCTACTCGACTTAATATTTTAATTGATATTTAAATGTTTTGAACTGTTTTGTTTATTTCAATTCAATATTCTGAATTGCATTCTGATTTGGTTTAATTACTGTCGTCTATTCATTATTTAATTATTATTGCTTCTGTGCACTAATAACTGAGTTTGAATTAGACTGACCCGAGTATTATTTTCTTTTGAATTTAATACTCGGGTCAGACCGAGTATTTCAGGTTGTAGATATTCTGCTTTGGGTTGCTGCTAGAGCTATGAAGTTCTTTCATATCTTTTGGAGTAGCCGTCGTCATTTGTAGTAGTCTGTAAAATTGTATAGGAAGATATGCATTCATGTATATTAAATACGTTAATGTACTTGTATATGTAACTTCCTTAGTCGACTGTTGTAGTTGTATCATATGTACCGTGTCATATGTATTGTATCAAATGTATTGTAACTGACATCAGTTATTGTATATATGAGACTTTCTGTTTGATTTGTGTTCCGCATTATATTATCTGTGTGATATTTTATATTTACTGTTCTAAACTATTACGAACCATCGTAGTTCGTTTTATACTAGAATTGGGGTATGTCGATGGGAGAAAATAAATCAGAGATGAAAAATGAAAGAAAATATATTTATATACCACTCCCATTGAGATAACCAATACTAGTATAAGGCCTAACTATTGATGGTCGCTCCTCAACAGCCTTATTCTCCGTGCGAGTTGACAGCACTACACCGTAGTGTTCTTGGCTAGCGTGGGTATAGAGGTGGGGCGTCACAGCTTGGTATCAGAGCCTAGGGTTTAGAACAAATATAAAACATAACTTAGATAGTACATGTGTTACAACTATTTGTCGATGTTTTCTCTCTCATCTTTGCTTAAGATCATCTTTGATTTGTTAGGTATGAATTCCTAATTCTTATTCATGAGCTTGCTGCTATTCTCTATTGCACTTGCTCATTTCTGTATGCACTGCTAAGTATCATTGTATATATGCATTCTTGTCTCTGATTCGTGTACTTAATGCAGTCTCCATACAATTGGGTTTTTGGGTATCAATCTTTGAGACAAATTGCATTTCAATTGTCGACTCTGTCTGCTTATCCATGGTTTTTGGTTTTCATGTGCCTCTCTCTGATAGTTTTAAAATTTCTTTTGTATAAAAGAAATTGTCTTGGACTTTGCCTTGTCGATATCGACGTTGACTTGACTTTTACTTTTGTTAAAGTCATTCATGCATTTATGCTCGTTTTGCTTCGTTTTTCCAATTGTTGATCGATTCTTCTTTTCCGATTAGTTGTTATCACCTTTGTCGACTTTGATAACTTCTATTTCAGGAATTTTTGGGTATTCCTACCTTGATGGATTGGAATCGAATTCTTCGGATTTTATTCACGTCATCGAATGTGAATCTTAGTGAATTGATTTGGTTTTCGAATTTAATCGATTCTTGATTATTTACCGATTTGTTGCTATCATTTATTAGCAACTTTGATGACCTTTTCTTCGGGATTTTTGTGGACATACCTTTCGATGAATTCGGTATCGATTTCTTTGGATTCTATTCACGTCTTCGTATGTGAATTCTTGTGATTGATTGTTTCTACAATCATTTTGTGATTTGTCACTTTATAATATAAAGGTTTCAAATACTAGTAGTAAATATCAAAACTCTTTTATCAAAATGTTTTTAACTCTATTTTCAATATCAAACTCTTTTCCTAAACCGTTTTTCAATCTGCTAGTATATACAAGCCTTTACCTCACTCGGATGAGAAATCTAATTAAACGGCTTAGTAAAACAAGTGGTATGAAACGCTTGCGCTCATTTCGTCGGTTAATTCTTGGACTTGTTCGATTGAACCTCATGTGACAATTTTCTAATGAAGATTTACAGTTTGTTCGTAAATATTTAAGTTAAGAAAGTGGTTATGGGACATGAAGCTAAACTTTTACATTTACTAACTTAGTGTAATTGACACTTCTCGTTGATCATGACGATCATTTTTACGGTTAGACTAGGCCTCATCGGTGTGATTTCGTCTCACACATATCTCTTGGGCTTTGAGGATTGTCTAGACACCATTTGTGTGATTTCGTTCACACATACCTTTTCGGTTAGACTAGGCCTCATCGGTGTGATTTCGTCTCACACATATCTCTTGGGCTTTGAGGATTGTCTAGACACCACTTGTGTGATTTCATTCACACATGCTTTCCTTTTGTTTGCGAGGTTAGACTAGATACCACTTGTGTGATTCCACTCACACATACCTTTTTGAATTTTGGTTAGTCTAGACCTCAATCTGTGTGATTTCGACTCACACATGTGGGGTAGCGCCCCACGGTCTTCGGACCATTCGTGTGTCAAAATTAATGGCTTGCAACCATGAGATAGCGTCTCGTTATGCGTTGCACGTGTTGGTGATTTTCATGCTCATGTGTAGATGAGATTCCGTGCTCCCGTTCTCGCTTTGCGTTGCACGTGTTGATGATTTTTCATGCTCATGTGTAGGTGAGATTCCGTGCTCCCGTTCTCGCTTTGCGTTGCACGTGTTGATGATTTTTCATGCTCGCGTGTAGGTGAGATTCCGTGCTCCCGTTCTCGCTTTGCGTTGCACGTGTTGGTGATTTTCATGCTCACGTGTAGGTGTGATTCCGTGCTCCCGTTCTCGCTTTGCCTTGCACGTGTTGGTGAGTTTTCATGCTCGCATGTAGGTGAGTTTTCGTGCTCCCGTTCTCGTTACGCGTTGCACGTGTTGATGAATTTTCATGCTCGCATGTAGGTGAGTTTTCGTGCTCCCGTTCTCGCCTTGCGTTACATGTGCTGATGAGTTCTCATGCTCGCGTGTAGGTGAGTTTTTGTGCTCCCGTTCTCGTTATGCGTTACATGTGTTGATGAATTTTCATGCTCGCGTGTAGGTGAGTTTTCATACTCTCCTTCGAGTTTTCATACTCTGTTCGAGTTTTCATACTCCGTTTGAGTTTTCATACTCTGTTCGAGTTTTCATACTCCATTCGAGTTTTCATACTCCGTTCGAGTTTTCATACTTCGTTCGAGTTTTCATACTCCCGTTCGAGTTTTCATACTTTCATCTTGTGATTTCTGGATTTCTTGTGATGATTTCTAGAATTTGTGCTTCACCAATTTTCGTGATTTATATTGATAAGTTTTATCAATTCTTGTGCATTGGTGAATTCGTGTGTCATTGACTTGTTATGAGTACAAGTTTAGGGTATGATATCCCTTTCTATCTTTGAGAAGATTCTTGCGACACTTTTGATGAATGAAAATCCACTTATCGAAGTTGCTACTGATATCGCTGTTTTAATCACGTGTTTTAAAAATTGTTTCAAAATAAAAATTGTTTTCAAAATTTTTATAGTTTACGCTTTCAAAAGAATGAGGAAGCGATTTAAACGTTTCAGCAAAATCGAGGACTATGACCCCTTTCTTTTACTGATTCGTTTAATTCCGGACTTGTCCGTTTGAGGGTGAAAATTTGTAAATTCCTTTTATAAAATTAAGAGAATATTTTGTGATTGTATTGCCCATTGAGTGCTTTAAGAATTCTGGTCGATGCGCTTGATCAACGTTATCGATAGGAATCTCCTAGATGCTTTGATGAGACAATCAGACACAATAAATTGAATTTTAAAATGTAAATTTTTCTGAAAAGATAATTACATAAAGTAAATTGTAAATTTCGAAAGTTTTAGCTTTTCGGGAAAGAATATTATTTAAAACAACTCTTTTCCGACACTTCTATTCTGGTGATTCCCGTGGGAACCAAGACTCTATCGTTTGTACCAATGCTAATCGTGTTAGTTTGCATGCCATTCTCTTGCAAAAGAGAACGTGCTGTCTCTTGTGTTTCTAAATCATTAATGCCTATTGAGACTAGATATGTCATTCATGATTTAGTGCTCTTGGCTATTGATTTCGTTCTTCAAGATTTGGCATCATTATTTTGGGTAAGAAATTTGTTCTCTACCCTGATCATGAATCTTGGGAATATTTATTTTCTCATAAGGAACATGATTTGCGTCAACCACGTTGACTCGAGCTCCATACATCTTATGATCTTGATATTATTTACCACTCCCGGATGGGAAATCGTGTTGCCGATGCACTTGTCGTAGGCAAACAAGTGGTTGTTCTTTGATGATGTCCGAATGGAATCATCTTTTCACCAGGTTCATCAGACGTTTCGATGTACTTCGTTTTATTGAGCTTCGTCTCATTCCTTTTAGGGACTTACGTCTGATGTTCTTTTATGTTGATCGGTTCATTGGACGTACCGTTTTTGTACTACGTCGGCGTTCCGAATTAATGAAGCTTTGATTCATCTGGCGTATCGTTATTGTACTGCGCTGTTGTTCCAAATTAATCGTGTTTCACCTATGAAAGGTGTTGTGTGTTTCAGTCGGTCGGGAAAGTTAGTGCCTCGATATATTGGGCCATTTCCTATCACTGAACGTATTGGTTTCTTGGCTTATCGCCTCTTATTACCGGCTCAATTTTCTGTTATTCATGACGTGTTTCACGCGTCTTTCTTTTACGGAAATGCCTTAGGGATTCCGATTTTTATTCTTGAGCCCGGTATTATTGAAGAAATTGAAGTTTCACCATATTTGACTTTGAGCAACATTCTATTCACATCAATGCTTCGAGGGTTCAGCACCCTCGAAATAAAGATGTTTTTCTCGTGAAAGTTTATTGGTTCTCAAATCCTATGGATTTCACTTAGGAATCCAGAGAATTTATCGAGCAAACACGTTCAGGCTCTCTCTCTCTCTCTCATGCTCTTTATGGTGAACTTCCTATTTCAAATTTCTTCATCGTGTGTTGATATATTCTTATGGTTGTTACCTTTTGCCCATTTATTCCTTAAGATTGCGAGGACGCAATTTCTTTAAGGAGGGGAGTCTGTAACAACCCGATATTCGCGTCAATTCATAATCGACGTTAAAACGATTTATATTTTCGTCAATTGCCATTTTGAAGTTTTTAAAATTTAAATTAAAATTTAAATTACTAATGGTTATAAAGTTTGAGGGGCTTTGATTTTTTTTAAAAAAAATAAATGGTCCACGAGTTTTTATTTGGGCCGTGAAAAAAGTTACATAGACATATGACCGGCCTTCCCTTTTTCTCACTCTCGTTCACAACCCTAAAAGAAAAAAAAAGAAAAAAAATAAGAAATGGCGGCCTCCTTCGTTCTTCCCCCTTTCGTGATTAGGGTTCGTGAAAACCAGAGTCTCCGGCAACCGAAGCTCGATCGAATGAAGGCTCTGGCCTTGCTTAGGCGATCAGCGGCTCCTTCGACATGCTCGAGCTCGAGGGGACATTGGCTGCTCTAAATCGTGGCTAAGGTGAGTGATTTTTATTTCACTCACATTTAATTCGTCTCAGTATTTTGATTCGAATGTTTGATTTTCATCTCGATGTGGATGATTTTGACTCGGAATTGATCCTTGTTTTCCATGGTTTGATTATCATGTCACTGTTTGTTTTTCGTGTTCCATAGCCTCGGCTTTAACTGGGTTTTGTTCAATGTTTTTGACTTGTTGTTGATCATGTTGTTCATGCTCAGGTTGTTTCTCCTGATTCGATTGAAGTTGAGTTAGTGCCTTTCTGTCAGTTTCATGTACATAAATTATTACATCATATTATTCTGTCGCATGTAGTTATATGGTGCTGCTTCATGTTATTCATGCTCATGTACATATGTTATTGCTTCATGTTCATATGTGCCTCTAGTCATGTATGTTGGCTTCTTCATGTTGCATGATCGAGTCAAGTTGCACTGCCGTTCCATGATACGCTTGCTTGTTTCTATGGTTACATTTGTTGTTGCCTTTTTCAGTTTCATTTAATTGACACTGTCTCACTCCATCTACATGTATTTTGATACAGTTGCAACTAAGTTGTACTACTGCCTTTCCTCTCGAGTCTGACACTTGCACTGTCCAGTTTTGTTTAGTTGTTCACTGGTCTGCATTTACCAGTGAAGTTGAACTAGTGTTCTTTTGTTTGCTGTAGCAATTCATCACACTTGAATTGCATTTGAGTTTCTTTTCAAATCCATCTTCTTGCTTCTTACTACTTTGTGTACTTGATTTAGTTGTACACTTACTGTGCACATTCCATATCATGCCCCTGATATTGTGCATATCATTTTTACCATTATGTCATTCAGTTTGTATTATTATTTCATCATGCTTGCTGTTTGACCTGCTGCACTATATGTTGTGTTGCCATCTTCTTGGTATTTGCAGTTCTCTACTGCCCCTTTAACTTGCTTATGCTCCCTGGAGACGTGGCATTCCTTCTTTACTCCTTTGATTTGTCGCAGTCGTTGTACTGCATATATTGGGGACTGTCCAATTGAGTTAGTTCACTGATGCATTCATTTGCATATCACTCGATTGCCCCTTTTATTACATGTTCTTCAAGACAGATTGCATACCGTTGCATTATTGGTCTTGTAATTATGTCTCGGTGGTGCATTGTATTTGTTGTCGGTTCTTTACTTTTTGAACCTGTCTTTGAGATGTACTGTGACTATCTATTTTATATGTTGCAGTCTTGAGTTTTTTGTAATGGCCATGTGTGTCTGTTGCACTACATAGTAGCCATGTTGGTGCATTTTGTCGTGTTGGGCCACCATGTCAGTGCTTTATTAACCTGGTTAGCATGCAGTTCCATGTTGCCATTTCTATATCCATTTTGTTAAGGTGTTGTTCGTTATGTACATTCAATTGTGTACATATTTTTCTTTCATTTGGTGGAAGTTTTAACTGTTGCCATCATGTACAGTCTGTTGTACATTGCTCTTCATATTAGTGCATTGGGTCCTTATTCCTTTTAGTTCATACTGTATATCTTTGTGTGCTAGTTGCCATGCACATTCTCCATGTCTGCCTTCTTGACCACTGAGGCCGTGGTATGTGATATTTGAATCTTCATTGATTTCGGTTCGTTGATCATTGGGTACATCGTCACTGTTGTGGCAGGGCAGTGCACGCAAGCGTGAACTGCAGCCACACGGTATTCATTGGGTACATCATCACTGTAGTGGCAAGGCAGTGCACGCAAGCGTGAACTACAGCCACACGGTATGGTTTTATGATATCTATCTTGTTTTGATTAATTGATCTTTTGCATATTCCATATGCTGTAGTGGCGAGGCAGTGCACGCGTGCGTGTACTGCAGCCCTACTCGACTTAATATTTTAATTGATATTTAAATGTTTTGAACTGTTTTGTTTATTTCAATTCAATATTCTGAATTGCATTCTGATTTGGTTTAATTACTGTCGTCTATTCATTATTTAATTATTATTGCTTCTGTGCACTAATAACTGAGTTTGAATTAGACTGACCCGAGTATTATTTTCTTTTGAATTTAATACTCGGGTCAGACCGAGTATTTCAGGTTGTAGATATTCTGCTTTGGGTTGCTGCTAGAGCTATGAAGTTCTTTCATATCTTTTGGAGTAGCCGTCGTCATTTGTAGTAGTCTGTAAAATTATATAGGAAGATATGCATTCATGTATATTAAATACGTTAATGTACTTGTATATGTAACTTCCTTAGTCGACTGTTGTAGTTGTATCATATGTACCGTGTCATATGTATTGTATCAAATGTACTGTAACTGACATCAGTTATTGTATATATGAGACTTTCTGTTTGATTTGTGTTCCGCATTATATTATCTGTGTGATATTTTATATTTACTGTTCTAAACTGTTACGAACTATCGTAGTTCGTTTTATACTAGAATTGGGGTATGTCGATGGGAGAAAATAAATCAAAGATGAAAAATGAAAGAAAATATATTTATATACCACTCCCATTGAGATAACCAATACTAGTATAAGGCCTAACTATTGATGGTCGCTCCTCAACAGCCTTATTCTCCGTGCGAGTTGACAGCACTACACCGTAGTGTTCTTGGCTAGCGTGGGTATAGAGGTGGGGCGTCACATTTTCTCCGAATCATAAGGTCTTTGAGATTGGGTAAGATGGAAACTAGCTCAAGAGTGTTTGAGAATCTTTCTGTATTCTCTTAAGGATAAATGTTTGAGCTATCACTGGTTTAGAACCAGTAGGTCATGGAGATTAGGAAATTGATCGGATTGCCTGTGATCCGGTATTCTGTTTGGATTATAGATCTAGATATAGGAGTTCTAGACCTGAGTAGCGCAACTAGTTTAGATTCTGTAGGGCGAGTAACCCGATGTTTGTACCTGGGAAACTCGAGAAAATTCTGTCCAAATTTTGTTTGGAGAGTTAGAATTGTTTGTTTGAATTGGATGTTATGGTTTCTAGTATATGGTTGATAGCATATGTTGCTATTTTAAAATTTAAATCTGTATGAGATTATTAAATTATCTTTGCTTTAATTTCGAGGACGAAATTCTTTTAAGGTGGGAGGGATGTGATGTCCCGGAATGTTGGGCAATACTTATTTAATAATTTCCATTATAATTCATTTTGAAATATATTATATTGATCTAAAATCTAAATTAACCAAATATTATATATTCAAAACTAATAATTAATCTAATTTAACAAATGTTATCTTTTCAAAAACTCAATAATAATGATAATTTAATTTGAATGTTTATTCTTTTCAAATTATAATAATAATATATATGAGTAATTAATAATTAATCTTTTTAAGTTAATAAAAATAATTCCATTTGTAATGTATATATGTATACATTGTAATAAGGAAATTGGTTCAATTTAAATTTAATAAAAATATTTTCAAATTATAATATATATGTTTATATATTGTGATTTGGAGTTCTATTTCAAAATTCCAATAATCACTGAAGTTAATACTTAAGATGTTCTATTTACAATGAATATTTATATTTGTATAAAATTATTGTGAATAGAAAATGGTGAATTAAACTTAAATAGAAAATACGTTTTCTAATTTATAGTGTACATAAGTTTTTACAGTAATAAGGTGCTTTTCAAAAGCTATTTAAAATCAATTTTTATTTATAAACACTTAAAGGAAAATTTATTTTTATTAAATGAATAATAACTTGAAATTAGTACATTATTATAAAAGTTTAAATTGTTTTCCTTTAAATTGATTTTTTGAAAACAAATTTAGATTCTTAATATGATATTAATGTTAGTCATAGAAATTTATGTTTAAGCTTTTAAAATAAAATTAAAATAAATTTTACTTTCTTTTAGAACTTATCTTTAGGAAAGTAAGTTTTGAATAATTATAAACTAAGACACAAAGTTTTAAATATATTACATTTCATAGTTGACGTGAGTATTAAATTAGTAGTAATTAAGGTTTATTCATTTATAAACAAATAATTAAGGTCTGATTCAATTTTTTTTTTAAAATAATCAATGTAATTCTTAAAACACTTCGCAATATAATAACATGGGAGAACACACTTGTATACAAATTTATAAGGGGTTTTGACATTTGTAAATAAATTGGTTCATTCTTTAACAAGTGGCAATCTATCTTTTAAGGGAAAATTTTTGTTTTTTAATTAAAAGTTCAAAAGAAAAATATATGTTGGTTTATTTTCTTCAGCTAAACTTCTTTAATCTTCTTCAATTTAAAAAAAAAAGGAAAACTAAATGCAGATTCAAACTGAAAAGAAAACATAATCCAATCTGTAATTAATGAAAGAAAAAGAAGATCTGAAGCTATACAGCTGAATTTGGGAATCAACAACATCTTTAACAAAACATGGCTTCAAGCTCAATTGGAAAACATGCAAAAGCAAATTTAAAGTCCAGTAATGAAAATGCAGTAATGCATATTCCAGAAAATCAAATGCAGTGATCAGAGTGTTCTCTGCTTCAAAACTAGGTGAGTAAACATTTTTTTTTAAAAACAGTTTTTAAATCCTTCATATTTTTGTTTTGTGGCATGAATGTTATAGTAAACATATTATCAATATGTGCATGTTTGATTTGAAGATTTAATGCCATATTTATTTAGCTGTTGAATGTCTGTAAACATGAAATTTTTAAAACTCTGTGCTTATTCATGTTTCAGTTTCATAAAAAAATTCCTATCTTTTAAATTGATGACTAATTAACATTGATCGTTGAAGAGAATTTGATTATAACACTATAATCTTGTTCTTAAATATGAATATAAATATTTTTATGGAATAAATATACTGTAAAAGTTAAAATTTCAGTGGAATAACAAAATTGAAGAAATTCAACCTTAATAATTTAAATTTCCGATCATATGGCCTTAATTAGAATGCAAAAATATGAACTTTAACATGAATTTGGTAATTTATAATTTGGTATTCGAAGAGGTTGGGATTTGCTTGAATTTGGGAATTGGGTCGACTTCCGATGATTCAAGCTTAGTTGAACGGCGAGATTTGGCATGGAGGAGGGCACGGTGATGGGTGATGAGAGGAAAATGGTGAAGGATTTTTCTGATGGACGTGGCGATGGGGGCACGGCATAGTAGGGTTTAAGGGTTGTTTCCTGTTAAGGGTCGAAATCGTGGAGTTGCGTCATCGTTGCTGGGTTTTGATGAATCGCATGAAGGGGGATCGCATTGTCGTAGTGCAAAGCTACTCTGGAGGAGAAGCCACGGTCTCCGGTTATCTTGATCATCGACGATTTGAAGTTTGGTGGTTCGAACGTTTTTCCTGATGAAGCACTGAAGCTTTTTTTCGAGTTAGTGTTGGTTTCGATGATCTGTGGGGTCGAAGTAGTTGAAGGAATCAGGGGCGACGTGTGGAGTGTTGAGACGATGATCGGCGTCAAACGGCTCCGTTGTGCACGTGCACGAGCTAATTGAGCTAATTGGGTGTATCAGCAGTTGTTTGGGAAGACAGTGTTTGGACCGGGTTTTTCATTGTTTTCCTCGAGGCTATCCTCGTGTTCGACTCGCGTGTTTCTCGAAGTTAGTAGAGAGGTTGTCGTGTGTGTTGGTCTCGTGTATTTGGGTTCCCAGGATATCTATCTGTTTTTTTTTACTGCAGATAGTATTTTAGAAATCTAAAAACAAACTAAGTTTTAAAATGAATTTTTTTAAATAGTTTAAAAATGTTTGGGATGTTTTGATCAAAACTTTGTGCTTTAACAAGTTTAAATTAATCTTGTTTAAAAAAAAAAGTTTGTTTTAAAAGTTTAATATTAACCAGGTTTATACTTTATGAGATGAAGTTTCAATTTGGAAGCAAATTGATATTTAAACAAAGTGTTTAAATTAGTTTTATTAGGAATGAATGTTTGACTTTAAAAAGGAATTTTAGGTTTAAAGTTTGGATTTTTAAATTGCATTTAAAGTAATTTAAAAGTGATTAAGGTAGGGTAGTTAATAATGTTAAATTAAATGATGATGTTTTAGTGTAAAACAATTAAAAGCTTTTGAATTCAGATATTTAATTTTAAATAATTGATAAAGATAAATGGCATACTTGGTTTATCTTAATCTAGTTTTAGATTATAAAGGCAATAAAAGTAAAATTACTTAATCAACTTAAATTGATTAATGTGAGTTATTAAATTAAGGTAAATTAGTTTGTGTAATTAATTAAATATAATTAACTACTTAATTAAAAATTAATTAATTAATCAAGGTTAATTAATTTAGAAATAATTAGTTAATAAGTAATTAAGAAGTTAATTACTTAATGATTAAGAAGAATTATTCAAATATAATTACTTAATAAAGTAATTAAAGCAATTAATTACTTAGAGAAATTAATTAAGTTATTATGGATAATTTTAGTTTATTAATTAAGTTTAATTAATTGAAAAGAATTACTTAATGATGGGATTTAGTATAATTACTTAAAGTAATTAAAGATGTGTAATTACACAGTGAAGTAATTAATAAATAATTACTGATTGTAATTAATTAAGAGATTACTTGATGGATAGTAATTAATGTATAATTACTTAAGGGAAGTAATCAAGGATAATTACTCAATGTAATTAAAGAATTGATTAATGAAAGTAATCAAGGTATTGTTTAATTGATTTTGTAATTAAGGAAGTTAATTATTGATTGTGATTAATCAGGTTTGATTAATAAATGTAATTAAGTTTATAATTATTTATTAAATGTAATTAAGAGAACAATTAATTAATAAAGTAATTAAAGGGTCATTAATTAATGTAATTAATGAATAATTAATTATTTAATTAATTAGTTAATAAATGTGATTAATTATAAGATAATTAATCAATGAATTGAGAAAGAAGTAATAATTAATTAATGTAACTAATTAAAGACTTTTGTAATTAATTATTGTTAATGAATTAATTAGAATTAATTTAGATTAATGATTAAAGATAAATTAATATGTGTAATTAATTTAAGTATTAATTGCATAGTGTAATTAAACAATAATTAATCTAGGTGATTAATTAAGAATATGATTGAAAGATAATTTATCTGAAATTGAAGATTAATTGATTGGATTATGAAGGTGATTAAAGAGTGATTAATTAATTAATTGTAATTAATTAATGATTGTTTAAGTAAGGTTAGTTGTTTAATTCTCAAGTAATTAATTTTATTTAAGATGATTAAATTAATTATAAAGGAATTAATAATGCCTATTTGTGTATGATTGATTGGAATATCTGAATTGGTTGATATCTATTTAATGATTGATACTGGATGATTTGGATGTCTATGAAATATGCGATATGCTGCTTTGTGAGATGAATGTTTGATATGAATTATTTTTTGTGATAATATGATTCATCTATTTGTTTATATCATCCTGAACATAAATTAATTGTTTAAACCCTTAAGTACAACTTGGACATTAAAATGTCGTTTGGTTTCGATGAGACCGGGATCGGGTTTCCATATTTGGATATCCGAAAACCACATCGATTCCAATCAAACGTTAGGTCGTTATTCCAAGTGGAGAAAGTGAAGACTCGAGGTGTAAGGGCTATACGTCAGTATAACTCTGTGTGTGATTCCGTAATGAGTTTGACGGAATAGTGCTTATAGGTTCGAGATGGTGATTCAGAGTGCAAGGGCTATGGTCGTTGACTCTGAGGGTGATTCCAAAATGAGTGCAACGAGATAGTGCCTTCGGTTTCGTTCGAACCCGGAACGAACTTGTATGGATTGAATGCTTTCAGCACATCGTCAGGCGGATGATGAGCATTCTAAGTAATATGTCCTATAAAGGTAATCGCAGCCTCAAGCCTCATCAACCGGGAATGGCTAAAACAGGGGAGGTGCAGCAAGGCTTTGTGGGTAGCTCCCACTGGAGAGCAAGATTGACCCCTGTCTAGAAGTCCCTTTTTATTTCGGCTGTGTGGGGCGGTTGATCATGACAACTGCCGGGGTGGTCTTGTTCGGGACTGTCCAGTAAGGGATGGTTCCGGTCTTGTGTTGCAGGGGAGTTAGGGTGGCTCCTCGGTACGGTGATCTAGGCCACGTACTGTGACGGGTGGTACCCCAGTACCCCTGCCATTGTATGGAATCCAAAATACAATAAGTGCCTGTACGGTTTTGATTGTGCCCAACTATGTTGGAACGTGAGATGTAAGCATTCCAGCTATTTTTGTATTTTATTTTGAAAACCCTAGACACTATTATAATATCATCAGATTTCCTATCAAATGTTTTGGTTAGCGTAAGGTAAAAACTTTTTCATGTTTATGTGTGGGAAGTCTTACGTGATACCTTTCTTTCAAAAGGTTTTGAAAATTAAGCAACTTTAACCTGAGTGTTTATTTTCTGTTTTATTAAACTCTTGGGTACTCATGTTACGTATGAGTAGTCAAGTGTTTCAGGATTGCTTTGACGAGTTCTGGAGGAGATAATGGAGCAGGAGGCTTCAGCGTGTAGATATATGGTTAGAGTTTCTGTTGTGTGTTATTCTGTATGATGTCTTGTATTGTATTAGACAGAAATGTTATAACTGTCTAAATTGAGATGTTTAGTTGTGTACTCTGATGTATATGATACTATGTATATGTTTTATAATATAATTTATTCGTTCCGCTATGAGATTCTGATGTTGTTTGGTTCTTCTTTTCTTTCTTTTCTCTTTTCTATCCCTTTCTTTTCTTCTTAATGATGCGTCTTTCTGGAGATAGGAAGGCGGGTCATTACAGTTCCATCCCTTTAACAGGCTCGAAGTGGATTCCGTTCCACGAAAAATTAGATTTTAAGATGCCAGTGCTTTTCTATGAGTTTTAACAAAATTTCTAAGTAAAAATTAATAAATTACTTGAATTCTTGAACTCTTGATACTTATGAGTCTTCGATCTTGATATCTTGAATCTCTATACTGTACAGTCTTCATTCTTGTTACCTGCATGGTTAAATCCGCATATACATATATATCTAAACTTATACTGTTAGTATTTATATTTTATAATCTATTCTAAGGTTGTTATCATCAAAACCATCATCTCACGGACTAACTATCTCCCCCTTTTTGATGATGACAATCTTTGTTTATAAAATATTACTTTTATCCTAATAACTCCCCCTTAATCTATGCATAACTACCCTATTTTATACTTCTCCCCCTTTGTCATCAACAAAAAACAAACTCTAAACTATGTAACATCAAACTATATAACTCCCCCTCATTCTTGGACTAAAATACATGCATTAATAAACTTATACAATGGAATATAGAATTGATAGTCACAATAATGAATCAAAGATTATATACATGTCAATGTATAATTATACGTGTTTTGTACAACAAACATCAATCCACACTAAATATTAATCAAATTCAAACGAAGCCAAAGCAAATGAAATCAAATCAACCAAGGCAAACAATTCAAACAAAGCAACCAAATAAAAGTAAACGTTACGTGGAACTTCCATCCATCCTTCTTCTTCAAAGATAGGGTATGCCTTAATAGCATCCCAATTTTCATTGTCGTTGGTGAGAGAGACTGGAGGATGTGCTTCGTTATCATCCTTGTGTAGGGAGGAAATCATCCATCGTAGTGCATCGAAATGCCATTCTTGCTCCTTGATCATCTGCATTTGACTCAATTCTAAGTGTCGCTGGTTACGAAGAATGAACAAGAGAATATTCTTGAACGAATTAAGAGTTTCTTCAAGATTTTCGGATAAGTTATGAATTGGATTAGCCATATTTGGATTTGTGAGAATAATGAGAGATAGAGTGGATAAGAAATAGTTTTCAGTGATGAATTCTGGAAGAAATAGGTATTTATAGGTGTAGAAATTCGTTTGAAATGAATAGACATATGGTAAATATTCAAATTTCAAATTCAAAATGAATTGTCATTTCTAACCAGTACATGTCGACATGGTCATAGGGGGTATGTCGACATGGTGTAGTGAAATTTGATGATATATTTTGATTTTGTGAATAATTGTGTATGTATATATATATATACATATATATATATATATATATAATATACTGACATTTATTCTGGAGATCAGATAAGCTAGATAACAGAAAGAAATTCCATTTCACTTCATACTAAGACGAAACAACGATTAATCATAAAGAACTACACGAACATTCAAATCAAAATAAACTAAAACAAATACAACGAGATAAAAAAAGGTAGAACTAGTTAGAGGATGATGATGATGAAGAAAGTCCAAGTTTCTTTCTGACTTTGGAAATGAACTTGTTCATCTTGGATCAAATTTTGTCCAACTTCTTACTAACAGATCGTTTAAGAATCCGTTGATTCTCAACAATCGTCTTTTGGTTTTTGAGAAGGGTTTTGTTGGATGGATTAGGAGGATAGTCGGTTCTTTCCAAAGAGGTTTTACCTTCTTCTTCTTATTCAATTTCCATTTCTTCACCTTCTTCTTCCTCCTCTTCCTCTTCTTCCATTTCCTTATGAGCCAAACGCTCTTCCTTTTCGGCAAGAGTCTCATAAGATTGAAAAACAAATGGAATTTTCGTAAGCGAAATGTTGAAATGATTGAAAACTTTTCTAGAAAAAAATTCTTTGCCTTTGAAATCCACTCCAAAATAGTTAAAAATCCGAGTGAGATAAGTTCCATGATACAAAGTATTCTCACCCATTTCAAGATTTTTGGAACGAAGTTCATCCATAATAACTTGCACCTAATTTATGTCATAATTTCCAAAAATAGCAAAAAGTGCTTTGCAAACTTTTGAAGTAGGATTGTTAAAACCCCCGATCTTAGGGTCAAAATGTTGCAAAAGAAGATTGACAATTCTTGCTTTTGGTCGAAAATTTCGATTTTTGAATTCAAAATTATCGTTCCCTTCGAAAATGTGATGAAATGTCTCACGATCATTTTCATCGATTTTAAAATTAAAGAGATCCATTCCCGTACACTTGCAATTGAGAATGGTACCCAAAAGATCACAATTCAAAACAATTCTAGTGCATTTGACACTACTCCAAATTTCATCCTCATTTCTATTATAAAATCCACGGTTTAAATTTGCATAGAAAATTTTGACAAGATTTAGATAGCAAACAAAATCATTTTGAGAAGCATCAATAAGACTAAAAATTTGATTGTTTGCAAAAAGAGAATCAATTTCATAAGAAGAAAAATCTTGAAAGATAGCAAACTTTCCGGGATGGACTTTGGCATAATTAGCATAATTGATGTATGCTTTTATTGCCTTCGGATCATTGAAGAGTTGCTCTTTTATCTTTCTGGAAATTCTCATGGTGGAGGGGTTGCTTGAAGAAGCTGTGACGACCCGTAAATCCGTACTCCTTGAATATACACTAATCTCCATAGATTAATTCAAGATGAACAGAAATACGAATTATCAATGTTTTAAGAAAAAGAAAGAGCTAGAAGAAGAGATAAGAAGATAGAAAATAGAGAGAAAAGAAAGTAGAAAATAGAACGGAACAGAAAACAACAGAACAATAACAGAATCTCACAATTCGCAGCGGAACAACATATAAGAATAAATGAATAATCTTTAAACAAAGAACTATATCAGTTATTACATTTTATACATTACATTTCATTACATCATATCATCAGAGTGTACAACAACAACAAACAACATCAAACAGCGGAAAAAGAAATACTATACTTAATAATACGCCATGCCATCCAGCTTGCCTCCAGCAACTCCAGAATATCCAGAATATCCTGATAAACCTTAACTCTTAACTGCCCGTGTGGAAATTTGTGGGCACCCAGAGTTTAGGAAGGAAAACAATAAACTCCGAGTCAGTCATGTGACTGGTGTGAGAACTCAAAACAGTTTATTTATCTTTGAAAACAAAATAGATGAATATTTTTAAAGTCAATTCGCAATGCTTTTAAAAATGAGACTACCATAAGACCTCCCACCACACACACAATGCAAACGCAGACTTGGAGGAGATTTCTCCTTATGATAGTCAAAGATGCTTGATACGCATTAAAAAGAAACATTTGATATTATTATTAGTGCATAGTGTAGGAAAAATCATTTCGAAAGTAGAATATAAATCTTAGCCAGCATAGGTACCATTATAGTATGCTTACTATAGCTACCATATTAGATGGCAGGTTCTACAACTAAAACCGTACAAGTCTCGTATTGTTTCTTTGGATTTCCAACGAATGATCAGGCCAAGGAACTTCCCATTGCCACATGAGAATGCCTCTGGATGGACATCCCCGAGAACCAAACCGGATCTCTACCAACACAAGGCCGGGTTACCCCTAACTGAGTAACAACTGACCGAATATGCCATCCCCCGGTCCTTTGGGACCTTTCAACCGAGCGCTCGCAATCAATTCACACAATCATAAAGTGTTTTCAACATGAGTAAGTATTTGGGCTCCATACCATGATACCACCCTTTTCCAGAAGGAAATGCACACATCCTAAAGGGCGCTACCCCTCATAACCTTGCCGCATCTTTCCTGTTTTGACCATTCCCGAGGTGTGAGGCTCGACGAAGTCATGTCCACAAAAACATACTTTGTACAAAAGCCATGCTTTGGGTCAACAAATGATCATAGAAATGATCACCAGGATAGACGATCAAATAAACGATCTTATCGCAAATAATCAACACAATGATCATTTCACAGCAACACTCAGCATGTCACATTACCAAATTGGGAATATATCGCTGATAACCTTCAACTACATAACCTCTGAGCTCGTACGTCTCAGAGAAGGGTGTTAAGCTAAAAGAATAAATTCTTCGCCACCAACAGAAATATATTTGAAAGAAATCGGCTTTATATCTCAATTTGTAACGTCAGACATACAATCCATACAAGTCTGTTCCGGGCTCGAACAAAACCGAAGGCACTTACAAAGAAGTCCTTGCTATCCGGATATCACAATCCTGATCGGATTTCCCATCACATATGGAGAACTCTATACCGGAGCAACTCGGTGCAGAGTCAATAGACAGGTCATCCTATCGCTCTCGCAAATACCGGGTCTTCAACACCGATCTTCAATGCTATCCATTACGTCGTATCACTATTCGGAATGGGTAATCCGAATAACGTGCGCAATAATTTAAAAACAAGTGTAGCATTCAAATTCAACAAATCACAACAAATACCTTTCAAAGGTAAATTTTGATAGTCGGTTATTGAACTATCAATGGATATGCACACATCACCAGTTTCCAAATAATTTTCCAAATTATTTATTTTCCAAAATATCTTTACAAGATATATTATTTCCAATACTTCAAAAATAAATCAATATTTATTTTTAAACAAGTTCCCCTTTCCTTTATAAATTCCTTAGTGAATTTATAATCCAAAATATCTATGAATATTCGATTTCAATTATTCATTTCAATTTATCTTCAAAAGGATAAATTCCCAAAATATTCACTTTATATTGGAAAACATTTCTATACTTACTTATTAAGTAATTCTCAATCCATTTATTTTCAACACTTGAAAAATATTCAATATACTTAAATCGAAATTAAGTATATATTTCATTCTTTAAGGAAATCATTCTCTTAAATATATTTATTTGGGCCAAAACGAATGTTGCGTAAAACATCGTTACGACATCCCAAAATCACTAGTATAGGGATTCAAAATTTAAAATAGATATATAAATCCCAATACTATACAAAACATTTCCTTTCGGAAATCATTTACTATAACAACAGTGTTATAGTCCACCATTTCCTTCTATTTCTCGAAAACGTCTATTTCAACAATGAATGTTGAAATCTATGGTTTCGAATGTCAACATATTTTAAAACATCGTTAGATCGTTTTAATTCTGTTTAAAATATCACATCCTAAACAATTTCTTTAATATATTATTCACTATTCAGAAACGTGAATATACTACGTTAACCAATTTCATCATTTCATACATTTCATTTTAAAGGACTATTCACAGTCAAAAACGTGAATATAACTTCATAAATAAGTTATAAAAATTAACTTATCAAAATAAGTCGTTTGCGAATTTATAAAACAACGTTTATAAATTCCATTTCTATATATTTTATAACTACTTTCTTTATAAATTTTCTTTATTAACCTATTCACTTTATATCTCAATTTGTACAAAAAGTCCATATTATAAGTTAAATACTTATAAAACAATTATTTACAAAATCGTTCTTTTGAACTTCATAATTATAAATCCTATAACTTATAAGATTCAATGATTTATTCAAAACTATTCTTTTAATAACTTTATAAAATTTATAAATCTTACTATTTATAAATTTCATTTATAACTTCACCATTTTTAATTTTATAAATTCCATTCATTTACAAAATTCATTTTCACTTCATTCAAACACTTATAAAAACTCGTTTTATAATGTCAATATTTCAACTTATAAATATCCATTTATAAATCTCTTAATATAAATCAATTTATATTATTCTTTAAAACGTCTTTAAACTCTTTTAAAATTTCACCATTCTGATTTATAAAATAATCAAATTTTATAAATCCTATATTTTAAACTTTTATAATAAATTCAAAAATCCCGATTTAAACTATTTTATAAAATCATTAATCCATATTTTCAAAAATCAGCTTTTAACCGTATTTCTCAAAAATCATAATTTTTATAACATCAAAAATTATAACGTTATTTATTTAGAATAAATCAATTTCCAAAAATATTTTATAACGTATTCTTTCAAAAATCACTTTGAAAATCCTTTTAAAAATCCCAAAATTCGGGTCCAATGATGCTACACACCAAATAGTCAATCATGACAACAACGTTATCATATATCGATATGATAGTCCATCAAATATCAAAATATCTGAAATCAAATAAATACTGTTGAGGAATCCAGTTGGATCTCTCCAACCTGTTTTCCTGCGTCCACAAACATTAGCACAATACCAATTTCGCTCCAGTACGAAATTATCGCGATATATGGGATTTAAAATATTATCCGCTTAATAGACGGCGCAATAGGGTCTCATCCGCTAAACAAATGCGGAAAATCAATAACTCCAATATATACATATGCCAATATATATATTGCTATTATATATATAATACCAATTTCACTGTTTATGAAATATTCGCGGTATATGTTTTTAGTAAATAACATCCGCTTACTAACGGCGCATAATGTCTATTTTAACAATCAATAGATAACAATCATCATTCAAACATGCATTCAAATATTTTAAACATAACTATTTAAAATAAAAATCGAAACTGATTCGATTGAGTGAGAAGTTCTCACCTTGATTTCAATTTCGTTTTAGCGATTTATTTCGAATAAAATTAAACGGACGTTTAATTTTACCCGAAATTCTCACTAACTCCAAACGACTCCAATCCAATTTCATCGTGTAGTGCTCGTCCATACGATTCCAACGCAATTGGTTTCGCGCGTTTTCGACCTCGTATGAAAAAGATATGAATATTTGAAGTTTACACGAATTTATTTATAATATTTACAACATAAATTTTATTTTTTTAAACCTACAGTTGATCGTGGCCGTTGGATCTCAATCCCAAGCCCATCAGATCCATGCGCACTCCCCCCCCCTCTTCTCCTTCCTCTTTCACGTTTCCAGTAAATGAACACGCACACTCAAACCCATTTCATAGAACTAGGGTTTAGAAATTCGACCTCCACGCTCAACGAAAGTTAATCAAACCACCTCCATATTGAAGCCCATTGCAAGAGCTACCTTCACCATGTACAACTTGAAGTTCGGCCCCCCCTACCTCCTCGGGTTGCGTGCATAACTTACTACTGTTGGCCCTCCTTTGCTCCCTCTACGCGACACTAAACCCCATCATATCCGTATGGATCTAAAGTACTCAAGACGCTTAACAACTTTCATGTTAAACACTTCTTCTAATTCTTGATGGATTGAGAGTGATTGAGGAATGAATTTGGGAAGTTCCTGGCCTTTGAATCTGAAAGTGGCGGCTGTGCATATAGAATTAGGGTTTTGTTTTTTTTTCTTTAATTTTTGTTGTGTATGTGGGCTATTTATAGGAAATAAAACGACACTATTCATTTCGGAAATTCCGAACTCCGATTTACGCGCCGTAACCAGCGTTTCTAGGGTTTACCCCGCGTTCCGGACACAATGTAATAGGTTTCGAAAGCTAATTCGGACATCTGTGCGAGTTATGGCTATAAACGTTCAATTTAAATTAAACCGATTTAAACGATTTTCTAGGCGTTTTAATTTGTACCGGACAAACGGTAAATCCAATTGACACGAAATTTGAAACCTTACAATAATATCACATTACGGATCCGATGAAACTGGTTTCGTCGAAATCCGAGACTTTTTGAAAAATGGCTATTTTAACTCGCCAAATTAATATTAAAAATAATTCGATGCGTTTCGAGCTGCCACGATCAAACGACAACTCCGATTGACACGAAAATTGAAACCCGATAATAACTAACTATTACGGATCAAATGGAACTGGTCTTGTCCAATTCTGAGACTGTTCAAAAATTGACTATTTTCACTAGTCGATTTAATATTAAAATATTCAATTTTCACAAATTAACTCTTAATTCGATTTTAAAAGTTCTAAAATATCATTCTAACTTCAATATGATAAAATAAAATTTTTCAAATCATTTACAATCATATTTAACCCAATTTCCAATTATTTCCATAATTTAACGTATTAAATTATTGATTTTATTATTCAATTAAATCCAATAATTCGAAATAAAATTTATTCGACTTATAAATTTCACTTATTAATATTTAAAATTAATTAAATATTCAAATTTTAATTAAATAAAATTCTGGGTCGTTACAATCTTCCCCCCTTAAAAGAATTTCGTCCTCGAAATTATTAAGTAAGAAAAGTTACAGAATCTATTAATTTTCCAAAATTCATAATTAAACTTCTTACAAATCTTTACTAAGTTTTCAAATCATACCTAGTTATATTTTTAAAAACAACTACTTTTATTTAACTTTCAATTCCAAATCAAAGTTAAAGTTTTCAAAATTTTTCAATTTTCTCAAATTTTTCTAACGCCTTAAATTTCCGGAAAAATTCGCCATAGTCTCCTTTGCGCGGCTCGATCCGAAAAAAAATGACAGTATATATATCACAAATATACATCTCATCAAGTAACGAGGCATCCGGAAGGGAAAAAGTATAAAAGTACGGTATGTAATCCGAGATATGTACCTTATATTTTATTAGCGAGCATATACGGCTAATATAGCGCGAAAGCGAGCTCCAAATGCGAAACAAACGCGATCCACACCTACTAATCACTCAACAAACAACATGAGAACCATGCATATAGATAATAGTATCAATATACAACATATAGCAACAAAATAACTATATATGTCAACATAGCAATTGAAACAAAAGCAATATATTCAACCATCAACCAATTAGCATTCATAACCAATAAATATTCATTCATATTCTCATTAATATTCAATGAAATAGGTTTTCGATTTAATCACATTCGATTCATTAACAGTGGATGTTTACTAACATTCATTTTCAATTAGTTTATATTCACTAATTCATATTCAAGTTGGTTCACTTCCAATTCAAACTCAATTTTACTTAAGATTCACTTAACTTCCAATTGGATTTCAATTACTTTAGCTTCCAATTTCATTAACACTCAATTTCATTAACACTTAATGAATTATATACAATCAATTAACAATCATATAACAATCAATGGATATCAATTACAACCAAATTCCTCTGCTTATATTCATTCAATTATTCAACTTCCAATAACATTAGATTTTAATGAATTAACACTTACATTCATTATTTCATATCAATTTAATTTAATTGATTAACATTCCATTCACTCATTCAATTCAATTTCTTAAGTTATATTCCATTGAACTTTAAATTCATTTTTATTCACAACTCATATTTATAAAATATTCGTATAGTTTCACTTCTTATATATATAAGTTTATTTCACAATTGTAAATTACTTTAATTATAATTCCATTCTTATAATTCTTTTGCTTATACAATTATTCTTTTATTTAGATTATTCAAACAACTAAACAATCAACTTATATACACTTTAATAATTCTGAAAAATTATTTCTTTTATATATAAAAATATAATCAAGGCAAAATTATTTCATTTACCCAATTTTAAAACAATATTATGTCGAATTGTTCTATTCAAGTGTTTAGAAACCCCTTCGGCATAGTTTTGCAGACCACGCTGACGAAATTCATATGCCACTCAATAAACCAATCATCACAATATAAAACAATTTTATATTCACCAACAAATACGCTCTCATAGCTATTATTACACTCAAACTCATTCTAGAGTACTACTGACTTCATCTCTAATGAAAATACCCAACAGAACCATGGTTGTCGCTTAACCATATGCTCTGATACCACCTGTGACGACCCGTAAATCCGTACTCCTTGAATATACACTAATCTCCATAGATTAATTCAAGATGAACAGAAATACGAATTATCAATGTTTTAAGAAAAAGAAAGATCTAGAAGAAGAGATAAGAAGATAGAAAATAGAGAGAAAAGAAAGTAGAAAATAGAACGGAACAGAAAAAAACAGAACAATAACAGAATCTCACAATTCGCAGCGGAACAACATATAATAATAAATGAATAATCTTTAAACAAAGAACTATATCAGTTATTACATTTTATACATTACATTTCATTACATCATATCATCAGAGTGTACAACAACAACAAACAACATCAAACAGTGGAAAAAGAAATACTATACTTAATAATACGCCATGCCATCCAGCTTGCCTCCAGCAACTCCAGAATATCCAGGATATCCTGATAAACCTTAACTCTTAACTGCCCGTGTGGAAATTTGTGGGCACCCAGAGTTTAGGAAGGAAAACAATAAACTCCGAGTCAGTCATTTGACTGGTGTGAGAACTCAAAACAGTTTATTTATCTTTGAAAACAAAATAGATGAATATTTTTAAAGTCAATTCGCAATGCTTTTAAAAATGAGACTACCATAAGACCTCCCGCCACACACACAATGCAAACGCAGACTTGGAGGAGATTTCTCCTTATGATAGTCAAAGATGCTTGATACGCATTAAAAAGAAACATTTGATATTATTATTAGTGCATAGTGTAGGAAAAATCATTTCGAAAGTAGAATATAAATCTTAGCCAGCATAGGTACCATTATAGTATGCTTACTATAGCTACCATATTAGATGGCAGGTTCTACAACTAAAACCGTACAAGTCTCGTATTGTTTCTTTGGATTTCCAACGAATGATCAAGCCAAGGAACTTCCCATTGCCACATGAGAATGCCTCTGGATGGACATCCCCGAGAACCAAACCGGATCTCTACCAACACAAGGCCGGGTTACCCCTAACTGAGTAACAACTGACCGAATATGCCATCCCCCGGTCCTTTGGGACTTTCAACCGAGCGCTCGCAATCAATTCACACAATCATAAAGTGTTTTCAACATGAGTAAGTATCTGGGCTCCATACCATGATACCACCCTTTTCCAGAAGGAAATGCACACATCCTAAAGGGCGCTACCCCTCATAACCTTGCCGCATCTTTCCTGTTTTGACCATTCCCGAGGTGTGAGGCTCGACGAAGTCACGTCCACAAAAACATACTTTATACAAAAGCCATGCTTTGGGTCAACAAATGATCATAGAAATGATCACCAGGATAGATGATCAAATAAACGATCCTATCACAAATAATCAACACAATGATCATTTCACAGCAACACTCAGCATGTCACATTACCAAACTGGGAATATATCGCTGATAACCTTCAACTACATAACCTCTGAGCTCGTACGTCTCAGAGAAGGGTGTTAAGCTAAAAGAATAAATTCTTCGCCACCAACAGAAATATATTTGAAAGAAATCGGCTTTATATCTCAATTTGTAACGTCAGACATACAATCCATACAAGTCTGTTCCGGGCTCGAACAAAACCGAAGGCACTTACAAAGAAGTCCTTGCTATCCGGATATCACAATCCTGATTGGATTTCCCATCACATATGGAGAACTCTATACCGGAGCAACTCGGTGCAGAGTCAATCATCCTATCGCTCTCGCAAATACCGGGTCTTCAACACCGATCTTCAATGCTATCCATTACGTCGTATCACTATTCGGAATGGGTAATCCGAATAACGAGCGCAATAATTTAAAAACAAGTGTAGCATTCAAATTCAGCAAATCACAACAAATACCTTTCAAAGGTAAATATTGATAGTCGGTTATTGAACTATCAATGGATATGCACACATCACCAGTTTCCAAATAATTTTCCAAATTATTTATTTTCCAAAATACTTTACAAGATATATTATTTCCAATACTTCAAAAATAAATCAATATTTATTTTTAAACAAGTTCCCCTTTCCTTTATAAATTCCTTAGTGAATTTATAATCCAAAATATCTATGAATATTCGATTTCAATTATTCATTTCAATTTATCTTCAAAAAGATAAATTCCCAAAATATTCACTTTATATTGGAAAACATTTCTATACTTACTTATTAAGTAATTCTCAATCCATTTATTTTCAACACTTGAAAAATATTCAATATACTTAAATCGAAATTAAGTATATATTTCATTCTTTAAGGAAATCATTCTCTTAAACATATTTATTTGGGCCAAAACGAATGTTGCGTAAAACATCGTTACGACAACCCAAAATCACTAGTATAGGGATTCAAAATTTAAAATAGATATATAAATCCCAATACTATACAAAACATTTCCTTTCGGAAATCATTTACTATAACAACAGTGTTATAGTCCACCATTTCCTTCTATTTCTCGAAAACGTCTATTTCAACAATGAATGTTGAAATCTATGGTTTCGAATGTCAACATATTTTAAAACATCGTTAGATCGTTTTAATTCTGTTTAAAATATCACATCCTAAACAATTTCTTTAATATATTATTCACTATTCAAAAACGTGAATATACTACGTTAACCAATTTCATCATTTCATACATTTCATTTTAAAGGACTATTCACAGTCAAAAACGTGAATATAACTTCATAAATAAGTTATAAAAATTAACTTATCAAAATAAGTCGTTTGCGAATTTATAAAACAACGTTTATAAATTCCATTTCTATTTATTTTATAACTACTTTCTTTATAAATTTTCTTTATTAACCTATGCACTTTATATCTCAGTTAGTACCAAAAGTCCATATTATAAGTTAAATACTTATAAAACGATTATTTACAAAATCGTTCTTTTGAACTTTATAATTATAAATCCTATAACTTATAAGATTCAATGATTTATTCAAAACTATTCTTTTAATAACTTTATAAAATTTATAAATCTTACTATTTATAAATTTCATTTATAACTTCACCATTTTTAATTTTATAAATTCCATTCATTTACAAAATTCATTTTCACTTCATTCAAACACTTATAAAAACTCGTTTTATAATGTCAATATTTCAACTTATAAATATCCATTTATAAATCTCTTAATATAAATCAATTTATATTATTCTTTAAAACGTCTTTAAACTCTTTTAAAATTTCACCATTCTGATTTATAAAATAATTAAATTTTATAAATCCTATATTTTAAACTTTTATAATAAATTCAAAAATCCCGATTTAAACTATTTTATAAAATCATTGATCCATTTTTTCAAAAATCAGCTTTTAACCGTATTTCTCAAAAATCATAATTTTTATAACATTAAAAATTATAACGTTATTTATTTAGAATAAATCAATTTCCAAAAATATTTTATAACGTATTCTTTCAAAAATCACTTTGAAAATCCTTTTAAAAATCCCAAAATTTGGGTCCAATGATGCTACATACCAAATAGTCAATCACGACAACAACGTTATCATATATCGATACGATAATCCATCAAATATCAAAATATCTGAAATCAAATAAATACTGTTGAGGAATCCAGTTGGATCCCTCCAACCTGTTTTCCTACGTCCACAAACATTAGCACAATACCAATTTCGCTCCAGTACGAAATTATCGCGGTATATGGGATTTAAAATATTATCCGCTTAATAGACGGCACAATAGGGTCTCATCCGCTAAACAAATGCGGGAAATCAATAACTCCAATATATACATATGCCAATATATATATTGCTATTATATATATAATACCAATTTCACTATTTATGAAATATTCGCGGTATATGTTTTTAATAAATAACATCCGCTTACTAATGGCGCATAATGTCTATTTTAACAATCAATAGATAACAATCATCATTCAAACATGCATTCAAATATTTTAAACATAACTATTTAAAATAAAAATCGAAACTGATTCGATTGAGTGAGAAGTTCTCACCTTGATTTCAATTTCGTTTTAGCGATTTATTTCGAATAAAATTAAACGGACGTTTAATTTTACCCGAAATTCTCACTAACTCCAAACAACTCCAATCCAATTTCATCGCGTAGTGCTCGTCCATACGATTCCAACGCAACTGGTTTCGCGCGTTTTCGACCTCATATGAAAAAGATATGAATATTTGAAGTTTACACGAATTTATTTATAATATTTACAACATAAATTTTATTTTTTTAAACCTACAGTTGATCGTGGCCGTTGGATCTCAATCCCAAGCCCATCAGATCCGTGCGCACTCCCCCCCTCTTCTCCTTCCTCTTTCACGTTTCCAGTAAATGAACACGCACACTCAAACCCATTTCATAGAACTAGGGTTTAGAAATTCGACCTCCACGCTCAACGAAAGTTAATCAAACCACCTTCATATTGAAGCCCATTGCAAGAGCTACCTTCACCATGTACAACTTGAAGTTCGCCCCCCCCCCCCACCTCCTCGGGTTGCGTGCGCAACTTACTACTGTCTGTCCTCCTTTGCTCCCTCTACGCGACACTAAACCCCATCATATCCGTATGGATCTAAAGTACTCAAGACGCTTAACAACTTTCATGTTAAACACTTCTTCTAATTCTTGATGGATTGAGAGTGATTGAGGAATGAATTTGGGAAGTTTCTGGCCTTTGAATCTGAAAGTGGCGGTTGTGCATATAGAATTAGGGTTTTGTTTTTTTTTCCTTTAATTTTTGTTGTGTATGTGGGCTATTTATAGGAAATAAAACGACACTATTCATTCCAGAAATTCCGAACTCCGATTTACGCGCCGTAACCAGCGTTTCTAGGGTTTACCCCGCGTTTCGGACACAATGGAATAGGTTTCGAAAGCTAATTCGGACATCTGTGCGAGTTATGGCTATAAACGTTCAATTTAAATTAAACCGATTTAAACGATTTTCTAGGCGTTTTAATTTGTACCGGACAAACGGTAAATCCAATTGACACGAAATTTGAAACCTTACAATAATATCACATTACGGATCCGATGAAACCAGTTTCGTCGAAATCCGAGACTTTTTGAAAAATGGCTATTTTAACTCGCCAAATTAATATTAAAAATAATTCGATGCGTTTCGAGCTGCCACGATCAAACAACAACTCCAATTGACACGAAAATTGAAACCCGATAATAACTAACTATTACGGATCAAATGGAACTGGTCTCGTCCAATTCTGAGACTGTTCAAAAATTGACTATTTTCACTAGTCGATTTAATATTAAAATATTCAATTTTCACAAATTAACTCTTAATTCGATTTTAAAAGTTCTAAAATATCATTCTAACTTCAATATGATAAAATAAAAAATTTCAAATCATTTACAATCATATTTAACCCAATTTCCAATTATTTCCATAATTTAACGTATTAAATTATTGATTTAATTATTCAATTAAATCCAATAATTCGAAATAAAATTTATTCGACTTATAAATTTCACTTATTAATATTTAAAATTAATTAAATATTCAAATTTTAATTAAATAAAATTCTGGGTCGTTACAGAAGCCATTAAAGTAGAGAGTAAAGAGCTTGAAGTTTTGAAGAGAGAGTCTGAATTTGAAAATGAGAGTGAAAAGATATGATAAAAGATAGTGAATAAATAGATTCTCAAAGGACATGTTCTCTGGTCAAAGGTAGTTTTTCAGAGAATTGAATGAAGTGAAAAGGTGGAGGGAAATTCAAACATTTTAATTCAAATTTTGAAATTCAAATTCTGGTACCCATGTCGACATCATGGTAGGGACCATGTCGACATGTGCCAATGAATTTTTGTGATTTATTTTTCCTAAGTTCTCTAATAAATATATATATACACTTTATTATTTTTAATGTCTATATATTTCTAAAATATTATTGGACTTATAATATATTTCAGAAAGTATTATTATACTATTAAAAATAATAAAAAATAATAATAAAATAATAATAATAAAATAGAAAATAAATTTTAAAATTCAAACAACACACCAATTCAAAATCAATCAATCAAGCAGTTAAGCATCTAATTCTAAGCAAGCAATTTCAACCAATTATACTGTAAATGTGTATCTTTTTCTGAGTCCGTTTCACTGAATTCATCGGAGTCGTGAACTGCCATGAAACACAAATTTGAATTATCTTTTTTCTGATCATCATCACTTGAGGACGAGTCTGAATCATCTTGAGTAGCAGTAAATGCACGCTTTCGTTTCTTTGCTGGATCATTGTTCATAGGAGGATTCTGCCTTTCTGGATATGGACAGTCTCTTTTGATGTGGCCTGGTTCATCACGGTTGAAACATTTGACATTATTTGGCACTACATTTTGATTTCCAGAGTTCTTATAGTTGTTTCTCTTGGTATTATTCATCTTTCTGTATTTCAGGAATTTTCTAAAATTTCTGGTCATAAAGGCTACCTCTTCATCATTATCACTGTTTGAGTCTGATCCTCGGTCAATGCATTGAATGCCATTGATTTCTTTTCAGATGCTTTGCTTTCTCTTCTCCCGATCATTTGGACTTCAAATGACATTAGATTTCCAATTAATTCTTCTATCTTATGACCATTAGATTGCTAAATATTAGTGATCTTCGTAAAGACATTTTAGAAGATTCTCATCGTTCTAAATTTATCATTCATCCCAGTAGTAGTAAAATGTATGCGGACATAAAGCGACTTAATTATTGGGATGGAATGAAATCTGATATAGCTAACTTTATTAAGCGTTGCATGACTTGCGAACTAGTAATCGCCGAGCATCAAAGGCCCGGTGGGTTGGACATTCTAGTTTGGAAGTAGGATTATGTCTCCATGGACTTTATTGATGGTCTTCCCCGTTCTCGTTTAGGTCATGACAGTTTATGGGTGATCGTAGATAGACTAACAAAATCCATCCATTTTATTTCGATTCGGTCCAATCGGATTGTACCTCCTTTGGCCAAACTCTATGTCAAAGGAATTGTTAAATTTCATGGAGTTTCTACTTCTATTGTTAGCAACTATGATCCATTATTTACTAGTGCATTTTGCAAAGGTCTTCAAAAAGCTTTAGGAATGAAGCTTAATTTTAGCACTTTTTATCATCCTCGGTCTGATGGACAAACCGAGCATGTGAATCAAACTCTTGAAGATATTCTTCGTGCATGTGTTCTTGATTTTGGTCACCTTTCGAGGCACTTTACGAAAATCCACGCCGATCTCCTTTGCGTTGGCTTGAATCCGGTGAGAAGCTGGTTTTAGGTCCAGATTTTATTTGTGGCTCCACAGAAAAGATTAACTTTATTCGTCAAAGGATGAGAGAAGCTCAAAGTAGACAAAAATCGTATACCGATAACCGAAGAAGGAAATTAGAATTTTCTATGGGAGATTTGGCGTTCATTTGTGTTACACCTATGAAGGGTGTTATGCGTTTCAGTCGTTTGGGAAAATTAGCACCTCGATATATTGGCTCATTTTCCATCACCGAGCGCATTGGTTCCGTGGCTTATCATCTTTTATTTCTGGCTCAATTTGTTGCTATTCATGACGTATTCCACATCTCTCAACTATGGAAATGCCTTAGAGATTCCGATTCTATCCTTGAGCCTGGTGTTATTGAAGAAATTGAAGTTTCACTTAATTTGACTTACGAGCAACATCCTATTCGCATCATTGCTACGGAGGTTAAACGCCTTCGAAATAAAGATGTTACACTTGTGAAAGTTCAATGGTCCTCAGATCCTAAGGATTGTTCTTGGGAATCTAGGGAATTCATCGAGCGAACGCATCTAGACTAACTCTTTCGTTCTCTTTAATATGTACTTCTCACTTCAAAATTTTCTTTTGTGTTATTATGCTTTAAAGTGGTTGTTACGTTTTGTTTTCTTATTAAGTATTGTGAGGATGCAATTTCTTCAAGGATGGGAATCTGTAACAACCAGCATATTTTACGATTATATATTTAAATATTTTATTTAAATATAGCATCGTTAGTTGAATTTAAAGTCCAAAATGTGACTTTTTGCAAACAGTCGAACCTGTACTCGAGACCACTTCCATTGAGTACAAAACGACGTTTACAACTTGTTTGAGTATAAACACCAATATGTTTGTAGTTGATTAGAATTTTGGTATTTTCACTTCAATTTTGGGTTGTTTTCTAGGTCAATAACCCAACAAGTTAACCCAAACTCCTCAACCAAATATCCTAACTCCTCTACTCTTCATTCATTCTAATCCTCATTTCCTAAAATCCTAGCTAAAGAGAAAAATAAGGGAAAAGAGGGAAAATCAAAATTCCTAAATCCTAGATTCTTAGGAAATTCAAATTCATGTTCTAGAAATCAAAGAGAAGCTTTGGTAAGCATTTTTTCCATCTCAATCTCTCTCCAATTTTCAGAAATTCCTATAATCTAATTTAGGAAATCTTTGCATGTGATACTAGGTTGGAGATTCTAGAGCTTGTTGTTGAAGAGGAATTGATCCTTCTTTGTTTAAAAGCTTCTCAATTGTTGTTGTTTGAGTTTAAAAGTGAGTTCCTAAACTCACATCTATGTCTATACCTTTGGATGTTGTTAGATATGAATTCCTAATATCTATTTTATGTTCATTTGCTTTTGAATTGAATTGGTTTGGTGAATTTTTAAATTTTTAGTATTTTGAAGTCAAAATCTATGAAAATCCTACTAAGGATGCCTAGACATGTTGTTTGGAGTGTATTGAAGAGCCTATAGGGCTGGGTTGTAGTTTGGCATAATTCCTTAGCCTCCGTTGCTCATCCGGTCACTTCCGAACCGATTTGGCCATCAATGGCCTAGGCAAAAATGTGCCTTGAGCTTCAGCTCAGACGTTTGGTAAAATGCTCAGATGTCTGATGCTATGGAATAAAAATTCCAGATTTACAGCTCAGACATCTGAGGTTATTTACTAGACATCTGGGCGATCTAGAAGAAAATTTCCAGACCTTCAGCTCAGACATTTGGGAAGACCACCAGATGTCTGACCGTGATAATTTAAGCCAATTTGCCTGCTTTGAGTAGATTTTCGTTTTAATCGATTTTTGTTGATCCGATTATTTGTGTCATTTATTATGGACTTTGATGACTTCTTTTCTGGATTTTTGGTATTTTTCCATTTGATGGATTTGATATCAATTTTCATGGATTTATTCACGTTGTCTTATGTGAATTTTTGGTGATAGATATTTTTTACAATAATTTATGTGATTTGTCACTTTAAAATACAAAGGTTTCTGTACTAGTAGTAAATACTCAAACACTTTCACAAAAATGATTTCAACATTATTTATAATACAAAGCTCATTTTGAAAACCATTTTCCAATATATTAGTATATACAAACCTTTATCTTATTTGTTCGAGAAATCCAATTAAACAACTTAGCAAAACAAGTGGTATGAAACGCTTGCGTTTACTTTGTCGGTTAATTCTTAGACTTGTTCGATTGAAATCTTGTGACAATTTTCGAGTGGAAATCTACAATCCGTTCGTAAATATTTTAGTTAAGCTAGTGGTTATGGGACATAAAGCTAAACTCATTTATTTACTAGCTTAGTATAATTTACACTTTTTGTTGATCGATGATGATCATTTTATGGTTTAGACTAGCAATATGCGATATCTCTTTGTCCGCATGGGGGACTGTACCCCTTTCTTTAGAGTTTCATCTTATTTTTATGGCCTAGCGACCCATGATCTTTTTATGGAGTTCGGTTCATCGAGCGTACCATTGTACTACGTCATTGTTCCGGTTTATTTGAGGTTTAGGTTCCTCGGGCGTACCGTTGTACTACGTCGTTGCACCGGCTCTATGGGTTAGCACCCATGGGATAGTATCTCGTTTGTGATACACATGTTGGTGAGTTTTCATGCTCCTGTTTGTGATAGGCCTTCCCCTTTGTGTTTTCTGGATTTTTAATTATTGATTTCTAGAATTTGTGTTTCACCAATTTTGATAACATGCATTGATAAGCTCTATCAATATTTGTGGTTTGGTGAATAAAAATAAAGAATATGACATTATTTTTGGTGTATGAGAAAATTTGAGATATTATATGATTTTTGTTGTTATCATATATATATTTGTCATATGTCTTATCCTATCTCATCTTATATGATATTTATAGCTAGACTGATCCGTTTATTATTTTTCTTCTTAAATAATACTTAGGTCAGACCGAGGTGTTTCGGGTGCTTTCACTTGACTTCTTAGTAGGGATTAGCTTTTGACTTTTGGCTAACTACTTTAGCTTAGTAGATTTTGTTTTTATACATTCGAGATAGAGACTCCTTGATGTATACCTATTCTTTTGTCTAGCACTTGTACCTATTCTTTTATGATGTAGTGGATCTTGTATGACCACTACTTTGATGTTCACATCTATGTGTTATATTCATATCTATTTCCGCCTTAGTGATATGAATATATATGACTGATTTATGTTATGTTTATTTTATATTTGTTTTCAAAGGCCACATAGCCAGTAGCTTTGGGTTAATATTTGATATGTCAGATTTCCTCTTGAAATTAAATATGTGACATACTATTTGACATATTGGTACTCGCACAAAGTAATTACACAGGTGGTCGCTCCTCAACAGCCTTATTCTTCGTACTTATTGATGGCATTACCCAGTAATGTCCTAGGTTAGTATGAGTATAGGGGTGGGGCATCACAGCTTGGTATCAAAGCCAAATTTTGGAACAATGTAGAATAACCTAGCAAGGATCATTGTCCTAAATCTTTCTTAGGAATCGTGCCTTATGATTTAATCTGATTTTTTAGGACCCGTTCTATCCTATTTCTTTTATGATGCCGTATTTTATCAATCAAGTTCGTTTGATATTAATTCTGAGAAAAACCTTTTTCCTCTTCTTTCTTTCTTTCTTAAAGAAGAGAAACGTTTAGACCTGGCCGTCCCAGCGCCGTTCAATGCAATGCTACTTCTCAGGATGGCATATTTATATCTGCCCAACGTATTTTAGATCTTGTAAAGAATGCTCAAGTTGTCGGACCCATTCCAGAGCCTACTCATCCTAAATCCGGGTTTGCACACTTGTGCAGTGATTATACCAATGTGGATGGAAGGCCATTTAAGGGTACCGAAAGCGTTATAGAAGTCCAAGCTTAGCTTAGAACATGCGATCGCATCTTTTCTTGCATGAATCTTGTGGATCTACATCGAGTCCAAGTGGCTTCTAGCATGCTCTAGGAGAGGGCAATAGATTGGTATGAGCTTTTGATTTTGGAAATTATCGAAACGGATCTTACTTGGGAGCAATTTCGAGAAAGGTTCGAGTTGAAGTTTGTGCCAGAAGCTAAAAAGTAACTTTTGCTTGACGCTTTATTGACCTTGTTCAAGGTGAATCTTCTGTGATAGATTATGTCGCATCTTTTGAATCCCTCTCTAAATATGAGATCGAGTATATAAATACCCCATTGAAGAAAAATCAGAGGTTTATCTATGGGTTGAATAAGAACCACAAAAAGGCTTTACTTCTGAAATTAGAAGTTTCTTTCGACCAGTTTGTAGATATCGCTCTTCGACTTGAAGAGGCCGATAAAAAAAGTGATGTTGAAGTTGTGGGTGCCAACCAAAACCTTAACTTCAACAAGAAGAGGCATATTAAGTTCAAACCTAATCATGTCAAGAAAGGAAAGCAAGAAACTTCGGTAGCAAAGACTCCTACCCCTAATCGTGGAGAATGTTACAATTGTGTAACTAATGACCACTATGCGAATAAGTGTCCAAAGCCCCTTTATTGTTGCTATTGCAAAAGTTTAGGTCATCTTATTTCTTCATGCCCCAAACTTCAAAGCAAGAAAGAGGGAAAGCTGAACGTTGTGCAAGCCATTAGTAACACTTCTCTTGGTCGTGGTATTTCTCATTCTATCCTTGATGGCATTATTATGTTTATGTTTCGTGATCACCCTATTTGAGTTCTTTTTGATGCGGGTGCATGTCACTCTTTTATATCAAAAGAACTTATTGATAATTTGTCTTTAAATGTTATGTGCTTGATGACATCACTGAAAATTTCGAATCCGTTTGGTGGATCCACAACAATCAGTTTATTTTGTAAAGATGTCGAGATTATCTTATGTGATTATGCTTTCCAAGCCGATTTGCATATAATGCGCTACCTAGGTTTCGGAATGATTTTGGCAATGTATTGGCTTAACCGTTATGAAGCCCACATCCTATGTCCCGAGAGGACTATCCATCTTCAACATTCTCAATCTGTTAAGCAGATTTCTATTATTCTTAAAGATTCAGATTGCAATTCGGTAGCATCCTTATATTCTTTAAATTCGAGTGATGACAATAATCACGATGAGGAAGATGTCATTTCTCTCATTCACGTTGTTCTTGAATTTCCTGATATATTTGAGCCCGTTTTAGGATTACCACCAAAGTGAGCAATTGAGTAGAGAATTAATCTAATCCCTGAAGCTCTGCCTATCACTCGTCCTCCTCATCGTATGTTCAATAAGGAAAATGAGGTGATGCGTAAACAATTATCCGAATTGTAGGCGAAGCCATATATTCGTTCTAGTTCCTCTCCTTGGAGAGCTTCAGCTTCTTTATGAAGAAATCTGATGGTACACATAGGCTTTGCATTGAGTACCGCAAGCTTAATGATCTTACCATCAAGAATAAATATCCCTTACCTCGGACTAATGATCTATTTGATAACTTAGCGGTGCCAGAGTCTTTTCGTAGTTAGACTTAGCAACCAGTTTTCATCAGCTTTGTATTGCAGAGGATAGCGTCCCTTTGACATCGTTGCGTAGTCGTTATGGATTTTATAAATGGCTTGTTATGCCAGTTGGTTTAATGAATGCTTCAGCTTATTTTGTTGACCTTATGAACTGAGTTTTCAAAGCTTTCATCGATTGATTTATTCTCATCTTTATGGATGATATTTTTATTTATTCTAAAACCGAGGAAGAGCATGAGAAACATCTTCGGATTGTATTGGTAACCCTTAGGAGCAATTAATTGAAAGAAAAATTTTCTAAGTGTCACCTTTGGCAATCCCATGTGAAATTCTTAGGACATGTTATTTATGAATTCGGAATTTCCGTGAAACCTTCAAAGATTCAAGTGATTCAAAATTGGAAAAGATCGAAAAGTGTGATGTAATTTCGTAGCTTCCTTGGATTGGCGAACAATTACTGTCGGTTCATAAAAGACTTTTCTAAAATTTCCATACCTCTTACTAGTTTGACAAAGAAGGGAGTTAAATACATTTGGTCAAACAAATGTTAAGTTGCTTTCAAGAAATTAAAAGAACTCCTTTTCGATGCTCCTATTATTGTGATTCCCAAGGGGAACCAAGACTTAATTATTTATACCGATGCTAGTCGTGTTGGTTTGGGAGCTTCTCTCATGCAAAGGGAACGTGTTATCACTTATGCTTCTAAGCAATTAAAGCCTGCTGAAACTAGATATACCACTTATGGTTTAGAGCTTGCAGCCATTGTTTTCGTCCTTAGAATTTGGCGTCATTATCTTTTAGGAGGGAAATTCGTTCTCTACACTAATCGCAAATCTTTAAAGTATTTATTTTCTCAAAAGGAACTAAATTTTCGTCAACAATGTTGGCTCGAATTCCTTTCATCTTATGATCTTGATATTCTTTATACTCATAGAAAGGAAAATCGTGTTGCCGACGCCTTAGTTGTAAGCAACAAGCGGTTGTTTCCATGATTATATCCGAATGGAATGATCTTGAGACTTTGTCTACTTATGAAATTTGAGATAGTGAGTCTGATTCATGTTCATCACTTGTTTTTTGTAGCGTTGAGGCTCATCCTTCTCTTTTAGACTGCATCCTTGAAGCTCAAAAGAAAGATCCTAAACTGGCTCTTTTAGCCAAAGTTGTAGGGATAAAAATAAGGTTGATGGTTTGAAAGACTTCGATATTGATACTCGTGGTGGCATTCAAAAATTTAATAGACTTATAGTGCCAAATATTAGTGATCTTCGTAAAGACAATTTAGAAGATTCTCATCGTTCTAAATTTACCATTCATCCTGGTAGTAGTAAAATGTACGCGGACATGAAGCGACTTAATTATTAAGATGGAATGAAATCTGATATTGCTAACTTTATTAAGGATTGCATGACTTGCCAACTCGTAAAGGCCAAGCATCAAAGGCCTGGTGGGTTATTGCAACCTTTGGACATTCTAGTTTGGAAGTAGGATCAAGTCTCCGAGGAATTTATTGACGGTCTTCCCCATTCTCATTCAAGTCATGAAAGTTTATGGGTGATCGTAGATAGACTAACAAAATCCGTCCATTTTATTCTCGTTCGGTCTAATCGGACCGTACCTCTTTTTGCCAAACTCTATGTCAAAGGAATTGTTAAATTGCATGGAGTTCCTACTTCTATCGTTAGCAATCATGATCCATTATTTACTAGTGCATTTTGGAAAGGTCTTCAAAAAGCTTTAGGAACGAATCTTAATTTTAGCACTACTTATCATCCTCAGTCTAATGGACAAACCGAGCATGTGAATCAAACTCTTGAAGATCTTCTTCATGCATATGTTCTTGATTTTGGTGGAAGTTGGAAAGATCATATTTCCCTTGTTGAGTTTTCTTACAATAATAGCTTCCAATCCAGTGTTGGTATGGCACTTTTTGAGGCCCTTTACAAAAGTCCATGCCGGTCTCCTCTGTGTTGGCTTGAATCCGGTGAGAAGCTGGTTTTAGGTCCAGATTTTATTCGTGGCTCCACATAAACGATTGACTTTATTCGTCAAAGGATGAGAGAAGCTCAAATTAGACAAAAATCCTATGCCGATAACCGAAGAAGGAAATTAGAATTTTTTATGGGAGATTTCGTGTTCATTCATGTTTCACCTATGAAGGTTGTTGTGCATTTTAGTCATTTGGGAAAATCAGCACCTCGATATATTGGCACATTTTCCATCACCGAACGCATTGGTACCGTGGCTTATCGCCTTTTATTATCGGCTTAATTTTTTTCTATTTATGACGTATTCCACGTCTCTCAACTATGGAAATTCCTTAGAGATTCCGATTCCATCCTTGAGCCCGGTGTTATTGAAGAAATTGAAGTTTCACCGAATTTGACTTACGAGCAACATCTTATTTGCATCATTGCTACGAAGGTTAAATGCCTTCGAAATAAAGATGTTCCACTTGTGAAAGTTCAATGCTCCTCAAATCCTAAGGATTGTTCTTGGGAATCTAAGGAGTTCATCGAGCGAATACATCCGGACCTACTCTCTCGTGCTCTTTAAGGTGAACTTCTCACTTCAAAATTTTCTTTTATGTTATTCTGCTTTAAAGTGGTTGTTACCTTTTGTTTTCTTCTTAAGTATTGCAAGGATGTAATTTGTTTAAGGATGGGAGTCTGTAACAACCCACATATTTTATGATTATATATTTAAATATTTTATTTGAATATAGCATCATTAGTTGAATTTAAAGTCCGAAATGTGACTTTTTATAAATAGTCAAACCTGGACTCGAGACCACTTCCATTGAACACAGAACGACGTTTACAACTTGTTTGAGTATAAACACCGATATGTTTGTAGTTGATTAGAATTTTGGTATTTTCATTCGGGTTTTGGGTTGTTTTCTAGCCCACTAACCCAACAAGTTAACCCAAACCCCTCTAACAAATATCCTAAATTCTCTACTCTTCATTCATTCGACTCCTCATTTCCAAAAACTCTAGCTAAAGAGAAAAATAGGGGAAAAGAGGAAAAATCAAAATTCCTAAACCCTGGATTCTTAGGAAATTCAAATTCAAGTTCTAGAAATCAAAGAGAAGCTTAGGTAAGCATCCTCTTCATCTTCTCCATCTCAATCTCTCTCCAATTTTCAGAAAATTCCTATAATCTAATTTAGGAAACCTTTGCATGTGATACTAGATTAGAGATTCTAGAGGTGTTGTTGAAGAGGAATTGATCCTTCTTTGTTTTAGAGCTTCTCAGTTGTTGTTTTTTGAGTTTAAAGGTGAGTTCTTGAACTCACATCTATATTTATACCTTTGATGGTTGTTAGACATGAATTCGTAACATCTATTTCATGTTCATTTGCTTTTGAATTGAATTGGTTTGGTGAATTTTCCAATTTTTGGTATTTTGAAGTCAAAATCTATGAAAATCCTACTAAGGATGTTTGGACATGTTGTTTGGAGTGTACTGTAGAGCCTATAGGACTGGGTTGTCATTTGGCGTAAATCCCTAGCCTCCATTGCTCGTCCGATCGCTTCCGAACCGACTTGGCCATCAATGGCCTAGGCAAAAATGTGCCCTGAGCTTCAGCTCAGACATCTGGTAAAATGCTCGGACGTCTGATGCTGCGGAATAAAAAATCAAGATTTACAACTCAGACGTCTGAGGTTATTTACCAAACGTTTGGTCGATCTGGAAGAAAAATTCCAGACCTTCAGCTCAGATGTTTGGGAAGACCACCAGATGTTTGACCCTGATAATTTAAGCTAATTTGCCTATTTCGAGTAGATTTCCGTTTAATTGATTTTTATCGATCCGGTTAGTTGTTGTCATTTATTATCGACTTTGATGACTTCTTTTCTGGATTTTTGGTATTTTTCCATTTGATGGATTTGATATCAATTTTCATGGATTTAATTCATGTTGTCTTATGTGAATTTTTGGTGATAGATTGTTTTACAATCATTTATGTGATTTATCACTTTAAAATACAAAGGTTTCCAATCTATTAGTTTTAATACAAAGCTCATTTTTAAAACTGTTTTCCAATCTATTAGTATATACAAACCTTTACCTCATTCGTTCGAGAAATCTAATTAAACGACTTAGCAAAACAAGTGGTGCGAAACGCTTGGGTTTACTTCGTCAGTTAATTCTTAAGATTGTTCGATTGAAATCTTGTGAAAATTTTCGAGTGGAAATCTACAACCTGTTCGTAATTATTTAGGTTAAGCTAGTGGTTATGGGACATAAAGCTAAACTCATTTATTTACTAGCTTAGTGTAATTTACACTTTTTGTTGATCAACGATGATCGTTTTATGGTTTAGACTAGCGATATGCGATATCTCTTTGTCCGCATAGGGGACTGTACCCTGTTCTTTGGAGTTTCATCTCACTTTTAGTGGGCTAACGACCCATGATCTTTATAGAAGTTCGGTTCATCGGGCATATCGTTGTACTACGTCATTGTTCCGGCTTATTTGAGTTTCAGGTTCCTCAGGCGTACCGTTGTACTACGTCGTCGCACCGGCTCTATGGGTTAGAGACCCATGGGATAACGCCCCATTTGTGATACACGGGTTAGTGAGTTTTCTTGCTTCCGTTTGTGATAGCCTCCCCTTTTGTTTTTTTTGAATTTCTGATTGTTGATTTTTAGAATTTGTGTTTCACCAATTTTGATGATATGCATTGACAAGCTTTATCAATATTTGTGGTTTGGTGAATAAAAATAAAGAATATGACATTCCTTTTGGTGTTTGAGAAAATTAGAGATATTATATGACTTTTATTATTATCATATATATTTTTCATATCTCTTATCCTATCTCATCTTATATGATATTTATAGCTAGACTAATCTGTTTATTATTTTTCTTCTTAAATAATACTCGGGTCTGACCGAGGTGTTTCAAGTGTTTCCACTTAACTTCTTAGCAGGGATTAGCTTCTAACTTTTGGCTAACTACTTTAGCTTAGTTGTTTTTGTTTTTATACATTCGAGATAGAGACTCCTTGATGTATACCTATTTTTTTGTCTAGCACTTGTACTTATTCTTTTGTGATGTAGTGGATCTTGTGTGACCACTACTTTGATGTTTACGTCTATGTGTTATATTCATATCTGTTTCTGCCTTAGTGATATGAATATATGTGACTGATTTATGTTATACTTATTTTATATTTGTTTCTGAAGGCCACATAGCCACTATGTAGTAGCTTTGATTTTGTATTTGATATGTCAGATTTCCTATTGAAATTAAATGTATGACATACTATCTGACATATCAGCACTCACACAAAGTAATTACATAGATGGTCGCCTCTCAACAGCCTTATTCTTCATACTAATTGACGGCATTACCCAGTAGTGTCCTTGGTTAGTGTGAGTATAGAGTGGGGCGTCACAATTTCAGTTAATAACAATTTCTATTATTGAACAAATGACTTTATGTATGGACTATAGAGTAGAATATGAAAGACGTTGGAATTTTGACCATTACCAAATTCCATAAGGCCAATATAATACAATTTTGATTAAGAGAATAAGTGTAAATAACCATCACTGTCGAATAATGCTTAACATAGTAAATTGGATTATAGTAATGCCAGTAAGCGATAAATGTGGCCATAATGTCACACAACCTGCTAAGTGACGTGTGAACGTTAATATTTGAAATGTTCGATATTAATTGCTGACCAAATTTACACCTATAATTCACACAACTGAAACAGTGAATACTTCTTTTACCACTCGATTTAATTAATTTCTAATTGTTATAAACTAATTAAATTAATTAATATTATGAAATATTAATTATAAAATTTTATTTGATGTGTTGAAAAATAATAACAAGATAATAGTTATAAATATACCGATCGATATACAATATCGATACGCATTTAAATTGGACTTAAATATGATAAATATTAACCAGGCTTGAAATAAGTTAAAAGCCCATGAGGTAGTTTGAAATTTCAGCAAGGATTTGACAGAGTAGCCGGTCGAAATGAACGAGTTGGAGGCTTGGATTTTGAACCCAAATGTAAAGAAAAAGTAAGAGAAAAAGGTAGATCCTAATCATCCTTTCACACCTTAGACTCTCTCTTATTTAAAAATTCCTACATTCAATTTTAAATAAACTTTTAGTCTCTTCTTCATTTCCTTTGTTGGCCAAAAATACTTCCTTATCTTTCCACTAATTCAATCAATCCAACACAAAGTTAAATCAAAATCTAGCTTCGGGTGGTAGCAACATTTGGGAAGGAAGCATCTTTTGGATACAGAAATCATTTCGAGGAGTTCAAATTCAACGTTGCAATGTGTGCTATATAGGATACAGCCTAGAACCAACCTGCCCCGACATCACCTGCCCCGAACCAACCACCTCGTTGTCCTAAAATCGCCTCCCACACCTTGCCTTGCAATCACGTCCCATTCCTTCTCACTACCAAGTCCTTACAGTCACCGACTCCCTTAGACTGTGTTGCCCTCGAAATCAATTGAACTTTGATCTCTGCTTTTAACAAAATGAAATGGCAGGCTATTGAAATCCCAATTCCAACGGTATCACATGTCGATATGATGACCATATCACGATACCACAATTCCAACGGAAAAGGCTCACCGAGCGCTTTTCTTGCGTTAATAATTCCCCCACCATGCGTGTATACGATAGTCGATAGTGCTAACCCCATCGCACGACAGTCCAAATCGCATCCACCAAGCATGATGCTTCCAGGCTCGAGTTTGAGCCTTCCACTCTCAACATCTACATCGCCTGCGAGCCACGATGTCGCCCTCGTTTTTTTATAATTCGATTTCAACTGAAGAGAGATAGAGATTAGGAGCTCCCGATTTAAATGATGCAGCCATTTATTTTTTTTCTTTGATTTGTTTATTCGAATTGGGAAGGGGAAATCGCAGTTTAAAATGGAAGAGACAGCTTCGTGAGTAGGGTAGGACGGTGCGTATTAAATCCTAGGGTGGCTGCATTGAAAAATAAGGCGGTTGATGGAACATTTTTGTGGCTGATGTGAATGTATGGTCAGGTCAATACACACAGAGATATATATATATATATACACCAATATATACATATATATAATTCAAAAATATCTGGCTAAATTTTTTGAATCCTAATTGAGGTGTGCCGCCCAGCATTCATAATGTTATACCCTTATTCCGAACGTAGTGGAACAAGCTCCAAGACCTAATTTGATCGTATGGAGAAGATAACTTTTTAAATTGGCTATTTAAATTAAATTCATTTAAATTATTTCAGGTGTTCCCAGAATGCACGACCAAACGGTAAATCCAAATGCTATGAAATTTAAAATCCGATAATAATACACTATTACGGATCCAATGGATCTGGTTTCGTCGAATTACAAGACCGTTCTCCGTATCGCTATTTTAACGCGTCGATTAAATCGATGATTTTAACAATTGACGAAATTACTTAAAATTCCATTTTTAAAAACTTATTAACTAAATTCTGATTTAAACAGAATTTTTACCAATGTTAGAAATTATTTCGATTAATATTCAATTAAAATTTCTATTATTCACCAATTTCGGTATTTCGATAAATCGCTACATTTGGAATTTAAATCCATTCTATAGATTTCAAAAAAATTATATTCAAAATTCAAATTATATTTCAATTAAATATTTAAAACCATTTAAATATTCAAAATTAAATGTCGAAAAATCCGAGCAGTTACAAAAACGATATGAAAGTATCATTTTATAAGCATCTGATTTGAATAAGTATTTTGATAGAAATATCAAATAGTTTGATTTTTAGTCAAAATATAGAGGAAGCGTGTATCAAAAACTATTAAAGGCACTAAAATATTTCTAAAAAGGTAAATAATATACTACTTATTATTAATGATGTACTTATGTAAAAATTACTAATAGTTTGATTGTTTAATACTCATCATTGGATTTGTAAATTATATCTTTTATAAAATGTATAAAGGATGTTGGGAATGTCCCAAACGATATGCAAAGACATCTTAATAAAATGTTTAGTATGGAACATGTAAGATGAAATAAATTATTTATGTATTGGTAATAATTATCATACATGTTGTACTGTCTACATTATAGTAGTTTTCTTATGTATTTGATGCATGAAGCAAATATCAAATCTGAATTAAAATCATGAAATGGTAGTTTAGAGTATTTTCGAGTACTGAAACACTAGAGAATTTTTTACAGAAATAAAAAACTCCTCGCGAAGGAGTATCTAGACTTGAACTTCATAAGTTATATCAGTACAATATGCTAATATTAAGTTCTTGTTTAAACCTTTGTTGAATAGCTTCAATTTGGAAATATTCCACATGAAATATTGTGGCTGATTCAAAGAAAACCTTAAGTACATCACCTTGAATATTGCCACGATGAAAGCAATGTATAAATATAAATGCACAAATTTATAATTGAGTTAGGGGTGATTCCAAGTATTAAGAATACTACATTATTGTTATATGATAAAAATGAAACGAAAAGAGCCCACTAAAAGTCAAGAAATATATTCCGAATAGTTCCATATGATAAAGTTAGTTTATCGACAACGGAGAGAGTCAATTGACAGAGTAGATAATTAAAACAGCATAGCAAATCCATTCAAGAAGAGTCTAACTCGATCAGTCCTCATCAAACTAATGGAAGGAATGGGATAGGATTCCATAATTGGCCCCAAATGCAAGTGGGGGATTGATAGAGTTAGGGGCATGCCTTGGAGTAATTATGTAATTTGTTACATATATCTAACTCGATAACTAATTTTACTCGATATAAGAGGTGTTTTATTTCTATTATATAATTAATATAATGTGCTATGTCAGTAATTAATTTAATTAAAAGTATATCTAATAGAAAATCCATAAATGATATTTTTTGTGACAGCAATACTATATGTTGTAATCATGAGCGATTTATCATAATAAAATAACATATCATTTTAATTCCTAGTCAAGATGTATCGAAACCAGATATTAATACATCCATTGAGACTAGATTATGTAACGCTCTAAAATTTAAGTAGTGCATTACTCCTGAACACTAGGGGCACCAAGGGGTTACATACTGATAGATATTGGATAACTATGGAATGACTCACTCAATAATTTTCTGTTGGTTAATATAAATAAGGAAATTAGAAAATATCGATGTGACAAAATTACACAGTTCTTTTGACTTGAGAATTCAGTTGATCCACGATGTGGAAGCTCTGCTTTGATTATAGTTAAATCATGGCACAACATCCATCGACCGACTATAATTGGATCGAATGGAAGCATTGGATGTGAAACACTATTCAAGAGAGAATTCGTCCCCTTAATTATATGAGGTTAGTACCACGATAAACTGAAGTCAACCCAAAGTCAAATTCTTTGGCCAGAGCATTTCAGTTAATAATAATTGTAATTATCAAACCAAAGACTTTGTGTTTGAACTATAGAATTGAATATCGATGATGGTGGAATTTTGATCATTATGAAATTCCATTAGTCCAAAGTGATAAGTTTTGACGGAGAGAATTGGTGTCATTAATTGTCACTACCAAATAATGCTTAACAAAGTAAAATTGGATTTTATCAATGCCAATTAATCAACAAATTTGGCCATAATGTTGCATAACCTGCTAAGTGACATGTGAATGTTGATATTTGTATTGTTTGATATTAATTGCCGACCAAATTTACACATGAAAGTCATACAACCGAAAAGTTGAATACTCCTTCTACCACCCGAGCTAAATAATTTGTAACTATTATAAATTAATTAATATTTATGAAGTACTGGTTATAAAATTTTATTTGACATGTTGAACAATATTAAACAATGTGTTTATAATATTTATAAATATACTGATCGATATACGATATCGACATGCGATTAAATTGGATTTAAATGTGATAAATGTTTACCAGATTTGAAATAGGTCCGAGACCCATAATGGAGCTTGAAATTTCAGCTAGGATTTTGTGGGGCAAGCGGACCAAAATGAAGAGTCGGAGGCTTGGATTTTGAATTCGAAAGTATAGAAAGGGTAAGAGAAAAAGGTGGACCTCGATCGTCCTTTTACTCGGACTCTCTCTTATTTAAACACTCCAACATTCATTTTTGAGGAAAAAAAACGTTTAGCTTCCTCTTCATTTCCTTTGCTGGCCGAAAATACTTTCTCACCTCTACACTAATTCAACCAATTCCAACATAAAATTAAATCAAATTCCATCTTTGATGGTAGCAGCATTTTCGCCATAGGATGGACAATATATATGTTTTAGTTGATATGCAAACATATAATGCAAACATATAATGCATTACTATATTTTATTAATTTTCTGTATGTATAATTAATGTTCAGATTTTGAGAACATTCATTTCATTCATATAAATATTTAATTTGAATATTTAATATATGTACATATCTCTTTATTCAAAATTATATATATATGATAAATATGTATAAAATTATATAATATGTTAATAATAACTACGATATAAAATGTAATAATTTAAAACTACTGTCAAAATTTTAATTTTTAACTATATTTATCTATGGAAATTATATTTAATAAAAAATAATTTGTGGATAAAAATAAAATAAAATTATTTTTGTATGACCAAAAACAATTTTGACATTTTTATGTATAAATTTAATTAAAACTTTGTTATATATACTTTATGTATTTATTATGTTATTTATAAGTGAAAAAATATCTTAAATTTATTTAATGTATATATGTATATGTATGTATGTATGTACGTGTGTGTATATATAATTATGTATATGGTATTCAAGGATTTTGAAATATCATATATACAAATTAAAATTAATTTATTGTATTAATTTAGAATTATCTTAAAATACATATAAATATCTAAAATTAAGTTATTGAATTAAATAATGTTAATATATGTATATATATTATACAAAATTGTATATTTTATAATTAATATTTATAGCAAATAATATATATATATATATATATATAATATACTTTATACACATATATATTTTGACAGAACTTATGTATACGTAGCAGCTAGCATGACTGTTTCGGTGTAAATCCAAGCTTCTATATACAAGCATGTTGGTACACCTTATTATATTGCACGTGCACGTACATACATATGTGTATATGAACCACTAATCATATATTTTAATATAAATTTAATTATAAATAAAATGTTATTAATAAAAAATATTTATTTTACTTAAAACAAATTTAGATAAGATCTAGACAAAATTAGACTTCATAGACCCAATAAAGGTCCAAGTGGAAGATTTTTTTTGAAATTTACCCATTTACCCTGATACGAGCATGCCAAGTTCCAACATTTCCAAGCAATTTTCGCCACAGCCTATCCCAACCAACTATGCCACAACCACCATCGTTGCTTTCCTCTGATCCTGACGTAGACTCCCATATCCTTAGATCCAAGTTGATAATGTTCAGGAATACCTATCTTTTTGATCCACACCCACCCTCTAGTTGTCGAGTTGCTGAAGAAGAATTCTACATACTTGTTTAAGTAGTTGTTGTTTGTCATTAGTCTATAGTTTGTTAGGATGTCTCGAGATTGTTGTAAAGATGATCATCGATGATGTATTCTGTGACAACTCCACCGCTATACCCATATTATTAAAGAACATTACAAGTAATGTCATCTAATAACACGGAGAATATGGCCGGTTAAGGGCGATCGAATGTGAATATATCTTTGTACTGACACTGACATGTCTATGACGCCCCACCTTTATACCCATATTACCCAAGAATATTACAAGTAATATTGTCGAGTAATACGAAGAATAAGGCTAGTTAGGAGCGATCATTTGTATCTACTTTAGGCTAACACTGTCACAGTTGATCTTTTCGTCTAAATCAAATATATATATATAATTGTGTGTGTGTGTGAATAGTCTCGTCACAAAGAAATCGGTACGTTGGCTCTAAATACAAATCTGAAAAAATATAGTGCATATCATAAATTACAGAAATAGGTATCACAGTGGAAAGCAAAATATGCATGCCCAACAAATACATAGTGTCATAGAACAGTTCTTGCCCAAATACATACATATATACAACTACATCTGAACTCCCAGAATATACATAAAAGGATGCTAATCAACTAAGAGAGACACTATATATGTATGTATGTATGTATGTATGTATGTATGTATGTATGTATGTATGTATGTATGTATGTATATCCCACTAAGCCTAATGATAAGGTAATTCTAAGAAGTATAATACAAAAGGTCTCCATGCTCCAACAAGCACAAGCATCCATATCACTGTGTCCCACTAGCTAGAATGCCTTAGTCTGACCCAAGCATTACAGAAAATAACACTCGAGTCAGATTATCACTAAATATCAGAAGGTGAGATCTTTTTTCAGTAGACATATGCCCATAAGTTTTGCAAATAATAGTTTGCATATAATAGCATGTCATATGTACACGAACTTACAAATAATATTACTAACCATTCGCCATTTACTTTAATAGTTAATTCATGTGAAATATCGTTAATTGACTCAAAACATGGTTTTCATATTTCCACGAAACGAACACATAGGTCATTAATTAAATAATGGCATCCAAAGCACACAAATCTCATGATTTATAGAAATGAACCAACGAAGTGACCACACGAGGAAGTCCAAACTAATTTTATGATCTATAGCCATCTTTACACAATAAATATTCTTAATGCTCAAATGCTCTATTCCAAGGGGAGACGAACGCTCCAGGAGTTATCTGCTAACTCCTACAGTCCTAAAGTATCATATATCCATAAACAAATGTTCACATCACACACAATTACACTTTTCATTGCCATACGAAATGAGTTATGATATGAATATAGCCCTACGGTACAAACTGATGGCTATGTGGTATCAGACCAACACAAAAAACGAAATGCATACTACAACTTGAGGAGAGACCTCCGCAGTCAAGTCGCTAGGTGAACACTAGCCTCAAGGTCAGGCTACTAATGCACTAACGAATTATAGCGACCACATCGCTTTCACAAGATGCTAATTGATCATATAATGTCACTTACTAATTCACTAGCAACCACTAAAGAAATCCCCATGTCCCATAACCACCAGGTTTTGCTAACGTATTTACTAGTGATTGGTAAATTCCACAGCACAAATTACTACACAAATGTGTCATTTAGTTAAGCAATGAGATGATAATTAATTTCCCATAACCACTATTTATTACCCTATCGTTTAAATATAATTCTCATTCCACAGTAGACCAAAAATCATTAAAGTAATTTGTTTCTTTTATATTAAGTAAAATGCTATGTTTATTAGTAAATTCAAGAATCAATATGATTTTATATAAGTTAAAAATGATTATTACAGCTAAAATAAATTTTATATAGATATTACATACAAATCCCTTTCTTTAAAAACCTATGTATTATATATTTTACGTAAAACCATATTTGTGTGTGTGTATTTTTTTTAAATCATTCTTTCATTAATCAAAACCAATAAAAGGTTGCAAATTAGTTTGTATTCAGTTAACCATCTTCAAAAATCAACAAACAAAACATGAAGCAAGACAACAACTAGAATAGGAACAAACTGCCCGGGTGTAGTGCCCAAGAAATTCATGAATCAAAGGACTAATGTGGGTGAATTGGGAGACCAATTCGAATGATTCCTAGACGCTGCTCCCATGAATTTTCTCTCCTTTTCTGGTGAATTTTGTCGATTTCGGTGGGAGTTTTAAGGTGTTTAGGGTCTACAAACATCATACTACACCTGACTAACATCATCAATCATCGTGCAATAACAACACGTGATTGATCAAAGCAATTAAACATATTTTGTGGCTCTAGTTTTTAGATTTTTCATTCTAACTTCATATAGTCAATTCTAATCAGCATGCAATCATAAACCACTACAAATCAGAGATTAAATCACACATAATTGTTAATTTACTGGTAATTGTGAGGGTTTCTCATCTTTAAACCAAAATTAGCTACCAAGCCTAGAAATAAATCTCTTTCGCTAATTATCTCCAACCCTAAATCAGTAAATTATATGCAAAAAGAGATCACTATAACAACCAAAACTGAAATTGAAGCTTCTATAAGATAGAGATAGATAAGAGATACATACCCGGTTTTTATCTCAATTTTAGTAATTTATTTCTAATTATTTCTATGGTTTTTTTATTGATTTGGAGAAGAGGGTTTTGATTTTGTCGTTTTCTAGTTTTGAGATGAAAGTATGTACTAATGTTTACAACGAGGAGAAAATACTTCTTTTTCTCTTATTTTGGCTAAGTACTAATGGTCTGGACCCAGTTAGACAAAATCATCATTTTAACACTATTTTGCCAATTTAACCATTGTTTTGACCATTCTTTTTACAAACAGAGCTTTCTAGCATTTTTCTAAAATCTTTTAAAATCTCAACTCAATCACAACTTAGGATAATAACTAATTTCTACATATTTTTAACATTACTAACATTTTAAATCAATTTTCCCAATTTAATTCTAATTTAAATCCTCATTTTCTAGTATCCAACAAAATCCATATATTTAACAAAAAAAAGATCTTTCCACTTCTAAAAATTATTTATTACAACATTATAATAAATTTATTTCACTAATTATATTGCAATAAGAATTATGTCTTATTTTAATGAAATATTACTAATTCACAAATTCTCCATTAATTCGAATCAAATTTTCTATAACTAATCATCGCTTTTAAATTACACAAAAATTCTATTAACTTATTCCTTTTAACTAAAAATTTCCAAATCCTCTTATTAATCCGAAAAATTATTATAAAAATATGATCTTAAAATAATTATTGAATAGGGTTGTTACAGAATTACCCTTCTTAAGAAATTGCATCCTTGCAATCAGATAATCAAACAAAGATGATAAATTAGCGAAAACATAACATACTCGATTCATGAGTACTAGAAAATAATTTGGAATGAGTCCACTCCGTGCACTCTCTTGTTTCCCAAGTATAATCCTTAGGACTTTCGGACAACTAGACTTTTACAAGAGGAAAGTTCTTGCTTCTATGTCACTTGATTTCCGAAGAGATAATACGAATAGGCTCATGAACATAAGTCAAACCAGGATAAATATCAAGCTTCTCGATCTGTCGAGGGGTAAAAACAGAATCAGAATCTTGAAGGCAATTATGAAGCTGGGAAACTTGGAAAACATCATGTATTCCCGAAAGATGAATAGGTAAAGCAACAGGATAAGCTAGCTTGCCATTACACTCAGTAATTGGGTATGGTCCGATAAAACAAGGGGCCAACTCCCAAATTGATTGAAATGTAGCACTCCCTTCATTGGAAAAACACGAACAAACACAAGATCACTAACATTAAACTTCAAATCCTTCCTTCTATGGTCTGCATACGACTTCTGCCTATCTTGGGCCTCTTTTATCCTCTTCCCAATAAGAACAAATCTTTTCAAAAGCCTCGTGAATAGAATTCGGACCCAACACGAACTTCACTCCAGACTCCAACCAATTAGACGTCTAACTGTATGGCCTTCCTTATAAAGCTTGGAAAGGGGCTATACCAATGCTCGACTAAAAACTATTATTATAAGCAAACTCCATAAGATAAATATGATCCTCCTAACCACCATCAAAATCAAGAATGCACGAATGAAGTGAATCCTCTAAAGTATTATTTACTCATTCTGTTTGACCATCAGACCAAGGATGGTAGGCTGTTCTAAAGTTGAGCTTAGTACCCAAAGGTAACTAAAGACTCTTTTAGAACCCACTAGTGAATGGTGAATCCCGTCACTCAAGATGGCACTATGAACGCCATGCAACCTAACAAACTCCTTGATGTAAAGCTTAGAAAAAAGATGCGCAATTCTGCTAGACTTTTAGGATGAAATGAGTTGATTTAGTTAACCGACCTACGATCACCTACAAACTATCAGTCCCTGATTTGGAATGAGGCAAGCCATCATTGAAATCCATAGACACTTGATCCTATTTCGACAATGGGATTTCCAAAGGCTAGAGAAGACCACTAGGCCTCTGGAGTTCAGCCTTAACCAAATGGCAGGTAACACAATGACCTACAAAGTGAGAAATATCCTGCTCTATGCCCTCCCCATGATAAAGCCTCTTCATATTTACATACATCTTGCTACTACCGGGATGGATGCTATAACGAGAATAATGACTCTCCTCCATAACGTCTCTTCAAAGATTATCAATATCGGCCACAACAAGTCTACCCTTTCTCTGAATACAACCAAGAGTGTCAAGAGAAAACTCCTTCAACTTCTCCACATCACCTCCACTCGAAAGACTCCGAAAAAGCTTCAACAATTCGGGATCCTGCCTCTGGGCTTTCTCACTACGATCAAGTATGAAAGGACGAGCCTACAAACTCGATAATACCATATCTGATCTCAAATTCAAATCCCGATCTCTAACCTCACACCGAGAAAGCACCTCACGAACTCTCCACTCTGCCAACATCAAAGAAACCATCACTTGATGTTTACAACTAAGAGCATCGGTCAGAAAATTACCCTTACCGGGGTATAGTGAATCTCATAATCATAAGCTGCAAGAAACTCTAACCACCTTTGTTGGTGTATATTTAGCTCCTTTTGGAAGAAGAAATATTTCAATGATTTATGGTCGGTATAAAGAATAAATCTCTCTCCTAAAAGATAATGATGCTAAATCTTAAGTGCAAACACAACAGCCGCAAGCTGAGATCATGAGTCGCATAATGGATCTAGTTAGGACGCGACTATTGCAAAGAACAAGCAACCACTCTATCCCTTTACATAAGCACTGCACCAATGCCTGAATCACACGCATCTATATAGACAACTAAGTCTTTGTTCCCTTCGGGAATAATGAGAATTGGTGTGTGGGTAAGAAGATCATTCAAAGTCTGAAAAGAAAGCTCACACTTTCTAGGTAAGAAGAATGAATTTAGAAAAGTCTTTAATAAATCATGTTAGCAACTAGCTAAGCCCAAAAAACTATGAATCTTTGTCACACTTTCTGGCCTCTTCCAATTCTGGACAGATTCAATCTTGGTGGGGTCAATGAAAATTCCTTCTTCATCAACAACATGGCCTAAAAATTTCACTTGTTTTTGCCAAAAATGACACTTCAAAAATTAAGCTTTAAGCTGATGACTACAAAGTGTCTCCAACACAATACAAAGATGCTTCTCATGATCCTATTCCGAAAGTGAATAAACCAAATATCACCAATAAAGACAAGCATGAATTTATCACGAAATTTCCAAAATACATGATTCATTAAGTCAACAAAATACATAGGTGCATTTATTAAACCGAATGGTATGACAAGCCACTCATATTAACCATGATGGGTCCTAAAAGCTATCAATGGAACACTATCCTTAGCGACACGAAGCTGATGGAAACTGGCCGCTAAGTCTAGTTGAGAAAAGATCTTTGCACCATTCAACTGGTCGAACATGTCATCGATATGAGGTAAAGGATAACGATCTTTAATAGTAAGCTCATTCAACTTTCTATAGTCGATACACAACTTAAGTGTATCATCAACCTTTCCTACAAACATCACGACTACTTCCCATGGCAAACTACGAGACACAATAAGCTGATTTGCTTTGAGCTCGACTAATTGCTTCTTCAGCTTTTCATTTTCCTTTATAGACACCCTCGTAGGAGGATGACTAACTAGTTGAGCATCGGGCATCAAATCGATATGGAATTCGATTGCCCGTTGAGGAGGCAATTTCGAAATAAACTTAAAGATATCAGAAAAATCATATACACCTAGAATACAAGCTATGGCATCCCTTTCTTGAGATTTAATAGAAAAGAGAGAAAAATCAAGATCATATCTAACTTCTCTAAGAGCAAGAGAAATCAAATCACCAGAAGATAGATGCTTAAGAAAGATAAAAGCAATATCATGTCGAAACCCAAGTGAGAAATAACATGCATGTGGGCCAAGAAAGAAAACCCACTAAGAATAACCTCAACATCCTTACAAGGCAAACAAAGAGTTGCGAAATCGCCAATCTGTTTTGCAATACTCAAAGATATGAGCAAACAAGTAAGGTCGAAAGAACAACCATCCACTAGTTCCTTCAACATGAACGAGTGCAGCGCTCCCGTATCGAACAGAACTCTAATATAATGATCATGAAATAAGATAGATCCTTTGAGAATAGATGATGTTATACCTCTCCACTCACCTGAACCTCCTGAAGCCTCTGCAACATGCAACTTCCCCTTCTACTTAGTGTCCAAAACTGGACAATCAGCAATCTGGTGCTCTTCCTTCATATAATAAAAACATCCCTAAGAAGAAACCGGTGTTGAAGGACGAGACTAAGGGCACTCTCGAGAATAATTCCCTCAAACACCACACTTATAGCATTCCACCTGCGCATTCTTGTGATCCATCGCTCACGGACTCTTCTTCTCATTCTTCTTTTTTGGGTAGTTAGGCTTGAATCTCCCAGACTGCTTCTTCTTCTTATTAAAGAAAACCTTCTTCTACAGATAATCCTCCTCATCACTATCTCTCTCCGAATCTTCATACCTAAGAGTTATGTCAACCAACTTCTCGAAAGTAACATCCAAATGGGACAAAAGTGCCCTCTTCAAAGGCCCCCTCAAATCATACACGAACATCTGGTTCTTCTTATGGGGCATATCAATGAGATTCACCTCATATTTAGACAATACTTCAAACGTTGCCACAACAGAAGAATCTCTCTACTTGAGATCTATGAATCTCCAGGCCAAGGCTACCTTTGCTGCTTCCAGCATAACTTCATCTCAAACCTACTCCTGAAATCTCCCCAAGACAATTGGCCCCATCTACCTTTGTATTAAGCAAATCATAGCAATCCAACACCCTCTCTTGAAGACGACTAGACGCCACTTACACCTTATGCAAATCAAAAAAGTCTCATGTGGCCAAATATTCTCTGGCATGTCTTCCCCATGCCTGGATCTCTATAATGTTATCCATCCCCTTAAACTTCCCTCCTTCTGGATGAGCATAATCACTACACATCCAAGCTGAACGAGGAGCTGTAGGCTCTACCGGATCAGTACTAGAGGACTGGACATTCCTAACTGCTCCATAATCTACTGATTAGTCATGAATACTCCTTCTAGGTTCGATAATCCGGATGGTCCAGAATCTAAATGGTTTCACTTACCATCAGCCATAACAACTCTGCCACAAAGGAGACAAAAATTGAGAACACTAGAGTAGAAATCTAAAGATGGGAAAAAAGAAAATAAACAAATTCATTCCATCCTAGTCTACTTAATAAAACACTACCTAAGGGAAAAAGGGTAAATTCTATTCAACACCTAAAGGTCAGGTCTCTATTCACTCATATCATAATTCGCCCCTGAATATGTCTTATATTATTCTAAAATGCAACTCTAATACCATGTTGCGACGCCCCACTTTATACCTATATTACCTAAGAATATTATAAGTAACATTATCGAGTAATATGGAGAATATGGCTGGTTAGAAGAGACCATCCGCATCTATTGCTTTGGACTAACACTGTCACATTTACTTTTTCGTCTGAATCAAATATATATATAGTCTCGACACAAAGCAATAGGTATGCTGGCTCTGAATATAAATCAGAACAAATATAATACATATCACAAATCATAGAAACAAATATCATAGTGAAAAGGAAAATATACATGTCCAACAAATACATAGTGTCACAAAATAGGTCTAGCCCAAATACATACATATATACAACTACATATGAACTCCCAAAATATACATAAAAGGATGCTAATCAACTAAGAGAGACACTATATATATCTCACTAAGCCTAATGATAAGCTAACTCCAAGCAGCATAATTATTAACTAGATTTTTAACCCAATAGAATTCAAAGGAACTTAGAACATCTACGACGGCTCAAAACAATTCAAGAATCAACTAATAGGACCGGAAGAAGAAGATAAGAAATACCAAAGAAGAAGGATGCAAAAATATGCTAAGTGGATGGATCACAACAATCCATCACCTATGGATCGCCAGAGATCCATAAGGCTTGATCATGGACCCTCCAAACTTCTTGCATCATAATATAATATCCTTTTTAAGGATGCCAACCAAGTTTCATGGTAATCCAAGCAAATTGGTTCGAGAAGTAAGCATTCATCTTATTCCAGTCATAGTTTAATACAACCTATATAGAATCGTCATCAAAACAAGGCAACTGGTTACCAAACTACATGACGCGTCTACATAAGGTAGGGAACACAACCCAAGTGAAACGATCTAAGAAAATCCTAACTACATGGATCGCTAGCGATCGATGCCCTATGGAACGCCAGCGATCCACCATATCAAGTCAGGTCGCCATGAAGTTTTTGAAGCAGCTTCGTATCATTCAGTTTAGATCTCTGGCAAAGTGGCCTAGCCCAATAGCTCTCCAATCTCTATAAATAGCCACTTATTTGCAAAATAAAGGGGATCTTATGGACTGGCTGCTAAAACTCTATAGAAACTATTCTTCACTCTTCTCCTCCCACACATCCATCACCTAAGGGTTCACTGTAATTCTCCGGTAATTCTTGCACTTGTGACTTGAGCTAACTTCGAAGATTCAATCATATTGTAATCTGATTTCACTTGTATCAGTGGTCAATTAATAAAAAGTTATAAAGTGGATGTATGCTTTGTTAAAAGCCAAGCCACCATAAAAATCTTCTTGTTCCTTTACTCTTTCTATGATATATTTTGCTTTTTCTATTTTATTTTCCATGGCAAATAGGGCTGGTGCTTTCACACTCAATCCAGTGTATTGATTCATTTTTTGGGTTAACAATAAAACAAAAGGTCTCCAAGCTCCAACAACCACAAGTATCCTACCACCATGTCCCACTACTTGGAATGCCTCGGTCTGACCCAAGCACTATAGAAAATAACACTCGAGTCAAATTATCACTAAATATCAAAAGGTGAGCCTTTTCCAATAAACATATACCCGCAAGTTTCATAAATAATAGTTTTCGTATAATAGCATGTCATATGTATATGAACTTATAAACAATATCATTAACCATTCACTATTTACTTCAATAGTAAATTCATGTCAAATATCATTAATTAACTGAAATATAATGATCATATTTGCACGAAATGAACACATAAGTCATTAGTTAAATAATGGCATCCGAAGCACAAAAATCATATGATTCATAAAAATGATCCAACGAAGTGACCACATGAGGTAGTCTAAACTACTTTTATGGATCTATAGCCATCTTTACACAACAAATATTCTTAATGCTTAAATACTTTATTCCAAGGGGATGCGAATGCTCCAGGAGTTATCCGCTAACTCCTACAGTTCTAAAATACTGGATATCCATAACGAAATGTTCACATCACACACAATTACACTTTTCAATGCCACACGAAGCAAGTTATGATATCGAATATAGCCCTAAGGTACAGACTGCTGGCTAAGTGGTAGCGGGCTAACACGAAAAATGAAATGAATACCATGACTCGAGGAGCTACCTCCACAGTCAAGTCACTAGGTGAACACTAGCCTCTGCAGTCAAGCTACTAATGCACTAACGAATTATAGCGATAAGATAATTTTCACAAGATGCTAATTGATCCTATAGCATCACTTACTAACTCTATAGTAATCACTAAACAAATCCCCATATCCCAAAACCACCGAGTTTTGCTAACGCATTTACTAACGATTGGTAAATTCCACTACACAAATTACTACACAAACGAGTCATTTAATTAAGCGATGAGGTGATAATTAATGTCCCATAACCACTATTTATTACCCTATCATTTAAATATAATTCTCATTCCATAGTACACCAAAAAAAATCATCTTAAAATAATTTTTTTCTTTTATATTAAATAAAATACTTTATTTGTAAATCCAAGATTTCATAGTTAAAAATATTGATATGATTTTATATAAGTTAAAAATGATTACCATAGCTAAAAATATATTTTATGTAGATATTATATATAAATCTCTTTGTTTAAAAACCTATCTATACTATACTTTATATAAAACCATATTCTTATGTGTGTGTGTGTGTATTTTTTCAAATCATTATGTCATTAATCAAAACCAATACAAGGTTGCAAATCAATTTCTATTCAGCTAACCATCTTCATAAATGAACAAACAAAACATGAAGCAAACAAAAACCAAAACAAGAACAAACTGCCCTGGCCTAGTTCCTAGGAAATTTGTGAACTGGTGGATCGGTTGGGGTGAACCGGTGGACCGGCTCAAATGATTCCTAGGTGCTGCTCCCAGGAATTTGTTCTTCTTTTCAAGCAAACTTTGCTAATTCCGACAGGTGTTTTGGAGTGTTTGGAGTCTTTAAACGTCATACCACACCTAACTAACATCATCAGTCATCATGCAATCACAAACACATTATTTATCAAAGCAATTAAACATATTTTGTGTTTTTGCTTTTTAGATTTTTCACTTTAAACTTCATATGGTCAATTCTAATCAACATGAAATCATAAACCACTACATATTAGAGAATAAATCACACGTAATTAATAATTTAGTGACGATTGTGAGGTTTTCTCACCTTTAAACCAAAATTAGCTACCAAACCAACAATCAGTCTCCTTCACTAGTTGTCTCCAACCCTAAAATCAGTAAATTATATGCAAAAAGAAACACTACAACAATCAAAAACTAAAATTGAAGCTTCTATAAGATAGAGATTGATAAGAGATACACACCTGGATTTTATCTCAATTTTTAGCAATTTATGTCAGATTATTCTAGGGTTTATTTATTGGTTTGGAGTAAAGGGTTTGATTTTGTTCATTTTCTGGTTTTGAAATGGAAGTGCATAATATATAGAATGAGGAGAAAATACTTTTTTTGCTTCTCTTATTTTGGATAAGTACTAATGGTGTGACGACCTAGAAATTTTGACAAATTAAATTAGAATAATTAATTGATTTTAAAATATTTAAAAGTTAATTTTAACTTTAATTTTAACTTGAATTCAAGATATCAATGTTTACTTGATTATTAAATCATTAAATTGTATAGTTTAATTATTGAATTTAATAATTGAAATTGGGTGAATTGTTGAATCTGAGATTCTAAGCCTGTTTAAATAATTTGAAGGTTTATAAAATTTATAATGATAATACTGGAGATAATAGGATGGTTGAAATTTAATTTAAAGGTGATTTATTCAGTTTTGAAATTATATTAAATTGGAATTTAAAAATAGCCTTCCGAGGCACAATCTCGAAATTCGACGAAACCAGTTCCATTGGATCCGTAATAGTTAGTTATTATCAGATTTCAATTTTCGTAGCAATCGGAGTTGTCGTTTAACCCTGACAGCTCAAAATGCTTAGAGATATTTAATCAATTTAATTTAAATTTGATCGTTACTTTCGTAACTCGCGCATACGATCGAATTAGCTTCCGAAACAAGTTCCGTTGTGTTCAGAACGCGGGTAAAACCCTATAATCGCCTAGCGGTTTTTCTTAAGGAGAGTTTAAATTTTTATTGGCAATTAACGGGACGGTTTGGAAGTTTTATAATATTATAAATTTAACGTAACATATGTCAGAGATATTTTATCCAAGGCGTACTCGGGAAGCTTTCTCAAATCGATAATTATCAACGTCCTCTTTAATCTTCAAGGAGAAGCCGATGTTTTAAAGAAAAAAAAATCTAAACGAAAGAAACATGGCCGCTTATTCATGTTCAAATCAAAGTCGATCGTTTCCCGTCTCCCCCTCTCTAATTCAACCTCTTAGATCGATCCGAAGTCCCCCTTTCCTTCTTCATTTTCAATTTCAACCCAGTCTAAAAAAAAAGAAATCGTGCTTGGCTCGCGATCAGGTATGGCTTGAAGGCACTGTCTCGTTTGATTGAGATTTGGCGTCGCGTGACGATGCAGAGGCGAGCATCGATGGGGCTAGGGCTCGCGATCATTTGTAGTGGTCGCGACGTCGTTGGAGGGGGCGCGCGGTTTTGGGGGGGAAGATTTCTGAGGCAATTTCAGGGAGGCGCGCGCTCGCGCGTTGACAAATTTAGGCCGAGCAGTGGTGAGGCATTGGAGTCGTGTGGTGTCTTCGTCGAGCATGGTTGTCGATTTGAGTTGTGGGTCATGAGGCGCGCGATGGTGCGCGAGGGGCTGAGATGGAGACGAGGTGCTAAGGTTTGGGGATCGTCGATGTTGGGTTGTTTGTTTTCGATGGTACTCTGGTGGGTTTTGCAAGCTGCGATGGTGTTCGTGAGTGGAGCAGTAAGGTATAAACTTTAACAGTATACAAAATTTCTGTTTGTTTATATACTGTAAGTTAAAATAAATAGAAATTGTTAAAATAGTTGATAGTTCATATATCATATGATTTGGAATCTATAAAAAATATATTTGTAGTTTCGAAGGGAAAAAAATATATAATAAATCTAATTATGTACATTGCAAAATTTTAGATTTATCTTAAAATAATGGAATATAGTACTTTATGTATTTAATTAATTTATCATTTTAGTTACTAAAGGGTTATAAAAAAAAGGAAATTAGTTTGAAATTTAATCATTCATTAAGATTTAAAACTTTAGTTAAATTAAATTATTAAATGATGATTGATTGTTCGGATGTTAATAAAATCATCTAATATTCATTTAAGGGTCTTGAATCATGAAGAGATCGAGTTGAGATTGAAGTGGATTGCACAAATCAAAGGTGAGTAAACCTCACTCTGTTGGGTTCTTTTATTTAAATTCAAATGGTTAAATTTGGGCAATTGGTTAAATGATTAAATTGATTTGATGAACACTGCTGATGATGTGACTTGGTTTTGGTGGATCTTCGAGTTAATTGTAGTTGACTCGAAGTATTGGGGTTTAAGCTGTTTGAAACTTAAATCGTAAATAAGGAAATGTTTTGTTTTAGAGTAAATAAGAGCTTAATGATTTGTGATTCATTAAGTTAGTAGGGTAAATTGAGATGGATAATTGATTAATTTAATTAATTAATGATTTGGGTTATTTAATTCAGTAATTAAAGGTATTTAAATAAATATAAATTAAGTTGTAAGTTAATTAACTAAGTATAAGTAATTCAGAACAATCATTTGATGGTGTGATAAATAATTACTTAATGTAATTAATAAAATATAATTGCTTAGTGAAATTGGTCAAGAGAATTAATTAAGATAATTAATTACGGTATAATTAATTTATTAATGAAGTAAATAAAAGAATAGTTAATTACATATTGAGATTAATCGAGAATGATAAATATGGGGGCTGAATTAAAGTAATTAATTTAGATTAGAACAAATCAAAAACATAATTGAAATCATTAATTTATATAATCAACAGTGTAATTAAAGATTGGTTAATTAAGATGAACTAATCATATGACTCACGAGAAATTAATTAACAATTAAGAATTAGTGTAATTGATAATAGTGGATCAATTTGTGAAGTAATTAAAGATTACTCGTTGAGTTGGGCAAAATAATTAATGTCGTGAAATTAATTAAAGATAATTACTTGAATGGAATTGGAATAATTAATCCGGGGTGATTAATTAAGATGAATCAGAAAGGGGATGATTAATTAATTTGGAATTGATTAATGAAAGAATCTAAGTGTTTAAGACCTGAAATTCAATTTGAGTCAATAGAAATGATTTGTGTGTGATTAAGCTTTGCTTCTGAATGATTGAATGATATTGGACGATTTGAAAAGAAGTTGATAACTCTGATATGAAGTGTTGAATATTTCTTTGGATAACTTGGAATAGAATGTCATGGGATGCGATAAGACCGGGGTCGGGTATAGAAGAAATACCCAAAACCACTTCGAATGTTTGAAGATTGATATATAAAATCTATATGTTGAGTTGAAGTGATTGGAGGTATTGGACTGTTTTAAAAATCTAAATCTTTGGTATTTAGAAATTTAAGTGTGGACTAAGTGTTGTCTGTAATAATTTGTAGCTTGTGAATTGAAATGAGTTACCCGGGTTTTATTTGAGTTGTATGCTTTGTATTCCATGTTAGTTGAATTTACTCATGCTGGTTTCCAGCCTGACCCGGGTGTTACTTTGATGTAATGCTCGGGTCAGACCGAGTATTACAGATTTTCAGGTAGGTACGTTCTGGAGCTCAGGAGGCAGGCAGGATGACAATATCGCTTAGAATATTCCGCTGCAGTTATATTATTGTAATCCTGTGATAAATTGATTGTATATGACCAACATTTGAATATATGTGAAACTCTGATGTATTGAAATGTAATCAACAGATATAGTATTCTTTAGTAAGCTATTATTATTTATTATCATATTTTATCCGCTGCGATTGTGAGATGTTTGGTGTTTCTGTTCTTCTTCCTCTATCTCTTTCTTCTTTTTCATAACTATCTGGAATTTTCGGCTTCGAAAATTTCGGGTCGTTACATTTGGTATCAGAGCTGAAATGTTAAGCGAGAACCTTGGCTCTGGTGGGGATTACTCATTAAATAGAGTCTGTAGTACTCTAGTATGAGTTGAGTGTATATATATGAGCACGTACTTGTTATTTTCTTATATAAAGGTTTTTAATGATTTTAATAAAAATATATTTTGATATATAAATCAATATTTCCTTCTAATAAATAATAAGGTGATCGGGTGTTAAATTATTGGAATTAAGTTAAGAAGGACTATAATACAACCAAATTAAAATTAAATTAATTAAAATGAAATTCTAGAATTAGAACTCGGAAATTAGAATTGTTTGAAACTTTAAATGAACAAAGCTAAATTTGGTTTAAAAAGGTTAAACCAATCTTTGAGAATTTAGCTCGAATTATATAATTCGAGATGGTTTAAATTTGAAGATGGAATTGAACTCATTCAAATTGAATCCGATTTGAATTAATTGGATTTAGGATGGAAGATGTGTAAGTTCAAAAAGTTAATGGAAGATTTGTAACGACCCAGAATTTTTAGAAATTAAAATTTGAATATTTAATTAATTTTAAATATTAATAAGTGAATTTATAAGTCAAATAAATTTTTATTTGAATTATTAGATTTTATTGAATAATTAAATCGATAATTTAATACGTTAAATTATGGAAATAATTGAAAATTGAGTTAAATATGATTGAAAATGATTTGTAAAATTTTATTTTATCATATGGGAGTTAGAACAATATTTTAGAACTTTTAAAATCGAATTAAAAGTTAATTTGTGAAAATTGAATATTTTAATAATTAAATCGACTAGTGAAAATAGTCAATTTTTGAACAGTCTCAGAATTGAACGAAACCAGTTCCAGTGGATCCGTAATAGTTAGTTATTACCGGATTTCAAATTTCGTGTCAATCGGAGCTATCGTTTGATCGTGGCAGCTCGAAACGCATCGATTTATTTTTAATTTAAATTTGGCGAGTGAAAATAGCTATTTTTCAAAAAGTCTCGGATTTCGACGAAACCAGTTTCATCAGATCCGTAATGTGATATTATTTTAAGGTTTCAAATTTCATGTCAATTGGATTTACCGTTTGTCCGCTACAAATTAAAACGCCTAGAAATCGACTTAAATCGGTTTAATTCAAATTGAGCGTTTACAGCCATAACTCGCACAGATGTCCGAATTAGCTTCCGAAACCTGTTCCATTGTGTCCGGAACGCGGGTTAAACCCTAGAAACGCTAGTTACGGCACGTAAATCGGAGTTCGGAATTTCCGGGATGAATAGTGTTTCGATTTTCTTTATAAATAGACACCACCATCCTCATAAATTAAAAAAAAAAAAAAAAATTAAACCCTAATAAACCCTAGCCGCCATATACAGAACCAAAGGCTGAGAATGCTTCTCCTTCCTCCCTCAATCACTCACAATCCGTCGACATTCACGCGAAGTGTTCAACAGCAAGATCGTTGAGCGTATCAAGAGCTTTTGATCCGTACGGTTGAGATGTAGTTTGGTCGACTCGAGGCGGAGCAAATGGAGGCCGTTCCCTACAGGTCGCGCACGCATTCCTAGGAGGAGGAGGGGGCCGAGCTTGCTGTCCTTCAGGCCGAACATGGTGGAGAGGTAGGGCTTCGCGATGGCGGTGACGTGATCGAGTATAGATGAGAGATGGCGATGCAATGTTTAACCCTAGTTGATCTATGATGGGTTCGGCCTCGTTTGTGTTGCCTGGAGCTTGTCGCGTGAACAAGGGAGAGGGGGGAGAAGCATATGCACGGCCAGGATCTGATGGAGGCAAAATCTAACGGTCCATATGTGATGTGGGTTTAAAATTATAAAGTTTATGTTGATTTGTTTATTTAAATCGTGTGCAAACTTCATAAATTCATAACTTTTTCATACGAGGTCGAAAAATTACGAAACCAGTTGAGTTGGGATCGTATGGACGAGCACTACGCGATGGAGTTGGTTTGGAGTCGTTTGGAGTTAGTGAGAATTATGGGTAAAATTAAACGTCCGTTTAATTTTATTCGAAATAAATCGCTAAAACGGAAATAAAATCAAGGTGAGAACTTCTCACACAATCGAATCAGTTTCGATTTTATTTTAAATAGTTAGATTTAAAATATTTGAATGCATGTTTGAATGTTGATTGATATCTATTGATTGTTAAAATAGACATTATACGCCGTTAGTAAGCGGATGTTATTTATTAAAAACATATACCGCGAATATTTCATAAACAGTGAAATTGGTATTATATATAATAGCAATATATATATATTGGCATATGTATATATTGGAGTTATTGATTTCCCGCATTTTTGTTTAGCGGATGAGACCCTATTACGCCGTTATTAAGCGGATAATATTTAATAAGAACATATACCGCGATAATTTCGTACTGGAACGGAATTGGTATTGTGCTAATGTTTGTGGATGCAGGAAAACAGGTTGGAGGGATCCAACTGGATTCCTCAACAGTTTTTATTTGATTTCAGATATTTTGATATTTGATGGATTTTCATATTGATATATGATATCGTTGTTGTCGTGATTGACTATTTGGTGTGTAGCATCATTGGACCCAGGTTTTGGAATTTTAAAATGATTTATAAAGTGATTTTTGAAAATATACTATATATTTGGAGTTTGATTCATTTTAAATAAATAAACGTTATAATTTTTAAAGTTATAAAAATTATGATTTTTAAGAAATATAGTTAAAAGCTGGTTTTTGAAAATAAAGAATTAAGGACTTTATAAAATAGTTAAATTGGGATTTCTGAAATAATTGTGAAAAGTTTAAATATAGGATTTATGAAATTTAATTATTTTATGAATCAAAATGGTGAAATAATAAAGGAGATTAAAGAAGTTTTAAAGAATAATATAAATTGATTTATATTAAGAGATTTATAAATGGATATTTATAAATTGAAATATAGACATTATAAAACGAGTTTTTATAAGTGTTTGAATGAAGTGAAAATGAATTTCATAAATGAATGAAAATTTATAGAATTATAAACTGTGAAGTTATAAATAAAATTTATAAATAGTAAGATTTATAAATTGGTGAAGTTAATTGAGGAACAGATTTGGGTGAATAATTGAATCTTATAAGTTATAAGATTTATAATTATGAAGTTCAAAGGAACGATTTTTGTAAACGAATAGATTATAAGTGTTTAACTTATAAGATGAACTGTTAGTATATCATTGAGTTATAAACTGGAATAGGTTAATAAAAGAATTTATAAAAAGGAAGTTTTTATAAATAAATAGAAATGGAATTTATAAACGTTGTTTTATAAATTCGCAAATGACTTATTTTGATAAGTAAATTGTTGAAACCTATAAATGGAGTTATATTCACATTTTGAATAGTGAATAATCCTTTGAATTAAAACGAATAAAAGGATGAAATGTGTTAACGTAGTATATTCACGTTTTTGAATAGTGAATAAGATGTTAAAGAAATTGTTTTGAATGTGATATTTGAAATAGAATTAAAACGATGTAACGAAGTTTTAATTGTGTTGAGATTCGAAACCATAGATTTCAACATTTATTGTTGAAATAGACGTTTTCGAGAAATAGAAGGAAATAATGGACTATAACACTGTTGTTATAGTAAATGATTTCCGAAAGGAAATGTTTTGTATAGTATTGGGATTTATATATCTATTTTAATCTCGAATCCCTATACTAGTGATTTTGGGTTGTCGTAACAATGTTTTACGTAACATTCGTTTTGGCCCAAATAAATATGTTTAAGAGAATGATTTCCTTAATAGAATGAAATATATACTTAATTTCGATTTAAGTATATTGAATATTTTCTAAGTGTCGAAAATAAATAAAATCTGTGAATTACTTATGAATAAATAAGTATGGAAATGTTTTTCCAATATAAAGTGAATATTAGAGAATTTATCTTTTTGAAGATAAAATGAAAATGAATATTATAAATCGAATTGAAGTCGTATATTCATTAATACTTTAGATTATAAATTCACTAAGGAATTTATAAAAGAAAGTGGGATTGGTTTAGAAAAATAAATATTGATTTATTTTTGAAGTGTTGAAATTATATATCTTGTAATGATATTTTGGAAAATAAATAATTTGGAAAATTATTTGGAAACTGGTGATGTGTGCATATCCAGTGATAGTTCAATAACCGACTATCAATATTTCCCTTTGAATGGGTATTTGATGTGATTTGTTTGAATGTGAATGCCACACTTATTTTTGAATAAGCGCTCACTATTCGGGTTAACCAGGAAAGGACCATGGGGTCGTATAACCCATTCCGAATATGTGATACGTCGTTGTGAATTGCATTGAAGATCGGTGTTGAAGACCCGGTATTTGCGAGAGCGATAGGATGACCTGTCGATTGTCTCTGCACTGAGTTGCAACGGTATAGAGACTCCCTAAGTGATGGGAAATCCGATCAGGATTGTGAATATCCGGATTGCAAGGACTTCTTTGTAAGTGCCTTCGGTTTTGTTCGAGCCCGGAACAGACTTGTATGGATTGTATGTCTGACATTACAAGTTGAGATATAAAGCCGATTTCTTTCAAATATATTTCTGTTGGTGGCGGAGAATTTATTCTTTTAGCTTAACACCCTTCTATGAGACGTACGAGCTCAGAGGTTATATAGTTGAAGTTATCAGCGATATATTCCCAATTTGGTAATGTGATATGCTGAGTGATGCTGAAATGATCATTGTGTTGATTATTGTGATAGGATCGTTTATTTGATCGTCTATCTTAGTGATCATTGTGTTGATCATTTGTTGACCCAAAGCATGGCTTTTGTATAAAGTATGTTTTTGTGGACGTGACTTCGTCGAACCTCACACCCCGGAAATGGTCAAAACAGGAAAGATGCGGCAAGGTTATGAGGGGTAGCACCCTTTAGGGTATGTACATTTCCTTCTGGATAGATGTGGTATCATGGTATGGAGCCCAGATATTTAACCTATGTGGTTACTACGAATTTATTACTTTGTGGTTGTTGGTTTTCGGGATCCCGTGAGAAAGGTCGTTTACGATCGGGGAATGGAGTGCTAGTGTCAGTAGTTACCCAGTTAGGGGTAACCCGGCCTTGTGTTGGCAGAGTTCCGGTTTGGTTCTCGGGGATGTCTTTCCAGAGGCATTCTCATGTGGCAATGGGAAGTTCCTTGGCCTGACCATTTGTTGGAAATCCAAAGAAACAATACGAAACTTGTACGGTTTTAGTTGTAGAACCTGCTTCCTCAGGAAGTAGCTATAGTAGGCATAATATAATGGTACCTATGCTGGCTAAGATTTATATTCTACTTTCGAAATGAATTTTCTACACTATGCATTAGTAATAATATCAAATGTTCTTTTTAAATGCGTATCAAGCATGTTTGACTATCATAAGGAGAAATCTTCTCCAAGTCTGCGTTTGCATTGTGTGTGTGGCAGGAGGTCTTATGGTAGTCTCATTTTTAAAAGCATTGCGAATTGAATTTAAAAATATTCCTCTATTTTGATTTTAAAGATAAATAAACTGTTATGAGTTCTCACACCAGTCACATGACTGACTTGGAGTTTATTGTTTTCCTTCCTAAACTCTGGGTGCCCACCAATTTTCACACGGGCAGTCAAGAGTTAGGTTTATCAGGATATTCTGGATATTCTGGAATTGCTGGAGGCAAGCTGGATGGCATGGCGTATTACTTATATAGTATTTCTTTTTCCGCTGCACTATTTGTTGTTGTTGTACACTCTGATGATATGATGTAATGAAATGTGATGTAATGTAATAACTGATATGGTTCTTTGTTTAAAGATTATTCATTTATTATTATATGTTGTTCCGCTGTGAATTGTGAGATTCTGATGTTGTTCTGTTGTTTTCTGTTCCGTTCTATTTTTCTTTCCTCTTTCTCTTCTATTTCAAAATGTTCTATCTTCTTTTATGTTTTCTATTCTCTCTAATTTCTATTTTCTATTTCCTTCTTTCCCTCTACCTTCTTCTTTTTCTCTCTTTTTCTTTTCCTAAATTCTTTTAAAAACCCTTAACTATTCGGTTTTTCGGCAACGAAAAATCGAAGCGTTACATCTGGTATCAAAGATTATGGTTAAGCGACAACCATGGTTCTGTTGGGTATTATTCATTAGAGATGGAGTCAGTAGTACTCTAGATTGAGTTTGAGTGTAATAATAGCTATGAGAGCGTATTTGTTAGTGAATATAAAATTGTTTTATATTGTGATGATTGGTTTGTTGAGTGGTATATGAACCTTCGTCGGCGCAGCTTCGAAACTGAATCGAAGGGGTTTCTAAACACTTGAATAGAACAATTCGACATAGTATTGTTTTAAATTGGGTAAATGAAATAATTTTACCTTGAGTATATTTTATATATAAAGGAATAATTTTTCAGAATTATTAAAGTGTATATAAGTTGATTGTTTAGTTGTTTGAATAATCTAAATAAAAGAATAATTGTATAAGCAAATGAATTATAAGAATTGAATTATAATTAAAGTGATTTACAATTGTGAAATAAACTTATATATATAAGAAGTGAAACTAATGAATATATTTATGAATATGAGTTATAAATAAAAACAAGTGAATTTAAAGTAAAATGAAATGTAACTTAAGTGATATGGAATGAAGTTGATATTAGTATCAAAGTAAAATAATCAAGTGGATTAAATGAATATGAACTTGAGTTATATAAATGAAATTCAACTTTTATAATTGAATTGAATGAATGGATTGAATATTAATCAATTAAATGTGAATTAAATTGATATGAAATAATGAATATAAGTGTTAATTCATTAAAATCTAATGTTATTAGAAAGTTGAATAATTGAATGAAAATCAATTTAATTAAACCAATTGAATATAAGCAAAGGAAATTTGGTTGTAATTAATATACATTGGTTGTTATATGATTGTTAGTTGATTGTATATAATTCATTAAGTGTTAATGAAATTGATTAATGAAATTAAATTAATGAAATTGAAAGCTATATAATTGAATTCAAATTAAAGGTAAATAAATTTGAATGGAATTGAATTTGATGTGAAAGTGAACTAACTTGAATATGAATTAGTGAATATAAACTAATTGAGAATGAATGTTAGTAAAAACATCCAATGTATATGAATCATATGTGATTAAATTGAGAACCAATTCATTGAATATTAATGAGAATATAAATGAATATATTGATTATGAATTTGTTGGATGATAGTTGGTTGATGTTTGCATTTGTTGTTTTGTTTCAATTGCTATGTTGGCATATATAGTCATTATGTTGCTATATGTTGTATATTGATACGATTGTCTATATGCATGATTCTCATGTTGTTTGTTGAGTGATTAGTAGGTGCGGATCGCGTTTGCTTCGCATTTGGAGCTCGCTTTTGCGCTATATTAGCCGTATATGCTTGCTAATAAAATAATAAGGTACATATCTCGGATTAAATACAGTACTTTTACACTTTTTTCCCTTCGGGATGCCTCATTACTTGATGAGATGTATATTTGTGATATATATACTGTCATTTTTTTTTCGGATCGAGCCGCGCAAAGGAGACTATGGCGAATTTTTCCGAAAATTTAAGGCGTTAGAAAAATTTTGAGAAAATTGGAAATTTTGAAAACTTTAACTTTGATTTTGGAATTGAAAGTTAAACAATAGTAGTTGTTTTTGAAAAGATAACTAAGTATGATTTGAAAAACTTAGTAAGTTATTGTAAGAAGTTTAACTATGAATTTTGGAAAATTAATAAATTCTGTAACCTTTCTTACTTATAATTTCGAGGACGAAATTCTTTTAAGTGGGGAAGATTGTAACGACCCAGAATTTTTAGAAATTAAAATTTGAATATTTAATTAATTTTAAATATTAATAAGTGAATTTATAAGTCAAATAAATTTTTATTTGAATTATTGGATTTTATTGAATAATTAAATCGATAATTTAATACGTTAAATTATGGAAATAATTGAAAATTGAGTTAAATATGATTGAAAATGATTTGTAAAATTTTATTTTATCATATGGGAGTTAGAACAATATTTTAGAACTTTTAAAATCGAATTAAAAGTTAATTTGTGAAAATTGAATATTTTAATAATTAAATCGACTAGTGAAAATAGTCAATTTTTGAACAGTCTCAGAATTGAACGAAACCAGTTCCATTGGATCCGTAATAGTTAGTTATTACCGAATTTCAAATTTCGTGTCAATCGGAGCTATCGTTTGATCGTGGCAGCTCGAAACGCATCGATTTATTTTTAATTTAAATTTGGCGAGTGAAAATAGCCATTTTTCAAAAAGTCTCGGATTTCGACGAAACCAGTTTCATCGGATCCGTAATGTGATATTATTGTAAGGTTTCAAATTTCATGTCAATTGGATTTACCGTTTGTCCGGTACAAATTAAAACGCCTAGAAATCGACTTAAATCGGTTTAATTCAAATTGAGCGTTTACAGCCATAACTCGCACAGATGTCCGAATTAGCTTCCGAAACCTATTCCATTGTGTCCGGAACGCGGGGTAAACCCTAGAAACGCTGGTTACGGCGCGTAAATCGGAGTTCGGAATTTCCGGGATGAATAGTGTTTCGATTTTCTTTATAAATAGATACCACCATCCTCATAAATTAAAAAAATAATTAAACCCTAGCCGCCATATACAGAACCAAAGGCTGAGAATGCTTCTCCTTCCTCCCTCAATCACTCACAATCCGTCGACATTCACGCGAAGTGTTCAACAGCAAGATCGTAGAGCGTATCAAGAGCTTTAGATCCGTACGGTTGAGATGTAGTTTGGTCGACTCGAGGCGGAGCAAATGGAGGCCGTTCCCTACAGGTCGCGCACGCATTCCTAGGAGGAGGAGGGGGCCGAGCTTGCTGTCCTTCAGGCCGAACATGGTGGAGAGGTAGGGCTTCGCGATGGCGGTGACGTGATCGAGTATAGATGAGAGATGGCGATGCAATGTTTAACCCTAGTTGATCTATGATGGGTTCGGCCTCGTTTGTGTTGCCTGGAGCTTGTCGCGTGAACAAGGGAGAGGGGGGAGAAGCATATGCACGGCCAGGATCTGATGGAGGCAAAATCTAACGGTCCATATGTGATGTGGGTTTAAAATTATAAAGTTTATGTTGATTTGTTTATTTAAATCGTGCGCAAACTTCATAAATTCATAACTTTTTCATACGAGGTCGAAAAATTACGAAACCAGTTGCGTTGGGATCGTATGGACGAGCACTACGCGATGGAGTTGGTTTGGAGTCGTTTGGAGTTAGTGAGAATTATGGGTAAAATTAAACGTCCGTTTAATTTTATTCGAAATAAATCGCTAAAACGGAAATAAAATCAAGGTGAGAACTTCTCACACAATCGAATCAGTTTCGATTTTATTTTAAATAGTTAGATTTAAAATATTTGAATGCATGTTTGAATGTTGATTGATATCTATTGATTGTTAAAATAGACATTATACGCCGTTAGTAAGCGGATGTTATTTATTAAAAACATATACCGCGAATATTTCATAAACAGTGAAATTGGTATTATATATAATAGCAATATATATATATATTGGCATATGTATATATTGGAGTTATTGATTTCCCGCATTTTTGTTTAGCGGATGAGACCCTATTACGCCGTTATTAAGCGGATAGTATTTAATAAGAACATATACCGCGATAATTTCGTACTGGAACGGAATTGGTATTGTGCTAATGTTTGTGGATGCAGGAAAACAGGTTGGAGGGATCCAACTGGATTCCTCAACAGTTTTTATTTGATTTCAGATATTTTGATATTTGATGGATTTTCATATTGATATATGATATCGTTGTTGTCGTGATTGACTATTTGGTGTGTAGCATCATTGGACCCAGGTTTTGGAATTTTAAAATGATTTATAAAGTGATTTTTGAAAATATACTATATATTTGGAGTTTGATTCATTTTAAATAAATAAACGTTATAATTTTTAAAGTTATAAAAATTATGATTTTTAAGAAATATAGTTAAAAGCTGGTTTTTGAAAATAAAGAATTAAGGACTTTATAAAATAGTTAAATTGGGATTTCTGAAATAATTGTGAAAAGTTTAAATATAGGATTTATGAAATTTAATTATTTTATGAATCAAAATGGTGAAATAATAAAGGAGATTAAAGAAGTTTTAAAGAATAATATAAATTGATTTATATTAAGAGATTTATAAATGGATATTTATAAATTGAAATGTAGACATTATAAAACGAGTTTTTATAAGTGTTTGAATGAAGTGAAAATGAATTTCATAAATGAATGAAAATTTATAGAATTATAAACTGTGAAGTTATAAATAAAATTTATAAATAGTAAGATTTATAAATTGGTGAAGTTAATTGAGGAACAGATTTGGGTGAATAATTGAATCTTATAAGTTATAAGATTTATAATTATGAAGTTCAAAGGAACGATTTTTGTAAACGAATAGATTATAAGTGTTTAACTTATAAGATGAACTGTTAGTATATCATTGAGTTATAAACTGGAATAGGTTAATAAAAGAATTTATAAAAAGGAAGTTTTTATAAATAAATAGAAATGGAATTTATAAACGTTGTTTTATAAATTCGCAAATGACTTATTTTGATAAGTAAATTGTTGAAACCTATAAATGGAGTTATATTCACATTTTGAATAGTGAATAATCCTTTGAATTAAAACGAATAAAAGGATGAAATGTGTTAACGTAGTATATTCACGTTTTTGAATAGTGAATAAGATGTTAAAGAAATTGTTTTGAATGTGATATTTGAAATAGAATTAAAACGATGGAACGAAGTTTTAATTGTGTTGAGATTCGAAACCATAGGTTTCAACATTTATTGTTGAAATAGACGTTTTCGAGAAATAGAAGGAAATAATGGACTATAACACTGTTGTTATAGTAAATGATTTCCGAAAGGAAATGTTTTGTATAGTATTGGGATTTATATATCTATTTTAATCTCGAATCCCTATACTAGTGATTTTGGGTTGTCGTAACAATGTTTTACGTAACATTCGTTTTGGCTCAAATAAATATGTTTAAGAGAATGATTTCCTTAATAGAATGAAATATATACTTAATTTCGATTTAAGTATATTGAATATTTTCTAAGTGTGGAAAATAAATAAAATCTGTGAATTACTTATGAATAAATAAGTATGGAAATGTTCTTCCAATATAAAGTGAATATTAGAGAATTTATCTTTTTGAAAATAAATTGAAAATGAATATTATAAATCGAATTGAAGTCGTATATTCATTAATACTTTAGATTATAAATTCACTAAGGAATTTATAAAAGAAAGTGGGATTGGTTTAGAAAAATAAATATTGATTTATTTTTGAAGTGTTGAAATTATATATCTTGTAATGATATTTTGGAAAATAAATAATTTGGAAAATTATATGGAAACTGGTGATGTGTGCATATCCAGTGATAGTTCAATAACCGACTATCAATATTTCCCTTTGAATGGGTATTTGATGTGATTTGTTTGAATGTGAATGCCACACTTATTTTTGAATAAGCGCTCACTATTCGGGTTAACCGGGAAAGGACCATGGGGTCGTATAACCCATTCCGAATATGTGATACGTCGTTGTGAATTGCATTGAAGATCGGTGTTGAAGACCCGGTATTTGCGAGAGCGATAGGATGACCTGTCGATTGTCTCTGCACTGAGTTGCAACGGTATAGAGACTCCCTAAGTGATGGGAAATCCGATTAGGATTGTGAATATTCGGATTGCAAGGACTTCTTTGTAAGTGCCTTCGGTTTTGTTCGAGCCCGGAACAGACTTGTATGGATTGTATGTCTGACATTACAAGTTGAGATATAAAGCCGATTTCTTTCAAATATATTTCTGTTGGTGGCGGAGAATTTATTCTTTTAGCTTAACACCCTTCTATGAGACGTACGAGCTCAGAGGTTATATAGTTGAAGTTATCAGCGATATATTCCCAATTTGGTAATGTGATATGCTGAGTGATGCTGAAATGATCATTGTGTTGATTATTGTGATAGGATCGTTTATTTGATCGTCTATCTTAGTGATCATTGTGTTGATCATTTGTTGACCCAAAGCATGGCTTTTGTATAAAGTATGTTTTTGTGGACGTGACTTCGTCGAACCTCACACCCCGGAAATGGTCAAAACAGGAAAGATGCGGCAAGGTTATGAGGGGTAGCACCCTTTAGGGTATGCACATTTCCTTCTAGATAGAGGTGGTATCATGGTATGGAGCCCAGATATTTAACCTATGTGGTTACTACGAATTTATTACTTTGTGGTTGTTGGTTTTCGGGATCCCGTGAGAAAGGTCGTTTACGATCGGGGAATGGCGTGCTCGTGTCAGTAGTTACCCAGTTAGGGTAACCCGGCCTTGTGTTGGCAGAGTTCCGGTTTGGTTCTCGGGGATGTCTTTCCAGAGGCATTCTCATGTGGCAATGGGAAGTTCCTTGGCCTGACCATTTGTTGGAAATCCAAAGAAACAATACGAAACTTGTACGGTTTTAGTTGTAGAACCTGCTTCCTCAAGAAGTAGCTATAGTAGGCATAATATAATGGTACCTATGCTGGCTAAGATTTATATTCTACTTTCGAAATGAATTTTCTACACTATGCACTAGTAATAATATCAAATGTTCTTTTTAAATGTGTATCAAGCATGTTTGACTATCATAAGGAGAAATCTTCTCCAAGTCTGCGTTTGCATTGTGTGTGTGGCAGGAGGTCTTATGGTAGTCTCATTTTTAAAAGCATTGCGAATTGAATTTAAAAATATTCCTCTATTTTGATTTTAAAGATAAATAAACTGTTTTGAGTTCTCACACCAGTCACATGACTGACTTGGAGTTTATTGTTTTCCTTCCTAAACTCTGGATGCCCACCAATTTTCACACGGGCAGTCAAGAGTTAGGTTTATCAGGATATTCTGGATATTCTGGAATTACTGGAGGCAAGCTGGATGGCATGGCGTATTACTTATATAGTATTTCTTTTTCCGCTGCACTATTTGTTGTTGTTGTACACTCTGATGATATGATGTAATGAAATGTGATGTAATGTAATAACTGATATGGTTCTTTGTTTAAAGATTATTCATTTATTATTATATGTTGTTCCGCTGCGAATTGTGAGATTCTGATGTTGTTCTGTTGTTTTCTGTTCCGTTCTATTTTTCTTTCCTCTTTCTCTTCTATTTCAAAATGTTCTATCTTCTTTTATGTTTTCTATTCTCTCTAATTTCTATTTTCTATTTCCTTCTTTCCCTCTACCTTCTTCTTTTTCTCTCCTTTTCTTTTCCTAAATTCTTTTAAAAACCCTTAACTATTCGGTTTTTCGGCAACGAAAAATCGAAGCGTTACATCTGGTATCAGAGCTTATGGTTAAGCGACAACCATGGTTCTGTTGGGTATTATTCATTAGAGATGGAGTCAGTAGTACTCTAGATTGAGTTTGAGTGTAATAATAGCTATGAGAGCGTATTTGTTAGTGAATATAAAATTGTTTTATATTGTGATGATTGGTTTGTTGAGTGGTATATGAACCTTATTCGGCGCAGCTTCGAAACTGAATCGAAGGGGTTTCTAAACACTTGAATAGAACAATTCGACATAGTATTGTTTTAAATTGGGTAAATGAAATAATTTTACCTTGAGTATATTTTATATATAAAGGAATAATTTTTCAGAATTATTAAAGTGTATATAAGTTGATTGTTTAGTTGTTTGAATAATCTAAATAAAAGAATAATTGTATAAGCAAATGAATTATAAGAATTGAATTATAATTAAAGTGATTTACAATTGTGAAATAAACTTATATATATAAGAAGTGAAACTAATGAATATATTTATGAATATGAGTTATAAATAAAAACAAGTGAATTTAAAGTAAAATGAAATGTAACTTAAGTGATATGGAATGAAGTTGATATTAGTATCAAAGTAAAATAATCAAGTGGATTAAATGAACATGAACTTGAGTTATATAAATGAAATTCAACTTTTATAATTGAATTGAATGAATGGATTGAATATTAATCAATTAAATGTGAATTAAATTGATATGAAATAATGAATATAAGTGTTAATTCATTAAAATCTAATGTTATTAGAAAGTTGAATAATTGAATGAAAATCAATTTAATTAAACCAATTGAATATAAGCAAAGGAAATTTGGTTGTAATTAATATACATTGGTTGTTATATGATTGTTAGTTGATTGTATATAATTCATTAAGTGTTAATGAAATTGATTAATGAAATTAAATTAATGAAATTGAAAGCTATATAATTGAATTCAAATTAAAGGTAAATAAATTTGAGTGGAATTGAATTTGATGTGAAAGTGAACTAACTTGAATATGAATTAGTGAATATAAACTAATTGAGAATGAATGTTAGTAAAAACATCCAATGTATATGAATCATATGTGATTAAATTGAGAACCAATTCATTGAATATTAATGAGAATATAAATGAATATATTGATTATGAATTTGTTGGATGATAGTTGGTTGATGTTTGCATTTGTTGTTTTGTTTCAATTGCTATGTTGGCATATATAGTCATTATGTTGCTATATGTTGTATATTGATACGATTGTCTATATGCATGATTCTCATGTTGTTTGTTGAGTGATTAGTAGGTGCGGATCGCGTTTGCTTCGCATTTGGAGCTCGCTTTTGCGCTATATTAGCCGTATATGCTTGCTAATAAAATAATAAGGTACATATCTCGGATTAAATACAGTACTTTTACACTTTTTTCCCTTCGGGATGCCTCATTACTTGATGAGATGTATATTTGTGATATATATACCGTCATTTTTTTTTCGGATCGAGCCGCGCAAAGGAGACTATGGCGAATTTTTCCGAAAATTTAAGGCGTTAGAAAAATTTTGAGAAAATTGGAAATTTTGAAAACTTTAACTTTGATTTTGGAATTGAAAGTTAAACAATAGTAGTTGTTTTTGAAAAGATAACTAAGTATGATTTGAAAAACTTAGTAAGTTATTGTAAGAAGTTTAACTATGAATTTTGGAAAATTAATAAATTCTGTAACCTTTCTTACTTATAATTTCGAGGACGAAATTCTTTTAAGTGGGGAAGATTGTAACGACCCAGAATTTTTAGAAATTAAAATTTGAATATTTAATTAATTTTAAATATTAATAAGTGAATTTATAAGTCAAATAAATTTTTATTTGAATTATTGGATTTTATTGAATAATTAAATCGATAATTTAATACGTTAAATTATGGAAATAATTGAAAATTGAGTTAAATATGATTGAAAATGATTTGTAAAATTTTATTTTATCATATGGGAGTTAGAACAATATTTTAGAACTTTTAAAATCGAATTAAAAGTTAATTTGTGAAAATTGAATATTTTAATAATTAAATCGACTAGTGAAAATAGTCAATTTTTGAACAGTCTCAGAATTGAACGAAACCAGTTCCATTGGATCCGTAATAGTTAGTTATTACCGAATTTCAAATTTCGTGTCAATCGGAGCTATCGTTTGATCGTGGCAGCTCGAAACGCATCGATTTATTTTTAATTTAAATTTGGCGAGTGAAAATAGCCATTTTTCAAAAAGTCTCGGATTTCGACGAAACCAGTTTCATCGGATCCGTAATGTGATACTATTGTAAGGTTTCAAATTTCATGTCAATTGGATTTACCGTTTGTCCGGTACAAATTAAAACGCCTAGAAATCGACTTAAATCGGTTTAATTCAAATTGAGCGTTTACAGCCATAACTCGCACAGATGTCCGAATTAGCTTCCGAAACCTGTTCCATTGTGTCCGGAACGCGGGGTAAACCCTAGAAACGCTGGTTACGGCGCGTAAATCGGAGTTCGGAATTTCCGGGATGAATAGTGTTTCGATTTTCTTTATAAATAGACACCACCATCCTCATAAATTAAAAAAAAAAAATTAAACCCTAATAAACCCTAGCCGCCATATACAGAACCAAAGGCTGAGAATGCTTCTCCTTCCTCCCTCAATCACTCACAATCCGTCGACATTCACGCGAAGTGTTCAACAGCAAGATCGTAGAGCGTATCAAGAGCTTTAGATCCGTACGGTTGAGATGTAGTTTGGTCGACTCGAGGCGGAGCAAATGGAGGCCGTTCCCTACAGGTCGCGCACGCATTCCTAGGAGGAGGAGGGGGCCGAGCTTGCTGTCCTTCAGGCCGAACATGGTGGAGAGGTAGGGCTTCGCGATGGCGGTGACGTGATCGAGTATAGATGAGAGATGGCGATGCAATGTTTAACCCTAGTTGATCTATGATGGGTTCGGCCTCGTTTGTGTTGCCTGGAGCTTGTCGCGTGAACAAGGGAGAGGGGGGAGAAGCATATGCACGGCCAGGATCTGATGGAGGCAAAATCTAACGGTCCATATGTGATGTGGGTTTAAAATTATAAAGTTTATGTTGATTTGTTTATTTAAATCGTGTGCAAACTTCATAAATTCATAACTTTTTCATACGAGGTCGAAAAATTACGAAACCAATTGCGTTGGGATCGTATGGACGAGCACTACGCGATGGAGTTGGTTTGGAGTCGTTTGGAGTTAGTGAGAATTATGGGTAAAATTAAACGTCCGTTTAATTTTATTCGAAATAAATCGCTAAAACGGAAATAAAATCAAGGTGAGAACTTCTCACACAATCGAATCAGTTTCGATTTTATTTTAAATAGTTAGATTTAAAATATTTGAATGCATGTTTGAATGTTGATTGATATCTATTGATTGTTAAAATAGACATTATACGCCGTTAGTAAGCGGATGTTATTTATTAAAAACATATACCGCGAATATTTCATAAACAGTGAAATTGGTATTATATATAATAGCAATATATATATATTGGCATATGTATATATTGGAGTTATTGATTTCCCGCATTTTTGTTTAGCGGATGAGACCCTATTACGCCGTTATTAAGCGGATAATATTTAATAAGAATATATACCGCGATAATTTCGTACTGGAACGGAATTGGTATTGTGCTAATGTTTGTGGATGCAGGAAAACAGGTTGGAGGGATCCAACTGGATTCCTCAACAGTTTTTATTTGATTTCAGATATTTTGATATTTGATGGATTTTCATATTGATATATGATATCGTTGTTGTCGTGATTGACTATTTGGTGTGTAGCATCATTGGACCCAGGTTTTGGAATTTTAAAATGATTTATAAAGTGATTTTTGAAAATATACTATATATTTGGAGTTTGATTCATTTTAAATAAATAAACGTTATAATTTTTAAAGTTATAAAAATTATGATTTTTAAGAAATATAGTTAAAAGCTGGTTTTTGAAAATAAAGAATTAAGGACTTTATAAAATAGTTAAATTGGGATTTCTGAAATAATTGTGAAAAGTTTAAATATAGGATTTATGAAATTTAATTATTTTATGAATCAAAATGGTGAAATAATAAAGGAGATTAAAGAAGTTTTAAAGAATAATATAAATTGATTTATATTAAGAGATTTATAAATGGATATTTATAAATTGAAATATAGACATTATAAAACGAGTTTTTATAAGTGTTTGAATGAAGTGAAAATGAATTTCATAAATGAATGAAAATTTATAGAATTATAAACTGTGAAGTTATAAATAAAATTTATAAATAGTAAGATTTATAAATTGGTGAAGTTAATTGAGGAACAGATTTGGGTGAATAATTGAATCTTATAAGTTATAAGATTTATAATTATGAAGTTCAAAGGAACGATTTTTGTAAACGAATAGATTATAAGTGTTTAACTTATAAGATGAACTGTTAGTATATCATTGAGTTATAAACTGGAATAGGTTAATAAAAGAATTTATTAAAAGGAAGTTTTTATAAATAAATAGAAATGGAATTTATAAACGTTGTTTTATAAATTCGCAAATGACTTATTTTGATAAGTAAATTGTTGAAACCTATAAATGGAGTTATATTCACATTTTGAATAGTGAATAATCCTTTGAATTAAAACGAATAAAAGGATGAAATGTGTTAACGTAGTATATTCACGTTTTTGAATAGTGAATAAGATGTTAAAGAAATTGTTTTGAATGTGATATTTGAAATAGAATTAAAACGATGTAACGAAGTTTTAATTGTGTTGAGATTCGAAACCATAGATTTCAACATTTATTGTTGAAATAGACGTTTTCGAGAAATAGAAGGAAATAATGGACTATAACACTGTTGTTATAGTAAATGATTTCCGAAAGGAAATGTTTTGTATAGCATTGGGATTTATATATCTATTTTAATCTCGAATCCCTATACTAGTGATTTTGGGTTGTCGTAACAATGTTTTACGTAACATTCGTTTTGGCCCAAATAAATATGTTTAAGAGAATGATTTCCTTAATAGAATGAAATATATACTTAATTTCGATTTAAGTATATTGAATATTTTCTAAGTGTTGAAAATAAATAAAATCTGTGAATTACTTATGAATAAATAAGTATGGAAATGTTTTTCCAATATAAAGTGAATATTAGAGAATTTATCTTTTTGAAGATAAATTGAAAATGAATATTATAAATCGAATTGAAGTCGTATATTCATTAATACTTTAGATTATAAATTCACTAAGGAATTTATAAAAGAAAGTGGGATTGGTTTAGAAAAATAAATATTGATTTATTTTTGAAGTGTTGAAATTATATATCTTGTAATGATATTTTGGAAAATAAATAATTTGGAAAATTATTTGGAAACTGGTGATGTGTGCATATCCAGTGATAGTTCAATAACCGACTATCAATATTTCCCTTTGAATGGGTATTTGATGTGATTTGTTTGAATGTGAATGCCACACTTATTTTTGAATAAGCGCTCACTATTCGGGTTAACCGGGAAAGGACCGTGGGGTCGTATAACCCATTCCGAATATGTGATACGTCGTTGTGAATTGCATTGAAGATCGGTGTTGAAGACCCGGTATTTGCGAGAGCGATAGGATGACCTGTCGATTGTCTCTGCACTGAGTTGCAACGGTATAGAGACTCCCTAAGTGATGGGAAATCCGATCAGGATTGTGAATATCCGGATTGCAAGGACTTCTTTGTAAGTGCCTTCGGTTTTGTTCGAGCCCGGAACAGACTTGTATGGATTGTATGTCTGACATTACAAGTTGAGATATAAAGCCGATTTCTTTCAAATATATTTCTGTTGGTGGCGGAGAATTTATTCTTTTTGCTTAACACCCTTCTCTGAGACGTACGAGCTCAGAGGTTATATAGTTGAAGTTATCAGCGATATATTCCCAATTTGGTAATGTGATATGCTGAGTGATGCTGAAATGATCATTGTGTTGATTATTGTGATAGGATCGTTTATTTGATCGTCTATCTTAGTGATCATTGTGTTGATCATTTGTTGACCCAAAGCATGGCTTTTGTATAAAGTATGTTTTTGTGGACGTGACTTCGTCGAACCTCACACCCCGGAAATGGTCAAAACAGGAAAGATGCGGCAAGGTTATGAGGGGTAGCACCCTTTAGGGTATGTACATTTCCTTCTGGATAGAGGTGGTATCATGGTATGGAGCCCAGATATTTAACCTATGTGGTTACTACGAATTTATTACTTTGTGGTTGTTGGTTTTAGGGATCCCGTGAGAAAGGTCGTTTACGATCGGGGAATGGCGTGCTAGTGTCAGTAGTTACCCAGTTAGGGGTAACCCGGCCTTGTGTTGGCAGAGTTCCGGTTTGGTTCTCGGGGATGTCTTTCCAGAGGCATTCTCATGTGGCAATGGGAAGTTCCTTGGCCTGACCATTTGTTGGGAATCCAAAGAAACAATACGAAACTTGTACGGTTTTAGTTGTAGAACCTGCTTCCTCAGGAAGTAGCTATAGTAGGCATAATATAATGGTACCTATGCTGGCTAAGATTTATATTCTACTTTCGAAATGAATTTTCTACACTATGCACTAGTAATAATATCAAATGTTCTTTTTAAATGCGTATCAAGCATGCTTGACTATCATAAGGAGAAATCTTCTCCAAGTCTGCGTTTGCATTGTGTGTGTGGCAGGAGGTCTTATGGTAGTCTCATTTTTAAAAGCATTGCGAATTGAATTTAAAAATATTCCTCTATTTTGATTTTAAAGATAAATAAACTGTTATGAGTTCTCACACCAGTCACATGACTGACTTGGAGTTTATTGTTTTCCTTCCTAAACTCTGGGTGCCCACCAATTTTCACACGGGCAGTCAAGAGTTAGGTTTATCAGGATATTCTGGATATTCTGGAATTGCTGGAGGCAAGCTGGATGGCATGGCGTATTACTTATATAGTATTTCTTTTTCCGCTGCACTATTTGTTGTTGTTGTACACTCTGATGATATGATGTAATGAAATGTGATGTAATGTAATAACTGATATGGTTCTTTGTTTAAAGATTATTCATTTATTATTATATGTTGTTCCGCTGCGAATTGTGAGATTCTGATGTTGTTCTGTTGTTTTCTGTTCCGTTCTATTTTTCTTTCCTCTTTCTCTTCTATTTCAAAATGTTCTATCTTCTTTTATGTTTTCTATTCTCTCTAATTTCTATTTTCTATTTCCTTCTTTCCCTCTACCTTCTTCTTTTTCTCTCTTTTTCTTTTCCTAAATTCTTCTAAAAACCCTTAACTATTCGGTTTTTCGACAACGAAAAATCGAAGCGTTACATCTGGTATCAGAGCTTATGGTTAAGCGACAACCATGGTTCTGTTGGGTATTATTCATTAGAGATGGAGTCAGTAGTACTCTAGATTATTCATTAGCGACAACCATGGTTCTGTTGGTTCTTTTGAACTGAAAGAATATTTTGAGAAATATGAAATGAATAAAGATGGAAATTGGATATTTCTATGGTTTTTGAGAGTGTTTGGAGTATAAAAGGTGTTTTATACAAGAAGGTAAGGATCCAAAGTTTTAAAAATTTATATATATATATATATATATATATCTGAATATATATATAAAGGATCTTACGAGGATTTCGAGAAAGGCTTTTGATTTTTGGAAGAAAAAAAAATCAATATTGAGTTTTGGAAAGCCTATTTTGAGAATTATCGATTTTGGGATAATCGATTTTGTGTAAAGGAGCTTTGTATGATATCATACTAGGTGTATGATTTAAGGATACTATATGTATAGTATAAAGTGTTTTGATGATTGCTCTAGGGAAAAAGGCGCTCCCTTGAAATGAACTTCTCAAGAGTGCCACCGGGTGGTGCTGCCTTGAGCCCCAAAGGAGGGGGGTTCTAAAGTTGATCCTGTGAGGAGTCCGGACAAAACTAGTTCCTGAGGATTATTGGGTAGCGTAAGTCGATGACGTTGATGCCTACAGAGGCATTTGGGTTATGCTGTGACGATAGTGTAACTTGATGTCGCTGCGATCTACTGTGGGGACCATAGCGAAATCGTGTGGAGGATGAGTGTCAACGGTCTACACTTGATTTTGCCGGGAAGGCAACGCAACATCGGTAGACTGCGATCTATGGTCAAGTGGAGTGGAGAAGTTTCATTTTTGGCAGCGAAATTCGATGGCGCTGATGCCTACAGTTATATGGGTTTTTGCTGTGATAGCTACGTAACCCCAGTTGTAGCTGCGATCTGTTGTGGGTTCCATGGTGAAATCGTGGAGCGCGGAGGCCTACAGTTATCTGTGGATTTTGTCGGGACGGCAACGTAATCATCGGGTTAACTGCGACCATGGATGGGGGTGATGATTTCCAGAGCATCCTCACTAAAAAAAAAATCCTCTATTTTTCAAAACTGTTTTCTATATTTTCAATAAAATTACTTTCCTAAGTATTTTCGCTGGATGTTGAAAATGAGTCTGCTAAGTACTTATAGATTTTCAGTCCTACGCCTGATCAACGTATGACTGAATTTCTGTGAGAACAAGGATGGACTGGTTGAGACATCGAGTTATAAAAGTATTTTTATTAAAAACAATTTTAAATAGGAATATCTTAATTTAAAAGCATTCCTAAAATTTTTAATAATAAGATGTTGGAATTTTGGGAGATTAAAAGGGAAAATCCAAACTGGAATTATAAAATAAAATTTGAACTCGGGAAATTTAATAAAGTGATTCTGTAATAAAATTGAATCTTGTTATAGAATTGGAATAAGCTAATTGGCTAAATAATTATATTAAATAATAACATTTAACTTGGATAAATGAATAAATGGTAAGTTAATAATGGAGTTTAGAAATGAATTCGAATTATAAATAGAATTCAACTTGGATTTGATAATGAATTAAATAAGAAGAGATGTTATAAAAATAAAATAGAGTTGGATTGAAATGTGATGGTTTGAATTACAAATAAAATTCAAGTGTGATTTTAATAATATTTAATGAAATTTGTAAGTAAATTGGAAATAATGGAATAGAATTGTAATAGAAATGGTTTGAGTTGCAAATAGAATCCAAATGAGTAGAAATAGACGAGAATGGCTTTGTATTAATGGAATAAATTCAAAAATGAACTAAGTAAATTTAAATTTTAAAATGGGTTAATCGAAAAAAATAAAAATAAAATAAAATAAATAGATGAAGTCTGATAAAATAAAAAACTAAATCAAAGTTGAAATTGGAATTGGATTATTAGACTAAACTTAGATTCGGTGGCATATGTGCTTGAATGTTATTTTAATAAATTGAGAAGATGAATTAAAATTAAAATTTAAATGGATGGGCTTACTGAATTTAATGGAAGTTGATTAAATGAGAATCAAATAAAAGTAAACTTAATTTTGATGTTGGAATAAATTAAAGCAAATTAACTCAAGTTTAAAAATTTATGGAAGCTGGGCTTCGAATAAGAATAAAAGCCCATTAAATAAAAGCTTGGATTGAATTAATTTGAGAATGGGCTAGTAGTATTCAAGAATGGAATATGTCGAGCTTAATAAAATGGTTGTGAATAAATTAAAATGGAATGGAATTAAATAAAATTGAGTCGGAATCAAGTTAAATTGGTTATAAATCTCTGGTAATTATTTATTCACATGGACATCATCAATTTGCGTAAAAATGAGTGTCATTTGTCGTAAACGAGATTTAATTAATTCTATAAAATAGTGGATGCAAATATAATTGATTTTTTAATCAATTGAAGTGAATATGAGCTTGATTGGATTATAAATTAAATGTAAGCAGTTGAGTTGTAAACCAATAAAATTTGAACGAAATGATATATGTTTAATTGATAGAAAGCAACTGAATTAGTTTTGAAAACATATAAATGGTTTATGGAAGTGTTTGGTGCTTGATGTTTAGCAACGCATGTGTTTAGCTATTAGAAGTGAGTGAAATGCTAATAAATCTTCTATATATGGCACTTACATATTCAAATTGAGTAAGTACAGGTACTTGAAGGCCGTTTAGGTGGTTTGGATTGCACTAATTGCTAAAACAAATAAGCTGCTTGCTTAAAATGCTAAATAAGGTACGCTTACGCAATAAAAATAAGAAATATGAACTGTTTTTGCTTTTTCCGACCGGGTGGGTCGATGTATATATATTTATATCTCTTGTCAAATTGCAAAAGCTCCTCCGTACAAAGGAGACTCTGCCAAAATTTTCTGAAAATTTTGGGAGTTAGAAAATTTTTGTAAAATTTTATTAACGACAAAACAATTTCAAATTTGAAACCAAAGTAAATTAGTAAATGAAACTAATATGAATCGGTTATAAATGCAAAATAAAATTTAATATTCATAATTGAAGACGTATTAAATTCGCATGAAACAAGGAAAAACTAATTTGCATAGAAGTATATGTGAAAACTCCTGTAAGAAAAAGTATAAATGATTTGAAAGGTTACGATTGAATATTGTTGCTAAGTAAAATATGCAGGTATAAAAAGGTAAAAAGAAAGTTGGATTTGATTTCCAAAAGATAAATGTGAATTGCCCGACAAAAAGATATGTATTTAAAATTCTATATGAAATTGGATTGGGTTTTTGCTGTAGCCACTTGGCTTTTGTTTTCTGTTTGGTATTTGGGAGCCCGTAGAGGCCTTTTGTAGTAGTACCGAGCTAGCCGCACAAAGGAGACGCTGGCAAAAAATTTCGGGAATTTAGAGAGTAAGAAAATTTTTGAGAAATTTTGATAACTCAAAATTTGGTTTTAAATTGAAACTTAATTGATTGAGCAGAAGAGTATTGATTGAAACTATAGAAGGTTTTGGGAAAGTTGGATAAGGTGATAGTGGGCCTTTAATAAAAGATAATTGGTAGGATGTTGAATTGTGAATTTTGGAAAAGATAAACGGGTATTGGTCAATTCTTCCTAATTAGTAATTTCGGGGACGAAATTCTTTTAAGGGGGGAGGAATGTGACGACCTAGAAATTTTGACAAATTAAATTGGAATAATTAATTGATTTTAAAATATTTAAAAGTTAATTTTAACTTGAATTCAAGATATCAATGTTTACTTGATTATTAAATCATTAAATTGTATAGTTTAATTATTGAATTTAATAATTGAAATTGGATGAATTGTTGAATCTGAGATTCTAAGCCTGTTTAAATAATTTGAAGGTTTATAAAATTTATAATGATAATACTGGAGATAATAGGATGGTTGAAATTTAATTTAAAGGTGATTTATTCAGTTTTGAAATTATATCGTTTAAATTGGAATTTAAAAATAGCCTTCCGAGGCACAGTCTCGGAATTCGACGAAACCAGTTCCATTGGATCCGTAATAGTTAGTTTTTATTGGATTTCAATTTTCGTAGCAATCGGAGTTGTCGTTTGACCCTGACAGCTCAAAATGCTTAGAGATATTTAATCAATTTAATTTAAATTTGATCATTACTTTCGTAACTCGCGCATACGATCGAATTAGCTTCCGAAACAAGTTCTGTTGTGTTCGGAACGCGGGTAAAACCCTATAATCGCCTAGCGGTTTTTCTTAAGGAGAGTTTAAATTTTTATTGGCAATTAACGGGACGGTTTGGAAATTTTATAATATTATAAATTTAACGTAACATATGTCAGAGATATTTTATCCAAGGCGTACTCGGGAAGCTTTCTCAAATCGATAATTATCAACGTCCTCTTTAATCTTCAAGGAGAAGCCGATGTTTTAAAGAAAAAAAATCTAAACGAAAGAAACATGGATGCTTATTCATGTTCAAATCAAAGCCGATCGTTTCCCTTCTCCCCCTCTCTAATTCAACCTCTTAGATCGATCCGAAGTCCCCCTTTTCTTCTTCAATTTCAATTTCAACCCAGTCTAAAAAAAAAAGAAATCGTGCTTGGCTCGCGATCAGGTATGGCTTGAAGGCACTGTCTCATTTGATTGAGATTTGGAGTCGCGTGATGATGCAGAGGCGAGCATCGATGGGGCTAGGGCTCGCGATCATTTGTAGTGGCCGCGACGTCGTTGGAGGGGGCGCGCGGTTGTGGGGGGGGGGGGGGGGGGAGATTTCTGAGGCAATTTCAGGGAGGCGCGCGCTCGCGCGTTGACAAATTTAGGCCGAGCAGTGGTGAGGCGTTGGAGTCGTGTGGTGTCTTCGTCGAGCATGGTTGTCGATTTGAGTTGTGGGTCATGAGGCGCGCGATGGTGCGCGAGGGGCTGAGATGGAGACGAGGTGCTAAGGTTTGGGGATCGCCGATGTTGGGTTGTTCGTTTTCAATGGTACTCTGGTGGGTTTTGCAAGCTGCGATGGTGTTCGTGAGTGGAGCAGTAAGGTATAAACTTTAACAGTATACAAAATTTCTGTTTGTTTATATACTGTAAGTTAAAATAAATAGATATTGTTAAAATAGTTGATAGTTCATGTATCATATGATTTGGAATCTATAAAAAAAATATTTGTAATTTCGAAGGAAAAAAAATATAATAAATCTAATTATGTACATTGTAAAATTTTAGATTTATCTTAAAATAATGGAATATAGTACTTTATGTATTTAATTAATTTATCATTTTAGTTACTAAAGGGTTATAAAAAAAGGAAATTAGTTTGAAATTTAATTATTCATTAAGATTTAAAACTTTAGTTAAATTAAATTATTAAATGATGATTGATTGTTCGGATGTTAATAAAATCATCTAATATTCATTTAAGGGTCTTGAATCATGAAGAGATCGAGTTGAGATTGAAGTGGATTGCACAAATCAAAGGTGAGTAAACCTCACTCTGTTGGGTTCTTTTATTTAAATTCAAATGGTTAAATTTGGGCAATTGGTTGAATGATTAAATTGATTTGATGAACACTGCTGATGATGTGACTTGGTTTTGGTGGATCCTCGAGTTAATTGTAGTTGACTCGAAGTATTGGGGTTTAAGTTGTTTGAAACTTAAATCGTAAATAAGGAAATGTTTTGTTTTAGAGTAAATAAGAGCTTAATGATTTGTGATTCATTAAGTTAGTAGGGTAAATTGAGATGGATAATTGATTAATTTAATTAATTAATGATTTGGGTTATTTAATTCAGTAATTAAAGGTATTTAAATAAATATAAATTAAGTTGTAAGTTAATTAACTAAGTATAAGTAATTCAGAACGATCATTTGATGGTGTGATAAATAATTACTTGATGTAATTAATAAAATATAATTGCTTAGTGAAATTGGTCAAGAGAATTAATTAAGATAATTAATTATGGAATAATTAATTTATTAATGAAGTAAATAAAAGAATAGTTAATTACATATTGAGATTAATCGAGAATGATAAATATGGGGGCTGAATTAAAGTAATTAATTTAGATTAGAACAAATCAAAAACATAATTGAAATCATTAATTTATATAATCAACAGTGTAATTAAAGATTGGTTAATTAAGATGAACTAATCATAAGACTCGTGAGAAGTTAATTAACAATTAAGAATTAGTGTAATTGATAATAGTGGATCAATTTGTGAAGTAATTAAAGATTACTCGTTGAGTTGGGCAAAATAATTAATGTCGTGAAATTAATTAAAGATAGTTACTTGAATGGAATTGGAAGATAATTAATCCGGGGTGATTAATTAAGACGAATCAGAAAGGGGATGATTAATTAATTTAGAATTAATTAATGAAAGAATCTAAGTGTTTAAGACCTGAAATTCAATTTGAGTCAATAGAAATGATTTGTGTGTGATTAGGCTTTGCTTCTGAATGATTGGATGATATTGGACGATTTGAAAAGAAGTTGATAACTCTGATATGAAATGTTGAATATTTCTTTGGATAACTTGGAATAGAATGTCATGGGATGCGATAAGACCGGGGTCGGGTATAGAAGAAATACGCAAAACCACTTCGAATGTTTGAAGATTGATATATAAAATCTATATGCTGAGTTGAAGTGATTGGAGGTATTGGACTGTTTTAAAAATCTAAATCTTTGGTATTTAGAAATTTAAGTGTGGACTAAGTGTTGTCTGTAATATTTTGTAGCTTGTGAATTGAAATGAGTTACCCGGGTTTTATTTGAGTTGTATGCTTTGTATTCCATGTTAGTTGAATTTACTCACGCTGGTTTCCAGCCTGACCCGGGTGTTACTTTGATGTAATGCTCGGGTCAGACCGAGTATTACAGATTTTCAGGTAGGTACGTTCTGGAGCTCAGGAGGCAGGCAGGATGACAATATCGCTTAGAATATTCCGCTGCAGTTATATTATTGTAATCCTGTGATAAATTGATTGTATATGACCAACATTTGAATATATGTGAAACTCTGATGTATTGAAATGTAATCAACAGATATAGTATTCTTTAGTAAGCTATTATTATTTATTATCATATTTTATCCGCTGCGATTGTGAGATGTTTGGTGTTTTTGTTCTTCTTCCTCTATCTCTTTCTTCTTCTTCATAACTATCTAGAATTTTCGGCTTCGAAAATTTCGGGTCATTACAAATGGGCTTGACCCAATTATACAAAATCATCATTTTAACACTAATTTGCCAATTTAACCATTGTTTTAATCATTCTTTTTACAAACAAAGCTTTATAAAAAATTTCTAAAATCATTTAAAATTTCAAATTAATCATAATTTAAGAAAATAACTAATTTCTACATATTTTATGAAACTACTAACATTTTAAATCAAGTTTCCCAATTTAATTCTAATTTAAATCCTCATTTTCCAATATCCAATAAAATCCATATATTTGCCTAAAAAGAGAATTTTCCACTTTTAAAAATTATTTATTACAACACTATAATAAATTTATTTGAATAATTGTATTTTAATAAGAATTATGTCTTATTTTAGTGAAATACTACTAATTGACAAATTCTCCATTAATTCGAATCAAAATTTCTAAAACAAATCATCGCTTTTAACTTACATAAAAATTCGATTTTTAACTTATTCCTTTTAACTAAAAATTTCCAAATCCTCTTGAGTAATCATAAAAATTATTATAAAAATCTGATCTTAAAATAATTATAGAATAAGGTTGTTACAATGTCTTTATTATCTTTTGAGGATCTGAACTGAAAATTTTGGCGTGTACAGTATTAATACAAAGTAATAAATACACCGATTAAAAATATTCAAAATGTTATATAATATAGATAAATCGAAATTAAAGTCACAGATCACAGCGTAATAATATACCTCATAGAACACAATAAGATGTAAGTCTACAAATATCAATGCTAGACCCACATTAATATATACATCGCATCAAAAATACCGTATAATGTACAAAATGACTATTAAATAATATACATGACATATCATCCTAAATGTCAACATATACAATAATGAAGTAAACTGAAATAATCAAAATATTCTACTCCATAGCTAGCACAAAATCCAAAAGTCAGTGAGTCCCTATACCTGTAAAGTCTCGTCTAACCCAAATATTATAAAAATAAATGGGTCAGACTATATATAATAAAGGTGAGATACTAATATCATGAATATATAACTTAACAATAATTAATTCATAATAAAAATATGACAAAACAAATGATGATAATAAGGCATACCAATTAAAATCACCATTTCATAAATCCATTTATGACTTAACCATAAAATAAGCCTTCTCAAAATATGCCTAATACTAATTAACCATAATAGGGCATATCAAACCAAATCACTATTTTATAAATCCATATCAAGTTTCAAACGGACTATCATCAAAATATGGTGATAACAATTCAAAATTTCTTCAAAGCCAAAGGATACTGAATATCTACTCCAAAATCTCTGAGGAATAATCATACCTAATGAAATAATAACAGTAGTTAAATATGACAGAACAAATGATCATAATAAGGCATACCAATTAAAATCACCATTTCGTAAATCCATTTATGATTTAGCCATAAAATAAGCCTTCTCAAAATATGCCTAATACTAATTAACCATAATAAGGCATATCAAACCAAATCACTATTTTATAAATCCATATCAAGTTTCAAATGGACTATCATCAAAATATGGTGATAACAATTCAAAATTTCCTCAAAGCCGAAAGATACTGAATATCCACTCCAAAATCTTCGAAGAATAATCATAACTAATAAAATAATAATAGTAATTAACTATCAGTTTAATACAACGATACAGAGTCTTATGAAGCGAAATAGACCTGCCACATAATATAATAGTCCAACGAAACAAAATAGACAAACTATGTGAATTCACCTAATGAAACAAAATAGGTAAACATTGTCTAACCGTATACCAAAATAAAATAATAGGTATTATTTATCCGATTTATGGACTAATCATGCATGTAACAACTATCCATAAAAAAAAAAGGCAGGCACATTACACCATAACAAACCTAACTCCAACAAAATAGGTCTGCCTACCCAAATCTTAGAATGGTATCAACTCTCAGGTCGATGGATTCTCTTGGGATTTATTGGACTGTAATCCGAACATCCTAAGATAATACAACTCTAAGTGTAACTCGCTTTCACTTTAGTAATCACTAGAATCTAACTAATTGTTCCATATCAAAAAGTGAAACTCTAGTATTTACAAAAAACTAGTGAATTCTATTCAAACTCTATTTAATAATTCATAATAATAAGCAAAAGAATTTTAAGGAAAGTCTCATATCGATCCGACAATTCAATTGTTTATTAAAATTCCTTATTTCATAGAAAAGCATGAAATTCAGATAGAAATCTCATTAAAATTCCAATTCAAAATATAAGAAAAGAAAAGAGTTTAAAAATAGATTTTTTTAACCTTCGGAAATAATAATTAAAAAATTTATTCTTAAAATGAATTTTAGAATAGAATTTGTTTTATAAACCAAAGGATTTCCTTGATAAAATAATTAAAATTTTACTTATAAATTCATGTACATACAAATATAAAATTTTCAAATTAGAACTTCACGAAATCATGATGTAACATAGTTTTCTAATTCAATCCATACAACGTAGTTTTCAACTTTTCATATTCATTTTCAAATATACTTTAAGTATATGTAAAATTTTAGTTTTATAAAAGGGATTTAAGACATCAAATAATTATCACATAAATCCCTCAAATTGTTCATAAATGCATACATATATCTCAGGCAAAATACATTCAAAGCGAGCAAGAATTAAATGCAACAAGAATACAAAGAATCAAATGATCCAAGCACAGCATTATACCATGAATTTCAAAACTAGTACCCAATTTTTTTGCAAAACAGAGATACTCAGTTCCTGCAGCGAAAATGATACTCAAAATTGCAAAATTGATATCCAAAATTGCAAAACTAATACCTAGAATTTGCAAAACTAATACCTAATTCTTGCATTGTTTATATCAACTTAAGATGCATATGTAAAGTCAGCATATTAACTTGAGATGCATATGCAACATTTAATTCATCCCCAATTTAACCCTACATATCATTCTTAAAAGGGTTTGTTATAGGTATTTGATAAAATTCAAAACTTTTATTTGTTATTAATACTATAATCTAATATTTTTGGGTTTATATCCAATGCCACAGTCATAGCAACCAAAAACGCAAACCATTCGATTCTACTAATCATCAAAAGATAGATGTGTGCGAATATTATATCAATCCCTTATCAACTAAGACATGCCAAAGGAATATAATTACTTTTAAATATAGTTGTGTGAGTTAATTGATTAACTCACTACAATCAAAGAAGCTATTAACACTATTCTTCTTCTTTGCAATCTACTCTATACTTCAACCAAAACAACTCCTCTTCTTTATATTACAATCAAAGATATAATTTTTGAAATTTAAAAGGATATCAAAAACCCAAATTTAATACATAAGAACCTAAAATATAGGATGAGGATTCTATACGTTATCTCCTATAGATTTGCAGGATTTACTTTGAATTCCTATGATTTAATCTAGGTCTAACATATGAATTTCCCTTTGAAGTTTTGCTTTTCTGAAGAGAAGAACGAGAGACTTGGAATTAGGATTAAGGTGTTGATTTGATTAAGGACTTAGTGATTTCATTAGTTGGATAAATAGGCTAAGGACTTAGGTTTTAGGATATGCTATTAGGCTTGAAAGTACTAAGACAAAATTCACAGAGGATGTAATTAAATTACTCCTTTAGCTTAATTACACTTAACAAAGCTTTTCAAAAATTCTAAACCAATTAAAAGTCAAATTCTCATTTGTTAAATTCATGCCATAAAGTTTAAAAGTCGATTTGTTTATAATTTGGAAATTTTCTATTTTATTTAAAAGCTTCTTTAAAAAATCAATAATCATTTCTTTATGAATTTTTTTTCAATCATAAAAATTTAGATTTAATTTATCAATTAAATCCATAATTAATTATTTAATTTTAGATAGTTATTAACAAGGTTGTTACAGATTTCGATGACGATGCATAAATGAACTTGTGCATGCACTCCCAGTGCAAAAAGTTTTCGAAACAAAATTTAGAAAAAAAATCGATTAAAAATTTAATAAACTGATTTTGTGATAACAAAGTAAATAAAAATTATCCGATAATTCTTTTGATCAAATACACCTTAAATCATCAGTTTCAACTAGAGAGATCCTATCTTTAACTCAATGGTGGAGTTGCAAAGCCCACATTTAAGATTTAATTTACTTGTACGGAGAGAAAATGAATTTTGGTATATAAGAATGGCGACATCTGGGTTTTTTATAACAACGCTAATGAGCTTGGTAAGTATCTAACCTAGATCCACCATTCAAGGTATGACCCCTTATAAATGAGATCTTATCTCCCTTAATTAATTAAATTTTGGTTAGCCCATGCTCACATATATTTTGGCCTACCTTATTTCAAAATTATTTTAAATTTTCAACTACCAAAAGATATTTTTCAAAAATCGACTACCAAAATAATACACGTACACATACATATACATATACATACATACATATATATATATATATTATTTATTACATTTACTTTATTATATTGACCCAAAAATAATTAATAAATATATAACAACTGTAATTTTGTTGAAAATTTTTAGACCCATCTAATGTTAACTAGAAAAATGATAAATGAATAAATAAAATCATTAGATTAATTTCTTAATAATAATAATAATATGTAGCTTTTATAAATTAATTTAAAAAATTATTTTTCGTCGAAAACTAAGAATTGCGGTTATGTGACTCCTATGTGTGAACTTAGCCATTGGTGATATCTAAAAAATTAAATGTTAAAGGCTGTATGGACTTTATTGATGTACAATAGTTTGAGATGAGTTCAATTGCTTATAGATTATTTAGGTAAATCCAATTGTTTATATATTAAAGTGATGCCCACAAGCACTGTTATATTGTGTGTGTTTTCTATTCATCTTTACTATATCATTTAAATATCTAGAATTCTATCAATGGTCAAAACTATTAATTTCTATAGTTCTACAAAGTCCAACACTAAAGTTCATGGTTCAATCCAACCATTAACCAATTTTCTTTTGCCATAGACTTTCACTTTATCTTAACAACCAATTACAATGTAACCTTTTATTTAAAGGAGATAAATCCTCTCTTAAGGAGTATTTCACTTTAAGTGGTTCAGCTTACACCCAACTACGACCTTAACATGATCAACTTCGTCTTGTGATTGGCCATAATCGTATCATAGTTTAGACACTTAAGATTTACAGTATTCTTAAGTCAAAAGATTATCAAATGATATTTTTTTTATTTGACTTTTAACCCATAAAAGGCTCTTGTCGAGTCACTCTATAAGTGTTCTAAATAACAACATGGACGTAACACTTTGAAGCCTAAAACGATCATGAGTATTTCATGGTCCATCACTTACGGAGCGTTATATACACTAGTCTTAATGGATATAAAGTTTCCATTCTCGATACATCTTGACTAGGAACATTTAAGGACAGGTATTTATATTATTGGATTCAATACTCACGATTATGAACATATTCATAATTGCAATCGATTGAATACTTTTCCTAATAATTTTCTACTTATACATATTTAATGTATTTGTAACATTATTTATATTCCAATATAATAATATACACAATAGAATACAAAACAAAAGGCTTTCTTAATTTGAAATTGATTCCCTATAATAGTTAAGTCATACAATCAAATTATGTAATTTCCCCTGTGGCATAGTCTTAACTCTATTAATCTCCCATTTGCATTTGGAGCTAGTTATGGTGACCTTAACCATACCCTCGATCATTTTCCTAGAAAAATAGAGAAAGTTCCTCAGTGAGTCAATCTGTAATATTATTATTTTATATCTACTTTTTCATTATAATTTTCTGTCACTAATAGACTTTTTTATCATGCATTCATTATGGAAATCATATCTCGATATCTTATGAAGTTGTGGATTCCCTTCCAACCTATATTTCATTGCTTCCATCAAAATACGTTATTGGATTCTCAGTGGTGGGAAGCAACCCTAGTTTTCTTACAAATTTGCGTACATATGTACTGCTTTCATTATGACACTATTCAAGACAATGTACTTTGCCTTTATGGTTCAATCTGCTAAAGACTCTGACTTGGAATATTTTCAATTTTAAGCCCCTTTATTAAGGGTAAACATGAATTTAATTTTGATTTACTATATTTGATGTCATTTATGAAGTTCGATTCATAACACTTCTTTATAAGGAGTTAACTATTTCCATAAATAATTCTCTAGTATTTCACAATACTCAAGAATTCTTTTAAATACCATTCTATGATTTTAACTTGGATTTGATATTCACTCTATGCGCTGAGTGCATACACGAAGTTTAATCTAGTACATAACATAACATATATAATGGTTCCTACTGTTGGTGCATAAGGAATCTATCTCACATGCTCTATATTAAACATTTTAGTATGACATCTATGTATATTAAGTGGAATAATCCACATGTATAAAGGATGCCGCTTTTCAAATCCATTATCAAAAATTAAATGACCAAGCTTAACAGATTATAATGTGGGAACATATTAACAATCAGTAACATATTGTCAACTTATAACATTAGAAATGTCTCAATATGTCTATTTTCTTTCTTATAGACACATGATTCCTCTGCATTTTGACTGAAATCAAAATATTTGGTTTCTCTATCAAAATACTTGCTCAACCTCTAGATGCTAATTTAAGAATATCGTATCTTAAAACGTCCACATGCTTTGTTATCACTCCTATGGACATTGAGGCACTTTGGCTATTATATGCAAACAATCTCCTCCGAATCATTATTTCTAAGTTATATTTCATCGTGCCAAAACTCAGAGTAGTATTGTATGATAATTTGTGAGTATAATTCGAATGGACGTAAGTATGCCGACTAGCAAAACGGGTCCACTGGTTTTATCATTTGAAATCGATGAAGTCATTTCCTATCAACCTTGCTTGGAAAAAACACACTGGCGACTGACTGATCATATCCTTTTTGATACAATATCCAAATCAAATTTTGTTAATGTACCTTAAATTCATTTCAGATTCAAAGAATCATGCCATATGGAAGTGTCTATACTCTCCACGGCTTATCGATAACTAAGTAGATTATTATGTACTAAGTTTCTATTTTTTTAATACCGATAAGAAACTTGTAGTTTCTCTTTAATATGTGAGATTTTGTATTAGATGTTCTAATGAACTATGACCTTTTTAGGTTTGGTTAAATTTATTCCATCCACATAATCAGTTTTTATGTTAAAATCTTGAATCATATCCAGGTTTGCTGCACTGCCACTAATTTCTCTAGAAAAAAATTCCTTCTTTGAAACAATAATTTGTTCTTCAATCCGATGAAATAGGAACTCAAAATATTTTATGAATTTCCTGAAGACTTGCATAAAGAAGATTTATTTTTGAGTTTATGAAATTTACTTCATAATGTGGATCCGACCACATTTATTAAACAATTAAGATGGGGTTTCTTCCTTATTCATATCTTATATGATACTGTAATCTCAACTTTAGATGAAGTAAAACTCAACATATATGCTTACTCTTAAATACGTATCTTTATAGAAAGAAGTAAGTCAAACTCACTCATTATCAATCATGCTTTGTCCAATAGTGTTTGATTACCTCCTATCTATACATCATTATGTAGCATAGGGAGGAGTGAATTTGAGAGTGAATCATATTCTCTTTTAGATACGCAAGGAAATCTTATCCAACATTCTCTTTCATATTCGAAAGTTTTAGATCAAATATTTCCAACACAAGAAATAGATATTATAAAGAACAACTTTCCATATGAAATATACATTTAGAAGAGAAATCATATTTCTTGTTTTTTATTAAGTGTCTACAAATATTTTATACAACCGGCCGATGCTTTCGACTCTACTCATCAGGTAATCTTTATCCTTTCCCTTGGGTGTAAAGGATATTAAAATCATAAGCTAATAGAACTTCCTGCCACCGCTACTAACTCATGTTGGGCTCCTTTTGAGTAAACAAGTATTTCAAAGACTTATGATCTATATATAGAACCAACTTCTCGGCACGAAAATAATGATATTATATCTTCAATGCAAAGACTATGGCAGGGAGATCTAGATTGCGAGTGGCATAACAAATCTCATTAGCCTTAACTATCTACAAGCATAAGTTAGTGCTCGGTCTCTCTGCATAAGTATTGCTCCCAAGCTAGAACCACATACATCTATATAGTCAACTAAGTCTTGGTTGCCTTCTAAAAATGTAAGCACTAGAACATGGGTAAGTAAGTCCTTCAACTTCTGGAAAGCTACTTCATAACTATCTATCCACTAAAATTGTACTCCTATTATACTGAGGAGAGTAAGAGGCATAACAATCTTCAAGAAATTTTAAAGAACCAATGGTAATATTGGCTAAACCGATAAAACTATATATCACTATAACCGCCATGGTTCACTTTCAGTTCTTGAGCCTCAATTTTTGCTGGATCAACTAAAATACCTACACCAAATACTAGCTACCCCCAAGAACTTGACCTTTCTTTGCCAAACGTTACTTTTGGAGAATTTGGACTTTAACTGGTACGGCCTAAGTATCTCCAAAGCTATCCTCAAATGCTTCTCATGCTCATTCTCTAACTTAAAGTATACAAGGATATCACCAATGAATACAAAGATAAACTTGTCCAAATAATCGCTAAATATACGGTTCATTAGATCAATAAAATACGCAGGCACATTTGTCACTCCGAACGACATTACAAGCCATTTGTAAGAACCATATATGGTGCGGAATGCAATCAATGGGATGTTGTCTGTCACTCAATTTTCCCACAATTAATATGGGCCAGTTCGAATCTATGCTCGCATGATTTCAACGGCCAACATCTTGGCCATTGTCTTAACCAATATCTTAGACGGCATAACTCCAACTACCAATCTCTTGGCCCACACGGTCTAGATAGCCCGCTTGCTCTAAATACCATGCACTAAAAAGTATAAATTGCCCGACAATGGAACAAGTGTGAATGGATACTCACGGGTGAGCGACCTAGGCAGCATGCCTTATCCATAGTTTGTTCAACCCAGATTGTCGTTTTTCTTCAACAAGGTCCCTTGCTTATTGTTCACCTCAACCGCCCGCACCTTCTGAAGATATTGTCTCTTACCATGGCTGTAATGAAACGTAAATCGATACCCTTTGAGTCGACAATAATTCATAACACTTCAACCCAAATGGGACGGAAATATGAATCTTTAGGGGTGAAGAAGAAAAGATAGAAGAAAAGGAACAGAACAACATCATAGAATCTTACAACACAGTGGAGAAAAATATAAATATAATAATAGATTTTTATACAAAAGAATATGTAACTGTTTTATACTTACCATCATCAAAGTGCAACAATCAATAAATCAATCTGGAAAGTTATAATAACTTGTCCTCACACGGTGGAAATATAAACCAAGTTAAATGATATCTAGTTTAACGCTTATCATCCCAAACGAAAAACTACAGAAGTCGCTTTTCCCCTCGCATTCAAACCCCTCCACCTCTCTCTCCTTGAATTGTTGTCACGCTGCCTCCAGAGACTCCCCCTCTCATCACTAAAGCGGCCTTCCCACGTGGCCCATGAACCACCAGAGAAGCCCACGCCTCATTCCCCCACTTCTCGCCTCGTACATGCTCCCATGGCGACAATAACGAACTACAGAACCCACACGACCTCCCCCAATCACCTCCGGTCACTGCTCGATTCCTGGCCACGTGCGCGAACAATACCCCCAAAACTTATGAAGTCGAACGTCAAATCCCACCAGCACTTCTTCGTTTGCGCTCGCGACTAAGTCGCCATCCGCCCTCGCTCGTGCTCGTGTCGACCAGAAGTTATCGCGACTATTTACGTTTATTCATTATTTTTTTCGAATTTGATTTTGATTTCTTATTTTTTTTATTTTCAATTCGAACTAGAGAGGTTTTAAAATAGATGAAGGGGAATAGGATATACAGAAGTATCATATAGGGGAGGCATAGGAAATATAGGGTAGGTGTGCCGACAAGAATGAACGTGTTAAATAAAAGATAATATATTATTTAAAATTCAAAATATCTAGATATTTTATTAAGAACCCTGATCGAGGCATGTCGCCTAGCATTCCTAATGTTATACCCTTATTTCGAACAAAATAGAACAAGTCTCGAGTTCCAATTTAATCGTATGTGGAAGATATCTTTTTGAATCAACTAGTTAAATTTAATTATTTCCAAGCGTTTTAGATCGTACGACCAAATGTTAAATCCAAATACTACGAAATTTGAAATCCGATGATAATACCCTATTACCGATTCAATGGAACTGGTTTTGTCGAATTCTGAGACTGTGCCTCGGATCGTTATTTTAATGCGTCGATTAAATCAAAGACTTTCAAAATTTTCAAAATCGCTTAAAATTTCAGTTTTAGAATCTTACTAACCAAATTATAAATTACAAATCCAATATTTAAACCATTTAAATATTCAAAATCAAACGGCGAAAAATCTGGGTCGTTATAATAGCCAGCTTTGGCTGTAGATGCCTGACCATCCCTGTATAAAGAAGCTTCGCATGGACTATTTCTTCGAAGAGACTGGCACATAAGGTACAATACATCAGACAAAAGTGGCACTGTGATACCCACTCCTTGTCCTTTGCTACCACCTTGCTAAAGTGCCTTTGCACAACCACTTCCTGTAACGACCTGCCTTTTTGGACGTTTTAAGCAGACACATATGTCGGACTTAAACCATTTGAAAGGGCAGATTATAATGGGGTAAATAAGAAAAGGAGAAAGAAATAAAAAATACAGAATCTCGTAGTGGAATGACCGAATATAATAATCAAATAACAGTTCATGAAGCTGTTTACAAATAAATTTGATTATACTAATACAATACAGAATCAGAGTTACATATAACAGAAATAAATACATAAATGTAGCGGAACAACATGATGCAGTGGAATATAATAAATAATACTAGTACTAATCTTTGTCTTCGTCCTTAAGAAATAAGATCTTCAACCCTGAAATGCTCAGGCTGACCCGAGCGAATTGAAAAGACAAAATACTCGAGTCGGAACAAAAAGATCTTATGTAAGTTAAATCAACAGTAATTATGTGTGTGATGGCATCAAGATGTTTACGGGGTTTAACATCTCATATCCAGTGTCTAACATGAGTGCAGTAACTTAAGAGACGTTCGGGATTAACATCTCCTAAGGATTCGTTAAACTATCTACTACGTAGTACAATACGCTATTATAATATTTTTATAGTAAAGTAAAAGTATTAAAATAGCATTAAGGCATTACCTATATCCCCCATAAAACATTTTATACATTCCTATAGTCTGTACAGTATCATAAGATCCTCCGTAAACTGGAGGTTTACCCAGAGAGCACCCCATAGGTATAGTACAAAAAAATTCATAGAAAGCTCTCTAGAGCATGTGAACACGGCACTCGTGGCAATGCTAGGGTAGATATACCAATTGTGGATCCAGACTGGTGGTAACGCATTACAGCTACTACCGCCCACCTCGGACACACTCCCAAATCAAAATCAAGGGTGGCCACCAAATCAATCACAAAGTAATAGAATGGTATCGAAGAAATGTGCCCGATCGGAGGTGCGATCTCACTTGGCTCGGCATGGCTCCTGTTTTAACCACATCTAAGCTGACTCACAGGAGTAAGAGTCACATCATACCATATACAGAAATTGTTTGCTAAATCATCCTACTTCATTTCTGCAACCTCCACCATGTACACAGTTGTTAAAGTGGTTTTCAGTATTGGCAAAGAGTATGACAATATCCAATCCCAGTCTCTTTAACAACCGAACACTTATTTCATATCGGATGGTTCTTTTACATTTCAAAAGTCAATTCACAATTTATATCAAGATATCGTATTCTTAAAGCCATAATACTTTCGAAATCACATTCACATTCAAATTCTTATCACATTTGAAATCATACCTTTTCCGAAATCATTATTTCTTTCAAAATCATATTTCCAAATACGTTAAATCCTCATTTCAAAATTGTCATATTAAATCAGATATGTTATTTAAATCCCAACTTAGGTTATAATATCGTTTAACCATATTCACTTTAAAATCGAGGGTTTGAATATAAACCCATCTACTTTACTTAGTTTGGAATTTAGAAAAATAGTTAGATAGTTATAAATAGTTTAGCAAAGTTAAGAATAAATTTTTAGGATAGTTAGAATACTCTAGTATAGTTTTAAATTGGTTTAAACTAGTTTTAAATTGATTTAAGATAGTAAAATAGATTTAAAATAGATAAATATAATTAAAATAGATTAAATAACTTTAAAATAGATTAATTAGATTTAAAATAAATTAAAATGGTTCAATTAGTTTAAAGTAAATTAAATTGGTTTAAAATAGGTTAAAATAATCTATATAGTTATTATAAGTTAAAATTGTGTAATAAACTTAAAAATCTTAATAATTAGAAACTCAGTTTATATTAAAATATGAATTTGAAATAAATATCAATTAAAATTATTTATTTCATCCCAATATACTTAAACCATTTCCAATTTCCAAATCAACAAAATCTAATTCCAAATCTCCGTTTAAATTCTCAATAAAAAAAATTAAATTTACATCGATTTCAATTCATGTTTAAAATATCAAATTTAGCTACTTCAATTTCAATACATATTCAAAGTTATATTCAAACAATTTCAATAACTCAATTCCTATGAGTTTCAATTATACTTCAAAAATCAACTTAAAATTTCAATTAAATTCCTTAAAGCAATTTTTTTAAACCAATTCAAATCTCAACATAAAACCTGATTTTCGATAATAATTCAATTTATATAAATCGAATTTTATTTCAAAATATCATTTAACTAAATTCAAAGATTTATGATTTTTAAAATCATTTAATTTAAGCAGTCCGGTATCTGTATTTAAATCTCTACCGTAGGGTTAAGTGATACGGATATTTATTATTTCAATCCACAATTTAAAATTTTACAGTTATATATCATTTCAAACCGCAATCCCGAATTAATATAAAATCCATAAAATCGCTCGAGTCTATCATTTCAATCCATAACGATTTTTCCCTAATCTACAGGTTATTCGGGTATGTATCATTTCAACCCATAGTGATTTTCCTAATAATAACTAAGGGAACTTGCAGAGTGATAACAATATATAAATCAAACATAACATCCAATCATCCAATATCAATAATCAAGCATCCATCATGCTCATCATTCAATTCAACCAATAAATATCAACAATTAACAGATTATTATTTACAGGTAATTAACTGGCAATTTAAATCCAATAATAAATTAAATAAAAATTTAATTCAAAATAATACAAATTAACATGAATAGCAATTTAAATATATCAAATAGTCATAAATAAATTCCTACCTACATCATAAATTTAATTTAACCAACATAAGAAATTTTAGAAGTTGTGAGTGAGTCAAAACACTAACCTTCGATTTTAAATTGAATTAAAATCCAATGTAGGACCCAAATTCAAACAGTCTCAGAATTCAACCAAACCAACGCGTCAGTATTTTAATATGATCCCAACGAAAAAAACTGCGCCTGAATTGGACCTCGTATGAGAAATTTATTAACATTAGAAGATAAATGATTTTTTAAATATGAAGTAAATAAAATAAAGGAAACAACTAATAGAATCTGGCCATGTGACATATGCATAAATGACTGAAACCCTAGAAGCTCTAGACATCGGCTTTGGACCAAACAATAGCACCGCCACCCTACACACTGTCATTGAACACCTCATCACCAGACCAACGACCACCGGCCACCTCCACTCCCCAAGCCACGCCTTCCCATGGTGGAGTGATTGCCAACTTCGGCAAAAAAACTGCCACGACTACCACCTAATGCAAGCCCTAAATCGAATTTCCGAGCCCTATCCGACCATCTGCTCTCCAAGCAAACCACTCCGATGAACTCCCCACTTGACTCTACACACTACAGTACCAACGAATCGACGATCGGTCGATGTTGATCATGACACAATGAACGGTCGAAAGTAATCCCTCGAATTCCGAGCACTAGGAACCCAAATTGAAAAATAGACAAAAGATTTGACTTGCGCTCGTCGAGAGCTTCAAATCGATATATAATTTGTTAGGGTTAGAGGAATTTGAATTTTTGATTTGATATTAAATTGGGAATTTGGTCGTTTTGGTTTGTCTGCCATTAGAGGAGTTGAGAAGGAAATGTATGTATAGATAAATGGAAAATAAGAAGTAGCTAGGTTTGTAATGAAAAATTGTAGGCGGATCAAAAATAGAAACGAATGGATCGAATTTGATTTGGATTGAATGATAAGCGATCCGAAAGGCCCGTTCTGTCTCCGAAACGAAAATGGGTCATCCCATATATCACAATAGATGTTTTTAATAAATTTAAATTTAATGGAACAGGTTTCAAGTCCTAACTCCATCGTATGAAGAAGTTATGTTAAAATCCGCTTATTTCAAATTGATTTTAATTAAATTGATTTCTAAACGTTTCGAGCCCGTTCGATAAAACGACAAGCCTAGTCACTACGAAACTTGATATCCTACAACAATTTATAGTTACAGATCTGATGAAACTGGCTTCGTCGAAATCCGAGTCCGTGGTCAAAATGGCTATTTTCAATGTTAATTAAATAAATTAATATTAAATTAATTAATCACCTTTTAATTCAATATTTAATAATTTTCAATTTCTATCACTTTGGATTACTTAGTAATTATAACCCTTTAAAACAAATTTTCATATAAATTTATTACTGAATATTTCACCAATTTCAATGTTTGATTTCAATTTCAATAAATTCAGAAATTTTAAATTTCCAAATATCCATTTTTTTATTTCCATCTTGTTATTCAATCATCTTTTGGGTAAAATTAACATTGTTTTATATCTTAGTACACCAATGTCCTCCAATTTCATCTTAATTCCCATTAACATAATATTTAAATATTTAATTTCATTCAATTGCAATCAATCCAATTATTATAATTTAAATTCCAATAAATTGATAAATCTTGATTTTCATTCTTTTTATTTAACCAATTGTCATATTATGGATAAAATTAACATTATTTCCAATTATTACCTTAATTTACATTAACGTAATATTTAATTAGATTTATTGCAATTGATTTCCAATTTAATTTAATGGCCTAAATAAATAGGTAACATACAATAATTGTTACCATTAACTTTTAGTCACACTTAGGCTTATTATTCACAACAAATGTTACAATTGCTTACGTAGCACTGATTTTATTCAATTTCCATTTAGTGCATACTATTGCATTAATTAATTCAATATTTACATTTGCTTTCTTATATTCAATCAAATTGTTAATGATTAACTTTAATTAACGCTGTGACATTTCATTTTAGTTATTATTTCATTATTAAATTACAAAATTTTATTTCTTTCAATATTAAATTACCAAAACCTTATTAAATTGACTATTTTAATTATTGAAAATTACGGGCCGTTGCATTTCCTAATCCTACATCTATCCTTAACCAAGGCATACTCATGTTCAAACCGCCAACCAGCAAACATCTGAGCTATTCAAAGTAGCTAGTATCCTAAGTGGCATATATTTCAACCGAACGAATCAATCTATGACTTAGAGCAAATCCTAGACCAAAACTGCACCATCTCTATTGTTTCTTATAATTCCAATAGCCGTAAATACATCAAAACATGCATTTGAACAAGGGTTGAACAATACAAGATCTTAAGCATTTAATGTAATTATCTCTTGTAATTCAAGCTATTGTAAGAGATAGAGTATTACTATAAGAGAGAAAGAAAGTATTGAGCGTTCCATCAGTCAGGCCCTTCCATTATCCCGTAGATAAAGAAAAGGCGAACACACATGTGTGCCTAACAACCACCAAAGGGCACCGACCATCAACTCATGCCCAACAATACATTCAAACGGAGGACTGCTTGCCTAAGTAAAATAGATAAGTCTGTTTTGTGACTTGTTCTTTGTTTTCGATCCTTTACTTATTTTTTATATGGTGCATAAATGCCTACGTAAAAAATGCCTACTTATAAAAGTTAGGAGTCGCTTGTGCAGTCGGACATATAAAAACAAGCATAATAACATGCATGTATGTAAAACATCGACAGAAAAGCAATAAACGGACAAACAAGAAAGCCTAACTACATGAATTTTACATAAATTTCGTTACAAAAGTTTGACACTGCATCTAACATGCAAACTTGAACAAAAAGAAAGCAAGAGGAGTGACATCTACATCTCCACCACCGGGGCATCATTGGTGGATAACTCACTGTGGGAACTGGTCAGAGAGATGAACTGCTATGAAGTCAGTATCATCAAGGGTGGAGGGTCTGTTTGGCTACAATCTCAGTCGCCACTTTTCAATGGACTTCATTATAATCCTCCGGGAGGGGTGTGCTCACAACCAAGGGAAAATGAGATTTAGCATCAAAAATCATCTATAACATGACCATCAACCTATCGTTCCACTCCTCCCAAATGGACGTCCTCACCGCCGCCTATTGTTTATGGTCACACAAGTCAAGAACTACTAAAGTAAAACCCTCATCTCATCGACCTCCTTGCAACCGGCCTCCAAATCTGCATATACCTAATTCAGTTCCCCTTCAAGCTTATCCCCCTCCACTCACCTCCAAATGGAGAGGTCTTTGACTATCTCCACTACGTGCTTGGCCCCTTTTTCCTTAAGAGCTCGCCTCTCTGTCCAATGATGGGCCATAACCTCACCCTTGACCAGCTTCCTTAATTTGTGCAAGCCCAATTGAATATGGAGAGTGCCTATGACAACTCGCACCCTAGTATCCTCGAATTTTAGCTAAATTGAAAACCTAAGTCCACCAAAGTATGGATCATTGGTTTGGTATCCTGTAAATAAATAATATTCATACCAGAGCATTATCGAAATAAACTCACAGTTGAATAGTAAAGTATAATAAAACATATATTTACTGACTAAGGTTGACACTTTTGAGGACAAGTATCCTTGTCAGTGTCGAGCATGAATAAGGAAACCTGTCTTTCCACTATTCCCGCCTTACACCAGTAGCTGTCCCTCTAAGCTATTATGTGGGTTGTAATAAGGAGGGGTTAGAACAACATTCTAGTGGCTGGTAAATTGCACACCTTATACATATCACTGGTTTATACCATTGTCTTCCATTACATGTTATGTCTTTTATTTTATTTTTTTCTTAGTCTTCTCGACTCCACGTCGTGTAGGATACGCCTCATCTACCCAAGTAGACTAACTACATGCATATATATATAAGTACCATAGTGCCCCTTTGAACCAAGATACTATCCCAGCTAGGATTCTTAATCCAACACCTCGTCAGAATCCATTATCAACACAGTATCACATCCTCATCGCCGTGCATACCAAAAAACTCCTACAATGCCTAATAATGGCATTATAATAGTTAGTCGTATTTTATATGTTTTAAAAGACTTCCATAAAGGTTTTTCGAGCCTTTCCCCTAACAAACAATTTAGCAAACAATTTGTGGTGGTGCATGACCTAAACGTGGTCGACACCAGTAGAAGGTGTAGCAGTATAGGCATAACTGTGTCTTTTCGTTGACTACTCAGGACCGATGATGTTCTCGACCTATGTACATCTCCTACTTCCTACTATGGTATCCATAACTCACTGACATTGTGTCAAGCCTCACTCACCATCCATATTTAGATTTCCTAACGCAATTAAGGTAATACCCACTTGTTACTTAATACCCTCAAATTGGTTGAAGCGGACTCTACTTGTCCTTTGACACTTCGACCAAGGAGAACCTTCCGACTTGGGTATACATCACGTATGCGTGAACGTATATAACTCCACTAGTTTTACAGTTGGATGTATTCATCATCAGTATAATGTATACACAACTGCTGGTAGCCCCTTGCAGTAGGCAGACTTCTATTGTGTAACACTACTGACCTCACATTCCAACCATTTTAATGGTCGTGTCATTCTTATCTGATCTATATTTTTACTAAATTTAATAATTCACACCCATCATAAATGCATAGTTGAGGCTACGTGTATGTGTGTCTATGTATGTATTAATACATATCTAATTACTACGCCTCCTATGTTCAACTGTTAGTAATGTCGCTTTTTTTTGTTTCTACTTCTTATTCCATTAATATCTATTTAATGTCATTAATAACTACTTTACTAGGAATCGAGCAGCGATCGAAGGTGATTAGGGGACGTCGCGTGGATGCTGGAGTTTGTCATGGTTGTTATGGTGGACTGGACGAGGCGATAAGTGGGGGAACGAGGCGTGGGCTTCTCTGGTAGGTCATGCGCTGCATGCGAATGCCGCTGTAGTGACGAGAAGGGGCGTCTCTAGAGGCAATGCAGTGTCATTTCGAGCACAGAGAGGCGGAGGTGTTTGAATGAGTGGGAAAGGCGACTTTTAAAGTTTTTCGTTTGGGAAGATCAGCGTTAAACAAAGAAAAGCGACATCTATTGTTGAGCTAATTACCTAGGTTTAACGCTGATCTTCCCAAACGAAAAACTACAGAAGTCACTTTTTCCCCCCTCATTCAAACCCCTACGCCTCTCTATCCTCAAAATGCTGCCACGCTGCCTCCATAAACCCCCCTGCATCATTGTAGCGGCCTTCGCATGTGGCTCATGACCCACCAGAGAAGCCCATGCCTAGTTCCACCATATGTTGTCTCGTCCACACCCCCATAGCGACCACGACGAACTCCAGCAACCTCCTTCAATCACCTCTAGTCGTTGCTCGATTCCTGGCCACATGCGCAAACAATGCCCCAAAAACTAGAGAAATCGAATGCCAAATCCCACCGGCACATCTTCGTTCGCACTCGCGATTGAGTCGCCATCTCCTCTCGCTCGCGCTCGTGTCGACTAGAAGTTATCGCGACTATGTTGCGTTTATTTATTATTATTTTTCGAATTTGATTTTTATTTCTTCTTTTTTTTTCATTCAATTCAAACTGGAGATGTTTCAAATAGATGAAGGGGAATAGGATATATGGAAGTATATTATAGGGGAGGCGTAGGAAATATAGGGTAGATCGGCTGACAAGAATGAATGTGTTAAATCGAAGATAATATGTTATTTAAAATTCAAAATATCTACATATTTTATTACAAACCCCGATCGAGGCATGCCGCATGGCATTCCTAATGTTATACCCCTATTTCGAATGAAATGGAACAAGTCTTGAGTTCCAATTTGATGGTATGTGGAAGATAGCTTTTTGAATCGAATAATTAATTTAAATTAAATTAAATTATTTCCAACCGTTTTTAGATCGTACGACCAAATGTCAACTCCAAATGCTACAAAATTTTAAATTCAATAATAATACCTATTACGGATCCATTGGAACTGGTTTCGTCGAATTCCGAGACTGTGCTCCAGATCGCGATTTTAACGCGTCGATTAAATCGATGATTTTCAAAATTTTCGAAATCGTATAAATTTTCATTTTTAAAATCTTAGTAACTAAATTATAAAATTCAAAATCCAATATTTAAACCATTTAAATATTCAAAATCAAACGATGAAAAATGCAGGTCGTTACATTCCTCCCCCTTAAAAGAATTTCGTCCACTAAATTGCTAAGGTAGAACGAACGACTCATACCCATTAACTTAACAAAACACACTTCATTAAAACTCGACATTCATTTTTTAATCTTTTAGTTTCTACCAAAACCATTAAATTCCATTTGTAATTCAAAATCCTTTTATTTCAGTTGCAATTCAAAAATCAACTTTTTAAGTTACAAAATTTTCTAACACCCTGAATTTTCTAAAAAATTTGGCGGAATCTCCCTTGTACCGAGAGCCTTTTGCAATACGACAAGAAAGATAAAAATGTATACATCGACACACACGGTCGGAAACAAAATATATATGTATATATCAATATTTTATATTCTTTCCGTATTTAATCCGAAAACGTACCTTATATTAGCGTTTTTAAGCGTGCGGCTTATTTTATTTGCAATTACGCAACCTAAATCTAGCCCAAATGGTCTTCTTGTATGTGTACTTACTTAATTAAAACACGTAAGTACCAAAATATGGAATTCACTAACATTTCGTTCAGCTAGTTAAACACATGAATTTCACAAACCAACATGCCAAACATAGATTTATAAGCAATTATAGGATTCTGATACTAATTTAATTACTTTCAATCGATCCCTACACCTTTTCATTCAATCTGAAATGATTTACAACACAATTATTTGTATTCAATTCATATTTATACCAAACAAACTCATATCCATTCCAGATTGATTTAAAAATCAATTTATTCACTTTCTATTAATTCATAGAATTTTATTTACTTCCGTTTTCGTCAAACGACAATTTTTCCATGCAAATTCGATGATATTCATTGAATAGAATAATCATTTTAGTTTATAGCTATTTTAATTTGATTCCAAATCACTTTATATTCAATTCTATTCCGTTACAAATTGATTTTCAATCAGTTTATTTACATTCCATTCATATCTACATTCATTATATTCTAATCCATTTTATTTGGCTCGGAATCATTCCATGCTACTTCATTAAATAACCATTTCACAAATTTTGTTTGAGCCAAGTTTCCATTAAAAAATATTAAGTCCAAATTCATTTTTATAATTCAAGTTTGGATTTTATTTCCTCCACCAAAATATCAAACCATTTTTAATTTGGGTTTTACCTTCCCCAATTTATAAATTTTACAACTTATTTTCTTATTTTATCAACTCTATACTCGAGTATATTCACATTTTATTTTTAACTCAAGGTTATACGTCACTTATACCTTAAATTTTTATTTATTCCACTAATTCCAATTTTGTGGGCTATTCAAACTTATTTATTCACAATTCCAACAATTCCCACTTAAATTTTATTCTATACAAAATCTATAACTTATAGTTATATTGTCATTTTACACTCAAATTTTATATTTACTTCAACTTGATATTATTTCTAATCCAATCCCATTTAGTTTTTATTTTGCTTAACTTAAGTTAAATTCAATTTATTCTATTTATTTAACTTACTCAGGTTGAATTTCAATTCCAAACTACAATTTTGCACACTTCTTTCCTTATTAATATCATCCTCCACTTATAAGTTCGAAAACTCATTTTCTGATACTTTCTAAAACATTTAAATAAGGATTCCAGAATTTTTTTAAACGCCCGGTACTTATTTCAAATCACTTTGAAATCAATTACACACATACACACAAACATACACACACACACACACTCTCTCTCTCTCTCTCTCTCTCTCTCTCTCTCTTTGGTTTAACAAACCACTTCCTTGAAATTTCAAAATTAACCTGATTTTATCCAAAATAATTCCATTCGGAATTTTTAAACAAAACTTGTTTGCCCAAAAAATCTGAAATAAATCAATTTTGGTAGCAATAAGTCACTTAGAAACTCGAAAATGAACACCTATGATGTCGCGATCATTATCGAAATTATTTTCCAACGACTGTAGTGAGTTCAGTGCTATATCACTTCCAAAATCCATTTAAAATAATTTAATTTCAAAAATATTCCAAATTATATTACTATTACTCATCTTCAAACACTTTGGAAACTATTTTCAAAAATCTCCGGGATTTAATTTTCTAAATTCTGGTTTAAATCTATTTTTAGTTTTTAACTCATTTGTATGATTCATATTTATACAATTCTATATGGATTTTATAAACCATTTCCAATTTTATAGTCATGTTTTGATTATATACTAATATCAACCAAACACATCAATATACTATAATAATTTCCAAAAATTACTTCCTTTATATCAACATATAATTTGCATAAAATTATTTCATTTACTCGCTTCAAAAAATATTGTGTCGATTTACCCAGTTTAAGCGTTTAGAAACTCCTATCGATTTAATAGTGTCTGACTAATCAACCAGAATTTAAATGCCACTCAACAGATAAATCAACACAATACAAAATAATTTATATTCACTAACAAATACGCGCTCATATCTATAACGCACTCAACTCATTCTAGGGTACTACCGACCCTATCTCTAATGAGTAATCTCCACCAAAGCCAAGGTTCTCACTTAACCTTCAGCTCTGATACCAAATGTAACAAACCAAAATTTCGACCCTCGAAAATCGACATCAATATGTCTACTGTATATCATGCCGAATATTCAAGTGCTGGAAATACCGATTTGCTAGACGTGAAGAAGAAAAGAAACAGAACTACATCATAGAATCTCACAAACTCAATGGAAAAAAATATAATATATAATAATAGATTTTTATACAAAAGAATCTTTAACTGTTTTATACTTACAATCATCAGAGTACAACAATTGGTACATCAATCTGGACAGTTATAATAACTTGTCCTCACACTGTAGAAATATAAACCAAGTATGGAGATACGTCTCTGTCATCCAGCTCATCTCCTGAGCTCCATAGCATCCTATCCTGAATCTGTATACTCGGTCTGACCCGAGTATTGTAATAAAATAACACCCGAGTGAGTTTGGAAAATCAGCATGAGAAAACACACTCAATTTGAATTACTAAAGTTATCAAAATCCTTTGAACAAAGGTATCTCGTAAGACCGCGTCCCACATAAACACGACGGGTTTTTCCCTTATGATAACCAAAACATTTGATATCAAAATCATTTGATATTATAATAGTGTCTATAGAAAGTAAATAGAAAATAGCTGAAATACTTGCATCTCACATTTCAGCATAGTTGGGCATAATCAAAATCGTATGGCGCTTATCGGGGAATGGGTTCGATACAATGACTGGGCTACTGGGGTACCACCTATCTCAGTACACCTCTAGAAAAATGTACCAAGGACCTCGCTGGGATTCTCTGCCAACACAAGACTAGCCTACCCCTAACTTGGATAGTACCGAATATGTTATCACCCCGAGCGTTCCCACCCTTAAATCGAGCGCTCACTTTTTCCACGCACAACCATATCCATAATTTGTAATATAACCAAGGGTATCTAGAAAGGTGATAACATACCCTAATTGGGTGCGACCCATTTAACCTTGCTACATCTCCTTTGTTTTAGTCATTCCCGGTTGAAGAGGCTTGAGGCTAACATTTACCTTTTGAATAGCATTCATTCTTAGAATGCTAACATTGCCTTCCAAGCAATGACGCAACGATGCAATGATAGTATTCGTCCATATAAGTTTGTCCTGGGTCTGGACAAATTGAGTCACTGTCTTCACCATCTTCACGATATCACCATTCGTAACGTTCAAACCGGATCGAAGTAGTTTTCGGATAATTTAACCCGATCTCGATCTCTTTGAAATAATCAGTGAATTTGGCTAAAATTTATAATTGGTTATTTAACTATCGATAAAACATCCATAAGCAGACATCAGGCCATATTACAGATTTCCAAAATTTATTTTCAAAATATCTTATGAGATATATATTCAATCCCTTCCAAATTTTCAATGATTGGGGCAACTCAAATACTTATATCCATATCAGGATATTCCAAACCATCTTTTATCTCAACATTTAGAAAAATATATTTTTCTAACTCCTTATTTCTCGATACTTAGGAAATTCCATTTATTTCTCTTTCTCAAAATCCTTTACAATTTATATTGCAAATTCCTTAATTCGTTTATAACGGACTCTATAAGTTCTGGTTTCCTTAATTAATTTACTTTAATATTTCCAAGTCAAAACACTTTTCTAAAATTCCAAATATCCATTTCTAACTTCTTTTATGAATCCTAATTCATTTTTTGAAGTTCACTTTATTTAACTATTTCGGAGATTTTCTTACTTCTTCCCAAATCCCATTTTGTAGAATTTCTCCTATAAATCCATTCTACTGAATAAACCCCGTTTCTAGATTCTTGAGAAGATTTATAATTAAATTTCAATCATTATGAAACTCTATATACGTGTGTGTGTGTGTGAATAAATAAGTATTTAAAAGAATAATAATTTATTTTTAAACATGTTCAAGTAATTATTTAAAAATATCAAACACTTTTTATAAACATCAATAACCCATTTTTAGATAACAAATCAATTTTCAAAGTTGATTTTAAAAATTAGAATTTATTAAAATAAATATTAAAAATTGGGAAAATCCACTTACCGAAGTATAACAATCCTAACTAGTTTAAAATTACATAGTTCAATAAATAAAATTTTCCTTTTAAAAGCAAACTTAACTTCTTAAAATTTAAAATATATTTTAAAATCTCAATAACTAATTCAATTTATAACTTCCTCTCGATTTCCATCACATCGCTTCCATTTCGATCCCCTTAACCATTTCCATTTTAAAAAATAGTATCCACTTTTTTCTCACCCTATTCCCATATTCTAATATAAATTCACCCTATGAATTTATATTTCCAAGTTATTATTTGATATCGATTTCCTTTATTTAAAAATGTTATTTATAAATTTATAACTCCTTTGAATTTAACTTATTTATATAAGCAATCTTATTTTTAAAAATCTATTCCATAAATCTATTTCCTTATAAATTCCATTTATCCTGCCAATAAAAATTATAATATCGATTTCAACTTCTTTTTATATTTTCGAGATATCATTTAAAAATCCTTTATATAGATTATTCCTAAAAATTCTATTTAAACAATTTACGGACAGTCATGTACAACCAAAAATCAAATTTTTTGTTTATTCACCGAATTCTTTTTAGTAATCCAATTTTCGATATAATTATTTTTATATCCAAAATCTCCTTTTAATTCCTTAAAATTTGAAAATACTATTTATGGTATTTTAAAATACCAAAATTTAGACCAATGCTACTATAGCATTTAATAATTTAAATCACACAACAATCCACAGATTTATTCAATCACATTATATATTTTTATATATGAAAAAGAATAAATATACTTGAGGAATCCAGTTGGATCCCTCCAACTTGTTTTCCCTGCATCCACAAATGTTAATACAACATAAAAATACCAATCCCACTTTGAGGGGGATATCGCAGTAATATAGGGTCATCCACTATTATGCGGGGCGCATAGGGTCTCATCCGCTCCAACCGGTTGGAATATATCCAACTACTAATATATATACTAATATATATATATATATATATAATATAACATCCAACTGATAATAAAAATTCATCCATTCATCCCGTCGGTCAATAAATAATTTTAACTATTTAAATTAAATCCAATTATCCAAATGAGTGAGATTTACTCACCATGATTTTTAGTACGCCAAGTGCTCATTTAGAATTAAATCGAACTGACGTTTGAGTTAACCAGAAATCCCATGTTGTAGTTCATATCGCTACAAATCCAAATGTCACTGCTTTGTTCAATTATGACCTCGAAATAAAAGGTAAAATATATATATGAGATTTGGATTTATAAAATAGTACTACTCTCCTAATTATAGTAATTAGTTAAGCTAATTACCTAGGTTTAATGCTAATCTTCCCAAACGAAAAACTATAGAAGTCGCTTTCCCCCCTCATTTAAACCCCTCCGCCTCTCTATCCTCAAATGCCGTCGCGCCGCCTCCAGAGACCCTCTCCTCTTCTCATCACTGCAGCGGCCTTCGCACGCGGCCCATGACCCACTAGAGAAGCCCATGTCTCGTTCTCCCACTTCTTCAGTCATCCACGCCCCCATAGTGACCACGACGAAGTCCAGCACCCATGCGACCTCCCCTAATCACCTCCGTCCGCTGCTCAATTTCTGGCCACACGCGTGAATGATACCCCTAAAATTCGAAAAGTCGAACGCCAAATCCCACCGGCGCATCTTCGTTCGCACTCGCGACTGAGTCGCCTTCTCCCTTCGCATGCACTCGTGTCGACCAGAAGTTATTCAAGTTTATTTATTATGTTTTTTAATTTGATTTCGATTTCTTCTTTTTTTGCAATTCGAACCAAGGATGTTTTAAAATAGATGATGGGGAATAGGATATACGGAAATATCATATAGGGAGGCATAGAAAATGTAGGGTAGGTCGGTCGACAAGAATGAACGTGTTAAATCGAAGATAATATATTATTTAAAATTCAAAATACCTAGATATTTTATTACGAGCCCCGATCGAGGCATGTCACCTGGCATTCCTAATGTTATACCCCTATCTCGAATGAAATGGAACAAGTTTTGAATTCCAGTTTTATAGTATGTGGAAGATAGCTTTTTAAATCAACTAGTTAAATTAAATTAAATTATTTCCAAGCGTTTTTAGATCGTACGACCAAATGTTAATTCCAAATGCTATGCAATTTGAAACCTAATAATAATACCCTATTACGGATCCAATGTAACTGGTTTTTTCAAATTCTGAGACTGTGCCCTGGATCGCTATTTAACGCGTCGATTAAATCGACGATTTTCAAAAATTTCGAAATCGCTTAAAATTTCAATTTTAAAATCTTACTGACTAATTATAAATTTCAAATCCAATATTTAAACCATTTAAATATTCAAAATCAAATGATGAAAAATTCGAATTGTATAATGGCCAGCTTTGGCTGTAGATGACCGACCATCCTTGCATAAAGCAGCTTCGCATGCACTGTTTCTTCGAAGAGACTGGCACATAGGCATTGTACATCATAAAAAAGTGGCATTGTGATACCCACTCCTTGTCCTTTGCTACCACCTCGCTAAAGTTCCTTTGCACAACCACTTCATAATCCTATACCATCTATCCTAGACCAAGGCAAGCTCGTGTTCAGACCGCCAACTAGCAAACATCTAAGCTATTCAACGTAACTAGCATCCTAATTGGCATACATTTCAACCGAACGACTCAATCTATGACTTAGAGCAAATCCTAGGCCAAACTGCACCATCTCAGTCATTTCTCATAACTCCAATAGCCGTAAATACATCAATACATGTATTTGAACAAGGTTTGAATAATACAAGATCTCAAGCATTTAACGTAATTATCTTTTGTAATTCAAGCTATTGTAAGAGATAGAGTATTACTATAAGAAAGAGAGAATGTATTGAGGTTTCCATCAGTCAGGCCCCTCCCAACAGCCCGTAGATAAAGAAAAGGTAAACCAACATGTGTGCCATGACCCACTTTTCCGAACGGACACTTTACCACGCTTGTCTAGTCCAAATTGAATAGAAAGGCGGATATTAAGAAAAGTAAGTAGAAATAAGATGGAAAGAAAATGTAACGGCATAGAATCTCACAGTGAAAACGAATAATCTATAATATAGGACAAATCTTTACATAAAACAAAACTGCAATTAATAGATATACAGACATCAATCAAAATATATCGACCTATTCAGCACGGACGGTTATAACACCTGTCCTTACAATTGCTGATAAACACAACTAAGATGCAACGGAAAATAATCATCTATGAGAATACGACTCTGGTCCTCCAGCTTCTCTCCGAAAGCTCACATCCTTTCAGCTAAACTTGGAAATATGCTCGGTCTGACCCGAGCATATAGGAAAAAGCACCCCTGAGTCAGTTTGGTGAAACCAGCGTGAGAATTTAAATTACAAGGAATTTAATTCTTTATAACTTCCAAAAATCCTTTTAAAATTAAAGGTATCCTGTAAGACCATGCCACACATAAACACAACTGATTTTTCCCTTACATTAACCAATACACTTTTCATAGAAAATCCAATGATACTCAATAGTGTATAGGTACAAGTACTTATTCAAATAGCTGAAATTGTTACATTAATTAAATTCCAGCATACTAGGCTTTACAACCAAAATTGTAAAGGAACATATTAGAGAATGGGTTCCATACGAATGACTAGGCACTGGGGTACCACCTATCACAGTACATGTCTAGAAAAATGTACCGAGGACCACGCCGGATCCCCTGCAACACAAGATCGGACTATCCATAACCTGGATAGACCAAATATGCTATCACCCCGGGTGTTCCTACCCTTTCTGAGCTCCTTCTATGTATCTTAGTAATAAAATCTAAGGGTATCGAGAAAGGTGATAAACATACCCTAATTGGGTGCGAACCACTTAGCCTTGCTGCATCTTCCCTGCTTTTTAGTCATTCTCGGTTGATAAGGCTAGAGGCTGCGATTATTTTTTAAAGAAATTTTCGCTTAGAATGTTCATTTTCCCCCAGTAACGGATTGCATTCGTCCATACAAGTCCCTTTTGGGTCCGAATGTAACCGAAGGCACTATTCCTACTACATCCGTTTTGGAATCATCCTCAGAATTAGTAGCGATTAGCGCTTGCACTTCACTGCTCCATCTTCGACTTCATGCTCTTCTTTTCCCTTCGAAAATGTACTCGTTGGATCGAAGTGGTTTTTTGGATAACTTATCCGATCTCTGTCTCCCCGAAACAACGCTCGGTGTTTTCGGCAAACTCAACATCGGTTCTTTAGGAAATAAACAGACAAAAATAAGATCGGAGATCACCTCCTAATTATTAGTGGACGGATTTCCTTAGCATCGTCCTAGAAGAACGGAATGAGTTTATACATACAGTATAGCACCTTGAATGGTAAATATACCACAGAATTCCTGTGTTTCTTTTAGATATTCTCCAAATTATGTTTTTGGGTCAAGATTTGATAGTCGGTTATTTAACCATTAAATAAACAATCATTCAATCAAATATCTCATTTCCACTGAAAACATTAAGCCTCATTGAAATTAAATTTCAATAATTAAAATTACTTAATCAAAACAATATATGCTTATCTCACCATATAAGTTTATTCACAAACCATTCATTTAAAAATATTTGAAACTCTTTAAAATGAATATGAAAGCACTACTGCGACATCAACCATGGATGCATAACTCAATGGCTACGTCTCTATCCCAGAGAAATCCAAAACTTAACTATAGGCACTCTCTGCCTCTGATTTCGCCATGAAAATATACCATTACTTTCGAAAACTTTATTTACAAATTTTCAAAATAATGCTTATAAGGTTCCAATATAAATTTTCCAAGTTCTAATTAAGTAAAATACTCTTTTATAAAAGTTTACTATATAATTTATTATTTTTAAAACATTATTAATACTTAGTAAATTTATCTTTGGAATAAATATACTTTAATGCTAATTAACACTTAAGTAATACTTAACTTTAACAATTACCATAAACTAACTTTAATTAATAATTAATATTAACTTTAAAACAAAAATTAATATTTTTCATATAATTTTTAATAATAATAAAATAATTACTTTATATCATTATCAAAATATTTACCAATTAACTTTAAAATATCATTTATAAATAATAATCATCATTAAATAATTTTGGTTAAAAAGTCAATCTCGACACGGAAAAAGACTTACAAATTTCAATGGTAATTAATTAAATTACCATTTATTCCATAATAGTCTAGAATAACAGATATAGATATTCATATCAATCAGTTTTTAACAATCAATTCAATATCATATCGCCCAATATAATATCAGGAAAATAAATAAGTGTCCATACAAATATAATAGCAGATCAGGATTTTATTTCTGCTAGCAAATGTCGACAAACAGATATATTCAGTAATAACAGCAGAACGCTGATTTATTCTGCCAACAGGGGTCCAATTAGATACGATTAGCAGAACGATGTTTTATTCCGCTAAACAGATGTTAAAAACATCAATTAATTTAAATTAACTCGTCGTTATTTTTATCCGGAAAAACACTTAAATATATGGGTTATATAAATTCAAACGACGATATTAGTTTTAAATTAATTACTTAAATTTCTGTCCATTTCAAATTGCTTCACTTATTCAGACTTGATAATAGTTCGTAAGACGATGTAATATTCGTCGATACAAATCCATTGCAAAAAGTTTCACGCCAAACGAACTTACAGTTTCAAGAAATTAAATTTTAATGTTTTCCAAAAAATCCTTTTTGAATAAAACATTTATTGATATAATTTTTTTCAATTGTTATGGGCTAGAGCCCAAAATCCTTTATAAGAGACTGTGCTTTCCTCTTCCTCCTTCCTTCCCTTTCTCTTTTGCTTTCCCATTTCCATTCTCCAGTTCAACAATCAAAAACCCTATACCAGACTAGCCCAAAACTTCGATCGACTTGTATGCCTTCCCCACCATCCACGTGACAACTCAAGAACGCAAACCCACCCTTCAGTAACCTCCATCATTTAAAATTTTGCCATCGTCTTTCAAAGGCCTGAGCCTTGCCTGCATATGTGTGCACATAAACATCCAACCTTACCGCCGTATAACCGATGGCTCCTACCACCAAGTCCCCATTTGTAGGCTCTTCTCAAGCCACTAATTCTCCTAACCTCCGCCTCGCCGAGGCCAAATCAACTCCCTCCGCTGCCAGGCTCCGAACATCGATGCAACCAACCCAATCATCCCTTGCCATCTCTCACCACCAGAGCTCATGTCACCACTACCAAAAGAACCGCCACGTCACATGCCATTCCCCAAGCAAGTGCAGCACCACTCGATTCCCCATCCTCACCGTAGTTCAACTGGATTTGACAACCACTCCCAAACCCCCTTAAACCCTAAAATCACTACGCTTCACCAAATTAGAGACAAATTCACAAATCGGCCACGGTAAACACCTCGGCCCCATCGCCACGCTACTCTTCGACAAAACCGCCTCTCCCCTCATCAACCACGTTGCTAAAAATTATTATTTTTGTGAAAACTGGTCATCTTATCATCACTCAAATCCTATGCTATTAAAAATAATGATTTCACCACCAAAAATCCTATTTTAATACCACCATCACGATTATATACATGAATCATTGATTTGAAGATGATGAAAAATGCCAAATTCTTAATTGCTTGTTGTAATTTTAATATAACTCAATGTATACGACGTGAAACATAACCAAACTATTTTAAACATAATCTAGACTCGAAAATAAACACTTCACTAGTTTACAGAATTTGCAAAACAATTATGGATTAAGAGGAATGATTTTGAAAATCATGTAAAAGGCTTGTTTAAGTTTTTATACATGCCAGAGCAATTGAATCATGTCCAAAACAAAGTAATAAGTATTCTCACCTTAAACAATTTGAAAACCTTTTGAAATCCTCTTTAACCCTTCTAGTTGAATCTGAAATTTGAATCCTTGCTTTTGATTTGGGAGAGAATGCTTTTTTTTTATAGTTTTGGGTTTTATAGAGCTTTTATTCTTCTTCTTTTCTTTTTCTCTATAGTTTTTAGCTTATAGACTTTTGAAACTGAATCCTACACTCACATACAAGCATATATACATATATACACATGTTTTGTAGGAATGAGGTGATGATGTATACGTATAAATTTTTGGCTTAAGGAAGGATTTGATTTGCTGTACAATGTTTATACAGTGATGGATGAAAAACTTAAGGTGATTTTGAATTGATTTTTTTGGTTTGAGGTTGAAAAGAAGTGAAGAAAATGTTTTTACTCTTTCCACTTTTGAACCAAACATGCTTATATATACATATATATGTTTTTGCCCATTTTCTTTTTTTTTTATCTTTTTACCTATGCTTGTTTAACTTTGCTTAATTCTCTTTTGTTTTGTACAGCAAGCTTCATATATACATTTTGAAAAACAAGTAACATAAAATGGTTTAAAACAACTTCAAGTCTTTATGTGTCTATATATATACACTTCCATTAAAATATATAACTCAAGGCAAAAATGAAAATTTTGCTATTATATTTTAAGTGTATAAAATAACATTTTTGTCAAAACATTGCTTTATGAATGATTTTCTTTTTGAAATGATTTTATAGATTTTCTCATTTCTATCATTATTTATTTTCATATATATAAATCTCTTTTTATATATTTACTTCTTTTAACATGCTATTTATATTGTTTTTAGCTTACAATATTTATTTGTTTATAAGTACTATAATTTTTCTTTTTGAGCTTATATTTATATATATACATTCTCCTTAACTAATATGTATATATGTATATCTATAAGAAAAATCCAATTTTAAAATCATCTATTTAAAATACACTCTATTGTTCATAAGCCCAAAATCATTTCTATTTAAAATATTTTCTTTTGCTTTTTCATCTGTATTATTTGCTATGAATCTGTTTCCAAATTATATATAAATTTTATTGTCCTGAATATATATATATATATAAAAGAAATTCCATTTTAAATCAATTTCCTATTTTATAAATAAACATCTGGAAATTCAAAATATTGTCTTGGTTTGAAAACTGTATATTATTGCCAATTGTCATTTAATGGGGATTTTTATTTGATTAAAATATCGTACTATTGAATATTAAAAATAAATATTCAAAACTCAAGACATCAAAAATCTTAGGTAGTTACAATGTGTGCCCAGCAACCACCAAAGGGCGCTGACCATCAACTCATGCCCGACAATACATTCTAACGGAAGACTGCTTGCCTAAGTAAAATAGATTAGTCTGTTTTGTGACTTATTCTTTGTTTTATATCCTTTACTTATTTGCTATATGGTGAATAAATGCCTACGTAAAAAATGTCTACTTATCAAAGTTAGGAGTCCCTTGAGCCGCCCGACATATAAAAACAAACACGGTGACATGCATGTATATAAAACATTGATAGAAAAGCAATAAATGAACAAACAAGAAACCCTAACTACGTGAATTTTACATAAATTTCATTACAAAAGTTTGAAGCTGCATCCGATGTAACGCCCCGTAATTTTCGATAATTAAATATGTTAAATTTAATAAGATTTTGTGATTTAATGTTGGAAGAAATAAAAATTTAAGATTTATCAATGGGAATAATAACTGGAATGATATGTAATAATATTAATTTAAGGTAATTGATAACTGCTTTAAATGCAATTCCAATTAATTAAAATGATTAAAATGTTATGATTGGCTATATATTGTAAATAAATTGTAATAATAGGTGTATTAATTGATAATTGGATTAAAAGAGTAATTGATAATTTAAATGCTTTTGTAATAAATTATTGGATAAAATTTGCATTATGTAAGTTGTTATAACATTTTTTGTAGATAATAAAGTTATAAATGTGATTAAATGTAGACAAGGTGACGATTGTTATATGTTACCTATTTATTTAATCGGTTAAAATAAACTAGAAATCAAATGTAATTAAATATTACATTAATGTAAATTAAGATGAAATTGGAGAATGTTAATGTAATAAGTGATAAACCAATGTTAACTATGCCTATAAAGTAATGATTGATTGAATAAAAAGATTGACATCAAACTAAATGGATTTAATTGAAATTAAATTATAATTGATGAATTTAATTACAGTTGAAATTAAACATTGTAATTGGTGTAGTATTTAACACTGAATTGATATGTAGATTTATTTTAATTATTGTAAATGTCTAAGCATTCAAAAACGATGAAAATTGTTTGTTATTAAAGTTGAAATTGAAAAGGTGATCTATTCAATTTAATAATAATTAATTAATTTAACATAAAAATAGCCATTTTGGCCACTGTCACGGATTTCGACGAAACCAGTTTCATCGGAGCCATAACGCTGAATTATTGAAGGCTTTCAAGTTCCATAGCGATTGGACTCATCGTTCGATCGTACAGACTCGAAATGCGTAGAAATCAATTTAACTAAATTCAATTGAAATCAATTTGAAATAAGATGATTTTAAGCAAACTTCTTCATACGATGGAATTATGACTTGAAGCCTGTTCCATTAAGTTTAAAAATATCAAAAATGCCTATTTTGATATATGGAATGACCCACTTTCATTTTGGGGGCAGAACAGGCTTTTTGGGTCGCTATTTATCGTTCGTACCAATTCGATAAGTGTTCATTTTCTTATCGAGCTTTGTTAATATAAATAGTATTATTTCCCTAAACCCTAGTAGACTTTCTAATTTCTGTGCTACAATTCTATTTGTTCTTTCCCTCTTCCTCAATGGCAGAAACTAAATTCCTAAACCCAAACCCTAATTTCAAAATTATAAATCCAAATCAAAAATTCAAACTCCTCCAAACTATGTCATATTATATAACATTGGAAAGCTCTCGACAAGCGTAATCCATTGCTTCTATTCGTTTTCAATTCGAGTTATTGTTTGTCCAAAATTCGCAAATCAATTCCAGCCATCCATATTAGGTTTTGACGATCCAATAGCGGATCGTCGCCCGATCGACGATTGGAAAGTGGCGTTGGAAAGATGTCGTCAAGCTGAGTGCATCCATAGGTTTCGTTGATTCACAGGTCCACATTCTACAAAAAAAATCAAAATTCAAAAAATATAAGATGTAGATGTATATATAAAAAACACAAATTCGACGAAATTTACCACAAAAATGCAAGAATTTTCATGTTGGAGGTGAGGAGGTGTTTTAGTGATGTGAAATGAACGGCTTTCTTTTGATGCGTCCAACATCCGACGCGTTGGATGCAAATCATTCATTTTCACTAGCTCCCTCCAATGGAATAAAATGGTAGGTCCCAAGCCGATGCATCTGACACATTGGATTCAAACCAACTCCACCTACTCAAAATTTGACTACGAATGGTACATTAGCCATAAGATTCAATCTCAAATGTGAGCATAATGGAATCCAACTGTTATGTCTCGAAGAGGGTTGGAGTTCGCTAGAATCGTGCCTAAAGCGCGACGGCAGCGGACGTGGAGGAGGGGGCCGGAGTTGTGCGCGTGGGGCCGAGGAGGAGTGGCGAGCGAGGCGAGGCCAATGGAATGGTCGGATCTCGGTGATAGTGCCAGTAGCGACGGCATTGGTCGAGAAAGGGTGGCAGCTACGGTCTCAAGCATGTTCGCATACATGATGTGATGGGTAGGGTTCAAGCTTGGTGACGTGGTAACGTTTGATTCATTTATATTATTTAATTTAAATTTTGAATGTTCACACTCGAATAACTTTTTCATACAAGCTCGAAATTAGACGCGGTTTGTTCCACTGGGATCGTATTGAAATTTTGGATATTATGAAACTAGTTTGGATGAATTCTGAGACTATTCAAATTTGAGCCTTATTTTGGATTTCAATTCGATTTGAAATCAAAGGTGAGTGTTTTAACCCACTCACGGCTACTAAACTATCTTATGTTAGTTAAATTAGATTTATGATGTGATTTGAAATTGATTGATTGTTATTTGAAATGTTTAAATTGTCATTCCAGTTAAATACGGTTTTTATTGCATTTAATCGTTATTTAATTTCAATATTAAATTTTAATTCATCGGTTTATACTTGTTAATGACAATCGGTTATCTATTGATGTTTATTAGTTGATTTGGGTGACGATTGTGATGGGATTGATTATTGATATTGGATGACTAGATGCTATAATTTATATCGTTATAACACTGCAAGTTCCCTATTGGTTGAAATGATACATAACCGAACGATCTATGGATTAGGGAAAAATTGTTATGGGTTAAAATGATAGACCCAAGCAATTTTATGGATTTGAATGTTAATTCGAGATTGTGGGTCCAAATGATACATATCCATAAATATAAATTAATTGCGGATTGAAATGATAAATGTCTGTATCACTGGACCATAGGGTAGAGAATTATATACGGACATCGGATTGGTTAAATTTAATTATTTTAAATGTTTAAACCTTAAATCCAGTTAAACGATATTTTAAAATAGAATTTGATTGATATAAATTGATTTGTTTTAAGTGAATTACTTAAAGGGTTTATATTGAAATTTTAAAGTTGAATTTTGAAGTATAAACGAAATTTATCGAAATTGAGTTATTGAGAAGTTTTAAATTGTAACCTTGAAATCTGCTGAAATTTGAATAGCGTAAAATTGAAATTTTAAGATTTGAAATTGGGTTTTGATTTGAGATCGGGATAAGGTCCTGATTTGTTGAAATGCAAGAAATGGTTTAATTTTGATATTAATTCCAAATTAATTATTTTAATATAACCGATTTTAAGATTTATTATTTTAAATCTTGATTTTAAGGTTTTCAAACTATTAAACTAATTTAAATCTAATTTCAAATTTTTTAAAACTATTTTAAATCAATTTAAACTATTTTAATTAATTTTAATCTACTTTAACCTATTTAACCTTATTTAACTTATTTTACCCATTTTAATCTAATTTAACTTATGTGTTCTATTTTAAATCTATTTTAAAACTACTTAATATATTTTAATCTATTTAAATTAAATTTAAACTATATAAGCTGGATTGGTTAAATTTAATGATTTTAAATCTCTAAACTTTAAATCCAGTTAAATGATATTTTGAAGTATAATTTGATTGATATAAATTGAATTGTTTTAAGTGAATTACTTAAAGGATTTAAATTGAAATTTTAAAATTGAATTTTGAAGTATAAACAAAATTTATCGAAATTCAGTTATTGAGAAGTTTGAAATTATAGCCTTGTAATCTACTGAAATTTGAGTAGTGTAAAATTGATATTTTAAGATTTGAAATCGGGTTTTGATTTGAAATCGGGATAAGTTTCGAATTTGTTGAAATTGAAGAAATGGTTTAATTTGATATTAATTCTAAATTAATTATTTTAAAATAAACGATTTTAAGATTTATTATTTTAAATCTTGATCTTAAGGTTTTCAAACTATTAAACTAATTTAAATTTAATTTCAACTATTTTAAAACTATTTTAAATCAATTTAAACTATTTTAATTAATTTTAAGCTATTTTAATCTCTTTAACCTAATTTAACTTATTTTAGCCATTTCAATCTAATTTAACTTATGTAATCTTTTTTAAATTTATTTATTCTATTTTAAAACTACTCAATCTATTTAATGTATTTTAAACTAAATTTAAACTATCTTATACCCACCTAAACTATTTTAATCTATTTTAAACTAATAAAAATCCGCATCTAAACTATATATAAACGTATCTTAACCATTTAAAAGTTATTTTAAACCATTCAAACTATTTTAAAACTATTTTTAAACTATCTAAACTGTTTTCTAAATTTCAGGTTCTGTAAAATGGAAATTTTATTTTTAAACCCTCGATTTTAAGGAGAATCTGATTAAATGATGTTATAACATAAGTTGGGAGTTGCATGACATATTTGAGGAATATGATGATTTTAAATGAGGATTTAATATACCATTGAAGTATGAATTCGAAAGTGTAATGATTTCAAATGTGATATAATTTTGAAAGTAAATGTGATTTCAAAAATGATATGGTTTTGAGAATATGATATTTTGATATCAATTATTGATTGACTTTTGAAATGTAAAAGAACCATCCGGTATGAAATAAGCGTTTGATTGTTAAAGAGACCGGGATTAGATATTGTTATACTCTCTCTCGGTACCAAAAACCACTTTAACAACTGTGTACGTGGGGAAGATTCTAGAAATGAAGTAGGACAGTTTGGCGAACGATTCTATATGAGGTATTTACGTGACCTTGGCTCCCGTGAGTCAGCTTAGATATGACTAAAATAGGAGCCATGCTGGGCCAAGTGAGGTCATTCCTCCGATCGGACACATTTCCTCGATACAATATTATGACTTTGTGATGTTTTGGTGGCCACACCTCGATTTCGATTATGGGAGTGTGTTCGAGGTAGGCGGTAGTAGCTGATATGCGTTACCACCAGTCCGAATCTGCAATTGGTATATCTACCCTGGCATTTCCTCGAGTGCTGTGTTCACATGCCCTATCGCGCCTTCTACGAGTTTGTTTTGTGTCGTACCTATGGAGTGCTCCCTGATAGCCCACCAGTTTACAGTGGAGTTTTAGTATCTGTATAGACTACGACATTATGTATAATGTGTTAAAAGGGATATGGGTAACGCCTTAATGCTATTTTAATATTTACTTTACTACAAACACTATTATAATAGCGTATTGTACTGCATAGTAGATAGTTTAACGGATCCTTAGGAGATGGGGAATCTTAAACATCTCTTAAGTTATTGCACTCATGTTAGACACTGGATAGGAGATGTTAAAACCCATAAACATCTCTGACGTTGTTACACACATATTTATTTACTATTGATTTAACTTACATAAGATCTTTTAATTCTGACTCGAGTGTTTTGTCTTTTCAATTCGCTCGGGTCAATATGATCTTTTCAGTTATCGAAGACTGCTTTCTGGAGGACAAAAACGAAGATTTAGTACTGTTATTGTTTATTATATTTAGTCCACTACATCATATTGTTCTGCTGCATTATTTGTATATTTCTGTTGTATATAACTCTGATCTATATTGTAAAAGTATAATTAATGTTATTTGTAAACAGCTTCATGAACTGTTTATTTGATTATTATATTTTGTCATTCCGCTGTGAGATTCTATATTTGTTTTTCTTTCTTTCTTTGCTTCTTCTTATTTACCCCATAACAATCCTCTATTTTGAATGGTTTGAGTTTGATGTGTGTGGCTTATCGTTGATTTAAACCTTCAAAAAAGGTGGGTCGTTACATCCGACAAGCAAACTTGAACAAAAAGAAAGCAAGAGGAGTGACATCTACTTCTCCAGCACTGGGGCATCATCGGTGGGTAACTTACTGTGGGCACTGGTCAGAGAGGTGAACTGCTCTGAAGTCAGTATCATCAAGGGGTGGGGGGTCTGTTTGGCCTAGTCTCAATCGCTACTTTTCAATGGACTTTGTTGTAATCCCCCGAGAGGAGAATGCTCACAACCAAGGGAAAATGAGATTTAGCATCAAAAATCATCTATAACATGACCATCAACCTGTCGTTCTACTCCTCCTATAGGGACGTCTTCACCGTCGCCTATTGTTTATGGTCGCACAAGTCAAGAACTACTAAATTAAACCCCTCGTCTCATCGGCCTCCTTGCAACTGTCTCCACTACGTGCTTGGCCCCTTTGACCTTAAGAGCTTGCCTCTCTGCCCAATGATGATCCATAGCCTCGCCCTTAACCTGCTTCCTTAATTTTTGCAACCCCAATTGAATATGGAGGGTGCCTATGACAACTCGCACCCTAGTGTGCTCGAATTTTAGCTAAATTGAAAATCCAAGTCCACCAAAGTACGGATCGTTGGTTTGGTATCCTGCAAATAAATAAAATGCATATCAGATTATTATCGATATAAACCCAAAGTGGAATAGTAAAGTATAATAAAACATATATTTACTGACCAAGGTTGACACTTTTGAGGTCAAGTATCCTATTCAGTGTCGAGCATGAATTAGGAAACCTATCTATCCACTATTCCTGCCTTGTGGAGTAGCAGTCCCTCTAAGCTATTATGTGGGTTGTAATAAGGAAGGGTTAGAACAACATTCTATTGACTGGTAAATTGCACACTTTATACATATCACTAGTTTATACCGATTGCCTTCCATTAAATTTTATGTCTCTTATTTTATTTTTACTTAGTCTTCTCGGCACAACGTCATGTACGATATGCCTCATCTACCCAAGTAGACCATAACTACACACACACACACACACACACACACATATATATATAAGTACCATACAATCCCTTTGGACCAAGGTACTATCCCAGCTGGTATCTGTAACCCGACACCTCGTTAGGATCCATCATCAACACAGTATCACATCCTCATCGTTGTACATACCAAAGAACTCATGTTGTGCCTAATAACAGAATTATAATAGTTAGATGTGTTCTATTTGTTTTGAAAAACTTCCATAAAGTTTTATCCAGCCTTGCCCCTAACAAACGATTTAGCAAACAATTTATGGTGGTGCATGACCTAAACATGATCTACACTAGTAGAAGGTGTAGCAGTTTAGGCATAACCTTGTCTTTTCATTAACTACTCGGGGCCGATGATGTTCTCGACCTATGTACATCTCATACCCCCTAATATGGTATCCATCACTCACTGACATTGTGTCGAGCCTCGCTCACCGTTCATATTTAGATTGCCTGACGCAATCATGCTAGTACCAACTTGTTACTTAATACCATCAAATTAGTTGAAGCAGACTCTACTTGTCCTTTGACACTTCGACCAAGGCGAACCTTCCTACTTGGATATCCATTATATGCGAACTTATATAACTCCACTAGTTTTACAGTTGCATTATATTCCACATCAGTATAATGTATACACAACTGCTGCTAGCCCCTTGCAGTGGGTAGACTTCTAATGTGTAACACTACTAACCTCACATTCCCACCTATTTTAATGACTATGTCATTCTATCTGATCTATATTTTTACTAATTTTAATAATTCACACCTGTTATAAATTCATACTTGAGGCTACGTGTATGTGTGTCTGTGTGTGTATTCATACCTGTCTAATTAGTATGCCTTCTATGTTCAACCGTTAGTAATGTCCCTTTACTTTTTTATGTATCTACTTTTTATTCCATTAATATCAATTTAATGTCATTTACTGCTTTCAGTAAAAGATCAAAATATTCTTTCCTATTTACTTTTTCATGCCTTATTGAATTTCTATTTCTACTCCTTTTTAACCTTTAGTTCCTCCCTTGTTTTCTCGACTTTCCATACCCTTATTGTTTAAATTATTGCTTGATTATCTTTCTATTTTCTATTATTTGATTTATGTCTTGCCTCTTTTGCATATATATTAGTTCTTCGCTTAAATTTTTATTATTATCACATTGACAAACCTTTAATTAATCCTTAGAGATTTTAGCACTTTGATGTGTTGGAATTACATCTCTCTCAAAAGGAAATGTTAACATTGTAAATTTTAATGTATTATCCAAAAAGAAAATTTGCGTTCGTTTGGAATTATAAGAAATTATCTTTTTCATAATTATTGAAATAGACAATACAAAATGCGGTAAATATCCTTATTTTATAAATCTCTTTATTTTAAATGTATTCCTTATTATTTCAAATGATACACTTTTATTTATGAATATAAACTTTATAATCTATAGAAATTTATATTGCAACATTATACATTCCAGTGAATGAAAATATTACTTAAACCCCTATAGTTAATTATGATAACTCTAATTTACATTTTTCTTGCATAAGTCATTTAAATCTATAAATCTGGAATCACCACATAATTTATCAATTTCAAGGACAACTGCTACCTAATACTTTCCAGATTCACATACATGCAATATTAAAATTAAGTTATCAATCACACGGTATGTAGGCAGGATTTATAAATTCATTACATGTATATAATTTTAGCCTATGATCCCAGTTTACATTTAGGCATAGAAAATAGATTTACAACAATACAAATCCAATATTATATAAAAATATATATTTTCCACTCACTTTTTAGCTTTCCAAATCTCCAGATCTAATCCTTGTTATCTCAGTTTGACTTCCCTAATTTTCCCTATTAGAATACACACACACACCCCTACAACATACGTTTATCTATCAGAAATCTAGATTTGAGAAGCGGTTAGGACTTAATTTAAATTTGGATCTAGACTTATAATTTACCTTAGCTTTGACGATTTGATTCAACCCTATTCTTCTTCTCAGTTATCCTCTGTCATCCTCCACTTGTATATACGTATATAAACTATAATTTTAATTGGAATTAAGAAATTGTGGGCGAGAGAAAATGGCAGAGCTTTGTCATCGCTTCAAAAAATGCGAGAAGAAAAGTGAGGGTTTAAGCCCGTATTTATAAGGGTTCGAATCAATGCCATCCATTAGGTTAAATTATTTTAAATCTGGATTGTTTAGCCACGTCAAATTACACAATCGGCATACCAACATGACCAACCGTCATCCCTTTATCGGTCGACCTGCCAAGGTTAGGGGTTGACTGATTGGCATTAATTAGGTTAATTAATTATGCGATGTTTTATTCGTTAATTTAATTCCTAATTCAACCGATCAAGATAATTTGTTTCTGCATTTATTAACGTTAATTATACTTAAACATTAAGTAAACATTAACTGACCATTAACGTTAGTCATGGTCGTTTAATTACATCTATTTACTTATACACATATATTTATTTATAATCCAAATTATTTAAACGTTAATAACTTTTTCGTTTGAACTCCGATCGTAAAAATTTATATATATGAAAATTGATTAGAAAATCGCTACGAACTCAATGGTGCAAGTTTCGTAGCCAAATTATAACATTTGTATTTCAACTTATTATTGATTGATTGATTTCATTTTAATTTATTATCGTTAAAATTACGTGGTATTACATTCTCCCATCCTTAAAAGAATTTTGTCCCTGAAATTCCTTAAGGACATAATCACATAATATAACATACAACTATTCTAAATTATCCAACCAATTAGCATACAACAAATTTTATTTTCTATGAAAACATGGTGCATGCAACCTATATATACTAGCAATTATATATGTATGCAAACTTTGAAAATTGAAAATTTTGTTTTTGCATCTTAATTTTTCCACACTTCTACGGGTAGACGTATAGTTCAACTAGTTTTTCATCTAACCCCTAACATCCAAAATTCTAGCACACCATTGCTAACATCCAATGTTTTTTTGAAAAATCCAGTTTTCTAAACCTGATTTGCTTATGCCAGAGAAGGATTTAGATAGAGAATTTCATATTTCCATCTTTCTCTCGTGTACCCTTCTTCCACTGTAACTGGGAACCTTCCCTTATGTCCAGATTTCTCTTTATAATTTTTTTTGAAATGGTACTTTATATACAACAAATCATTGGGACAACATATCCCATGTCAATAAACGTTCGAAAGTAAGTTTCGAACTTGTGACCTCTTGCACCAAAGCCGAATCCATTAACCACTTGGACAATGGTGCTTGTCTCTCTTTCTAACTTTCCAAATACAATCCATATAGGTAGATAAATCTTTAGAATTTTAAAATAGAGTTATTTAAAAATGGTTTCGTTCATCTACCGATAAGATATGGAAAACGAGATTGCATAGCTAAAATAGTTTTTTCCCTTGTCACTAGATATATTTTATTTTACTGTCACTACTACTACACAGTAAAATTCGTGCTTGCTAACCCGTCAACATTTTCTTCATGCTAAGTATATGACATTTAAAAAAAATCAAATATTTCTTCCATTTCCACTTAAAAAATCTTTTTATTTAAAACGTTCTAAAATATTTGGAAAATTTTTAAAATTTCATCACAAAATTTTTCGATACTTTTCATATAATTTTTTTGTTTTCCAAAAACAAAAATTTTCAAAAGTATATATATTTTTCAAAACATATTATATCACATTCTATGCAGTTGGGTTTTAGTCAATAGTTTAATATCCATAGTGGACTCTATCCTACTACATGATAAATTTTTAAATTTCAAAAATATTTTTTTATTTTAGAACAACTTCCAACACACAATTTCATTTATAAATTTCACCTTTTAAGGTGTAGGGATAGTGACTCATGGTTCTGCAACAACCTTTTTATATCCTTCGCTCGTCAAAATTTATCTCCTAAAATATCACTGCTTTTTCGGATTGGAATTAAATTATCTATTAGTAGTTGACTAAATAAATTTCCTAATTTATTTTATGACTTCTGGTATTTTCCTATTTTATTTTCTTTCGCATTAGTTAAGCGTCTTTCTTAAAATTTCCTTGTTTTACCATTTTACAAATAATATTGTGGTCAATACAAAAAACAAATAAAAGGAACATTTTCATTGATATCATACGTGTATTATACAAACAAAAACAACTAATAATTAAAATCCAAACTTAAATAAAAACAACCACTAAAAGTAAACACAACTACTACTACTACCCATGGGCTGGGAGATGGTCCTCCATGAGAGCTAGAACCACGACCGCAACCAAATGGTCGGATCATGGTGGCTATGCACCCAAGCTCATGACCCTGGTGTCCCTACCCCATTTGTATCTCTTTCTGTTGTTCCCGCATCATCCATGGCTCGACCTCAATCTAAATCTGGGAATGTCAGATTGTCCATAATCGATGGCATGCTGCTATTGCCCTACAGCCTGCTGATCCGAACAAGGGTCTCAATTCATGTGCGCTTACCCCACCTTCCGCCACTGCTGATGTGCTCTAAAATCCGCAGGCGGAGCCTCTATCCTTGTCCTCCTAATGAAGGACCTTTCCAATGGCGGAGGTATCTTCTTTTGTATCGGCTTTCCTTAAGGATAGAATCATAATATAATGCACAATCATTCTAAACTATCCAACGAATTTTTGTACAACAATTTTTTTTTGTTGAAAACATGGTGCAAGCTACCTATATATATATATATATATATATATATATATACATTACCAATTCTATATGTATGCAAACTTTTGAAAGTCGATAACTTCGTTTTTGCATCCAAATTTTCCACACTTCTATGAGTAGAAGTATAGTTCAACCAATTTTTCATCCAACCCCTAACATCCAATATCCTAGCATATCATTACTAACATTTAATTTTTTTTGAAAAATCCAGTTTTCTAAACCTATTTTCCTTATGTCGGAGAAGAGTTTAGATGACAAAGTTCATATTTTCATCATTCTCTTATGTATCCTTCTTCCATTGTATCTTGAAACTTTCTCTTATGCCCAAATTTCTCTTTCCATCTTTTTCAAGTACAATCTGCATAGGTAAATTTTATTTTAAATCTTTAAAATTTTAAATCAAAGTTATTTTAATAAAAAACCGATTTTGTTCATCTACCGACTAGGTATGGAAAAAGAGATTCCATAGCTAAAATATCCTTTTCCCTTACCACTCACTATATTTTATTTTACCATCACTGTTACTGCATAGTAAAATTCATACTTGCTAACCCTTCAACTTTTCCTATGCTAAGCATGTGACATTAAAAAAATGATATTTTCTTCTTTTTCCACTTAAATCTTTTTATATAAAACTTTTTAAATATTTGGAAAATTTTAAATTTTCGTTATAAATTTTTTCAAGGCTTTTCATAAAAGTATTTTATTTTCTAAAATAAATTTTTTTAACAAAGGTTTTCAAATGTATCTATATTTTTTCAAAACAAATTATGTTATATTCTACGCAGTCCGGTTTAGTCAATAGTATAACGACCGTAGTAAACATTATCCTACAGCGCTATGAATTTATAAATATCAAAAGCCTTTCTTTTATTTTAGAACAATGTCCAGTATACAAGTTCATTTGTAAATTTCAGCTTTTAAGGTGTAGAGATAATGATCCATGGTTTTGCAACAACCTTTCCCTGTCCTTCGCTCGTCAAAATTTATCTTCCGAAATTTCACTACGATTTGGGCTTTACTTAAATTTTATTTTAGTAGTTGACTAAATAAATCACCTGATTTATTTTATAACTTTGGGTCTTTTTATACTTTCTTTTCTTTTGTATTAATTCTTGAAATTTTCTTATTTTACTAATTTTCAAATAATACTACGGTCAATGTAGAAACAAATAAGAATGAACATTTTCATTACGTGTTTTATACAAACATAAACAACTAATGCTTATAACTCAAACCTAAAAGAAAAACAACTGCTAGAAGTAAACACAACTACTGCTACTAACTGCTACTACTACCTATGAACTGGAAGATGGTCCTCCAAGAGAGCTAGGACCACGACCGCAACCAAATGACCGGATCAAGGCTGCTATGCACCCAAGCTCACGACCCTGGTGTCGCTTCTCTACTTGTATCTCGTACTACTGCTCCTTCATCACCCGTAGCTCGGCCTTAATATGGATTTTCAAATCATGGACTGGTCTATAGTTGGGGGTCCACTGTTGCTGTCCTATAGCCTACTGATCCGGCCAAGGGTCCCAATCCATGTACGCCTGACTCGCCTTCTGTTGCTGTTGTTGTGCATCAAAATCCATAGGCGGCGCCTTTATCCTCATCCTCCTAATGAAGGACCTATCCAATGGCGGAGGTATCTTCTTCTATATCGGCTCCCATCGAACGCTAACTCCATGTTGTTGGAAGACGGAAGTAAAAAGATGACAATATGAGAGGTTGTTCCTTCGGGTCCCCACTTCTAGGCTCGCATAATGGACCATGATCGCCTTGGACCAATTCACATGAATACCACATGTAATAGTGTAGGTGGCCTTCTAAAACGAGGGGGGTGGATCTAGTCATAGCTCCTTGTCTTGGGGATGATGTTATGCTAGACGATGCGGGTGACCAAACGGACTTAGACCACCAAGTTCTCCATTTGCCAGATGCCTATCCCCTGATGAGAGATCTGTTGAAATATAGTGAATCGGTGGTTTCAATGTTTGTTAAGTCTTTTCCTAGTGTAGAGATATGTAGGATCCCACCGAAAAGCTCATCAATCATCTGAATCTCTACTCCTTTAACTTTAGATGTGAAACTGGTCTCATTTTTGTCGAATATGGATACTAAGTAGGCATCAAATAGACGCATGTATCACGGATAATACTCTTGCTCGAACTTATCATCAGTCTATAGAATTCCTGTAGCCACGAATAGATTCCCTAAATCAGAGATAGTGAAGTCCTTAAACTTCACCCAATGTTTCTACAGCATTGTGAAGCTTGTAGATTCCTTGTAGCTCTTCATAATATCTTCATGACTCTGTAGCCATGCAATCTCTTGTAGGGTTAGCCTTGAATGTCGAGCGGAGAGGTTGCAGCGTGGAGGGGCAATGATTTTATTTTAGATTAGGATCTGAGGCTTAGGAACTGGTTGATTTTTGGATGATGGAGCTGTTGCATTGCTGGCTAGGGTTGTTGGAGATAAACATCGTCGGCGTTAGGTTGCTCCGGTGGTGGTCGGTGGCTAGGAGGAGGAGGGGGTCGCAATTGCTCTTGGAAATAAAGGGGTTCAGTGAGAATAAATAAGCTCGATCTAAAAGTGAAATATAATGTCCGCGACCAGTCGACTACTAGTATTGTAGCGGCGATCGCTACTGGTCGACCTGTCATACCTATATGTTCGATTGCTTATGCTTAGTTGGGCCAGGTTGAACCTTAAGACCCTTTTTGGGTCGAATTGAATATTAATGGTTATTTATTAACTAATGTTGTTTCATTCTGTCTCTGTCTTCTCCATCTTTGTTCTGGTTTCTTTGAGAAATTCTTATCCACCAAATTTCTATTTAGCTATTCGGTGCATCTACCTTCCACTTTTATTATTATTCTTCGGGTTTTAAACTTCTTTCCCGCTATATTTACCCAATTTTTGACATATACACTACCTATTATCCACCCCTCACATTTTACCACTTAAAAGAAAATTGGATCCGAAAAATCAATGAACTATATATGCTTCAGTATTTTTCTTCCAAAACAAATAATAATTTTTTGCTATAAAAGCCCATTTACTAAAATTTTCAATTTGACTAATTTCAATCTCTACTGAAACTTTTTATTTAAATATAATATGTATATTTTATGATGACGATTATTATTATTTTCGTATGGGGTCGAACTCAATGTGGATTTTGATTTTTCCCTTCTTTTGGACTTTTCTTCTTTTCTACTACCTACTGACTTATTTTCTGCCAAAATATTAAAATTCGGCTAACATCTTGGAGCGACCGCTGCACAACTTCCTCAGGGAACTTATTTAGTTCTTGCTTTCGGATATCTACAACATATAGACTCTTATTTTTCCCTTATCTCGACCTAATGTACATCGTCAGTTGGCAATCCTACCGGGATTTACAACCATTGGACTATTGAGCCCCTACTAAGGAGTTACGTACCATCCAGCTTTAAAGACCTTCCATATGCTGAAATCATGTTCTTTGTAAGTCAATGCCTTTCCGTATGACCTATTTCCCATGGGGTAATTAAGATAGGTGTACATCTTAAACTTCATCTATAGTTCCAACTCATAGTCACATTATCCATCTTTTCGTAATATAGTTGTAACTGCTTCAATGGTCGGAGTTTGTAGGATTAGCTGTATTATATGTATAATTATATTAAAAATTACCAATATGTTCACTCATTGCATCCTAATTTTTAAGATCGACTAACCTAAGCTTTGATACCAAATGTGAAAAGCCACACCCAAGTAGGCCCGAATTTCGTTAAATCAAAAACCTAAGTCCATCAAAGTGTGGATCATTGATTTAGTATCCTACAAATAAATAAAATGCGTATAAGAACATTATCGATATAAAACCCATAGAAAAATAGTAAAGCATAATAAAACATATAGTTACAGACCAAGACTGACACCTCTAAGGTCAAATATCCTTGTCAATGTCGAGCATGCATAAGAAAACTTGTCTTTCCACTGTTCTCACCTTATATTAGTACATGTCCCTCTAAGCTATCCCATAGGTTGTAATGAGGACGGGTCGAAACAATATTTTAGTGACTGCTAAATTACACACTTTATACATAACGCTAGTTTATACCAATTGCCTTCCATTACATGTCATGTCTCTTATTTTGTTTTTACTTAATCATCTCGATTCCACGTACACGTACGATACCCCCCATCTACCCAAGTAAACCATAACTACACACCTATATATATAAATATATAAGTACAATGGTCCCTTTTTGGACTACGATACTATCCTCGCTAGTATGTGTAACCCAGCATCTCGTCAAGATCCATCATCAACGCAGTATCACATCCCTGTCATCGTGCATACCAAGAAACTCTCATAGTGCCTAATAAAGGCATCACAATAATTTGTCCTATTCTATCCATTTTGAAAGACTTCCATAAAGGGTTACCCATCCTTGCCCCTAACAACCAATCTAGCAAACAATTATAGCGGTGCATGACCTAAACGTGATCTATACTAGTAGGAGGTGTAGTCGTTTAGGCGTAACCATTGTCTTTCTGTTGACCACTCAGGACTGATGATGTTCTCGACCTACGTACAGCTACTAATCCTTAATATGGTACCAATCACACACTGACATAGCGTCAAGCCTTTCTTACCTTCCTTTTTAGATTACCTAATGCAATCAAGATAATACCTACTTATTACTTAATATCTCCTAAAAGGTTGAAGTAGACTCTACTTGTTCTTTAACACTTCGATCGAGGCGAACCTTCCAACTTGGGTATACACACGAATGTATACAACTTTGTGAGTCCTATAATTGGATATGTCCCATATCGCTATAAGGTATATGCAACTGCTGGTAGCACCTTACGTTGGATAGACTTTTGTTGTGTAACACTACCGACCTCACATTCTAGCCCATTTTAATGACAATGCCATTCTCATCTTATCTAAGTTATTTACTAAATTTAATAATTCACAACTGTCATAAACACACACTTGAGGCTATATACATGTGTGTGTGCGTTTGTGTATTCATACTTGTTTAATTACTACGCCTCCTATGTTCAACTTTTAGCAGTGTCCCTTTACTTTTACATGCGTTTACTTCTTATTCCATTAGTATCAATTTAATATCATTTACCGCTTTCTTTGAAAGATATAAATATCTTTTCTTGTTTACGTTTTCATGCCTTATTGAATTTCTGTTTTTATTCCTTTTTAACCTTTACTGCCTCACGTGTTTAGTGGACTTTCATACCCTTTTTATTTAAACTATTATTCGCTTACTTTTTATTGTTTATTATTTAATTTCTATCTTTCCTCTTTGCATATATATTAATTCTTCGCTCAAATCGTTATTATTATCACATTTACGGTTCTTTAACTAATTATTAGGGATTTTTGTGCTTTAATGGATTGGAATCGCATATTTTTCAAAAGGAAAGGTTAATATTGTAAATTTCTATGTATTATCCAAAGGGAGAATTTGTGTTACATTTGAAATTATAAGAAATTATCTTTTTCATAGTCATTGAAATTGACGGTACAAAATACAGTAAACATCTCTATTTTATATTATTTTTCTTTTAGGTATATTCCTTGTTATTTCAAACTATACACTTTTAGTTATGAATCTGAACACGATAATTTTTAGAAATTTACATTGCAACACTACATTCTAATTACATTTTTCTTGCATTAGTCATTTAATTCTATAAATCTAGAATTACCACATAATTTATCAACTTCAAGGACTACTGCTACCCAATACATGTAATATTAAAATTAACTTATCAATCACAGAATATGTTGATGGGTTTTATAAATTCACTACATGTATATAGTTTTAGCCTACAATCTCAAGTTTACATTTAGGCATATAGGAATAACGATATAAATCCAATATTATATAAAAATATATAATTTTCCGCTCATCTTTTTAGCTTTTCAAATCTCCAGATCTAATCCTTATTAATTTGACTCCCCTTATTTTCCTAATTTAAATTTGGATATAATTTTATTACTTTACCTCGGCTTTAATGATTTGATTCAAACCTATTCTTCTTCTCAGTTATCCTTTGATATCCTCCACTTGCATATATGTATATAAACTATAACTTTTTTATAATTGACAGTTTGTGTTGGAGAGAAAACGATGGAGCTTTATCGCTGCTTTAGAAAGTATGAGAAGAAAAGTAATGGTTTAGGTTCGTATTTATACGAGTTCGAATCAATGCCAATTGTAGGCCATGTCAAATTTCACGATCAACATACCAACCAGTTGACCATCATCCCCCTGTTGGTCAACCATTAGCGATCAACCAGCTAAGGTTAGGGGTCGATCGGTCGGCCTTAATTAGTTTAATTAATTACGAATATATATGCACGTCCAGGTGGACCTGCATTTGATTGCTGAACCATATTTTTACAGTGTAGATATTAAAAAAAAAATTAGTGCAGTGATCATTTTGCACCATTTCTAATTTTGTCGAGAACCTTAACATTGTAGCTTGCCACATCCACGTTATTTTGTGCATAATTTAAGAGCATGTTCGAACAAAATATCAAGTGAATCTAAATTATCACTTTATATATTTATCACATCAATTTATGACCAATTTGTAGCATAAAATTAACAACTATGTTAGCAGTATGGTAATTTTTTTGAATTTTGATAACAACTTCCATTATCAAAGTATTAAATGATTGAGGACTAAACATCTCTAAGTGACAATTTTCTAAAGATTATTTCAGCAAAGTCAATTGATATGAATGTGAATTGATCCCAAAAACCTACATCATCATTTTGTAGAATCGTTACTATAAGATAGCGTTCGTAGTAATAAAATGGCCCATTTCTGTTCTTGACGTCCGACGTGGCAATGACATACCTCGTTCCCAACACCGTTGTGTGAATGCTGGGGAAAGGAGCAGTGGCGTCGGATGGCAATGCATTGACGCCAATTTTTTCGTTTTTATAAATTATTTAATAATCTTAAAATTAATTAAATTTATATTTTTATAATTTTCTAAAATTAATAACTTATGCATATAGGGTCCACGGTTTTTTTTCAATGGTTAAAGTTTATAATATTCATTTGTGGTTATATTTTTGATTAATTATGTACTTGTTCTTGCAATTTATATGATTATGTTAGCATGCGAGGTTTGCATGAATTGTTGTATAATGTAGTTATTAATTAGTTGTTTTATTTAGTATGTGTAAATATTGATGTCAATGGTGTTTTCATTCTAATTAGTAGATGACTTTTGTATTCACTGTACCTAGTAAGTTAAAATGCAGCAATTTTAGAATGGTTGATTGATTGTATTGGGATAATAATTAAGATCCGACAAGCACCTTTGTCCAAGTGGTTAATTGATTCGGCTTTGGTGCAAGATGTCACAAGTTCGAAACTTGCTTTCGAACGTTTATTTGACATGGGATATGTTGTTCCAATGATTTGTTGTATATAAAGTACCAGTTCAAAAAAAAAAATAAAAAAAAAAAAAAAAATAATTAAGATCCATTATGCAAGGTAATTTGAGTAGTTTACACACCAAAGAAAATGTCAATTTTTGGGTAGGTTGAGTATGTAAAGTAGTTGTAGTTCGTACAACTGTGGAAGCACATCCATAGTAAAGCATAAGCAAAATCTTTAGTCAAGTAAATGTCAAAAGGTGGTCAAAGAAATATAACTCAACTCTACCTTTGATAATTACGTGCATAAAATGTAAAAGACAAACACACCGAATATCAAAATTAAGGAACAAAAATGCTCCAAGGCTTGAAAAAAGAAAAAGAATTGCGCGAAAAGAACATCATCGGCCCCGAATTCGGTATATCTGATCTGATGGTTTCTATGGTTTGGAGTTGAAAGTCGTACACCTTTTTCTGGCCTTTTAGAAAGTCCAATTAAGGACTATAAAGTATTATACTTCACGTTTATAATACAAAGACAAATGAAGAAGTTTAGTAAAATTGACAAATAGTTTGTTACCATATAGATTTACCATGTGCACTAAAATCTTGTAACCATGCAGAGTTGGGCATCAATAAACTAATAGAATTGGTAAATGCATTCAGAAGAAGGTAATGTAGCTGAAGTAGAGTTTTCATTAACAAATAAACTGGTAGATACAAAGGATAGTTCCTAAACATACTTGTAGATACAATGGGCAGTTGCTAAACAAACATGAAAGATAATATATACGTTACGATACATATAGGCTATGTAGTAGGGAATAATTTACAGAGTAGCAGTAGGACAGAGCTATTGGTCCTGGAAACCATGTCTTCTATTTTTCCCCTTATTTCTGCTACAGGTCTTATTCATAGGTTGCTCTTTTTTTGCATCAACCTGTAGAACAGAATAATAGTTTTGTTGCTTACTGTGAGAAGAATATAAATATAGAACTTACCGAGTGAGACTGTTGAACTTAAATATTTTATATGGAGGGTGTCCCTACTGTAATTGTATTGTGTTGGTATCAATGATCAATGTTACAAAATGATCGTACTGCAAACTACAAAAGAACATCATGATATTAATACTGCAAACCTAATTCTGGGAATTGCAAAGATCAATAAAATTCAGCATCAATTCCCTAATAGTGATTTTGACAGAACGTAGTAGATTATATTTAATGTAATGTGTGTGTGTGGAATTGAAGTATATCTTTTAAAAAATGATATACTTAAGCAGAAGTTCTTTGTAGGAAGATAAGCATAGAAGTCTCACCTTATGTTACTTCAGATGCAATATTAAACGTGATGAATTTGAATAAGATAGCCAGTAGGCTATTCTATGGAGTATCCATATTCTTTTTTTCAATGATCCTGCAATGCAGAAGAAAAATAAGAATGATAATAATCTTGTTCATTGAAATTAAAACAATATATGTTAAAATTATAATGCATTGGATACAAAGGAAAGGAGCTTAATGAAATACCATTTCAATTTAGAGTGGAATTTTGTGAGATTTAGATGAAAAGTAAACATTTGAAAGAACACAACAACAGCACACAATAAAAAGTTAGTTATGATAATTTGTTAAAAAACAGCATCCACACTAAAGATCCACACAAAGGAAGAAATATAAATATTAAACAATAAGGTTGCCACTCTATTCCTATTTTGTTTTATTTTATAAGAAAAACTATTTATTTTTTCTTTAAAGCAATGTCTCTTCATACCATGAAGAGCCTTGTTATTTAATTATAAAGTTCCAAAATGGAAATACATAGGAAACAACACTAAAAGTAGCAAGTTTTGGTGTGTTGATATGTTCATCTTTTTTGGCACAAATTGCCGAATGTTGTTCTAAAATCGTTGAATGCTAAATGGTTTCTGAAAAATACAAAAATTAATATTCATTATTTTCATTATTATTTTACAATTCTTACATGTGTATTTTGAATCAAGTTTTGCACCTTGATGCCTAAAGATATTTAACACCATAAACCTAAGACCTTTAAAATCATAGTCTAAAGACCTTAAAACTTGGTTTGTGATGCTTGACAAAAAATATTAGAATTTATCTTATAGAAAGAATATATATATATATTGAGATAGCGATGTAAATAGGTTATGACCATAAAGAAATCAATAAAAGATAATGAATAAATAAAGTAGGAAAATGTAATAAATTTTCTAACTAAGGGCGATAATAAATGTTACTTCTTAGCTTACATATTAATTTATACAAATATCAATTTACAAAAATTGATGGCGATGTTTTTGATTAGTTAACATATTATGTAATATATGTTGTAAATTGCAGAACGTGCTAGTTGTACAAATTAATGCTTACTTTTGTAGCGAGTTACAGCAATGAGACCCAATTTATGTAGCTAAAGAATTTAATTTATGTAGCTAAAGAATTAGTCATAGTTTGAGGAGTGTATCAAATTCGTCTAAAGCCATCTCTAAAATACTTATAGAAATACTGATTCAAAAGAATTAACTGATTTGTTGTAAGTAATGGTAGATATATAGTAAGAATAAAATCATATCAATTATGAAAAGCAGACTAACATTATTTGTTGTAAGTAATAGATTAAAAGACGCGTACCGCAATGGTTGATGACATATCCAGAATTTGTCCATTGCATATACTATAGTTGCAAAAGGCATAGAAAATCCTAGAAACTGTGGAAATGTTTTAACGAAATTTCTTTATTCCATATATATTATAGATTCACCTGTAGGTAGCGAAAAAGAAGAGGTAAATACAGTGAGAATGTACCTTGAAAAATTGATGATGTATGTAGATGAAGATCAAAGTAAGTACCTTTATTCCTAACCAGTTAGTAAAACATCTGTGTAGACAACATTTTTAGTGAAAGTTCTGGTTCGTCCAACAATATGCCCCTTTTCTACCAACACCTTGGTATTAGCACTTGAAACTCCTCGTGAAAGTGCCACATATAGTTTTCCATGACCAAATACATGCTCGGGTAGAAAAATACCGGTATTTTTTATCGTTTTCCCTTGTGCCTTGTTTATGGTGAAGGCAAAACACAAACAAATTGGAAATTGTTTCTGTATTAACACAAATGGTAAATTCAAATTATCAGGTGGCTTTAGTGGGATTCTTGGAATGAAAACTCAGGTACCAACATAATGTCCGGTGATGATTCCAACATCAATGCAATTCTTATTGAGTTGTTTACATATAAGTCTCGTTCCATTGCATAATCCAATTTTTGGATTCAATTTCTTAACAACATTATCGATGCTCCAAGCTTCAATTTTAGACAATGTGGAGGTAGCCTGCCAGGAGTGATTGAGTTTAGAAATTCTTGTTGGTATAAATTGTGAATATCATCTTCTACTGCATCATATGAATAGTAATTGATTTCATTTCCAAGAAATATATTGAGTACATGTTCATTGAGTTTGTCGACATATTCATTTAGTGGTGTAATTAATGCTCTATTAACTATGTACTCTTTACCGAATGCATTTTTGATAAGTTGGGAAAAATTGTATCTATCAACTTTTTCAATGGATTAACATCATTTTTTGATGTTATGACCATATTTGTTGGTAGTTGAATCATTTCTTCATTGATTGAAGGTTCGGTGCCATCTCCAATTTGAATTAGAAATTTTGAATATGCGATATCATTTGCTGCTCGCATGTTTTTCTTTAAATGTAAAATTTTAATTTTTTTCCATAAAAGTGATTTAATGATGCATGCATTAATCGCTTCATTTCTTGTAGCTTTAGGTACAACTGGAAATACTTGTCGAAAATCTCCTCCCATAATAAGGATTTTACCTCTAAATGGTTCATCTACAACCATTATATCTCTCATAGTTCTATCAAATGCCTCAAAAGCATAACAATGTACCATTGTAGCTTCATACCATATAAAAACAGTTGATTGTTTTAAAAGTTTTGCTAATTTTAACTGTTTGCTTATTGAGCATGTTGATGTCGCTTTTGGTTGTAATGGAAGTTTAAATCTTGAATGTGCAGTTCTTCCACCAGGTAGTATAGTTGCAGCGATACCAGATGTAGCAGTTGCAATTGCAATACCACCATCTTTTCTAACCATTGACAGAATAGCACGGTATAAATATGGTTTTCCCGTCCCTCCAGGCCCATCTGTAAAAAAACAAACATTTTTCTTTTTTTACAATTGCATTCATAATTGTGTTGTAGGTTTTCAATTGTTCCTTATTCAGTTTTTCAATAGCTAGTAAATCATCCTCGGAAATAGGAATTGCTAACTCTTCTTCTATTAGCTCTGAAATTTTATCACATTCATCACAATCATATGCTCTTGATATATTTGAAAAATCATAATCAGTTGTGCTTTTGTTGTGTTGGAGATGTAACATGTTTAAATCTTTCAAAAGACGATTTGTTAGAAGCATTTGGTTAGTAGTAATTGAATTTCGGTAATCTTCTACCATATGATCGAAAAACTCATCCCATAGCCTTCGCACACCTGATGGATTGCAAAAAACCAAGATAGTAACAAATAACGTTCTCAAAGAAACTGGCATCTTTGTACTTGAGGCTTCGATCAAACATTCTTTAATGCTATCATTTTCTAAAAGCCCTCTTTTCTCAGTGGCTTCTTCAAATGTTTCACTTCTTACTTCGTCAATTGTAAGTAAATCATTAAAAGAAGTCGGTCCTCTAACGTGATTCAAAAGTATTCTTAAAAAAACGTTCTCCTTCTGTAGGTAGGACTGTGTATATTCTACCAATCACCCTTATATTAGATACTCTTCTTTTCCATTTTTTTTATTTTTAATCCAACAATAGTGCTTTGGAAATTCACGATATAAAAGTTGCCTTGCCTGTTCATCAATTGAATTTGTATAGAAAAATTCTGTTAGCATTGTGTGTAGGTTGCTTTCATCGGCTAAAACTTCATTGATGGTTTGATCATTGGAAAACATAACACTTTGTTTATTTGGAAGATGTATTTGTAGACGTTCAACTGATGGATATATCTTGCTAAGAGAGAACCTAAAAATCTTCCACAATGCTTCTGGAACAGAAATCCACCTTGCATCTATAAATTGTTGTATCTCATCATAGTTAGGTCCAAGTCGAACTTGCATTGTAACGCGGTCTGGACCTTTGTAGACATATTTGTAAAGATATTTAACGCTTTTTATACTACTACATATCTCTACATTTATGTGACAGTTATATTTACGTAGTAACCAAGGATTGTAAGGTACAACCCATCTGTTATCTACCATCAACTTTTCATTTCTATCAATAGGAATAGATTTTCCAGTATCGCGTCTTCTGTAAATTGGGTATGAATCTGTGCCTTGAATAGTCACATTTGAAAATTGTTTCGGACACTCTCTTTTACAGCTACCCTTTTTCATGCAAGGACAATTTCGATTTTGAGTACCACATGGTCCATGAATCATCCACTTCATTACTGCCACATGTAACTCTGATTCTTCATTAGAATCTGGTATTTCTGCTCTAACAATTTGATCATATTTATCTGGGTTAGTCAATTTGTCTTCATCTTTGAAGGTAATTAGCATATGAACATGCGGTAAACCTCTTTTTTGAAATTCAATCACATGGATGTGAGCAGCTACTTTTCCAAGTGCTCCTTCAGTGAAAATATCTTTTTTTAATTCCTCGTATTTTGCACGAAATATCCTTGTTGTCAAATCCGGTCTGTCTTGGGGGTCTTGACCGGGTAGCAATTCGCTAACAATTTCATCCCAAAGTTGATTGCATGTCATTGTAATGAATAAATCGGGTTTGCCATACTTATTTGCTAAAGCCATTGCATCTTGATATCGTTGATACATATCACGTGGACAACCAATATAAGAAGAAGGTAGTATTGTCCGTGTTCCAACATTACCTAAATAAGAGAATTTGTTAAAAACTTCATAAATATGAAATTTAATTATGTAAATGTATAAAAATGTACTTAATATAAGAGTGGGTTTTCAAATTTACAAACTACGCACTTGCATCATTTTCCCCGGCGTTTAAAGCATCTTGTAATCCTTGGTACATTTCAGCTCCGATGGTTTTTTGATTACTCCTATACCATCTCAGCCTGCTGGTATCTATCTTAACATAGTTATCAACCACGTATTGTTGAAACAATCGTCCGCCTCGAAGAAAAAGCGATTTATCATTTTGTCGAATCTATAAAAGAACATTACATATTGATGAATATTAAGAAGTAAAAAATATAAATATATAAAACGTGTTATACATTAAATTGTATATACCTGTAGAATATTAGCATAATACTCACGACATGAAAATTTATTTCCATTTTCATCCTAACTATTTATATCCCATCCGTAATTTCCATATGGTAATAAAAGTGGATATTGCAATGGATCATAATAACCAGCTGTTTCAGGAACAGTTATGAGTTGTCCATAGTTTGTCTCAACTACAATATGTCTTTCATGTATTTCTTCATTTTCATGTCCTTCTACCCAAATTCCAGCAACTTGTGAAGAAGTTGGGAGAGTATATTGTTTTTGATTTGAAGATTGTTCTTTTATGACTAATTTACAATGTTGGATATTTGGTTTTTGTTCAAGTTGTCGAAATATAGCTACAAATCTATTATATGTATTAAGAGCTTTTTGCAACTTCTCCACAATTTCTCGTATCAGAGTATTATTTTCAAACAATCTATTTTCGATTTCGTGCTCTGTATCATATATGTAAAGTTGTAGAAATCTTGGACGATCATTGGATGTAGGTACCAAGCTACCTATTTTATGATATATACTACCTTGAGCACGGAATGTATATACTCCATCTATTCCATTAGCTAAGTTTTCATCAACATGTACTCCCATTGATGTAAATGCAAATATATGATTATAAGCTCGTATGTTTTTTCTGAAGTGTTTCCCTTCATCTGATTGGTCGGTGTACAATTCAAATATCTCATCCGGTGATGAAATTGACTGTAAAATTATTTTTCCATTTAAGCAGCAAAAACTATTTGATTCCCGATAAAAGAGTTTTGCTTGGCAATATGTACATATCCTTGATTATGGTAAATAGAACCTTTGAAAATTGGAATGATCTGTAAAGCTTCTTGCACAATTATGTCTTGCGGTAGAACTTTAACATGGTTGACTAATTCTGTTTGTTCTTATGGTTCTATTCCAGTCATCATTATGTTCAAAAGGTAATGTAGTAATGTCTTCTTGTTCTTCATTATTCATTGGTCTACTAAGATCTTGATCTGCTTAAAATAAATTTATAAATAATTTTTGTATGTTTTTTTAACATGATGTGACTCGATAAACTATGTGGGTGATAAATTTAATATGACTTGGGTTCATAAATTATACTTTGATTATATTAATAAATATATTATTATATGATGATAATGAAGCTACTTGTACTACTTGTTTGTGTATCATTATATGCATTTGTACATAGGCAAACTAAACTTTGGTAAATATATAACTTTTATTGTTCTCACAACATAACGTACTGAATTATAAAGAATAGTTCTCTGAATTAATACCTTGTACATTGTGAGAGCAAGGTATCGAAAAAGAACTACCGACTACTTGTTTGCGATGCATCATCATTTATATCCTTTTCGACTCTTCTAGATTTTCTACTGTGATAAATAGCACGGTATTGTTCACATTTTGTCTCTTTGTCTTCTTCGGTCATTAACTTTTTTCCTTCTTTGTAGCGAATATGACGGTGCTCTAATTGTTTTTCCCTTTTTTCAGAATTTAATTCAGAACGACGTTGTCTTTTTCTTTCGGCCTTGATTTGAGCATCCAATAATGCTTCTTGATGAGCCCTCTTAATGATTCTAGGGCTTCTACACAGTACTGGGGGTGCTTGAGTACATTGCATTTCTTGACGTTGGTTTCTTTCAATAATTTTCGGACTTCTACGGGGCAATAAGGGTGGTATGCAGTTGGATTCAATTTGCTGACGTTGAACTATATTAATAATTTCCACCCTTTGTAAGTTGGGGACTTGGTTAGCTTCCATTATTTGATGTTGAGTTCTCTCGTTTATTCTAGGACTTCTATGTGGTTTTAACTTGGAAAATTGATTGTCTTCCATGAGTTGATGACGAAATTCACAAAGTTTCAAATGGAATTTGTTTGACCTATAATGCTTAAAAAAATACTCAATTTGTATTATAAGTGAACATCACCATTTAAGCCTTAAGTGCTAAGTTGCATATATTTATTAGTAAAACTAAAATACCTAATATAAGTAATAATATGTTTCATAGTAACAGTTGGAATATGCTCTACAACATGTTGATGTAGTATAAAATATGTAAAAGAATTTTTCATAGAATGTAAAGTAATTGTAGTTAACAAAATAATTATTTAACTAAAAAAATTAACTTATGTTATGCAGTTAGTAGATGGGGCATGTTATTATGAATAGAATATAAAAATACATATCTTCCACGAACATCATCGTATGTAATGTTTGGATAAGCTAAAAGAATGTGAGATATCAACAAACTAAGTTTCTTTCGCTATTCAATTTTTACCAAATTTGAATTTCCAAGACGTACCTCTTGAGTAACAATCAAAGTTGAATGATGAAGAAAAAAATTCTTCTGATAATATAACCTGCAGAACAAACAAATTGAAAGTAAGACAAAAAAAGAAAAATGCAAGAGAACTTAAAATATAATAATGAAATAATAAGAAGAATAAGTTTTTAACAATGCAATAATAAGAAACGTAAGGTTTTAACAATGCAGTAATAATCAAGTGTAAGCAGTATCACAGAATTTTTAATCGCAACTTATGTATTATATAATTGATTGTAAAAGAAGATGCATGCTAAAAATAAGTATAGCTGTTTTTGGTGAATGAAAGATATTTGGTTGCCTTATTTGTTAATGTCCAAATGTCTTTGTTAAAATGCATACAACTCCTCCCTTCTGTCTAAAACAAATTAAAGCCTTTTGGGACTAAAAGCTTTAATTTCGACAGCACTTAACTTTTTTTTCGTCTACGCATAACTTTGCATCCAAGGGGTATATTCATATTGTGTTTTCTAAAATAAATTAAAGTCTTTTGGGACTAAAGACTTTAATTTGTTTTTGTTGTATTTGTTAAAATAATATATAATGGTTAATTTCAAATAAACATTACATTCATATCTGTATTTAACCAAATGCAATTTCACATGTCAAAAAAAAATACATACATGTATACATATATATATATATAACACTAACAATGAAATATATATTTGTTCAAATTTGGATAATATATGATTATTAAAAATTGGGTTGCACATAAATTGCATTCAAAACTTAGTCTTACTTACAATATTCATAAGCATATATAGAGAAACTCCTCAGCAATGTTGTTGATGAACAATACAGAGAATATGCTCCTCTGTGTCCTACAAAAGGCCACAAAAGATGAAAATCAATCAACAGAGTACAATTTTCATAAGCATATGTATTTAACTTGTGACCGTATATTGCCAGGATAATTTTCATAAGAATTTTTATTCTCATTTATTTTGTGTTATCTTTTTACTTAAAAAAAAGAAAAAAAAGTTCATTATATTTCTTATTACATTATTTGTTTTGTGTTAATTCTTGTGTGCATTTGTTACATTATTGTAGTTCATAGTTGTGCACTTACTTACATTCTCTGGTACAACTATTTGCATAGTTGTTCATAGCTCTTTTATCCGCTCTCTAGTTTAAAGGGAAAGAAAAGGTAATAATTGCATTTCATTTTAGTTTGCATTTGAGTTCCATTTCTGTTTTAGTTCAATTGCATTTGCATTTCAGTTACACAGTTTAACACTTACATTTCACTGTTTTTCTTTTACATTGCACTGTTAATCTCTATTCCTATTTTTTTAGTTACACGGTGTATATGCACGCCCAAGTGGGCCTGCATCTAATCATAATGTGCATGCATTAATTCAACAATGTGAATTTGTAGTATGTTTCAAAGCATGTATATTTTTTTGTAGATATAGTATACAGTTATTCTTGTCATAGTACATATAAATTTCTAAGTGAGATTCGCTATATGGATGGAGGCGGTTTTTGTTAAAAAGTGATATATGAAGTGTAGGGTAAATATAGATGGTTCTTGTCATAATAAGAGATATATGAAGCCTCCTTGGTATTTTTCATCATCTATCAACCTAAAATTGATGAGAGGCACATATATATGCAGCAAAATAAAACGATATAACCACACTATGAAAATACATAGGAATCAACCGGAATCAAAATACATACATGGTTATATGATCCATATGCAAGCCTATTTACTTCATAATGTTCTTTATTTGTAAACGTTATCGACTTGGAGTAGTAAGTTAAGCATTTTTTTTCCAGTGGTTCTCACATATAGTAAGTTAGCAACACTCCCTAAAAAAGAGAATAAATAAATAAATTAGGCAGCTTGATCATTTTGAGCAAGTCATCTTTGAAATAAACATTGTATATATGCTGTTAAAAAGATTACATCCGCAACTACTGAAACTGGTAAATAATGTTGTTATGTCTATATTTTTTAAAATAAGTGAAACCATGCTTATATTAAATCATAAACATGACAAACTGAAGATTAGAACATTGGAAGAAATAAAACACCAATGACATAGATCTTTGGCCCATGCTTTTGACTAAAATATCATAAATATTCCTTTTATTAAATATTTTATGGACATATGACTCATATACTGAACATGGAAGCATCTCATATCGAAATAAAAAACAAAATTGTACAGTAATCAAATAACCATTATTAATTATCATTATAGTCTATTTTGAAGCTTTCAAAGATTCTTCCTCCCAAGTCCTTGAGTAGTTAAATTGGTCCTCAAGTCAAGTAAGCTAAATCTTCATCCATACCAAACATATTACTACAACAAATAGTCTCTCTTCAACTTCACTAAAGCTTGAACCGTATGCCTATTTGCCATTCATTTTCATTTTTTTATTTTTCTGTATAACAAACTTGATCCTAGAAGAATGGAACTTCAAGCCATATTCCCTTAAAAGAAAAAGAAGGTTTTACCGCCAAAAGGAGGTAAGTTATACCTACTTGCACCCAAACTGAAGGACATCCCTATATGTTGATACTACCTGTACTCGAACAACACTACTCCTTAATATAATAGTATGTAAAAAAATGTAGCGATAATACATAAAAATGGTGCGGTCATAACCAAAAGGGAAAAAGAGGCATTCAAGAGTGGACTATTTTCGAAGGAAAATGCATCAGATTAAAAAAAATGAAATATTAATGCAAATAGTTATTGAGATAGTTGAGAATAATAAAAAAAGGTCACGTCATAAATACAAAACTTAGCTTCCAACTCTTTGCCGCGGCCATAAATTTAGTTTAATTTTATTTCTGCCATTATTATTTTTTGGCTTTTACTTTAAACACATTGAACTCAGTTTAACTGCTCTACTTAGTGCAAATCAAGGCTATTTACTCTTGCCTTTAAAACAGCATTAATACATAAAACTCTGACCCAATAAAGCAGTTAGTACTAAATGTTAACCATGATAAAATGACGCCAAGCACATGGTAGGATGGGTTGAAAAGCTCAATTTCAATGGGAAAAATATCCCATTATTGCCGTGCTCAACTAAAAACAAAGCTGACAGCAAACAAAGAACATATTTATACATCGTCGTTTTCTATATGCATGCCAAGTGACTCAAAAAATCAACTGTGAATACCATGGTCGATTCACGTCTCAAATAGAAAGTGGGTACAACATGAATAAAAATGTAAAATATCATATTGGGTTCGGGTTGGAAAACATGCAATATAAGGTGTTAATAATTTCATTTTTAGGTATTATTTTCAATCATATTAATTGAGTAACAATGTACAATATAAGACAATATAAAGTTCTGAAAAAAGTCCCTTACTCTTGCATTACAATTTACCTAATTGCACCAAACACCAAAGTGGCATAATCTTGCATTACAATATATATGCATTTTTTTCTTTTGAATCTTTACCCACATCACTGTCTAAAAGAAAGAAGTTTGAAAAAATAATAAAAATTGATCACTCATGTTACTAAAAATGGATATTGTTACATAGAGCCTGCATAAGCATGATTTTTTGTGACATACAGGCTTCGGTGATTCCTATTAAAATAACTTTTTTTACTAAACTTTTGAAGGTTTTCAACCCTAAATCAAATCCAAATCCAAACGTATATAAATCTAAGGATGGTACTTAACAAAATAAAAGGAAAAAGGAGCATTATAATTTATAAGGCAAACATAATTTTTGCTTGTTCTTTATTTTACGGATCATGTGAGAAAGGTATTATATGGCTGAGCAGTCAAGGCTGTTAACAGTATAGCAGATACACTTGTTGTAAGTATGAATCTGAATAATATACACCATACCTACTTTTTGCAACGCACGGTACAAACAATGGAAGAAAACTATTAGTCAAGCTATTAATGAATCAAATTTTATAATTTTTGTATTTTTAATTTTTCGCTCCAAAAGTTTGCCAGGCACCAATTCTTCTATGTATGATGATGTATTCCCTTTTACCAACTTATTTATATTTAACATTCAATTTGGATGAAATCCTGAAAGAAATGCCAATATATAAGTTCATTACTAAAACCCACCATTCTTATTCATAACTAATATTACCTTTTGCAACATTTAACGCCATAAACCAAAACAAAACATAAAGTGAATAATCCAAAACTGGGCACCAACATTGAAACCAATGAACTGTTGCATGCTAGTATAAATAGAACTCTTTCGAGGAGACTTTCATCTATCTTAATGCCACGTGCAAGAAACATGATAATTAGTACATATCACATTATGGATTTTGCATTGATTTAATATATTTTTTCAAGTAGCTTGTGAAAGATGAATTTAAATCAAAAATATCATATTGAAGCAGAAGTTTGGACAACACAGATATGAGCATATGAAATATATTCAACTTTATTTCAGAATCAATAAATCAGGTAAATTTAAAAAAAATAAGTATTACTTTTGCTACATAGATAGATCTGTTGAAATTTGAAAAAATGTTACATAGATCAATAAATGGGTCATATTCAATAAAATATATTTCAATTTATTATTTCTATTGGAATATGAAAAAACATCTATTAGCAAAGATTTTGACCAAGTACTATTCACCTAATTATGTAGACAAAACCAAATATATGGCAATAACCGAGTTAAATAAAATGGGAACAAACAATTGGAAAGGGAAAAGAAAAGGAAATTACCCAAGCGTTCTGAACAGTAAAGCAACAACGTTCCCTAATTTAAGACAAAAAGAAAATAGACCAAGAGGGAACCAAGAATAATGCCAAATAAATGAATGTCAAAGGAATAAAAAATTACCCATGTAGAGCAGCAAGAATCCATCCTCGAATTTAAGCATATAAGTTTCTATTCATGTAGATACCATGTCCCAAACTTGAACCTGCCAAATGAAGGTTAAAGAAATCAACCCTTCAACTTGTATTATGTATATAATAGAACATATAAGCATCCTAACTTGCAGATAAAATAAACTTCTACGTTTCCACAAATGATAAAAGATAATGCCATGGAAGATTTTTTTTTTAATATTTCTATACCAAATTTTATAACCTTTCAGAAAATATAAATAACTTCCCATAATAAATATGAGAACCTTTCCACAGAAGGCGGGAAAATTTTCCATATTAAATTTTAATTTTTTACAATAGGTAAATAACAATTGCATAATAAATTTTGTTTTCAAATTTAACTCCAAATTTTGCATGGGTCTCTTCAAAAATTAGAAATCCACGGTAGAAATTACCTTCTAAGAATAAAAGATGTTATATTACTTGAATAATAATGGGATAATAACTACGGGAAGACTATTAAAATGTAACACCCATAGCCAGCTTATTGCAAAAGGATCAGCATAATTCCAGGAAAAAATCATCAAATGAATGTTAAACCGCGGTAGTTAAACCATGATTTTATTATTGAATTGTTGGTTTAACATAAATGTAGTATTTTAAAAAAAATTAAATTAGAATAAGAAAACTTCCATTTTCAAAATCACCTTCATGGACTTGCATTGTTTAGTGATCATCAAAGGCAGTTGTAAGCTCCTCTACACCACCATGTTGAGTTCAGTTAATTAGTTTCAAATTTTGTTCCAAACAAAAGAACATTATTGCTGAAATTTACGATCTAGTTGAATGAAAGCAAATATCAGATTTTCATGACAATCCAAAAAACGATTCACAGTCCTGCAGCAAAGGTGAAATTAAAATTCAAAAAATGTGCACATGAGAATGCAAAAAGCCTGATAAGAAATCAAATCTTAATTATTATAATATCTAAAATTTACTTAAGCTGTAATTTCCTGCTTTACTTTGCTTTAAGTAACTTTAATTGTTTACTGACAATAATATTTGATAAGTTTATCAGCTGATATAAACTCAAATTGACTTAACCTTTGATACATACATGCAGGTAAAAACTTACGCAGATAATTTCAAGTAGAAAGGTACACTAAAAGCCACAAAGCATAAAGAATCACTTGCATGCATTTTTTCACAACACACACGGGCAACCACAGCCTTAGTCATGCACACTCAAATGCAAAGGCACACTATGAATTGGTGAAGCAAGGAAGGTTCAATGTAGAAATAAGCAAAGGAATTTGCAGTGGAAAGTAAAGTACCTGGGTGCGAAGTCTATTGGATTTCGAATCAATGATGGTTTAACGTAATCGTGTAAATGCAGAGGTGATTCAGGGAGTAGCTGTTAATCATCAGTGCTATCGTAGTCATGAAAATTGATTGCGTGGATGAATCGTCGGGTGGCGGTGTTGTCGGTCTCAATGGAAATCAATTTAAATGATGAATCGTCGGGCGTCGCTGCTATCGCACCAAACGAAAACGATTAAACAAATGAATCGTTAAGTAACAAAGATGAAACTCCTAACTGATCTAGTTTATGAAAACGAATTGATAATTACCTGCGATTGTAGCGTAATGGATGTCACTCACTGGAAATCGATTTAGACGATGAATCGTCGCTGTTGCACTCACTGGAAATCGTCATCGGTGGTAAATAAGGGAGGAAATCATTTTTTTAAATGGTGAGAGCAGAAGGAAAATTAGGGTTATGCAGTGTCTGGAAGAGGGAGAGGAAGAACGCGAAGATGAGATACGGTTTTCGAAAACTGAAAATGGTATATTTAGAATTTCAAAAAGACACCAAGTACATGTATTCAATGAATTTTCTTTATTAGTAGTAAAGATGTGACGGCTTATTCATTATTTTAATTCCTTATTCGACCAATCGAGATAATTTGTTTCTGCACTGATTAACGTTAATTATCCTTAAACGTTAAGTAAACATTAACTGACCGTTAACGTTAATCAATGTTGTTTTATTATTTTGATTTCTTTAGTTACATATATATTTATTTGTGATCTAAAATATAAGAACATTAATAACTTTTTAGTTTGAACTTCGATTGTAAAACTTTGTATATAAAAACTGGTTGAAAAATCAGCACGAACTCAATGGTATAAGTTTCGTAGTCAAATTTCGATGTTTGTAAAAATTCTATTTTCGATGATATTATTGATTAATTAATTTATCTAATTAATTATCGTTAAAATTACAAGGTATTACATTATCGGGTGCATCCTTCACAATGAGCTTAGTGTAATAAAGGATGCATACATGTATAAGAGAGAGAATAAAGTTTGGGAACCTTTGCTAGATAGGTGTCCACCGCTTCCTCTAATAAGTGAGAACCTCAACCGAACCTAGGGCAGCCTATATTAGCCAGGACCTTCGAATCCACTCTGACCAAAGACTTCAGGAGAATCTGTATACTTGCCTCGTCTCTCTTTTTGACCATGTTCAATGTGATCAACCCTACAACCCCAAACTATGGTCCCCTGGTAGGTGCCTGATAACATCCATCTCTCCCAAAAACTTGAAAGATGGACCACCTCCAAAGTTCTCTGACTCCTCAATGTGAAGCTTTAGAACTGTATCCTTTATGCACCTACATCGGCTTTAGTCGAGCAGGTGGCATCTGCCAAAGGCTGCTGCTGTAATGTAAGATTGGTGATGGGGAAGACACGCTCCTGAGAGAGGCCAAAATGATAGGTTAGGGATGCCTCTTGTGAAGACGTTTTCTATGAAGCACCCCCTCAACTGGTCATATCCACCAATAACACAAGTTAAAGCAGATCATTACAAAATAGGCATAAAAAAGAGAAGTGAAAAGACAACGCAAGCTAAAGCTACCACCATCGGACTAGTCCCCATGCTGCCTTCTAAACAAAGGCATGCAAGGGGACCCTATGTCATTGTTACTAAATCATGTCGCATCAAAGCTCTATATGCTGGGAGGCGTGGCGCGTGTTATTAGATTAGGAGATCCAAGGGTGGAAGTGGTCTCAAAAGAGGAACCCGAGCTTGTCGGCATATTTAGCCTCCGTGTCCACCTGCTCGTCCTCTCCTCTTCAAGGGTCATATATGATCAAGAATAACTCAAAGACCATATGATAACATGGTCAGGAACCACCACGTCTCCTAAAAAGCGCCAGATCATAAGCCTACCACTCACCATTATGACTCAGATCAACCTCATCCTTGATGTCCACCACATGTCTTATAATCGTTGACTCACTGATAAACACCCACGCATGCCTGAATGGCTGCATGACTGGGGTTCGAGCCATAGTTTACCAACCTATCTTTGTTTTCCTCAACCCAAATAGCCCCACGCGACGAAGATTCTCATCCATCGGAGTCAAGGCAAAGTTCCTAGCATCATCAGACATCTCCATTATCGAACAAAGATGCCCTTCATAAACTGTCGTGCCCATGCCAAGCCCAGTAGGAGCTTTACAAAAAAGAACGAGTTGCTTTTAAAGATAAAGTTCAATTTACTAGAAAAGGGATCCAAGGGAGAGCATACCCAGGGTTTGGAAAATCCATGTAATAAGTGTCGAGTTGACCATGGCCGGAATGAAGAAGAAGTGATCCTGGTATGCCAACACTTTTCATAGGAGGCCGGAGAAGTGGGGGGGGGGCTTGTCAATACTTTGGAGGTGATAATAGTGGCTAATCGATATCTTCGCATGCCTATACAATCTGCACCATTTTGTCGTTCATCACATATTCTAGCAGATATAAATAAATCAAGACATGCATTTGGAAAAGGGTTGAAAAATACAAGATCTCAAGCATTTAATTTCTGTTTATTATTTTTTGTAATCCAGCTATTATAAGAAAAGAAAGTAATATAAAAAATCCTCATAGTGGACGTAGATCAAGTTTGATCAAACCACTCTAAATCTTGAGTCTTTTACTTACTGCACTTTGTTTTTCTCATTTTACATTTTTAAACCAAGATATTAATGAGCAATCTTCGCTAATAGAAACACTTATCATAATTCCAAGGTTGGCTAAATTTTTAGTAAACACTATCATCTGCCACCGTAACTAAAGTCAACTCAAAATCAAAGTCTCTGGCCAGAGCAGTTCGTTTAATAATAATTGTTATTATTGAACCGAGGGCTTTGTATTTGGCTTATAGGGTTGAATATGGATGATATTAGAATTTTTACCATTACGAAATTCCATAAGTCCAAGATGATAAAGTTTTAACGAAGAGAATTGATGTAAATAATAGTCACAATCGGGTAACTCTTAACAAAGTAAAATTGGATTTTACCAAAACCAAGTAAGAAATAAATTTAACCAAAATCTCACACTACCTGCTAAGTGACGCGTGAATGTTAATATTTGAAAAGTTTGATATTAACGGCTGACTAAATTTACACCTAACGGGTCATACAACCAAAATGTTGAATACTCGTTCGACCAAATGATTTAATTAATTTATAATTGTTATAAATTAATTAATATTTATGAAATTTATTTTGATTTATTAAATAATATTAATAAATATATTTATAATAGTTATAAATATATTAATCGATATACGATATCGATACGCGTTTAAATTTGATTGAAATGTTTTAAATTTATTTAGGCTTTAAATGGATTTGAAGCCCATATAGAGCATTATGATCTTCGACCACTACTGATCAGCATAAGAGGCAGCCAATGGATAAAGGGGCTAGGGTCGAGTGGATAAGAGGAAAGAAAGAGTAAGAGAGAATTGTGGATCTTGATCCTAATTTCCCTCTCTATTTCCTCCTCTATAAAAGCATCCCAACCCACTCTTATTTTTAGCCTCCAAATCCAAATAATATTAATATATATACATGTTATAAAATACATTTTAAATTACTTAAAAATTAAATTCACATCTAATACCACGTTCGACAAAAAAACTAAACTTTTTATATAGTTTAAATATTTTTTCTAATGGCTAAAATTAATAAATTGGTTTTAAATTAATATATATATATATATATATATAATATTTAAATATCGTAATATCTTCAAGATTTTTATTGAGATATTTGAACTTGAAATTATATTGTAAAAGTTATTTTATTTATTAATTTATATTAATTTTTCATAAAGAAATATCTATTTATAGATTTAAGAAAAAACACCTTTTGCCATAAGCTATATAATAGGCATGTATATATATTATTTCATATATTTTATTTAAGTATATATAAATGTATTTTATTATTAATTTTTTAAGATATTAATATATATATTATATACATTAAATAAAAATTATTCTTGATTTTAATTTCGAATTTCCAGTAAAATAAATAAATAAATCCTAAAATAATTTTAAATGATTTTTAGTATATATATATCCATGAAATTATGTATGTTTATGTGTGTGTGTGGTAGAATATTTTTTATACATAAATTAAAGTATATAAACATACATTTGGACAATATTAGTATATTAGATGAGCTTACATGACCGTTGTAATGTAAATCCTAGCACTCATATACAAGCATGTTATACCTTGAACAGATTTCTATGTTATATATACGCACACATACATACATACATACATACATACATATATGATACACACACGTAGACATATATATATAATATTAATTACATAATATAAAACTCTATTATAAATTCAAATAAAATAATAATTTCGTTTAGTAAATTGGAAATGTCCTAAATAAATTAAACTTCATAGGTCCAATAAAGATACAAAATGATTTAATAAATTAAATTCTCTCATTTCTTCCGCTGCGAGATGATCCAGTTCCAACAATGGTATAACAGCGCAATAACATATGCGGTCTAAGTTAGTCATGTTAAGGTCAACCAATTAAGCTTACAACCCAGTTTGTAGAGTGTCTAAGAAAGGTAGCATCGAAGGATTGAGTGTGGGTAATCAAGTACCCTATCCTACTTGGCTACCAGCCTTGCTCAAACAAATGTGTGAGCCTAAAGGTTGTACTCAGTAAAAAAATGCCTAATTTGAATTAGACCTTGGACCAATTTTCAAAAAAAAATTAAAATTTAAAATATAAGATTTTATATTTAAAAGTTAAATTTAAAATAAGATATATATATATATATATATATATATATATATATATATTTGTGTGTATGTGTTATAAAACTTATAATATAATATATATTTTTGAAATTTTTGAAAATTAGTATAAACTAATTTCAAAATTTAATTTTATTAATAAGATTAATAAAATAATTAAATAGATTAATTAAATGAGTTAATTAATAAAGGTATATATGCATGTATTATATATTTTGATATACGTTATGATATTTTAAAATGTTTAAGATATTATACGTATACATGCATGTATATAAAATGAGTTTTCGCAATTAATTATAAATTTAATTAAAATTGTTTAAATAAATAAATTAATTAAAAGGTTAATTAATTAAATAATACACACACATACATATATGTGTGTGTGTCATGTTATAAATGTTATATTATGATAATATAAAATTAATCAAAATGTTTATTAATTAAAATTAATTAAATAAGATTTAATTAATATGATATTATACTTAAGCCTGTTATATAAGTAATATGTAATATAAAAATTATATAATAATAAAATTTATATAATATGAATGTATAAATTAATATTGGAACATTAGAGGAATCCAACTAGACTTAAAGGATAAATACATATGTATAGTACGTATGCCGTGATTTTTGTTGTATCCGACACTTGAATCATGATGGTATTTCATAAGAAATACATTATTTCATAAGTCGATATTACTCAATTAAATGTATTAAACATTATGAATCTTTAATTAAGTTATCCTTTACCATTTCTATATTAATAGATTACTTGCATATTTCTTAGTTGTTGAGCTCAAATTAGGGATGTTATGTGTAGTCTTATTAATCTATAGACTTGACGAGGTAAGACACTTATACATATTTATTGAGCTTTCGTCAAGGTATGTATAGTATACTTAGGTCATCGCAAAATGGTGGATACGAGTGAATAATCTCTCTTTAATTGTTGATTTTTTCCTCAAGGTAAAGATGAAATTAGGACAAGGATCACAACGTTAGGAGTTGTAGGTGATACAATCGATAAAGAGTCATTATGCATTGTATATGAGAGTATGATTTATTAAGCTTTCCTCAAGGTCGAAATCCCAAGAAATATGAGTCTTAACCATCACTAGAGTGGTGGGAGCCTTATTAGAAAAATGAAATGGTAATGATTAGCATTTCTAATATTATAAGAACATATGCTATGTATAATTAAAATAATCTACTTCGATAAATTTGTGCATTAAATATAATTGATAAAATATTTATCAATTAAAATATATAAAGGAACCGAATTAAATATTAATAAAAAAATATTAAGTATACTTACCAATAATTTTTTGCGTGTTGTCACTTGCAAGCGCCTAATTATAAAACTACTAAATATGTTCGTAACTTGGTCGCTTACGAGTTTACTTACCTAATACTGTGTATTATCTTCAGTAAGTTTTTGTGACGACCCGGAATTTTCGAGCATTTAAAATCAGAATCTTTAATTGATTTTAAATATTCAATAGAGTAATTTTAACTTGAATTACGAATATCACAATTTATTTGATAATTGAATTATTAAATTTAAATAAGTGAAGTTGGGTAAATTGTTGAATCTGGAGTTTTAAGCCTATTAAAAATAATTTGAAGGCTTGAAAAAATTATATTAATAGTACTGAGGATAATAAAAGTTGTAAAATTGAAATTAACAGTGATTTGTACAGTTTTAAAATTTATATCGTTTAAATTGAATTTAAAAATAGCCTTCAGAGGCACAGTCTCGGAATACGACGAAACCAGCTCTATTGGATTCGTAATGTTTTATTTTTATCGGATTTCAATTTTCGCATTGTTTGGAGTTACCGTTGGGTCATACGATTGGTTAATGCCTAGAATAATCAAATTGAATTTAAATTAATAATCAAGACTTCTCTTATATGCCTCTCCCCTCAACCTAAATACGTTCCATCCTTATCTTCCTTTAGACGAAAAAAATAATCAATCAAGGTTCAGGAAAATGGCGAACGAAAGAAAATAAGAGATCTCGTTCCTATTTCTTTTAGTTATCTCGTACCCCTTCCTCCACAATGAAATCAAAGAGCTCCTCCCTCTCTAAAAATCAACGACCATGGTCGTTCTTCCTTTCCCTAATCAAATCATGCCTAACGTTTTCAATCAAACAAATCACGACCGAGGTAGGGATGCTTCAGATCGACAGATCGAAGGGAGTGGAGCGTTCTCGTGTCGCGAGATTTAGGGCATCGAAGTTGCGATTGCTTGTAGGGTTCGCGAGGCGGCAGTGGTCGCGATTTTTGGCGAGCACGAGGGGGAACGACGCGGCAAGGGTTGGAGCCGCGGTGTTGGCTGTTGTGGGTGGTGCAGTCGAGTCAATGCTAGGGTTGGCGAGCATTTAGGAAGGGAACGCGAGCATAGGTGGTAGCTTAGGGCTCAAGTGCGACAGTGAGGTATATGTTTTAATTTAAAATTTAGTAATACTCATTTATGAATATATGTATATAGTAAAAGAAAATTATATATTTACAGTAAGATAAATAGCAGTTTTTTTACTTAAGTAAATATATATACAGAAAGGAAAAAAAAATACATTACTGCGAGTATTAACCATTTTTGTTAAATATATATGTGTAGATAGATTAGGGAGTTAATTACAGTAAGTTATATGATAATTCTGTTTTAATAAATAGGATAATGGAATATTTTAGTTTAGAATTTAATATATATATATATATGCGTATATAAGGTTTAAACAGAAAATATATGTACATATATGATTCTAAAAAGAGAAATTTTTATATGTTGAAGAGTTTACAAAAAATTTGGTTTACGATCTATGTAGATATTTTTATAAGTACATATGCAGTTTTAAAGGAAAATAAATATACATATTCACATTTTGAGGCTACTAGTTATTTAAAAAAATGTATTATGATGATTAATCTATTTAATAAACTTATTTAATTATGGCAGCCACTAAAATATTTTATCAAAAGCAAATTTATTTAAAATTTAATTATTAGTTTAAAGAAAAATTATTAGTTTAGATTAAATTAATAAATGACAATTGATTGTTCGATTAGTTTGAATATTAATAAAATCACGTAATATTTATTCAAGGTTTGAAATCTGAAAAGAAACAAGCTGTTCAGGGTTGGACTGAAACAAATTCAAGGTGAGTTAATCTCACTCAGTTAAATTTAAATTTAAATGATTAATTTAAATAATTGGTTGAATGGATGAATTGATTGATGTGCTATAGTTTGGTATATTTTGGAATTGTTATTTTATATTATGCTAACGTCTGTGGATGCAGGGAAAACAGGTTGGAGGGATCCAACTGGACCCCTCAACATTTATTTAAATTATTTAATACCCTCTGTTATGATTATTTTATATTATTTGATGAATATTATTGATAATTGGAATATTGAATGTTATGGTTTGCCTGAATATATTCCGGTGCACTAACTTATCAAGATATATAGAATTGGATTTTGGAAATAAAATGAAGAGAATTTGTAAGTGAAATAAGTATAGAAAATTTAAATAAATTAAGAATAAATTGGATAAGAATAATAGTAGTTTTAAATTCTAATAAATAAGTTCCGTACATGGAAAGGAAATTTTGAATAAACAGAAGGTTAATGAATTTTAAACATCAGTGTTATTATTTAAAAGAACAAAGCATTTATATTAAATTTAAGATTTAAATTATTGAAAAGAATAAAGAAGAAATTGTGAATAACCTGAAATTTGTATATTTCGGTTAAAAAGGTTTGAAATCAAAAGGGAAAGTAATAATAATAAAGCCCATAACTAATGAAATTTTGAAATGAACTGATAAGTAAAGAAATTTATTTCAAATGGAATAAATTGGGAATTAATTTGGAAAATTGATTTAAGTAATTGAGATTGGAAATTCTCCCTGAATGACCAAGTACGTTTTCAAAGTAAATTTTTAAATATAAGTTAAAAGTTTTAAAGTTGTTTTAAAAAGCAAGTTTTTTTTGGAAAATTTAATATTTCTAAATATTTAAATTCTAAAGTAATTATTTACCTTTAATCTATTATGGTAGTAATTATTTGAAGAATGACTTAGTATTTTGTTTTCAAAAGTGAAATCTAGTTTTATATTTTATTAAGTAACTTTATTTCCAAATATTTATATAGTATGTATTTTTAGTAAATTATTGAAGTAGTTTTAACTTAAATGTTTTAAAGTAAATTCCAAGGTAAGTTTTTTTTTTAGAAAAATAAAAATAAAAAAAATCTATTATCGTAATAATTATTGAAAGAATGATTTGGTATTTTAAAGAAGAAAATTTAATGTATAGTTATAAGGCAACCTTATTTTAGTTATTTCTAGAGTATTATTTTAAATTAAGTATTAAAGTAATTTTTCTAAATTAAATGTTAAATACATTTTCAATAAAGTGTTTTAAATTATTTTTAAAATCTAAAGTTTTGTACTTGGTAATTCTAGTGGAAATAGAAAATACTTAGAATTTATTCTGAGAAAGGAAGATAGTTTGAAAACTGTTTTTCAAAGGGGTTTGAAAGGTGGAAATATATCTTGTGAAGATATTTTTGAGAATAATAAATAATTTGGAAAATTATTGTGTGATGGATGTTGTGAATATTAATTGATAGTTAAATAACCGACTATCAATATTGGCCAAATACGTTGATCATTTCGAAGAGACCGGGATCGAGATTTATTTCTCGAAAACCACTTCGATCCGGTTTGTACGTTTTCGTGGAAAACGAGTTTGGATGCGAAGATGGAGCAGTGAAGTGCAAGGGCTAGTCGCTACTAATCCTGAGGATATTTCCAAATGGATGTAGTAGGAATAGTGCCTTCGGTTCCGTTCGAACCCGGGACGGACTTGTATGGACGAATGCTTTTGGAACATCGTCAAGTGGACGATGGGCATTCTAAGGGATATGTTCTAAGAGGTAACGCTTAGCCTCAAGCCTCATCAACCGGGAACGACTGAAAATCAGGGGTTATGCAGCAAGTCTAGGTGGGTAGCACCCAAGCAGGGTGAGGTCATCCCTGCCTGGATGTCCGTTTTTATTTCGGCTTAGTGGGCGGTTGCTGATCCCAACCGCGGGGTGATCTCACTCGGAATTATCCAGTAAGGGGTAGTCCCAGTCTTGTGTTGCAGGAGAGCGGGCGTACTCCTTGGTGCTGTGATCTAGGCCACGTACTGTGACAGGTGGTACCCTAGTGCCTAGTCATTAGTTGGAAATCCATTCTCCCTACGAGCCTCGTACGAGTTTTGTTTGTATTACCCACTCTATGGCTAGTAGCTGGAATTTAATAGAAGTAACAATTTCGGCTATTTTATAAGTATTTGTATATAAACCCTATTATAATATCAGAGGATTTCTATAAAAATTGTTTTAGCTATCATAAGGTAAAAACCCGACATGTTTATTTGTGGCGTGGTCTTACGAGATGTTTTTGTTTTCAAAGGATTTTTGAAACTTTAGTAATCAATTGGGTGTGATTTTGTCACGCTGGTATTCCAGACTGACTCGGGTGTTATTTAACTGTGATGCTTGGGTCAGACCGAGTATTATAGGATATGGGATATGATGTCATGGAGCTCAGGAGACGAGCTGGATGACGATACGTATTTCCGTACTTGTTTATATATATATCCCTCTGTATTGAGTTGTTATGTATCCAATTGCATGTTATTGATGTTGAGCTGCGATTGATGTACTCTGATGATGTAATATATAAACAGAGATATTTGATTTTTGAGTAAAGCTTATTTATTATCTATTATATTTTATCCCGCTGCGATGGTTAGATTCTGTTGTTGTTTTCTATTTTCTTCTTCTACCTCTTCTTCTTTAACCCAAATGGTTCGTATTTCTGTACAACTTGAGTTGACTTAGGTAGAATAGTGTTAACTCAAGGGGTACGGATTTGTGGATCGTTACAGTTGGTACCAGAGCATAGGTTGGTGATAACCTTGGCTCTGGTGGGAATTACTCATTTAAATTAGAGTCCGTAGTACTCTAGAATGAGTTTGAGCGTATTAATAGATATGAGTGCGTATTTGTTAGTGAATATAAATTGTTTTAATATTGTGTTGATTGATTTATTGAGTGGCATATGAACCTTCGTCGGCACAGTCTGCACAACTATATTGAAGGGGTTTCTAAACACTTGTATAGAACAATCGACACGGTATTGTTTTAAATGTGGGTAAATGAAATAATGTTACCCAAAAATATATTTTGATATAAAGAAAAGTTTTTGTAAACTATTTTAGCTAATATATGGTTGCTTGGATGTTAGGAAGAATAATATTAAATTATTATCATTGTTAAGTGAAAATTTAACTAGAAACTGAAAATATAACCAAAATTTAAGGGAATAAATTCATTATAAAATGAAATTTATAAATATGAATTATAAGCATAAATTATAAATTGAAATATAATTAAATGGGAACTTGTATAAGCATAAACTATACAAATGAATTATAGTTAAAATTTATTTAAGCAGGATTTGGAAATTTAAATCCCGGAGATTTGGAAGTATTTTGAAGATAAATAATAGCATTATTGTTTTAGAGATATTTCTGAATGGAAATTCTTTAAATGGATTTTGAAAGTGATATAGCATTGAAATCACTTGGATTATTGGAAAATAATTCTAATGATGATGGCCGCATCATCAGTATTCATTTTCGAATTTCTAAGTGACGGATTGCTGCCAAAAACAAATTATTTGTTCAGAAAAGCTAGTTATTTTTGAAAATTTCAAAGAAAATTTGTTGGGAATAAAACCAGGGTTGGTTTGACTTTTGAGAAGTGTGATTTGTGATGTTGAAGATTTCAAAATGATTAGAAACCAAAAGTCGGGTGTTTAAAAAAATCCTGATGAGATAGGTTGTAAGCTTATAAATTGAGATGATTTTTAAATCAGGAAGGAATATAAGCTTTGAATGCTGGAATTTAAATTTAAAGTGAAAGTTAAAATTGGAATTAACTTGTATTGGAGAATAAAAATTTGACTGGATTGAAATTAATTGAATATGTTGAGAATAATATCCAGTGGTATTCGAATTAAGTTGAAATCGAATTGAGTTAAATAAATCTGAGTTAAAATAAAATTTGAATTGGAATAAAAATTCAATTGAATTATTAAATGGAATTTGATTCTTATCTGAATAAATGGAAAATAAATTGGATAAGGATTGGATTGAAATAAATAAAGCAGAATAACTTATAAAAGAATTAAAAATCCATGGTAATAAAAATATGCGTGATTATAAATAAGCATAAGGCTTGAGTTAAAATAAAAGGAGGATATATTCAAGCCTAGAATGAATGGAAATGTGTAAAATAACAAGTGGTGACTTGTAAAATTAAAAAAGTGGGATAGCCAAACCCAAAATTAATATTTTAATGAATTGGAAAATGAAAAGAAAAATCCAAACTTGAATTATAAAATAAATTGAACTTAAGAAAATTAAATGAAGTGATATTTGGAATTAAAAATCAAGTATTGAATTTTGACCAGGGGAAGAACTAATTAGATAATAAATTAGTTAATGAAATATGTAAATGGAACCTAATGTAGCTAAATAGAAGCTGAAATGGTGAGTTAATACTGAGGTTTGGAAATAAAACTCAAGTTATAAATCAAATTCGACTTGAATCATTAGTGAAGAAAATATAATTGAAAGGGGACCTTGCAATTAATTAAATGAATTGAGAATGAGGTCGAATTTTGAGTTAATAGGGAGGAACTCAAATTCTAACCCAAAACTCCGTTACCTTCAAATTTAATATAAAATCAAAGAGAATCTTTTAAATTCCCTAAGTTGGATATATGCATCCTGACCCCGAAATACACTTATGCAAGAAAACAAATTACGGTTTCGTTGCGGTCTGGGTTTACTTGTCTTGTGCATGAGTGTTCAATAGAGGAGGCCTGTAACATTCAAGTAAGTAAAATCTTACTCATATACCTAAGTTTAATCATAAAAATTATGTTTTATATGTGTGTTATTAGTTTTCGGTGCATCTGTGTATATATGTGGGTTTTGTTTTGTGTTGATTTGTACATATCTGAGATATTGGTATGTGTAGCTAAGTTCTATATGTGTATACGCGACTAAGTATTGGGTTTGTCAGTGTATTGTATTGGGTTGTGTGCATTAGTGTTTATATAATTGTGTGTTACCGTGGGAATTTTGGTGTTTATGTGTGTGTTGTAGCTGGGTTAAAAGACTGTAAGTGTGTACAGCAGTGTGTGTATTAGTGTATATAGGCAGCAGTGGGTGTGTGCGTGTGTACTTGTGTCTATGTGTTTCAGTGTATATACAGGTGTGTGCGTGCTTAGTACGTTGCAAGTGAGATTTGTATGTGTTCATGAGTGTGTTATATATGTATGGGGTTGAGCAGTGCCTTACTGCACTTACACATATGTGTTTGTGTTGAATGGCACCTCCAAATGACACATCAATTACTGCGCCATAAATGGGAGATGACATATAAGTCTAAGTTTGTCTTGTAGGATAATAATTTCCGCATTCAAATACCAAATCTAGATTTATCTACAACAATACTACATCTAATTCGAACCTACCCATTTTCTTTTAACAGATATAGCATGTTTATCTTTGTAGCAAAACTTCTAAACATATAATGTAATAAACCAGAGCTAATACTTATAATTAACAAAAAAAAGTGATTTTGAGATCAATTGAATTAAATATGAGTTTGTTTTGCTTAAAAATAAATTAATGTAAGTTTGTGAGTTGTTAACTATTCGGATTAAGTGAAACGTTGTGTGATTGGTTGTAAGCAATTAAAATTAATGTTGGAATATTTAAATTGCTTATAAAAAGTGTTTAATATGCATTTCTTTTTAAATTCATGTGTTTAACTATTGCAAATAAGTGAAATGCTGTTAAACTTCATATATATGGCACTTACATGTTTAAATTGAGTAAGTACAGGTACCTGAGAACCGTGTGGCTGGATTTTGATTGCATTAACTGCTAAATAAATAAGCTGCTTGCTTAAAAAATGCTAATAAGGTACGCCTGCGGAATAAAAATAGGAAATATGAACTGTTTTTAGTTTTTCCGACCGTGTGGGTCGATGTATATATATTTATATCTTTTGTCAAATTGCAAAAGCTCCTCCGTACAAAGGAGACTCTGCCAAAAACTTTCAGAAATTTTGGGAGTTAGAATTTTTTTTGAAAATTTGGAAAATTTTGTTAACGCCAAAACGATTTCAAATTGGAAATTGAAATAAATTAGTAAATGAAACTAATTAAAATAGTGACATAAATTAGTTATAAATGGAAAATAAAATTTAAATATTCAGAGTTAAAGATAAATTGAATTCATATGGAAATGAAAGAATCAATTTGAATAAAAATAGATATAAACTAAAGTAGTAAGGTGAAAATAAATATAAGAAACATATTAAATGCTTATACCAAACTTAAGAAAGGAATAGTGAATTCTTAATTGGAAATTGATAATTCAAATATATTCCAAGTTAATATTTGGATGAATAAATATTATCATTTGGTAAGGAAGTCAATAATATGTGTTGAAAATTGTGATTGGATATTAGTGCTAAGCAGTATATGCAGGTAATATAAAGGAAAAAGAGAATTGGTTTTGACTTCAAAAGGATAAAAATTGAATTGCCCGACCAAAAAGGTATGTGTTTAAATTTCTGTGAAATTTGATTGGTTTTTTGGATCGAGCCACTTGGCTTTTTGTTTTCTTTTTGGATTTGGGAGGCCGTAGGGCCATTTCGTAGTTGTACCGAGCAAGCCGCGCAAAGGAGACGCTGGCGAAATTTTTTGGGAATTTAGGGAGTTAGAAAATTTTGAGAAAATTTTGATAATTCAAAATTTAGTTTTGAATTATAATTTGAAAGATTGTATAAATAGATGTAACAACCCGCATATTTATCGATTTTATATTTAAACAGTTTATTTAAATATTTTATCGTTAGTCGGATTTTTGTCCGAAAATCTACTTTTTACAAACAGTCGAATTGGGACTTGAGACCACCCCCATTGAGTTCAAAATGCCGTTTGCGACCTTTTTGAGTATAAGTTTCGATATGTTTGGAGAAAGTTGATTTTTGCTACTTTGTACTTAAGGCTTTGGTTTGGGCTGAGCCACTTATGTATTCAGTCCCAACCCCTTCTCCTCTTCATTACTTCATAGTTTCCTTATTCATTCAAGCTTCATCAAAAATGGGGGAAGAGAAAAAGAATTAGGAAATCCTAAGCCCTAGTTTCCATTAGCAAATCCATCTTCTTGCTCCAAACTCAAGTGAACCCATTGGTAAGCATCTCCTTCCTCTTCTCCAACTCTTTCTCTCTTTGATTTCAGAAATTTCCTAAACCTAATTTAGGAAATGTTCCTCCTTTAAGCTTAGATTCAAGCTTGATGGGTTGGAATTGAAGAGTGATTGTTCTTACCATTGCTCTATAGCTTCTTCTTCAATCGTTTGGGTTCAAAGGTGAGATTTTTATCTCACATCTTTGTCTATAATTATCTTCGATTGTTAGGTATGAATTCCTAACGTTTATTCGTGTGCAATTGATTTTGGTTTGGATCGATTTCGTGTATATTCCAATTTTTGGTGTTTTGGTCTAATTTATGAAAATCCTATTATGGATATTTGGACATTGATATTTGAGGCGTATCGAAGAGCCGTTTTGGCTGGGTTGTCGTTCGACGTAATTCCTTAGTCATCGCCATTTGCTCGTTCGATCGTTTCCGATATTCGTTTGGCCATTTTTGGCCTAGGTTCAGGGAATGCCCTGAACCCCAGATTCAGATGTCTGAAACGTAATATTCAGACGTCTGAATATTGTTCTGGGAAGATTTCTATTCCCAGATTCATACGTCTGAATATATGGTTTCAGACGTCTGAATTGGTTCATTTGGAACCAGAAAGGAAATAGGCTAAAAAGTGCCTATTTCAGACGTCTGGATTCAAGGATTCAGACGTCTGAATTATGTCTTTGGAAATATTTATTTTCCAGATTCAGACGTCTGAATCCTTGATTTCAGACGTCTGAATCAGCACTATTTTGCCTATTTGCCTATTTGCTTGAGAATTCCAATTTAAATCGATTCGTGATGATCCTATTTGTTGTTATCATTTATTATGACTTGATGACTCCTTTTTAGGGATTTTTGAATATCCTTTTCGATGGATTCTTTATCGGTTTCTTTGGATTTTATTCACGTTTTCGAATGTGAATTTTTCTGATTGATTGTTCTTACAATCTTCTTTGTGATTTGTCACTTTAAAAATATAAAGGTTTTCTATACTAGTAGTAAATAACAAAATTCTTTCATCAAAACGATTTCAACACTATTTTATTACAAAGCTCGTTTCTTAAACCGTTTTCCAATCTATTAGTATATACAAACCTTTACCTCACTCGTATGAGAAATCTAATTAAACGACTTAGTAAAACAAGTGGTATGAAACGCTTGCGTTTACTTCGTCGGTTAATTCTTGGACTTGTTCGATTGAAACTCTTGTGACAATTTTCTAGTGGAGACCTACAATTTGTTCGTAAATATTTAAGTTAAGCTAGTGGTTATGTGACATGAAGCTAAGCTCATATATTTACTTGCTTACTGTAATCGACACTTCTCGTTGATCATGACGATCATCTTTGTGACTTAGACTAGCAATGTGCGATGTCTCTTTGTCTATGTGGAGGACTGTTCCTCATTTAATTGAGCTTCATCTCATTTCTTACACATGGGTCGTACCTTTCTAGGTGCGTCGATGTTTATTTATGCATGGGGTGTACCTTTCTAGGTGCATCGATGTTTATTTACTTCGTGGAGCAATCGGCTCAATAAGTCGGGACATGGGGCGTATCTTTCTAGGTGCGTCGATGTTCGTTTATGCATGGGGCGTGTCTTTCTAGGTGCGTCGATGTTCGACTTTGCATGGGGTGTATCTTTCTAGGTGCATCGATATTAGACATTACATGGGGTGTATCTTTCTAGGTGCATCGATGTTTATTTATGAATGGGGTGTATCTTTCTAGGTGCGTCGATGTTCGTCTATGCATGGGATGTGTCTTTCTAGGTGCGTCGATGTTCGACTTTGCATGGGGTGTATCTTTCTAGGTGCATCGATGTTAGACATTACATGGGGTGTATCTTTCTAGGTGCATCGATGTTTATTTATGCATGGGGTGTATCTTTCTAGGTGCGTCGATGTTTATTTATGCATGGGGTGTACCTTTCTAGGTGCATCGATGTTTATTTACTTCGTGGAGCAATTGGCTCAATAAGTCGGGACATGGGGCGTATCTTTCTAGGTGCGTCGATGTTCGTCTATGCATGGGGCGTGTCTTTCTAGGCGCGTCGATGTTCGACTTTGCATGGGGTGTATCTTTCTAGGTGCATCGATGTTAGACATTACATGGGGTGTATCTTTCTAGGTGCATCGATGTTTATTTACTTCGTGGAGCAATCGGCTCAATAAGTCGGGACATGGGGCGTATCTTTCTAGGTGCGTCGATGTTCGTCTATGCATGGGACGTGTGTTTCTAGGTGCGTCGATGTTCGACTTTGCATGGGGTGTATCTTTCTAGGTGCATCGATGTTAGACATTACATGGGGTGTATCTTTCTAGGTGCATCGATGTTTATTTATGCATGGGATGTATCTTTCTAGGTGCATCGATGTTTATTTGTGCATGGGGCGTATCTTTCTAGATGCGTCGATGCTAGAGCATGGGGCGTATCTTTCTAGGTGCGTCGATGTTCGACTGTACATGGGGCGTGTCTTTCTAGGTGCGTCGATGTCCAGTTTGTGGGATTGGCCATCCATTTCTTGTGATTTCTGGATTTCGTGTGTTGAATTCTGGAATTTATGCTTCACCTATCTTCGTGATTTCTATTGATTTGATTTATCAATTATTGTGGCTTGGTGAATGAAATTAGGAGTATGACATTCCTTTTTATCTTTGAGAAGATTTTGTGATATTGATTAATCTCTTGTTGATTTTTCAATTACTTGTTTATCACAGCTTGGCATTGTGATTATTATACGTTTAGTCATATCTCTTATTCTATATCATTTCATCTGATATTTATAGCTAGACTGATCCGTTTATTATTTTCTTACTAAATAATACTCGGGTCAGACTGAGATATTACAGGTGCTTCCTCATGGCTTCCTATCTGGAACCATCTTCTGACTTTTGGCTAACTACTTTAGTTTAGTAGTTTTTGTTGTATACATTTGAGATACAGATTCTATGATGTATACTTATTCTTTTGTCTAGCACTTGTATCTATTCTTTTTGATATTGTGGATCTTGTTTGACCACTACTCTGATGTACACTTTCATGTGTTATATTCATATCTATTTCCGCCTTTGTGATATGAATTGTCTGTGACTGATTTATGTTATGTTTATTTCTATGTTTGTTTCTGAAGATATTATAGCCACTGTGTAGTAGCTTTGAGTTTGTGTCGGTATGTCGGATTTCCCTCTTGATAATAAATGCATGTTGTTCTATCTGACATATCGATGCTCGCGCAAAGCAATTACATGGATGGTCGCTCCTCAACAGCCTTATTCTCCGTGCTAGTTGACAGCATTCACCGTAATGTTCTTGGCTAGCATGGGTATAGAGGTGGGGTGTCACAGCTTGGTATCAGAGCCAAACTTCGGAACAATATAGAATAATGTAACAAGGATCATCGTCCTAAGTCCATCTTAGGAGTCGTGCTTTAGGATTTTATTCGAGTCTTCGTACCGATTCATCCTATTTTCTTTATGATTCCTTGTTTTATCTATCAAGATTTCTTGATACTTATTTTGAGAATAACTTTTTCCTCTTCTTTCTTTCTTTCTTAAAGAAGAGAAATGGTTAGACCTGGCCGTCCCAGCGCCGGTCAGTCTAGTACTACTCCCCTGGATGGAGTATTCATGTCTGCTCAACAACTTTTGGATCTTGTAAAGAATCAAGAGTTTATCTATGCTTTGAGTAAGTACCCCGAAATGGTTCTACCTTTTAAACTTGAAGTTTCTTTCAATCAGCTGGTGGATGTTACTCTTCTTCATGGGGAGGTTGGTAAAGGAAGTGTTTGTGATATTGGGACTTCCAAGAAGAGGCATATTAAGTTCAAGAGCCATAATCCCAATAAGAGAGTGAAGCAAACTACTTTTGTAGCAAAGACTCCAATCCCTAATCATGGAGGATGCTACAATTGTAATTCTAAGGAACATTATGCGAACATGTGTCCAAAACCCCATTCTTGTCGCTATTGCAAGAAACCGGGTCATCTTTTATCTTCATGTCCCAAACTTTTGAACAAGGACATGAGAAAGCTAAATATTGTGCAAGCTCCTGGTAACACTTCTCATGGTCAAGGAATTTTTCACTCAATCCTTGATGGCATTGTTTTATTTCGTGATCTTCTTATTTGAGTTCTTTTTGATATGGGTTCCATCTCACTATTTATATCAAAAGAACTTGTTTATTCTTTTTCTTTGAAAATATTTTGGGCATGATGACTTCTTTGAGAGTTGCGAATCCGGATGGTTCATCCGCAACACTCAATTTGCTTTCTTTTGATGTCGAAACTATTTTATGTGATTTTTCTTTCCGAGCCGATATTTTTACTTAGGCTTCGGAATTGATTTTTTTTGTAAGGATTGGCTTAATCGTTGTGAAGCCCATATCCTATTTTCTCGTATGGACTATTCCTCTTCGACATTTTCAATATGTTAAACAGATTTCTATTTTTCCTTTATGATTTTGATTCCAACTTGATGGAATTATTTTATTCCTTAAGCCCACTTATAAGGAAAGTGTTATTTCTCTCATTCATGTAGTTAGAGAAATTTTTCGGTATTTTTGAGCTTGTCTTAGGATTATCACCTAAGTAATCTTTTGTGTGGTGCTAAGGTCTTTTCAGTTTGACCTTGCCACCGATTTTCATTTGGCTACGAGTCGCATGAGTTAGCATTCCACTTACGCACTCTGCACTCGTTATGATTCCTATGAATGAATTATTATGTCATTCAGTTTGTCCAGCTTATTTCATCCATTTTATAAATCGAATATCCTATGAATATTTCGATGAGACCATTCTTGTATTTATTGATTTTTGGATGAAAATAGCAATTTAAAATCTTGCAAAATCTTTTTCATAAGATTTATTTAGAAGTATAACCGGATTTTTGTTCTTAAAACGAACAAAGAATATTCTTAGAAGTTTTTGAGAAACTTACTTATCCTATAGAATACGATTTTGTGATTGTATTGCCCATTTAGTGTTTTAAGAATTTTGGTCGATGCGCTTGATCAACGTTATCGATAGGAATTTCCTAAACGCTTTGATGAGACAATCAGACACAGTATATTAACTTGAAAATAGTAAATTTTTCTAGAAAGATTAATACATAATGATAAATGTAATTTGAAAGCTTTAACTTTTCAGGAAAGAAGATTATTTAAAAGAAATTCTTTCTTTTCGATACTCTTATTCTTGTGATTCCTGGAGGGGAACCAAGACTTTGCTATTTGTACCGATACTAGTCATATTGGTCTGGATGCCGTTCTCTTGCAAAGGAGAACGTGCTATCTCGTGTGCTTCTAAGTCATTAAAAGCCGATTGAGGCTAGGTATGCCACTCATGATCTAGTGCTCGCGGTTATTGTTTTTGCTTTCAGAGTTTGACATCATCATCTTTGGGGGAGAAATTTGTTCTCCGCCTCGATCATAAAATCTTTGGAATAATTATTTTCTCATATGGAACTCCATGTTGACTCGAGTTCCTGACATCTTATGATCTTGATATTCTTTTTATTCCTGGAAGGGAAACCGTGTTGCCAATGCGCTTTGTCGTAAGCAACAAGTGGTTGATTCTTTGATGTTGTCTGAAAGGAATTATCTTTTTATCAAGTTCATCGGACGTTTTGGTACACTTCGTTTTATTGAGCTTTATCTCATTCCTTTTATGGACTAGTGTCCGGTGTTCTTTTATGGTGTTCGGTTCATCGGATGTACTGTTATTATACTACATCGATGTTCCGTCTCATTTGGATCAATGGGTGTACCATTATTATACTACATCGTTGTTCCGGTTTATCGGTTCATTGGACGTACCGTTTTTGTACTACGTCGGTGTTCCAAATTATTCGAGTTTGAAGTTTCTCGGGCGTACCGTTTCTGTACTACGCCGTTGCACCGGTTCAATTTTCTGCTATTCTTGACGTTTTCTACGTCTCTTAACTATGGAAATGCTTTTAGGTTTCCTATTTTGTTCTTGAGCCCGGTGTTATTGATGAAATTGAAGTTTCATCAGATTTGACTTATGAGCAACATTCCATTCGCATCATTGCTTCAGAGGTTGAGCGCCTTCGGAATAAAGATGTTCTTCTTGTGAAAGTTCAGTGGTTCTCAGATCCTAAGGATTGCTCTTGGGAATCTAGAGAATTCATTGAGCGATCCCGTTCTTGCTAACTCTTTCATGCTCTTTATGGTGAACTTCCTATTTCAAATTTTCTTTTGTGTTAATATGCTTTTATGGTTGTTACTTCTTATCTTCTTCTTAAATATTGCGAGGACGCAATTTCTTTAAGGAGGGGAGTCTGTAACAACCCGCATATTTATCGATTTTATATTTAAATATTTTATTTAAATATTTTATCGTTAGTCGGATTTTAGTCCGAAAAGCTACTTTTTACAAACAGTCGAATTGGGACTTGAGACCACCCCCATTGAGTTCAAAATGTCGTTTGCGACCTTTTTGAGTATAAGCTTTGATATGTTTGGAGAAAGTTGATTTTTGCTACTTTGTACTTAGGGCTTTGGTTTGAGCTGAGCCACTTATGTATTCAGTCCCAACCCCTTCTCCTCTTCATTACTTCATAGTTTCCTTATTCATTCAAGCTTCATCAAAAATGGGGGAAGAGAAAACGAATTAGGAAATCCTAAGCCCTAGTTTCCATTAGCAAATCCATCTTCTTGCTCCAAACTCAAGTGAACCCATTGGTAAGCATCTCCTTCCTCTTCTCCAACTCTTTCTCTCTTTGATTTTAGAAATTTCCTAAACCTAATTTAGGAAATGTTTCTCCTTTAAGCTTAGATTCAAGCTTATTGGGTTGGAATTGAAGAGTGATTGTTCTTACCATTGCTCTATAGCTTCTTCTTTAATCGTTTGGGTTCAAAGGTGAGATTTTTATCTCACATCTTTGTCTATAATTATCTTCGATTGTTAGGTATGAATTCCTAACGTTTATTCGTGTGCAATTGATTTTGGTTTGGATCGATTTCGTGTATATTCCAATTTTTGGTGTTTTGGTCTAATTTATGAAAATCCTATTATGGATATTTGGACATTGATATTTGAGGCGTATCGAAGAGCCGTTTTGGCTGGGTTGTCGTTCGACGTAATTCCTTAGTCATCGCCATTTGCTCGTTCGATCGTTTCCGATATTCGTTTGGCCATTTTTGGCCTAGGTTCCGGGAATGCCCTGAACCCCAGATTCAGACGTCTGAAACGTAATATTCAGACGTCTGAATATTGTTCTGGGAAGACTTCTATTCCCAGGTTCAGACGTTTGAATATATGGTTTCAGACGTCTGAATTGGTTCATTTGGAACCAGAAAGGAAATAGGCTAAAAAGTGCCTATTTCAGACATCTGGATTCAAGGATTCAGACGTCTGAATTATGTCTTTGGAAAATATTTATTTTCCAGATTCAGACGTCTGAATCCTTGATTTCAGACGTCTGAATCAGCACTATTTTGCCTATTTGCCTATTTTCTTGAGAATTCCAATTTAAATCGATTCGTGATGATCCTATTTGTTGTTATCATTTATTATGACTTTGATGACTCCTTTTTAGGGATTTTTGAATATCCTTTTCGATGGATTCTTTATCGGTTTCTTTGGATTTTATTCACGTCTTCGAATGTGAATTTTTCTGATTGATTGTTCTTACAATCTTCTTTGTGATTTGTCACTTTAAAAATATAAAGGTTTTCTATGCTAGTAGTAAATAACAAAATTCTTTCATCAAAACGATTTCAACACTATTTTATTACAAAGCTCGTTTCTTAAACCGTTTTCCAATCTATTAGTATATACAAACCTTTACCTCACTCGTATGAGAAATCTAATTAAACGACTTAGTAAAACAAGTGGTATGAAACGCTTGCGTTTACTTCGTCGGTTAATTCTTGGACTTGTTCGATTGAAACTCTTGTGACAATTTTCTAGTGGAGACCTACAATTTGTTCGTAAATATTTAAGTTAAGCTAGTGGTTATAGGACATGAAGCTAAGCTCATATATTTACTAGCTTACTGTAATCGACACTTCTCGTTGATCATGACGATCATCTTTGTGATTTAGACTAGCAATGTGCGATGTCTCTTTGTCTATGTGGAGGACTGTTCCTTATTTAATTGAGCTTCGTCTCATTTCTTACACATGGGTCGTACCTTTCTAGGTGCGTCGATGTTTATTTATGCATGGGGTGTACCTTTCTAGGTGCATCGATGTTTATTTATTTCGTGGAGCAATCGGCTCAATAAGTCGGGACATGGGGCGTATCTTTCTAGGTGCGTCGATGTTCGTCTATGCATGGGGCGTGTCTTTCTAGGTGCGCCGATGTTCGACTTTGCATGGGGTGTATCTTTCTAGGTGCATCGATGTTAGACATTACATGGGGTGTATCTTTCTAGGTGCGTTGATGTTCGTTTATGCATGGGGCGTGTCTTTCTAGGTGCGCCGATGTCCGACTTTGCATGGGGTGTATCTTTCTAGGTGCATCGATGTTAGACATTACATGGGGTGTATCTTTCTAGGTGCATCGATGTTTATTTATGCATGGGGTGTATCTTTCTAGGTGCGTCGATGTTTGTCTATGCATGGGGCGTGTCTTTCTAGGTGCGTCGATGTTCGACTTTGCATGGGGTGTCTCTTTCTAGGTGCATCGATGTTAGACATTACATGGGGTGTACCTTTCTAGGTGCATCGATGTTTATTTATGCATGGGGTGTATCTTTCTAGGTGTGTCGATGTTTATTTATGCATGGGGTGTACCTTTCTAGGTGCATCGATGTTTATTTACTTCATGGAGCAATCGGCTCAATAAGTCGGGACATGGGGTTTATCTTTCTAGGTGCGTCGATGTTCGTCTATGCATGGGGCGTGTCTTTCTAGGTGCGTCGATGTTCGACTTTGCATGGGGTGTATCTTTCTAGGTGCATCGATGTTAGACATTACATGGGGTGTATCTTTCTAGGTGCATCGATGTTTATTTACTTCGTGGAGCAATCGGCTCAATAAGTCGGGACATGGGGCGTATCTTTCTAGGTGCGTCGATTTTCGTCTATGCATGGGGCGTGTCTTTCTAGGTGGTCGATGTTCGACTTTGCATGGGGTGTATCTTTCTAGGTGCATCGATGTTAGACATTACATGGGGTGTATCTTTCTAGGTGCATCGATGTTTATTTATGCATGGGATGTATCTTTCTAGGTGCATCGATGTTTATTTGTGCATGGGGCGTATCTTTCTAGGTGCGTCGATGCTAGAGCATGGGGCGTATCTTTCTAGGTGCGTCGATGTTCGACTGTACATGGGGCGTGTCTTTCTAGGTGCGTCGATGTCCAGTTTGTGGGATTGGCCATCCTTTTCTTGTGATTTCTGGATTTCGTGTGTTGAATTCTGGAATTTATGCTTCACCTATCTTCGTGATTTCTATTGATTTGATTTATCAATTATTGTGGCTTGGTGAATGAAATTAGGAGTATGACATTCCTTTTTATCTTTGAGAAGATTTTGTGATATTGATTAATCTCTTGTTGATTTTTCAATTACTTGTTTATCACAGCTTGGCATTGTGATTATTATACGTTTAGTCATATCTCTTATTCTATATCATTTCATCTGATATTTATAGCTAGACTGATCCGTTTATTATTTTCTTATTAAATAATACTCGGGTCAGACTGAGATATTACAGGTGCTTCCTCATGGCTTCCTATCTGGAACCATCTTCTGACTTTTGGCTAACTACTTTAATTTAGTAGTTTTTGTTGTATACATTTGAGATACAGATTCTATGATGTATACTTATTCTTTTTTCTATCACTTGTATCTATTCGTTTTGATATTGTGGATCTTGTTTGACCACTACTCTGATGTACACTTTCATGTGTTATATTCATATCTATTTCCGCCTTTATGATATGAATTGTCTGTGACTGATTTATGTTATGTTTATTTCTATGTTTGTTTCTGAAGATATTATAGCCACTGTGTAGTAGCTTTGAGTTTGTGTCGGTATGTCGGATTTCCCTCTTGATAAGAAATGCATGTTGTTCTATCTGACATATCGATGCTCGCGCAAAGCAATTACATGGATGGTCGCTCCTCAACAGCCTTATTCTCCGTGCTAGTTGACAGCATTCACCGTAATGTTCTTGGCTAGCATGGGTATAGAGGTGGGGCGTCACAATAGAGTTGTTTGGGAACTATGGAAAAGTTTGGGAAGTTAATAAGAATAATAATGGGTCTTTTATAAGAAGATAGTTGGTAAGATATTGAATTGTTAGAAACCGTTTGGTTTCGGGGAAAAAGTAAATGTGTATATGACCATTCTTCCTAGCTAGTAATTTCGAGGACGAAATTCTTTTAAGGGGGGAGGAATGTGACGACCCGGAATTTTCGAGCATTTAAAATCGGAATATTTAATTGATTTTAAATATCCAATAGAGTAACTTTAACCTGAATTACGAATATCACAATTTATTTGATAATTGAATTATTAAATTTAAATAAGTGAAGTTGGGTAAATTGTTGAATCTGGAGTTTTAAGCTTATTAAAAATAATTTGAAGGCTTTAAAAGTTTATATTAATAGTACTGAGGATAATAAAAGTTGTAAAATTGAAATTAACAGTGGTTTGTTCAGTTTTAAAATTTATATCGTTTAAATTGAATTTAAAACTAGCCTTCCGAGGCACAGTCTCGGAATACGACGAAACCAGCTCCATTGGATCCGTAATGTTTTATTTTTATCGGATTTCATTTTTCGCATTGTTTGGAGTTACCGTTGGGTCGTACGATTGGTTAATGCCTAAAATAATCAAATTGAATTTAAATTAATAATCAAGACTTCTCTTATACGCCTCTCCCCTCAACCTAAATATGTTCCATCCCTATCTTCCTTTAGACGAAAATAAAAATCAATCAAGGTTCAGGAAAATGACGAACGAAAGAAAATTAGAGATCGTGTTCCTATTTCTTATAGTTATCTTGTACCCCTTCCTCCACAACGAAATCAAAGAGCTCCTCCCTCTCTAAAAATCAATGACCATGGTCGTTCTTCCTTTCCCTAATCAAATCGTGCCGAACGTTTTCAATCAAACAAATCGCGACCGAGGTAGGGATGCTTCAGATCGACAGATCGAAGGGAGTGGAGCATTCTCGTGTCGCGAGATTTAGGGCATCGAAGTTGTGATTGCTTGTAGGGTTCGCGAGGCGGCAGTGGTCGCGACTTTTGGCAAGCACGAGGGGGAACGACGCGGCAAGGGTTGGAGCCGCGGTGTTGGCTGTTGTGGGTGGTGCAGTCGAGTCAAGGCTAGGGTTGGCGAGCATTTAGGAAGGGAACGCGAGCACAGGTGGTAGCTTAGGGCTCGAGTGCGACAGTGAGGTATATGTTTTAATTTAAAATTTAATAATACTCATTTATGAATACATGTATACAGTAAAAGAAAATTATGTATTTGCAGTAAGATTAATAGCATTTTTTTATTTAAGTAAATATATATACAGAAAGAAAAAAAATACATTACTGTGAGTATTAACCATTTCTGTTAAATATATATATGTAGATAGATTAGGGAGTTAATTACACTAAGTTATATGATAATTCTGTATTAATAAATAGGATAATGGAAAATTTTAGTTTAGTATTTAATATATATATATGTGTGTGTGTGTATAAGGTTTAAACAGAAAATATATGTACGTAAATGATTCTGAAAAGAGAAATTTTTATATGTTGAAGAGTTTACACAAAATTTGGTTTACGATCTATGTAGATATTTTTATAAGTACATATGTAGTTTTAAAGGAAAATAAATATACATATTCACAATTTGAGGCTACTAGTTATTTAAAAAAAATGTATTATGATGATTAATCTATTTAATAAACCAGCCACTAAAATATTTTATTAAAATCAAATTTTTTTAAAATTTAATTATTAGTTTAAAGAAAAATTATTGGTTTAGATTAAATTAATAAATGACAATTGATTGTTCGATTAGTTTGAATATTAATAAAATCACGTAATATTTATTCAAGGTTTGAAATCTGAAAAGAAACAAGCTGTTCAGGGATGGACTGCAAAACAAATTCAAGGTGAGATATCTCACTCAGTTAAATTTAAATTTAAATGATTAATTTAAATAATTGGTTGAATGGATGAATTGATTGATGTGCTATAGTTTGGTATATTTTGGAATTGGTAATTTATATTGTGTTAAAGTCTGTGGATGTAGGGAAAACAGGTTGGAGGGATCCAACTGGACCCCTCAACATTTATTTAAATTATTTAATACCCTCTGTTGTGATTCTTTTATATTATGTGATGAATATTATTGATAATTGGAATATTGGATGTTATGGTTTACCTGAATATATTCCGGTGCACTAAGTTATCAAGATATATAGAATTGGATTTTGGAAATAAAATGAAGAGAATTTGTAGGTGAAATAAGTATAGAAAATTTAAATAAATTAAGAATAAATTGGATAAGAATAATAGTAGTTTTAAATTCTTCTAATAAATAAATTCCTTATATGGAAAGGTAATTTTGAATAAACAGAAGGTTAATGAATTTTAAACATCAAAGTTATTATTTAAAAGAATAAAGCATTTATATTAAATTTAAGATTTAAATTATTGAAAAGAATAAAGAAGAAATTAGGAATAACCTGAAATTTGTATATTTTAGTTAAAAAGGTTTGAAATCGAAAGGGAAAGTAATAATAATAAAGCCCATAACTAATGAAATTTTGTAATGAACTGATAAGTAAAGAAATTTATTTCAAATGGAATAAATTGGGAATCAATTGGGAAAATTGATTTAAGTAATTGAGATTGGAAATTCTCCCTATATGACCAAGTCCGTTTTCAAAGTAAATTTTTAAATATAAGTTAAAAGCTTTAAAGTATTTTTAAAAAGCAAGTTTTTTTTTTGGAAAATTTATTATTTCTAAATATTTAAATTCTAAAGTAAGTATTTCCCTTTAATCTATTATGGTAGTAATTATTTGAAGAATGACTTAGTATTTTGTTTTCAAAAATGAAATCTAGTTTTATATTTTATTAAGTAACTTTATTTCCAAATATTTATATAGTATGTATTTTTAGTAAATTATTGAAGTAGTTTTAACTTAAATGTTTTAAAGTAAATTCCAAGGTAAGTATTTTTAAAAAAAAATAAAAAAAAATCTATTATCGTAATAATTATTGAAAGACTGATTTGGTATTTTAAAGAAGAAAATCTAATGTATAGTTATAAGGCAACCTTATTTTAGTTATTTCTAGAGTATTATTTTAAATTAAGTATTGAAGTAATTTTTCTAAATTAAATGTTAAATATATTTTCAATAAAGTGTTTTTAAATTATTTTTAAAATCTAAAGTTTTGCGCTTGGTAATTCCAGTGGAAATAGAAAATACTTGGAATTTATTCTGAGAAAGGAAGATCGTTTGAAAACTGCTTTTCAAAGGGGTTTGAAAAGTGGAAATATATCCTGTGAAAATATTTTTGAGAATACTAAATAATTTGGAAAATTATTATGTGATGGATGTTGTGAATATTAATTGATAGTTAAATAACCGACTATCAATATTGGCCAAATACATTGATCGTTTCGAAGAGACCGGGATCGAGATTTATTTCTCGAAAACCACTTCGATCCGGTTTGTACGTTTTCGTGGAAAACGAGTATGGATGCGAAGATGGAGCAGTGAAGTGCAAGGGCTAGTCGCTACTAATCCTGAGGATATTTCCAAATGGATACAGTAGGAGTAGTGCCTTCGGTTCCGTTCGAATCCGGGACGGACTTGTATGGACGAATGCTTTTGGAACATCGTTAGGTGGACGATGGGCATTCTAAGGGATATGTTCTGAAAGGCAACGCTTAGCCTCAAGCCTCATCAACCGGGAATGACTGAAAATCAGGGATTTTGCTGCAAGGCTAGGTGGGTAGAACCCATGCAGGGTGAGGTCATCCCTGCCTAGATGTCCCTTTTTATTTCGGCTTAGTGGGCGGTTGCTGATCCCAACCGCGGGGTGATCTCACTCGGGATTATCCAGTAAGGGGTAGTTCCGGTCTTGTGTTGCAAGGGAGCGGGCGTACTCCTCGGTATTGTGATCTAGGCCACGTACTGTGACAGGTGATACCCCAGTGCCTAGTCATTAGTTGGAAATCCATTCTCCCTACGAGCCTTGTACGAGTTTTGTTTGTATTACCCACTCCGTGGCTAGTAGCTGGAATTTAATAGATGTAACAATTTCGGCTATTTTATAAGTATTTGTATATAGGCCCTATTATAATATCAGAGGATTTCTATAAAAATTGTTTTAGCTATCGTAAGGTAAAAACCCGACATGTTTATTTGTGGCGTGGTCTTACGAGATGCTTTTGTTTTCAAAGGATTTTTGAAACTTTAATAATCAATTGGGTGTGATTTTCTCAAGCTGGTATTCCAGACTGACTCGAGCGTTATTTAACTATAATGCTCGGGTCAGACCGGGTATTATAGGATACAGGATATGATGCCGTGGAGCTCAGGAGACGAGCTGGATGACGATACGTATTTCCGTACTTGTTTATATATATATCCCGCTGTATTGAGTTGCTGTGTATCCAGTTGTATGCTATTGATGTTGAGCTGTGATTGATGTACTCTGATGATGTAATATATAAACAGAGATATTTGATTTTTGAGTGAAGCTTATTTATTATCTATTATATTCTATTCCGCTGCGATGGTTAGTTTCTGTTGTTGTTTTCTATTTTCTTCTTCTACCTCTTCTTCTTTAACCCAAATGGTTCGTATTTCTGTACAACTTGAGTTGATTTAGGTAGAATAGTGTTAACTCAAGGGGTACGTATTTGCGGATCGTTATAGTTTTGAACTCTAAAAGAAATATAAAAATATGAATATTTGATCCATATTTGATTACATATAAATGTTATATGGTGAATGGTCATAATTCATAATGTACGAAACTCCGATGAAATTAGTTCATTAAAATAAGCAAGTAAACATTAGTGTGAGATCGTGTATTCAATATGACTGACTACATTAATGATTCTGTTGTGTTAAATGTAACATTGGACCAAAGGATACAAAATATATCTAAGAATTAAATCATTGAAAAGTTATTTTGATCAGTTTATGTAAGAGCAATTATTTGGATATCTTTAAAAGATAAGGATGACTAAATGTACTTTTGTAAAGAATTTATTATGATGTTGTAGTAAGGATTTACTTTGAATGGTTTGACAATATAGAAAGGGAATCAAATGTATAAGAGTAGATGTAACTTAAGGCACGGTTGAGATGAAGAGAGTGAATGGTCACTTTTGTTCATAAAGAAACATCAAAAATGAGAATTTTATAATAATAGTTGATACTTAACATTGGAATGAGAGATATGGTTTCTATTTCAAAATGTGTTTTCAAATAGAAAATTGTTTTCTATGAGATTTACTTCTTTGAATTTTAGATATCCGACCTGAAAATTTTCAACTACAAGCCAGTTATGGTAAATAAAATAAATAGACTATATTAAGTGGTAGGATGGAGCTTTGTATTTCATATGTTATTATAGTAATGGCAGAAATAATGGGAACATGCCATATAACACTTATTAGATGCATCAAATTACGAAAATTGTTTACATAAAATGTACTAAACGTTGTTTATGAGATAATAGCTATTTTTCAATGTTGACTAAAATAGATATAGTTTTATTTCATTATGAATATTATAAATATTCATTATAAAATAAATGGAGGTATCTGTCATGCATTGAAAAATACAAAAGTATCTAAATTATTTGCAACTTTTTTGGGGTTATGAACTAAGCCAAAGTTTGGAGAAATAATTCTTCGATTATATGATTATGAATCATATGGTACTAGTGAATTATATCTCAAATAATAAAAGACATTTGTATCGTTTGGTGGGAGTGATCATAAGAGTTGATGAACTCATTGGATTGATACACATTGATGTATGCAATCATAAGTCTATTAATACCAAAACAGTTCTACGTGCTTTGTTGTATTCACCGATGAATTATCACAAACATGAACTTGTGTATATGATACACATGTGGTATATTAATGATAAGTTCATAGACCATAAAACAGAAGTAAATAAAATAACGTGCAAAAGAAAATAAAATGATTCAGTTTGATCGAATATGTGAGTGTATTAGGAAGAGTTCCGAACGTACCTAAAAATGAATAAAGATTCGACCTCGAAAGTCACTTCTTCCTATGATACATCGATAAGGAGTAATCGAACTTTGTTGAACGAAGTATGATTAAGTGTGAGTGAAGTTAAGTTAACTTACTTCTATAAGGTCATGTACTTAAGAGTAGTACATGAGGTTAAAATTAATTTAATCTAAAGAATGGCTTACAAAATCATGCAAGATAAGGGATTATAAGAAACCCTAACATATCCTAGGCGAAGTAGTTGGCGAGTTGTGCAAGTCGAAAGACTACATGTAATAATTAATCATGAGGGATCTTGTACGAATCGCCCCAAAAGGAGTTTGGGAACGATTGTTATTGAATGACCAATTTATGTTTTAAACATAAGTTTTGTAAACTATAAACCAAATCAATTTTATATATAAAGCAATTCATAAAATGTTCGTGAATACCTATTCCATTGGACTGAGCAACAATAGTTGCTTTAAGAAATATCAACTTTGTAGGAATTTCTTTTAGAAATTACTAGTAGTGAAATGGATTTAAATACAATCCAAGGATAAAATTGGTTACGAGGGATGAAATGAAACTAACCAAAGCTAAATGAACACAATGCATTAGAATGTATAATAATGTATTCTCACACATTGAAGAGAAACTATGAGTTTCTTATCAATATCTAGATTACATAATCCTCAGTTGTTAATTAAGCCATTAAGAGTATTAACTCTACAGTATGGTATGATGCACAAATCCAAAAAGGATTCCAAATACGTTATCGAAATATGATTTGGAAGTTGAACCCAAAGAGATATGATTCATCATCTGCAAATATATCTTCAAGAGCAAGACTAATGCATTTGGCATATAATGAGAAACGTTGATAAGAATAACATCATAAATTTTAATTGTTGAAATTCGGGAAATTTATTCATCATTGGATGTGCCCAAGTTAATGAATTTACTCACAAAATTATTGCTTGGTATGACTTTGTGTTTGGTACAAATGTGTTGAAGTGGAAAATTCTAAATAATGATTTAGAATGGACTGTTTGCACATAGCAACCAAAGTGTCTCGAAGTCAGCGGGAGCGACATTGAGTTTGTGGATTTTTGGATATGATCTAAGAAATGATACAAAAGTATCATTATATAAGCATCAGAATTGAATAAATATTTTGATAAAAATATCAAATAGTTTGATTTTCAGTCAAAATGTAAAGGAAGCGTGTTTCCATGATAAAGAACACTAAAAGGTACATAAATATTTCTAGACTATAAATAAACGACATACTGTTGATCGTTAACAATTTACTTACATTAAAATCAATGGTAGTTTGGTTGTTTAATACTCCATATTAGATTTAATAATTATATCTTTAAAGGATGTTGGGAATGTCCCAACGATATGCAAAACACCAGATTAAAATATTTAATATGGATATGTAAGATTGATTCCTTATGTATTGACAATAGGAATTATCATACATGTTGGATTGTCTATAATATCATAATTTGGTTATATAATTGATGCATAAAGCAAATATCAAATCCAAATTAAGATCACTAAATGGTAGTTTAGAGTGTGCTAAAGTATTTACGAAATACTAGAGAAATGTTTACAGAAACAACGAATTCTTTATGAAAGAGTATTTGAACTTGAACTTCCTAGGTGCTATCGAGTATACTATATCGATATTAAATTCATGTTCAAACGTTAATTAAGAAGATTTAAATTGGAAATGTTCCAAATAAAGATTGTGGCAGATTATAACTAAGCTAGGGTGGTTCCAAGTAATGAGAATACTACATCATTGTTATTATTTGATAACAATGTAATAATAAGAACTCACTAGAGGTTGAGAAACATACTTTGAATGGTTGCAAATGATAAAGGTAGTTTATCAACATCGGAGAGAGTTGATTGATAGAGTAGATAATTAAACAACATAGCAGATCCATTCACGAAGGATCTAACTCGATCAATTCTCACCAAACTAATCGAAAGGATGGAATTGAGATTCCATAATTAGCCCTAAGCGAAAGTGGGAGGTTGATAGAGGTATGACCTAGGGCCAACTATGCAATTTGTTACATATATCTAACTCAATAACCTATCTTGTTCAAATAAAAGGTGTTTTCTTTCTATTATATACTTGAACTGAAGTCAACTCAAATTCAAAATCTATGGCCAGAGCAGTTCTATTAATAATAATTGTTCTTATTGAACCAAGGATTTTGTGTTTGGACTAATGCAACATCTCAGTATTTTCAACCATTCGCATCTGCACATGTCGGATTTGAATTGCTCAAAATATCAGATTGTTAATTTTTATTTGGCAAACCTCAGCATATATAGTAAATAAATAATCACCGAATCACAGACATAGAGTAATATAACAATAAGTAGTGGAAACAAAAGAATAGTAGTTCATGAAACTACTATACACACACACACACACACACACACACACACACACACACACATATATATATATATATAACAGAGTTAAACAAGATACAATAGAAGTCTCCGTACAATAGTCAAATACAAGATAAGAATATATCACAGGAGTAAACTGAATAACTGCAAGCTGAATAGAGAGATGGGTCTCCAAGCAAAACTCCAAAGGTGAGTCTCGAATGCCGTGACACTCAGTCTGACCCGAGCGTAAAGCAAAATACAAAACACTCGAGTCAGGATTATAATTCTTATATCAATAAATCCAACTCAAGTGAAATATCAACTGAAATACAAGTAACTTAAAGGATGTTTGGGATAACCTTCGTCTAAGGATCCGTGAAACTATCTACTATGTAGTAATATACGCTATTATAATAATGTCTAAAGTAAAGTAAACTATTAAAATAGCATTAAGACGTTACATATATCCCCCTTAACACATTTTATAGTGCCATAGTCTATACAATACCATGATTCCCTGTAAACTGAAGTCATCAGAGGGCACTCCATAGGTACGATACAAAATAAACTCGTAATGGTCTCGATAGGATATGTGACACGGCGCAACTAGGCAATACCAGGGTAGATATACCAATTACACTTCCGGGCTGGTGGTAAAGCAAAGCCACAGTAATCGCCCACCGTGAGCCACACTCCCAAATCAAAGGTGCGCACGAAATCAATCACAAAGTAATAGATGACGGACGATGGAGTGTGTCCGATCAGAGGAGCTACCTCACTTATCCCGTCAATTGCTCCTGTTTTAGCCATCTTATGCTAACTCACGGGAGTTAGGTCCACGTATATACCTCAAATAGAACATCGCCACCATTCTACTTCATTTTGGAATTCCACCGCGTATATGTTTGTTAAAGTGGTTTTCGGTATTGGCAGAGAGTATGACAATATCCGATCCCGGTCTCTTTAACAACCAAACGTTATTATAACACCGCGGTCATTTCAAAATAGTACATACTTAAAAACCAAAATATCATTTCCATTTCAAAACCATATCAGTACGATATCATTTTCCACTTCAAATATATCCATTCCCAAAAATCATAGCACTTTCAAAGTTATAACACTTTCGAAACCAAAACACTTGAAATTATAACACCTTTGAAATCATACGCTTTGAAACCATAATACTTTGGAAAACCATAACTTTGAAATCATAACTTTCGCCACTTAATAGTTTAGATATTAGTAATAGTATATATATATATAATAAAATAGTTTATAAAATAAAATAGTTTATATAAAAATAGTTATAAGTTAAAATAGTTTATATAAAATAAAATAATTATAATATTAAATAGTTTATAATAAAATTAGTTTTATAATAAAGTAGTTATATTAAAAATAGTTTTATATTTAAATAATTTATAAAGTAAAATATACAAATAGGTTTAAATATAATTTAAAATACTTTATATAATAAAATAGCTTCCTCAAATTTCACAAATCGGTTCAAATCAACTCGAATTCAAAAATTCAAATCTAATTCAATCTCAATTCATCAAATTTAATTCAGTTCAGTTTCTCAATAAACTCTTTCAAATTATATCAATTTCGAATATAGATTTGAGCCACAAAATAAACCATTTCAATTTCAATATATTTCAAAGCTTTAAATATTCCACATTTTCAAAACTAAGTTTGATAACTTCATATATATCTAAATTTAACTTTATTATTATTTAGTTTTGAAATATTCACTTAATCAATCCAATATCATTTAAATAAACTTTAAATTACATTTGAAATAAACTAGGTATTCCTTCAATTTATTTAAACTTGACATATTTAATTTATCACTTTAAATCAAATCAAGTTATAGAATCATATAGGGGCGCCTTATCGAAGATTGTGAGAATAATGAAATGAAATTTTCCCTCCCGGTGAAATTTTAATGGCGTCTTCTTCTTTTTCTTCATCTTTCTCTCTTGATTCTTCTTCTTTTCCTCCTCTGTCTTTATCTTCCTCATATATTCTTTCTTCTTCTCTACATTCCTCCTCTTCCTCGACTCTTCTCTCATCTATCCATCCTTCCATCAATCGATCAGTTTCTTTGGTTCCTTCCAATGACACTGATAATCCTTCTTTGAACTCTATTTGGTCCTCACTCTTTAAATCTTTACCCCGCAATGCTGGATCTTATAAACCTGTTCATTTTGATTTCTTGCGGGATAAGCCACCATCTGTTTTGCCAGATATTGTGAAGGAGGAGGGTTTAAAGTACTGGAACAATCATTTAGTTGGGTTCTTTTTGGATGGTACGCTTTCTTTCTTGAGTGTAGTCAATTTCTTGAAAAGATACTAGAAACTCAAAGGTGAAGTTGATTTTAAATCGGATGGGTTTAATTTCTACTTTAATTTTTCAAATCAAGAAGACAAGGATATGGTGCTTAAATCGGATCCTATTTTTATAAGAGGAAGAATGTTCATTATTACAAAATGGGATCCATCTATTGGTAACACTCAAGCTCAAATTAAAAAAGTACCAGTATGGATTCATTTTCATAGGATTCCAATTATACTCTGGACGTTAGTGGGAATTAACTGGTTGGCTTGTCATGTTGGAAGATTGATTTGCTTTGATAGTAGTACTGAAAAACTTAAAAGATTCAAATATGCTAAGGCTCTAGTAGAAATTTCCCCTGAGTTTGAATTTCCTGAATCTATTCACATTCCACAATTGGGTAATAATTGTCCAGATGTTCTTTTATCTTATGATTGGAAACCTAAAATTTGCACGCATTGTAAATTTTTTGGTCATGATACTGTATCTTGTGAGTTTGTGAGAGAAGCTATAGATGTTGATGTCAGCAAGGTGCAAGTTTTGGGAGAGGATGTGAATAAGAATCAAGGTGAAATTGATATCAATAAAACTGATCAAAGGTGGAGAAATATCAATAGAAGGAATAAAGGGGTGTGGAAGAAGAAAGAATCAGTTGTCAAAGAAAGTAATCCCTCTAGTAGCATAGAAGTTCCTAAGGTTAAAGAGAATGAAGTATATAATGTAATTGGTTCTTGCTCTACTATTACATCCAATTCTTTTTCAGTTTTATCAAACTTTGATGCATCTACAGAAAATCCTGGAGTTCCATCTGATTCTTTTCCATCTGCTACATCCTTACCAATTGAAAATCTGTCAAATTCTGAAACCTTTACTAATGTAGTATCAACTGTTTTCTCTAACTCTACTTTTGCATCAACCTCTTGTAGTTCTCATTTTAGTTCCAAATCTCCAACCTTGTTAAGTTCAAATCTTCCTTCACCTTATTTGCATTTGTCTCCACCTAATCACATAATACTTCCACCTCCCCCTGAAACAGGTGATTTTTCAGTTGTATTGAATAACTCTGGTTCTATTAATACTGTGAAAACAGGTGATCTCAATAAAGGGAAAGATTATAAACCACAGGAAGTCTTACCATTATCCTCATCAAAAAATTCTCATCCAAGGCATACAAGGAAGAATCCTTCACCTCTGCTCCCTCCACTTCCTTCTAAATGAATAATATTGCTTTTTGGAATATAAGGGGGGCTAATTTGCCTTCTAAACAGCTTGAGGTTAAGAATCTTATAAAGGATAATGATATTCACTTGATGTGTATCTCTGAAACTAAACTTGATATTCAGTCTACCATTAAGGCTACTCGTTTGATTTCTCCTTCTTGGTCATATGATGATAATTTTGTTGAATCTAATTTTGGCAGATTGCTTACTTTATGGAACCCTCATACTTTCAAGCTTTCCAGAATAAGTGCCTCTGATCAATTCATACACTACAATTGTATTCATTTGCCTTCCAATATCAATTTCCTTCTTACTTCTGTTTATGCTCAAAATTCGTTATCTTTGAGACAAGCTTTTTTAGATCTTATACCATCATTGAACTCATCTTCTACCCCATGGCTAATTGGCGGTGATTTTAATTGTATGTTTGCTAGCAATCAAAAACTGGGTGGCTGTCCTTTATCTCTGAGAGATATTTCTTCTTTAAACACTGCTATAATTCATTCCAATCTAATTTCAGTTAAATACTTTGGCTCCAATTTCACTTGGTCTAATTGTAGTAGAAATGGAAATCCAACTCTATGTAAACTTGATCATATTTTCATAAATCTACCTTTTCTTCATCATTGGCCAAAATCTTTTTATGATATACTTCAGCCATCATTATCTGATCATTGTCCATTAATTTTTCACTGGGGAGTTGAAAATTTTTGTGGAGGGAAGCACTCTTTTAAATTTTTTAAATTTTGGACAAAACAGGTGGACTATCATGTTATTTTAAATAGGATTTGGAATATGCAATATGGCAGAGATCCTCTAACAAATGTTACTCTCAAGATGAAGGCGCTTAAATTTCATCTAAGGAATTGGTCAGCAGTTTTTTTTGGTAAGGACTCTAATCTTTCTACTCAAATTAGAAAGGAACTTATTAGGATACAGGAGGAATTGAGTGAAAGGCCATTTGACTCTGTCTTACAACACATGGAATTGCAACTAAAGAATGACTTAGATCAAGCTCTTGATAAGGAATTGTCATCAATCAAGCAGAAAATTCATATGAGGATGGAAAAAGAGGCAGATAGGAATACCAAATACTTTCATAATTTTTTAAAGGTTAAAAGAAATCGTGAATGCATTTCTCAGATAAAGGATATGAATGGAAATATGGTGAACTCCTTTGATGGTATTAATAATGCCTTTATTCAATATTTTACATCTATTTTAGCTCCAACAAGTTTTTTCATTCCTGATATAAACCCTCTCTTTGGTATTACTCTTCCAACCATATCCATCCCTCAGTCTAATGCTTTGATTTGTGAAATTACTGCTGATGAAATTAGAACTGCAGCTTTTAATTTAGATAGTGATAGTTGTGGAGGTCCAGATGGTTATAATGCATATTTCATTCAACAGAGTTGGAATAAAATTGGTGGTGATATTGTTAGAGCTATACAATATTTCTTTCAGCATAATAAACTTTCTGAGGGGTTGTCATGCACTGCCATTGCTTTGATACCCAAGATAGAAAATCCAACATCAGTTGCTGATTTTAGGCCTATTTTGTGTTGTAATATCATTTATAAAATCATATCAAAGGTTTTAACTAATAGATTACAACTTGTCTTGCCATCCATTATTTCTAATAATCAGGCTGCATATATTAGTGGAAGTTGAATCAGTGATAATATCCTATTGACACAAGAATTACTGTATGGTTATGAGAGGAAAAACATTTCACCAAGATGTATGTTGAAGTTAGATATTAAGAAGGCTTTTGACTCAATTGCTTGGAATTCTATTTTAGCTATTATGTCAAAGATGAATTTTCCTAAACCTTTTCTAGCTTGGATTTATACGTGCATATCATCACCAATGTATTCTATTTCGAGAGAGGGTGGTTTGTATGGTTATTTCAAAGGGCTTCAAGGTGTTAGGCAAGGTGACCCAATTTCTGCATGTTTGTTTATAATTGTCATGGAGCTTCTCAACACTATTTTGTTGGATCTTGTTGTTAAAAAAACTCCAGCTTCATCCTAAGTGTAAGAAACCTCTCATTACTCATCTCCTTTTTGCTGATGATCTAATAATATTCACAAAGCCTACTTATCATAATATACAAAGTATTATTACCTCTCTGCATTTATTCTATACCATGACTGGCCTGCAAATAAATCTATCAAAATCAAATATCTTGGTTGCTGGTTTAGATATTGCTCAGAAAAATAACATTGTAAAGTACTCAGGCCTTCAAGAATTATCCAAAAATTCTCATTATCTAGGATTGCCTATATTTAGCTCTAGAATTACCAAGCAAGACTGTTTGCCACTCTTTGAGAAAATTATTGAAAAATTGCAAATATGGCCAACTGATAAACTGTCACAAGCTGGTAGGCTTACAATTATTCAATCAATTGTTGTGGCCATGACAACTTATTGGACTAGACATTACATTCTTCCAGCTAAACTAATCAGTATGATATCCAGTGCACTTAACAAATTTCTCTGGCATGGTGATCCATTTTCTAGAAAGCTTATAGCAATTTCTTTTTATAAATTGTTTGATGCTAAAAAGTATGGTGGACTTGGTATTACAAATATTTTTCAATGGAACAAAGCTGCTATTTCAATATACTTTAATAAGATCTTTGAAGCTGATAAAAACCTATGGTCTCAATGGGTTAATCACAACCTTATTGGAGAGAGGAATTTTTGGACAATGCCTATACCACAAAGTTGTAGCTGGAGTTGGAGGTGAATTCTCAAACTCAGGGGGACTTTTATTCCTCACTTGCAATGCAATTATGTTCTGATTAAGGGTTTATCTTTCTGGCATTCTCCATGGGCTAAACAAGGTTTGATCTTAAGCTCTGTTGTTGATTATAATTTGAGAAGAAATTCGGGAATTCATGAGCATGCTACAGTTGATGAGTTTATACATGATGATGGTTTAGTTTTACCTTATTCTAGCTCATTCCAGTTAAGAAATTTGTGGAGTCTCATAACAAGCAGCCCCATTAGAAATAGTGATAATTTTCTAATCTGGTCAAATAAGGGTAAGAATCATTCAATAAGTCTTGTGTATAATATTCTCAGTCAAAATAGTTCTCTGTTCCCATGGCATTCATGAATTTGGAAGATTGGTGGAAATACTAAGGAAAACTTGTTGCTGTGGAAAGTGATGGCAAATGCACTAAATACTAAGGATAAGCTTTGTAGAATTGGTATTATTTCAGAGGATTTATGTGTTTTGTGCAATTTTGAAACTGAATCCAATACTCATTTATTCTTTGAGTGCTCTTTTGTATATCAAATTTGGTATAGGCTTCTATCAAATGGTGGATTTTATAAACCATCACCTCTCAGTTCAATTGAATGGTTTAATGTGTTTAAAGCAACAAGATGGAAGACTCGTATGACTAGGTTGCTGTTAAAGCTTCTTAAAAGAATGATTTACGTAGTGTGGACAGAGAGGAATAATAGAATTTTTGGTAATGGCAGTAAGAATCCATTGCAGCTGTATAATTTGATTCATGGCAGTATACTTAGAGACCTAAAGGATGAACATACATAAAGATTTCAAGGAATTATTCACATAATGCAGATGGTTTTTCCTCTGGATGTAGGGACCGGTCACTGAAGCACTTTTCTGGAATGCTGCAGTTAATGGCTCTGGGTTGCTGAAGTTTGTAGTGAAGCCAGAGATATAAATTTTGTTTTTGCTGAATGTAAACTTGTATCTTGTTGTTCATTCATTTGATTTGTTAAGATTGGATGTAATGGGTTATAGTGTTGTCATTGAGACTATTGTAATTCTTGCTTAAGTCAATAAATGAGATATACTCTTGCCTTTCAAAGTTATAGAATCATATCTTTAATCTCAAATTCAATAGGTTCCAAATTGATATTAAAATTAATATAACTCTCAAAAGAATAGATTTCAAATCAAATTAATTTTATCTTCCCATATTTAATTTATTCAAATTATTATAAAATCTATTTTTAAAACATAATTTTAAAAAATACTTAAACATAATATATATTAATTAAATCAAACTTATTATTAAACTTAAATCTTATTATTGAACTTATTTTATATTGAAACTAATTTATACATATTTTAAAATAGTAAAATTATAAGTAAATTCTTAAAATTTAAAATTTTAAAACTAACTTATAATTTTAAAAATCAAGAATTTAACAGTATATAAAATAACATTTATATATACAATATTTAAAAAAATTAATATTTAAATAAAACCATATATATCTTTTTAAACCTTGAAAATCATTTAGAATATATATATATATATATATATATATATAGACCAACGGTGTCTGTATATAATTCTCTATCCTATGGTCAAGTGATACGGATATTTATCATTTCAATCCGCAATTTAAATATCTATGGGTATATATCATTTCAATCCGCAATTTAAATATCTACAGGTATATATCATTTCAACCCGCAATCCCAAATTCAATTGAATGAAAATCGCTTGGGTTTATCATTTCAACCCATAATGATTTTCCCTTATTATAAAACATTGTTCGGGTATGTATCATTTCAACCCATAGTGAATTCTATACTAATAGGGAACTTGCAAAGTGATAACAGATATGATAACTGTATAACATGCATATATCATCAATATAAATAACAGATAATGGTGCCAGATGTCACAGGTGAATAGATAATAGCATATATATAGCAACAGAAAATTTTCCTCAAGGACAATTTTTAGGGCTTTTTTTAAATATAGGACATCCCACTAATAATTTCCTCTACAGGACAAATTATCGATTTGTCCTTCCAATCCACTTTCGTGCGCCTATTCTTCTTCTTCCTTTCAATCAAAATTTTTCTGTCACGATCCTGATATTTCTCGCAATCAAAGTATCGATCAATCTCGTTCTGTCATTTGAATATCGTTCTTCTTAAATTTCAAGTTCATCGATCAAATTTTTCTCACGCTCATTTGTCGATTTTTTCTTTTCATATTTTACTATGATCTCGTTTTTCTTCAAATTGTATTAATTAGGTATGCATATATTATTCTATTTTTTGTTCTTAATCTAGTAGAGTTAAAAAAATTGTTTGCGATTTTTAATTGCGTTCGTTTTCACAAATTACATGCAGTGTTATTTTTCTTGTATTACTGTTGAGATGATTGGAAAAGTATCATTGATTGGATTGTATATAAGGTTGTGATAGAGTGGAAAAGTATCATATCTTAGGTTCAGTTTCCTGGTATCATTTTTATTTTTTCTTAGTATCAATTTTTTTGATTATCAGTAATTAGGTATCAGTTTTTTTATACCTTAGGTATCAGTTTTCTGACATGGAAAAACTAATGTTCTAAATTGAACATGTTTTTACTAATGTTTTTTTCTGCAATGGTGATAATGTGGCATAGGTAGACCATTAGTCAAGCGTAAAGGAGGATTTTTCATATTTTCAGAACAAGCAAAACAGATGTGGAGAAAGCAAGCAGCTTGGTCATAATAAATGGAATTGTCAAGCTTCGAAGAGGATATGATTTGATTTTTCATTTTGAATTTGTTCAAATTAATAAGTGGATGTGTGAATTGGATTGGTGGTTTATTGTAATTGAATCTTTTGTTATTAATTTGTATTCAGTATAGCATATTATCAAATTGATTTTAATTTCAAGTATTTAGTATAAGTGATGGTATCAGTTTTAGTATCAGTTAAATGTTTTTACAGTATCAGTTTTGGTGTTTGTTTTTACAAGTAAGAGCAGCTTTATTTTAAGAACAGAACATCATTACTTCATAAGTATCAAATTGCAACAGAACATCATTACTTCATAAGTACAAGTACATTACATTACAAGTATCAAATTTAATTATGAAACATCACAATGTGAATTCAGTTCTTTCCTTTTCTTTCTTCTTCTAAGCTTGATATATATTTAGACAGACTCCAACAATGTTCATCATCTGTCAATATTGCATGTACAATCTTTCTCTCGTGGATAATATTTCCTTCTTTTCAAGTTTTATTGGTATTCTGCTTTTGTTCAGTGAAACGATGAATATCATTACAAATATTCTACAGTCAAGCCTGTCGAAACCAAAATGTAATGTTAGTATCAGTTTGCATAAGTTGTATTATCAGGTTTATAATTAATACAAAACACTGAATTTCAGGGATAATGGTACAAGCATATAGTATGCTTTGAATTAAAATATTTAACAGTTTTACTAGCACACTTAGTATCAATTTGTGTATGAATTTTTGTGTTTGTAGTTATTACTTTAAGATATATTTGATAAATATTTTGTTTTTTATTATGTTGTTATCTGTTTTGTTTTTGTAAGTGTCAGTTTTGTTTCTGTAGGTATCAGTTTCTTTTACGTAGGTTTCAGTTTTGTTTCTGCCGGTATCAGTTTTTTATGTAGGTGTTAATTTTTTTCCTGTAGTAACTGTTTATTTCTGAACTAAATGTTTTTGAAAGTGAGAGATAATATTTTTCAATATTTGTTTATGAATCAAATTCAATTAAATATAAAAGGCATACAATGATGCATAGAATTAAGTATGAAATTTTATAATGCAAAAACACAGATAATTTGAATAGTGAGCAACTTTCAATTGATTATGACTAGTAGTTTCAATTGTATTGTTCATTTTGTTGTCAGTAGATATCATTTTAATCAAAAAAAACTTACGTGTATTCTGCTTATTGTGCACACATTATTTGATGCATATCATCTGGTTTCACCTCCATGTCTGCTATGTTATTTCTTTTCCAGATTTCTTTGAGCATATCTGCTATTTTTTGTCTCTAATAAAGACAAAATGTTAAAAAGTTAGGTCATATTCACCTTTTTATCTGTAATAAGTAATTTTTTTAAAAGAAAGAGAAATCTCATACCAATTTTATAGCTTCTTTTAAACTGGATGTGGATTAACAAAATCATTATCACCCTATTATTTCAAAATAAAGACAATAAGTAATTTGTGAAACAAATTATGTTGAAATGTAACAATAGGTTGCGTATTAGCTGCAGTGAAATATTTTCAGTTAGAAATGTAACGATTTCAAGTTTACTGTAACTAGGTATCAGTTTGTACTAAGTAGGTATCAGTTTTTGTAAGTAGGTATTATTATTTTTTCAAGCAGGTATCAGTTTTTTGTAAGTAGGTATTAATTTTTTATCAATAGGTATCAATTTGTTGTAAATATCAGATTTCAACTAAATGATACTGACTGTTATTTTACCAAACGATTTACACTACATGATACCGACTATTATTTGCTGTAGGTAGGTATCAGTTTGTTGTAATTATTGGTCTTTTCTTTTACCAAATGATTTACAGGTATTATTTTTGCAATATCTCTCATGTTACAAAGTTACAATGTTTTTAATTTTACTAAATTGAGTTGTTTTTCTTCTGATTCTTCATCTGCAATTTTTTTGTCTTCTTCTTTCTAAGATTTTTCCTGTTTAACATTTTTGATAATATTAGAATACATTTAACAGTATGAAATTGTTAGTATTAGTTCCATAATTTTCTATTTCAGTTACCACGGTTTCTGTTTGTATTTTCTTTTGAATCGTTTTTTATTTCTTCTTTTTGTTCTTTGTTCTCTTTTTTGCATATTTTCTTCAACTTTTTTCTATGCAGCTATTTTTTGTTGCATGTTCTCTTCTTTGTTCTATGTAAAAAATTCACGGTTACTATAATAAAAATATACTAAATTTGTTATACTTGATTTTATAGTATCAGTTACCTTTTCTGGTATACTTTCTGTTGTTTCTGGTTTGCTTTCAATTGTTGTATTATTTTCATGTCTTCTTTTTGTTCTTTTTTCTCTATTTTGCTTTTCCTCTTCTTCTGATGTAGCGTTTTAAGTTTTAACTTACTACTTCTTCACTTTGCTGTCTTTGGTATCATTTCCACTAGAGGGAGGTTTCCCTCTTGTATCATTGCGTTTTCTCTTTGAATATCTACTGTTGGAAGTGATTCGACATTTTGATTTTCACTTTGTTGCTCCACTTTCGATGTAGCTAGGGTTTCTCCGACTGTCGACTATTGTGCTTGTTGTTCGTCAGCTGTCGATTGTTGCGGCTGTGTTGGAGATGTAGATTTGTTTCTGGTTTGCGGTGCCATTTTTTTCGAGCAAAGTTTCGTCAAATTCTGAGTCAAAGTGAGGAGGAGGAGGAGACGAACAAAATTCTTTGTTTTTGTTTTAATTTGTATTTGGGCTTTGGGCTTTGTCCTTGCTGTAAAAAAATTTGCGCGTGTCCTTGTGAGTAATTATTTACTTTATTTGTCCTTTAAAATTATTTACTCTATATACCAATGTAAATAACTAACAATATCATATTTCAATTGTCGTTCCAATTGAAATCAAATTTAATAGACATAAAAACGTTAATCGTGAGTGATTGCTCACCTTTCGAGGCTAGAGAGGATAGACAATGAAATTGAGTTATTAAACGCAAGCACGACTTCTAAAGCAAAGCTAGATTTGCACAAATTTGATGACAAAGCTGATAAATATGAATAGACGAAATCAAATTGGAACTGGATCAATGAAGATAATGGGTATCAGTGAACTTATATATATATATAACTATATTTATATAAATCATATTCTAAATTCACACTTATATTATATATATATATATATATTTCATAAAAATCATTGTTTCAGATTGAAAATACATATATAAAAGAAATCAAACATAAATTTAAAATAATATTTATATTCATTTTCAAATAAATAGTCAATCCCAAACGTACTATATCTATATGCATTTGAAAACCAAGTTCCCATATATATAAACAAATGTATATACACATGTACACAAACTTACATACATGTTAAATATGGCTTATATACTTATGTACACGGCAACATATTATATACAGATATATGCATATAACTATATATATACCAGATTATATAAAGTGAAAATTAGCCATAAGGGCCTTTTTAGTAAATGCAATTAGTTTCTAGGACACACAACTGAAATAATTATTTTTAAGGACAAAATGCAAAATAATTAGTTTCTAAGGCCTAAAAACCTATGTAATTATGTCCTTGAAAGTAATTGGACTGCTGACTTTGTCCTTAAAAGAAATTATTCTGCTGACTTTGGCCTTGAAATTAATTCTTATGGATGTGCGTCCTAGAAACTAATTGTACTGCAAAATTTGTCCTTTTAGTGAAATGCCCCTCATACAAACTTATATACTTTTTACCTATAACAGATCTTATGGTTTTTATATACATCATATAAGCAAACAGAACCAACACATTATAAATCAATATCAACTATATCAGTTATTATAGATAACTTATATAAAATTATATATATATATGCAGACAATATGTAAATGCAATTATATACAGATATACTCATTGCAAAATATCAACATAATATTATATATAGCAAAAAAATACTAATATACCATGGTACATATGTATCAAGGTACTAACACACACACACACACACACACACACATATATATATATATAAGCTATTATACAAAAATCTGGAAACATATAAAACTCAAATGACACAGATTACATACCATAACAATACAACTTACTGTAGTTATAAACTAACATGAGCTTGCTTTTAAAAAAGATCTAATAGATCATAGTTATTATAATATATATATATATGTATAGTAGATCGTAACATACACATACACTGTGTAAATTTATATTCGAAATATATATATATATATATATATATATATATATATATATATATATATATAATTGTATAACCTATACAGAGTTTATAACTTATATATGATTAACTCACATATAATGGTTTAACATATATATAACCATTGTAAAATAGACAACTCATATATAACTTGCATTATAAATAAACATGTTAGACTTTATGCGAAAAATATAAGTATACATTTCGAAATCCAATTAATATATACAGTCGTTATAACCTTATGCAAAATATATTTACATTTCAAACTGTTAACTTTATAAATCATATAATACATAACATATATATATTCACAGACCTCTAGTTCTTTTACTTTATGTATATAAAGTTTAAAATCTCAAACTCATTATATATACGAACCTGGAATATGCATATTCCCTTTTCAAAGAAAGAAGGGTTCGGCAAGGAGTGGGAAGAGGAGGAGATGGGAAAAGATGAAGGTGGTTGATGCCGAGTTAGGTGATTGTGTGCATGCTGTCAAAGGGGAAGAGAGCGAGTTTTGGGTATGGTTGTGCTAGTGGGAGGGTGAGGTGGCGATAGGAGGTGATGCTCGATGTAGGGTGGAAAGCATGGATCTAAGTTCGGTGTTTGGGAGAGGGGATGTGGCCGATCATGGAGATAAAGACGTGAGCAAGGAGAGATAAGCAGGTAGGTAAAATATGAGCTTTATATTATTTTCATTTTTTTATGCATGAAGCAGCAAGTTAAACAATGGTGAATCGAAGCAAGAAGATGAGGGCGGAGGGTTTTCCAGAGAATGAAAAGAAGGAGGAAGGAGACATGGTTATCGGGGCAATATAAGGAAATAAAATGTAAAGGCACGAACAAAAATCAATGAACCAAAATAAACGTCAACAACGAATAGTCACAGTCAAAATCATTTCAAGGAATATAAAACGGCTATACAGTTCACAATAGAAACAAATGGTCACAAGTAAACCAAAAGGCACGGAACCGGTACCGATATGGTCCAACATTTTACAAATTCCACCACGTACCAGACTTTAAAACATAGAATTGAATATAATGCAGAGATCAGCACGACGAGATGATCAAAACGGTATACAGATATCAGCGGTACGATCATCCAATCAAATCTCGATATCAGTACCAAAAATGCTGTTAAAACGCCAGAATTAAGATAAATGGAGAAATAGTAGTCCAAATTTGGAGAAACGAAATATGACGTCTCACTCAGAAGATGATTTACAAATTTATTATATAAAAATATTTTATTACCATCAAATATTAACTGATTTAAATTTAAATAAAATTACATAAGAAAATAAACTTTCATATTATCTAATGAAAATTTACCATTTGCTATGTTTAAATATACATATTCCAAATATCAAAATTTTATTTCCAGATTCAATTATTTAAAATTTCATAAAATTTAGTTAAATACAATATAAAAATTATTAAAAATTTACGGGTCGTTACACTCTCCTCCACTCAAAAATTTTTGTCCTCGAAAAGGGACGAGGTAGAAGAATAGAAACAACCAGAAAGAAAAATAGATTTGGAAACAAAATAATATTTTTTATTTAAAACCATATAAATTTCAATTTTTAAATAAATTAATATTAAACAATTTAGTTTTAATCCATTTTATTAAATCAATAAATAGTCATTCAATTTGAATTTTTTAGTTCAAACTGTCAATTCAAGCCACATAAATTTCATTTAGTTTTTAAATTGATTTCAATTCAATTATTTCAAGTTTAAATATATATTCAAAAATTTTGGCTTCATTTATAATTGGAAACAACTTTTACAAAAATTTAAGAGTTAAATTTCTTATTAACTTCAAACAATTTATATATATATATATATATATATATATATATATCAAATCTATAATCATATACCTATATATATTATAATTCAAATCATACTTAAGGAATTCAAATCAAATTCGTTCTTTAAAACAAATTGTAGCAAAGCTATAGAATGGTCTCTCCACTCTGAAACTCGAAAATGAATGTCGATGATGCTGTAGTCATCACCAAAATTATTTTCCAGCGACAAAAGAGAAGAGTACCAATTTAAACATTTAAAAATTCTTTGGAAATGATTTCTATTCGAAAATACTTTCAATAATATATATATTTAAAAAAAATTAAAACCAAAGTTTGGAATTGCCGAAAATTAAATTCTCAAATTCTAATTTTTATATTCAATTAAATTTCCAAAATAGTTTCTAAACCATGTTTTTATAATTCCATTTATTTATATCATGTGACAATAGTCACTGATTTACAAAGCAATAAATGAAATCAAATATTATCATTTCAAACAACCAATTCATTTAACTATTTAATTTCAAAAAATTTACTTTTATATATATAAATACAAAATCTTATTATGTCAGTTTGCTATGTTCAAGTATTTTGGAATTTCTATCGATAGCATTGACCAGACGAATTGATCGAAACTCCAAATCAACATCAACAACTAAAACAACACAACATATCAAACATTTTATATTAATAACAAATACAGTCCCTCACTCAATTATTCCAGAATGGATTTCAAAACAAATATAGAGGTCCTAATTTAGAGAGACCCAAATCAATTAGAATTCTGACTAGAAGATAAACTCGATAGGGAGATAAGAATGATTAAGTAGTAAAAGAGAAAAGATGAGTATTCTGATATTAATCAGGGGTGACCTTAATCGAGTTAACCGAGACTTCAAGAATAAGATCAATGCAGAATCCATAGGCAACTCAACATCTGATCGATAGAGTTCGGGCATAGCAAGAGATAGCAACATCTAAACCGTCAATATAGAAATCTTCGGTGAATCGATGCCTGTTGTAAAGGAGTTTCACCCCTTTACAAATCATTCAAAGATCGACGAGACAACCAATTTATTATAGAGATCTGGAGTTATGTGATACTCCAGATTCAAAAGAATATAAATAGGGAGAGACAAGAACGGATTTCAGAACGAATGGGAGAGTACCAAAATTCAAAGGAAATTTGAATCAAAGAGAAAGAGTGTAACAACACGCATATTTATCGATTTTATACTTAAATATTTTATTTAAATATTTTATCGTTCGTCGGATTTTAGTCCGAAAACCTACTTTTTGCAAACAGTCGAATTGGGACTCGAGACCCCTCCCATTGAGTTCAAAATGCCGTTTGCAACCTTTTTGAGTATAAGCTTCGATATATTTGGAGTAAGTTGATTTTTGCTACTTTTTCACTTAGGGCTTTGGGTTGGGTTCAGCCTAATGTTGTAACTTATACTCAAATCTGAGCCACTCCTCCCCATTCACCCTCACTTTCTCCTCTTTTCAGTTTTAAAGCATCAATGGTGGGAGAGATGGGAAATTAAAACTCCAAAACCCTATTTTCCTTTTTGCAAATCAAGCTCTAGCTCCAAACTAATAGAAGAACCCATTAGTAAGCTTCTCTTCTTCTTCTCCAACTCTTTCTCTCTTTGATTTCAGAAAATTCCTAAACCTAATTTGGGAAATGTTTCTCTTTTTAGCTTAGAATCAAGCTTCTTAAGTTGGATTTGAAGAGTGGTTGATTCCCCTTTTGCTTTCAAGCTTCTTTTTCAATTGCTTGGGTTCAAAGGTGAGATTTTTATCTCACGTCTTAGTCTATAACTATCTTCGATTGTTAGGTATGAATTCCTAACACTTATTCGTGTGCATTTGCTTTTGTTTTGGATTGATTTGGTGAAAATTTCAATTTTTAGTGTTTTGGGTTCAATTCTTTAAAAATCATAGCTTTGATGTTTGAATGTGTTTTTTATTATGCATCGAAGAGCTTATAGGGTCGGGTGGTCGATTGGCATAAACCCTTAGCGTCGTTGCTCGAGCGAATGCAATTTGATCGAGATTTGCACCTCATTTGAAATAGGGCATGGGAATGCTGGCAACAGGTTCGGCCGACCGAGCCCCTGGGCCGGCCGACCGACCTGTAGCCCAGGCACTTCTTGCCTCTATTTGGAAGTGCTGGTTACAGGCTTCGGCCGACCGAGCCCCTGGGCCGGTCGACCGACCTGGTGCCCGAGCACTTCCAACCCCTGGTTCGGTCAACCAACTCAGGGAGTCCGGTTGACCGACCTGCTGCTATTTGCCAACTATGCCTATTTTGCCTAGTTGTCTGAATTTCCAACTTTAATCGATTTATGTTATTTCCCTATTTGTTGTTATCATTTGTTATTGACTTTGATGACTTATTTTCTTCAGGAATTCTTGGAATATCCATTTCGATGGATTCGGTATCGATTTCTTTGGATTCTATTCACGTCTTCAAATGTGAATTTTAGTGATTGATTGTTCCTACAATCTTCTTTGTGATTTTTCACTTTAAAAATATAACGATTTTCTATACTAGTAGTAAATATCAAAACTCTTTCTTCAAATGATTTCAACACTATTTTATTACAAAGCTCGTTTTCTCAAACCGATTTCCAATCTTTTAGTATATACAAACCTTTACCTCACTCGTATGAGAAATCTAATTAAACGGCTTAGTAAAAAAAGTGGTATGAAATGCTTGCATTTATTTCGTCGGTTAATTCTTGGACTTGTTCGATTGAATCTCTTGTGACAATTTTCTAGTGGAGATTTACAATTTGTTAGTAAATATTTAAGTTAAGCTAGTGGTTATGGGACATGAAGCTAAGCTCATATATTTACTAGCTTACTATAATCGACACTTCTCTTTGATCATGACGATCATTTTATGTTTTAGACTAGCATGTGCGATGTCTTTGCTTTTGATTCATTGGATGTACCGTTTGCACTACATCAATGGTATGCTTTTGATACATTGGATGTACCATTTGCACTACATCAATGTCTTTGCTTTTGATACATTGGATGTACCGTTTGCACTACATCAATGTCTTTGCTTTTGATTCATTGGATGTACCGTTTGCACTACATCAATGATATGCTTTTAATACATTGGATGTACCGTTTGCACTACATCAATGTCTTTGCTTTGTGATTCATTGGATGTACCGTTTGCACTACATCAATGTCTTGGCCATCCTTTTCTTGTGATTTCTGGATTCGTGTGTTGAATTCTGGAATTTATGTTTCACCAACTTTTACGATTGGCATTGATATATATGTCATTTATTGTGGCTTGGTGAATGAAGTTAGGAGTATGACATTCCTTTTTATCTTCGAGAAGATCTTGCGATATTGATTAATCTCTTATTGATTTTTCAATTATTTATTTATCACAGCTTGGCATTGTGATTATTATACGTTTAGTCATATTTCTTATTCTATATCATTTCATCTGATATTTATAGCTAGACTGATCCGTTTATTATTTTCTTATTAAATAATACTCGGGTCAGACCGAGATGTTACAGGTGCTTCTGCTTGACTTCTCATCCTGGATCATTACTTTGACTTTTGGCTAACTACTTAGATTAGTAGTTAATTTTGTTGTATATACTTGAGATATAGACTCATGGTTGTATTCTTTTGTATAGCACGTGTTGCTATTCTTTTGTATTATTGTGGATCTTTTTGACCACTACCCTGATATACACTTTCATGTGTTAGTTATTTATTCATATCTTCTTCCGCCTTTGTGATATGAATTATCTGTGACTGATTTGTGTTATGCTCATTTCTATATTTGTTTCCGAAGATTATTATAGCCACTGTGTAGTAGCTTTGTGTTTGTATCCGTATGTCGGATTTCCTCTTGAAATAAAATGCATGTTATACTATCTGACATATCGGTGCTCGCGCAAAGCTATTACACGGATGGTCGCTCCTCAACAGCCTTATTCTCCGTGCTAGTTGACAGCATTGCACCGTAGTGTTCTTGGCTAGCGTGGGTATAGAGGTGTGGCATCACAGCATGGTATCAGAGCCAAACTTCGGAACAATGCAGAATAATTTAACAAGGATCATAGTCCTAAGTCCTTCTTAGGAGTCGTGCTTTAGGATTTAATTCGAGTCTTCGTACTGATTCATCCTATTTTCTTTATGATTCCTTGTCTTATCTATCAAGATTGCTTGATATTTATTTTGAGAATAACTTTTTCCTCTTCTTTCTTTCTTTCTTAAAGAAGAGAAATGGTTAGACCTGGCCGTCCCAGTGCCGGTCAATCTAGTGCTACTCCCTAAGATGGAGTTTTTATGTCTGCCCAGCAACTTCTTGACCTTGTCACGAATGCTCAAGCAGCTGGTTCTAATCCGGAGCCTGCTCATCCTAGAACCGGTTTTGCACGCTTGTGTAGAGACCACACCGATTTGGGTGGAAGGCCATTCAGGGGATCCGAGAGTGTTATTGAAATTCAAGCTTGGTTCAAATCATGCGATCGCATCTTTTCTCGCATGAACCTTATTGACCTTCATCAAGTCCAAGTGGCTTCTAGCATGCTCTAAGAAAGAGCGTTAGATTAGTATGAGCTTTTAATTTCTGAAATCGTTGAAGCGGATCTTACTTGGGAGCAATTCCGGGAAAGGTTCGAATTGAAGTTTGTGCCGGAGGCTGAAAAAGTAACCTTAGCCCGGCGTTTCATAGACCTTGTTCAAGGTGAATCTTCTGTGACAGACTATGTCGCATCTTTCGAATCTCTTTCTAAATACGGGGTTGAGTATATTAATACCCCAATGAAGAAAAATCGGAGATTTGTCTATGGCTTGAATAAGAATCTTAAGAAGCCATTACTTCTGAAACTTGAAGTTTCTTTTGATCAGCTTATTGATATCGCTCTTCGCCTTGAAGAGGCCGATAGAGAGAGTAATGTTGAAGTTGTGATTGCTAAACAGAACTTCAACGACAACATGAAGAGGCCAATTAAATTCAAAGGCCTCATTCCCAACAAGAAAGGGAGGCAGGAAACCCCAGTAGCAAAAGTTCCTACCTCTAGTCGTGGACAATGCTACAATTGTGGTTCCACGGACCACTATGCAAGGGAGTGCCCGAAACCCCTCTTTTGTCGTTATTGCAAAGGTTCGGGTCATCTTTTATCTTCGTGTCCTAAGATTCCAAGCAAGAGAGAAGGAAAGCTGCAAGCCCCTAACAACTCTTCTCTTGGTCAAGGTATTTTTCACTCAATCCTTGATGGCATTGTTTTATTTTGTGATCTTCTTGTTTGAGTTCTTTTGATATGGGTTCCATCTCACTATTTTATATCAAGAGAACTTGTGATTCTTTTTCTTTAAACATTTATGGGCTTGATGACTTCTTTGAGGATTGCGAATCCGGATTAGTGGATCCGCAACACTCAATTTGCTTTCTATTGATGTCGAAATTATTTTATGTGATTTTTCTTTCCGAGCCGATTTTTACTTAGGCTTTGGAATTTACTTTTGTACGGATGGGCTTAATTATTATGAGGCCATATCCTTTGTCCCGTGTGGACTATTCATCTTCGATATTTTCAATCTGTTAAGCAGATTTCTATTTTCCTTTATGATTTTGATTCCAACTTGATGGCATCATTTTATTCCTTAAGCCCACTTATAAGGAAAGTGTTATTTCTCTCATTCATGTAGTTTGAGAAATTTTCCGGTATTTTTGAGCTTGTCTTAGGATTATCACCTAAGTAATCTTTTGTATGGTGCTAAGGTCTTTTCAGTTTGACCTTACCACCGGTTTTCATTTGCTATGAGTTGCGGAAGTTAGCATTCCACTTACCGCATTCCGCACTTGTTATGATTCCTATGAATGAATTATTATGTCATTCAGTTTGTCCAGCTTATTTCATCCATTTTAGGTATCGAGCATTCTATCGAATATCTCGATGATTCCATTTTTTGCATTTATTGATTTTGGATGAAAATAGCAATTTAAAATTTTGCAAAATCTTTTTCATAAGATTTAGTTATAAGTATAACTGGATTTTTGTTCTTCAAACGAACAAAGAATATTCTTAGACGTTTTTGAGAAACTTACTTATCCTATAGAATATGATTTTGTGATTGTATTGCACATTTAGTGTTTTAAGAATTCTGGTCGATGCGCTTGATCAACGTTATCATAAGAATCTCCTAAACGCTTTGATGAGACAGTCAGACACGATATATTGACTTGTAAAAATGTAAATTTTTGTAGAAAGATTACTACATAAAAATAAAAGTGTAATTTTGAAAGTTTTAACTTTTCGAGAAAGAGGATTATTTAAAAGAACTCTTCCTTTTGATACTCTTATTCTTGTGATTCCTTAAGGGGAACCAAGACTTTGCTATTTGTACCGATACTAGTCGTATTGGTTTGGATGCCATTCTCTTCCAAAGGAGAACGTGCTATCACTTGTGCTTCTAAATCATTATAGATTATCGAGACTAGGTATGCCACTCATGATCTAGTGCTCGCGGCTATTGTTTTTACGTTTGGAATTTGGCATCATCATATTTGGATGAGAAATTTGTTCTCTACCTCGATCATAAATCTTTGGAATATTTATTTTCTCATAAGGAACTTCATGCCGACTCGAGTTCCTGGCATCTTATGATCTTGATATTCTTTTTATTCCCGAAGGGGAAATCGTGTCGCCAATACGTTTTGTCGTAGGCAATAGGGTGTTGATTCTTTGATGATGTTGGAATGGAATTATCTTTTTATCAAGTTCATCGAACGTTTTGATATACTTCGTTTTATTGAGCTTTATCTCATTTTTTTATGGACTAGCGTTCGATGTTCTTTTATGGTGTTCGGTTCATCGGATGTACTGTTATTATACTACATCGATGTTCCGTCGTATCTGGATATATGGATGTACCATTATTATACTACATCGTTGTTCCGGTTTATCGGTTCATTGGACGTACCGTTTTTGTACTACGTCGGTGTTCCGAAATTATTCGGGCTTTGGTTCATTGGGCGTACCGTTTTTGTACTACGCTGATGTCCCAAATTATTTGAGTTTCTAGTTTCTCGGGAGTACTGTTATTATACTACATCGTTGCACCAGCTCAATTTTCTGCTATTCTTGACGTTCTCCACGTCTTTTATCTACAGAAATGCCTTAGGGATTTCGGTTTTTATTCTTGTGCCCGGTGATATTGTGGAAATTGAAGTTTCACCAGATTTGATTTATGAGCAACATTCCATTCGCATCATTGCTTCGGAGGTTGAGCGCCTTCGGAATAAAGATATTCTTCTTGTGAGAGTTCAATGGTTCTCAAATCTTAGGGATTACTCTTGCGAATCTAGAGAATTCATCGAGCGATCCCGTTCGTGCTAACTCTTTCGTGCTCTTTATGGTGAACTTCTTATTTCAATTTTCTTTTGTGTTGATATGCTTTTATGGTTGTTACTCTTTATTTTCTTCTTAAGTATTGCAAGGACGCAATTTCTTTAAGGAGGGGAGTCTGTAACAACCCGCATATTTATTGATTTTATATTTAAATATTTTATTTAAATATTTTATCGTTCGTCGGATTTTAGTCCAAAAACCTTCTTTTTGCAAACAGTCGAATCGGGACTCGAGACCCCTCCCATTGAGTTCAAAATGCCGTTTGCAACCTTTTTGAGTATAAGCTTCGATATATTTGGAGTAAGTTGATTTTTGCTACTTTTTCACTTAGGGCTTTGGGTTGGGTTCAGCCCAATGTTCTAACTTATACTCAAATCTGAGCCACTCCTCCCCATTCACCCTCACTTTATCCTCTTTTCAGTTTTAAAGCATCAATGGTGGGAGAGATGGGAAATTAAAACTCCAAAACCCTAGTTTCCTTTTTGCAAATCAAGCTCTAGCTCCAAACTAATAGAAGAACCCATTAGTAAGCTTCTCTTCTTCTTCTCCAACTCTTTCTCTCTTTGATTTCAGAAAACTCCTAAACCTAATTTGGGAAATGTTTCTCTTTTTAGCTTAGAATCAAGCTTCTTGAGTTGGATTTGAAGAGTGGTTGATTCCCCTTTTGCTTTCAAGCTTCTTTTTCAATTGCTTGGGTTCAAAGGTGAGATTTTTATCTCACATCTTAGTCTATAACTATCTTCGATTGTTAGGTATGAATTCCTAACACTTATTCGTGTGCGTTTGCTTTTGGTTTGGATTGATTTGGTGAAAATTCCAATTTTTATTGTTTTGGGTTCAATTCTTTAAAAATCATAGCTTTGATGTTTGAATGTGTTTTTGATTATGCATCGAAGAGCTTATAGGGTCGGGTGGTCGATTGGCATAAACCCTTAGCGTCGTTGCTCGAGCGAATGCAATTTGATCGAGATTTGCACCTCATTTGAAATAGGGAATGGGAGTGCTGGCAACAGGTTCGGCCGACCGAGCTCCTGGGCCGGGCGACCGACCTGTAGCCCAGGCACTTCCTGCCTCTGTTTGGAAGTGCTGGTTACAGGATTCGGCCAAACGAGCCCCTGGGCCGTCGACCGACCAGGTGCCCGAGCACTTCCAATCCCTGGTTTGGTCAACCGCCTCAGGGAGTCCGGTTGACTGACCTGCTGCTATTTGCCAACTATGCATATTTTGCCTAGTTGTCTGAATTTCCAACTTTAATCGATTTATGTTATTTCCCTATTTGTTGTTATCATTTGTTATTGACTTTGATGACTTATTTTCTTCGGGAATTCTTGGAATATCCATTTCGATGGAATCGGTATCGATTTCTTTGGATTCTATTCACGTCTTCAAATGTGAATTTTAGTGATTGATTGTTCCTACAATCTTCTTTGTGATTTGTCACTTTAAAAATATAAAGGCTTTCTATACTAGTAGTAAATATCAAAACTCTTTCTTCAAATGATTTCAACACTATTTTATTACAAAGCTCGTTTTCTCAAACCGATTTTCAATCTATTAGTATATACAAACCTTTACCTCACTCGTATGAGAAATCTAATTAAACGGCTTAGTAAAACAAGTGGTATGAAATGCTTGCGTTTATTTCGTCGGTTAATTCTTGGACTTGTTCGATTGAATCTCTTGTGACAATTTTCTAGTGGAGATTTACAATTTGTCCGTAAATATTTAAGTTAAGCTAGTGGTTATGGGACATGAAGCTAAGCTCATATATTTACTAGCTTACTGTAATCGACACTTCTCTTTGATCATGAGAATCATTTTATGTTTTAGACTAGCATGTGCGATGTCTTTGCTTTTGATTCATTAGATGTATCGTTTGCACTACATCAATGATATGCTTTTGATACATTGGATGTACCGTTTGCACTACATCAATGTCTTTGCTTTTGATTCATTGGATGTACCGTTTGCACTACATCAATGATACGCTTTTGATACATTGGATGTACCGTTTGCACTACATCATTGTCTTTGCTTTTGATTCATTGGATGTACCGTTTGCACTATATAAATGATATACTTTTGATACATTGGATGTACCGTTTGCACTACATCAATGTCTTTGCTTTTGATACATTAGATGTACCGTTTGCACTACATCAATGTCTTTGCTTTTGATTCATTGGATGTACCGTTTGCACTATATCAATGATATGCTTTTGATACATTGGATGTACCGTTTGCACTACATCAATGTCTTTGCTTTGTGATTCATTGGATGTACCGTTTGCACTACATCAATGTCTTGGCCATCCTTTTCTTGTGATTTCTGGATTTCGTGTGCTGAATTCTGGAATTTATGTTTCACCAACTTTTACGATTGGCATTGATATATATGTCATTTATTGTGGCTTGGTGAATGAAATTAGGAGTATGACATTCCTTTTTATCTTCGAGAAGATCTTTGCGATATTGATTAATCTCTTATTGATTTTTCAATTATTTATTTATCACAGCTTGGCATTGTGATTATTATACGTTTAGTCATATTTCTTATTCTATATCATTTCATCTGATATTTATAGCTAGACTGATTCGTTTATTATTTTCTTATTAAATAATACTCGGGTCAGACCGAGATGTTACAGGTGCTTCTACTTGACTTCTCATCCTGGATCATTACTTTGACTTTTGGATAACTACTTAGATTAGTAGTTCATTTTGTTGTATACACTTGAGATATAGACTCATAGTTGTATTCTTTTGTATAGCACGTGTTGCTATTCTTTTGTATTATTGTGGATCTTTTTGACCACTACCCTGATATACCCTTTCATGTGTTAGTTATTTATTCATATCTTCTTCCGCCTTTGTGATATGAATTATCTGTGACTGATTTGTGTTATGCTCATTTCTATATTTATTTCCGAAGATTATTATAGCCACTGTGTAGTAGCTTTGTGTTTGTATCGGTATGTCGGATTTCCTCTTGAAATAAAATGCATGTTATACTATATGACATATCGGTGCTTGTGCAAAGAAATTATATGGATGGTCGCTCCTCAACAGCCTTATTCTCCGTGCTAGTTGACAGCATTACACCGTAGTGTTCTTGGCTAGCGTGGGTATAGAGGTGGGGCGTCACAAAGAGATTCAAGCTCGAACGAAAGTGATTCTATAATCAAATTTTACTATATGTGTTAAGTTTGCATAAAACCAGAGCTCTGATACCAACTGTAACGGATAACGCCAGTATGATAACGCTCACCATAGCTTACAGTCGTACCTATGTCAGTTTTTACGGCCAGCCTCTCGACTATACCAACCCCGCAGGGACATGTAGGAGTAAGAGTCAACCGTTCGCTACCAAACCAAGAAGCAAGAACCACCTATCATGCTGCACCCGCCAAGTGCATAAACAAACACACATGTGGATTTGAATTGCTTAAAATATCAGATTGTTAATTTTTATTTGGTAAAACTCAGCATATACAGTAAATAAATAATAATAGAATCAAAGACACAGAGTAATATAATAATAAGCAACGGAAACAAAAGAATAATAGTTCATGAAGCTACTATACATAGAAGTCTCCATACAATAGTCAAATACAAGATCAGCATATATCACAGGAGTCAATTGAATAACTGCAAGCTGAATAGAGAGATGGATCTCCAAGCGAAGCTCCAACTCCAAAGGTGAGCCTCAGATGTTGTGACACTCAGTCTGACCCGAGCATAAAGCAAAACACAAAACACTCGAGTCAGGATTAACATTCTTATGTCAATAAATCCAACGCAAGTGAAATATCAACTAAAATACATGTAACTTTAAGGATGTTTGAGATAACCATCCTCTAAGGATACGCAAAACTATCTACTATGTAGTAATATACGCTATTATAATAATGTCTAAAGTAAAGTAAACTATTAAATTAGTGTTAAGGCGTTACCCATATCCTCTTTAACACATTTTCCAGTGCCATAGTCTATACAATACCATGATACCCCGTAAACTGGAGCTATCAGAGGGCACTCCATGAGTACAACACAAAAAAACCTCGTACTGGTCACGATAGGGTAGGTGATACGGCACAACTAGGCAATGCAAGGGTAGATATACCAATTAAACTTCTGAGCTGGTGGTAACACAGAGCCCCAGCAATCGCCCACCTCGAGCCACACTCCCAAATCAAAGTTGCACACCAAATCAATCACAAAGTAATAGAATGGCATACGATGGAGTGTGTCTGATCGAAGGAGATACCTCACTTGGCCCGTCAATTGCTCCTGTTTTGGTCACCTTATGCTAACTCACAGGAGTTAGGTCCACGTATATACCTCAAATAAAACGTCGCCACCATCTTACTTCATTTTGGAATCTCCACCGCATACATGGTTGTTAAAGTGATTTTCGATATTGGCAGAGTGTATGACAATATCCAATCCCGGTCTCTTTAACAACCAAACGTTATTATAACACCGTGGTCATTTCAAAATAGTATATACTTCAAAACCAAAATATCATTTCCATTTCAAAACCATATCAGTACGATATCATAATTCACTTCAAATATATCCATTCCCAAAAACCATAGCGTTTTCAAAGTTGTAACACTTTCGAACCAAAACACTTGAAATTATAACACCTTTGAAATCATACACTTTGAAATCATAATACTTCGGAAAACCATAATTTTGAAATCATAACTTTCACCACTTGAACAGTTTAAATATTGGTAATAGTATATATATATATATAATAAAATAGTTTATAAATAAAATAGTTTATAAATAAAATAGTTTATAAATAAAATAGTTTATATAAAAATAGCTATAAGTTAAAATAGTTTATATAAAATAAAATAATTAGAATATTAAATAGTTTATAATAAAATTAGTTTTATAATAAAATAGTTATATTAAAAATAGTTTTATGTTAAAATAATTTATAAAGTAAAATATATAAATAGGTTTAAATATAATTTAAAATACTTTATATAATAAAATGGCTTTCTCAAATTTCATAAATCGATCCAAATCAACTAGAATTCAAAAATTAAAATTTAATTCAATCTCAATTCATCGGTTTTAATTCAATTCAGTTTCTCAATAAACCCTTTCAAATTATATCAATTTCAAATACAGATTTGAGCCACAAAATAAACCATTTCAATTTCAGTATATTTCAGAGCTTTAAATATTCCACATTTTCAAAACTAAGTTTGATAATTTCATATATATCTAAATTTAAATTTATTATTATTTAGTTTTGAAATATTCACTTAATTAATCCAATATCATTTAAATAAACTTTAAATTACATTTGAAATAAACTAGATATTCCTTCAATTTATTTAAACTTGAAATATTTAATTTATCACTTTAAATCAAATCAAGTTATAGAATCATATCTTTAATCTCTAATTCAATAAGTTCCAAATCGATTTTAAAATTAATATAACTCTCAAAAGAATACGATTTCAAATTAAATTAATTTTATCTTCCCAACTTTAATTTATTCAAATTATTATAAAATTTATTTTTAAAATATAATTTAAAAAAATACTTAATAATATTGTATACTAATTAAATCAAACTTAATATTCAACTTAAATCTTATTATTGAACTTATTTTATATTAAAACTTATTTGTACATATTTTAAAATAGTAAAATTATAAGTAAATTCTTGAAATTTAAAATTTTAGAACTAACTTATAATTTTAAAATTTTCAAAACATATAATTTTAAAAATCAAGAATTTAACTATATATAAAATAAATTTTACATGTATAATATTTAAAAAATCAATATTTATATAAAACCATATATATCTCTTTAAACCTTGGAAATCATTTAAAATATATACACACACACACCAACGGTGTTTGTATATAATTCTCTATCCTATGATCAAGTGATACGTATATTTATCATTTCAATCCGCAATTTAAATATCTACAGGTATATATCATTTCAACCCACAATCCTAAATTCAATTCAATGAAAATCGCTTAGGTTTATCATTTCAACCCATAAAGATTTTCCCTTATTCTAAAAGATCGTTCAGGTATGTATCATTTCAACCCATGGTGAATTCTATACTAACAGGGAACTTACAGAGTGATAACAGATATGATAATAATATAACAGGCATATGTCATCAATATAAATAATAAATAATGGTGTCAGATGTCACAGGTGAACAGATAATAGCATATATATAGCAATGTAAATAACTAACAACAGCATATTTCAATTGTCTTTTCAATTGAAATTAAATTTAATAAATATAAGAACGTTAATCGTGAGTGATTGCTCACCTTTCGAGGCTAGATAGGATAGACAATGAAATTGAGTTACGAAACGCAAGCATGACTTCCAAAGCAAAGCTAGATTTGCACAAATTTGACGACAAAGCTGATAAATAGGAATAGATGAAATCAAATTAGAACTGTATTAATGAAGATAATTGGTATCAGTGAACTTATATATATATATATATCATATTCTAGATTCACACATATATTAGATAGATATTTTTTTTTAAATCATTGTTTCAAATGAAAAACACATGTATAAAATAATCAAACATATATTTAAAATAATATTTATATTCATTTTCAAATAAATAGTTAATCCCAAACATACTATATCTATATAAATTTGAAAACCAAGTTCCCATATATATAAACAAATGTGTATACACATGTACACAAACTTGCATACAGGTTAAATATGGCTTATATACTTATGTACATAGCAACATATTATATGCAGATATATACAGATATATATATATATACATATATATATGTATGTATGTATAACTATATATATATATATATCAGATTATATAAACTTATATACTTTTTAACTATGAAGGATCTTATGGTTTTTATATACATCATATAAGCAAAAGAACCTATATATTATAAATCAATATCAACTATATCAGCTATTATAGATAACTTATATAAAATTATATACATGTATATGCAGACAATATGTAAATGCAATTATATACAAATATACTAACTACAAAAATATCAACATAATATTATATATATATAGTAAAAAAAATACTAATATACCATAGTACATATGTATCAGGGTACTAAAAGATATATATATAAAAGCTATTATACAAAAATCTGGAAACATATACAACTCATATGACGCAGATTACATACTATAATAATACAACTTACTGTATTTATAAACTAACATGAGCCTGCTTTTTAAAAAAAGATCTGACAGATCATAGTTGTTATAATATACATATGTACAACAGATCATAACATATACATACACTGTGTAAGTTTATATTCGAAATATATATATATAACTGTAGAGCCTATACAGAGTACATAACTTATATATATTTAACTCACATTTAACGGTTTAACATATATGTAACCATTGTAAAATATACAACTCATATATAACTTTCGTTATAAATAAAAATGTCAAACTTTAAACGAAAAATATATGTATACATTTCAAAATCCAATTTTATATATATATATATATATATATATATATATATATATATATATATATATATATATATATATATATATATATATATATACAGTCACTATAGCCTTATACAAAATATATTTACATTTCAAACTGTTAACTTTATAAATCATATAATACATAACATATATATTCGCATACCTCTAGTTCTTTTACTTTATGCATATAAAGTTTAAAATCTCAAACTCGTTATATATACAAACCTGGAATATGCACATTCACTTTTCAAAGAAAGAGGGGTTCAACAAGGAGTGGGAAGAGGAGGAGATGGGAAAAGATGAAGGTGGTTGATGATGAGTTAGGTGATTGTGTGCTTGCTGTTAGAGGGAAAGAGAGGGGTTTCGGGGATGGTTGTGCTCGCGGGAGGGTGAGGTGGTGGGGAGGTGATGCTCAGTGTAGGGTGGAAAGCACGGATCCGAGTTCGGTGTTCGAGAGAGGGGACGTGGCCGATCATGAAGACAAAGACGTGAGCAAGGAGAGATGTACAGGTAGGTAAAATATGAGCTTTATATTATTTTCATTTTTTTATGCATGAGGTGGCTAGTTAAACAATGGTGGATCGAAGCAAGAAGACAAGGGAAGAGGGTTATCCATAATGAAACAAAGGTGGAAGGAGACAAAAGGAAATAAAATGTAAAGGCACGAACAAAAATCAATGAACCAAAATAAATGTCAACAACAAATAGTCACAGTCAAAATCAATTCAGGGAATATAAAAAGGCTATACAGCTCATGATAGAAACAAATGATCACAAGTAAACCAAAAGGCACAGAACCGGTATAGATACAGTCCAACGTTTTACAGATTTCGTCGCGTACCGGACTTCAAAATACAGAATTGAATATACCATAGAGATCAGCACAACGAGATGATCAAAACAATATACAGATATCAGTGGTATGATCATCCAATCAAAAGTCGATAATCAGTACCAAAAATGCTACTAAAACGCCAGAATTAAGACAAACGGAGCAATAACAGTCCAAATTTGGAGAAGCGAAATATGACATCTCACTCAGAAGATGATTTACAAATTTATTGTATAAAAATATTCAGGTTTGGAAAATATTTTATTATCATCAAATATTTACTGATTTAGATTTAAATAAAATTACATAAGAAAATAAACTTTCATATTATCTAATGAAAATTTACCATTTACTATGTTTAAATGTACATATTCCAAATATCGAATTTTTATTTCCAGATTCAATTATGTAAAATTTCACAAAATTCAGTTAAATACGTTATAAAAATCATTAAAAATTTACGGGTCGTTACAACTATAAAGTTGAATTTTGGATGATGCTGGAATTTTGACCATTATCCAATTACATAAGTCTAAAATGATATAGTTTTAATGAAGAGAATTGGTGTAAACAATAGTCACAGAGGTAATGCTTAACAAAATAAAATTGGATTTTATCAAAACCAAGTAAGCAATAAATTTGGTCAAAATGTCGAATTACCTGCTAAGTGAAGTGTGAACATTGATATTCAAATAGTTTGATATTAATCGCTGACCAAATTTACACCTAACGGATCACACAACTAAAACGTTGAATACTCCTTTGACCAAACGACCTAATTAATTTGTAGTTGTTATAAATTAATTAATATTTATGAACTTTTATTATAAAATTTTATTTTTATTTGTTGAACAATATTAATAAATATGTTTATATTAGTTATAAATATATTAATCGATATACGATACCGATACGGTTTAAATTGGATTTGAATATAATATAATTTGTTCGGGTTTTAATTGGGTTTGAAGCCCATATGGGGGCTTGTGATCTTTGGTCACTATAGATCAGCATAGGGGCAGCCACATAATGTCTAAAGGGGCTAGGGTTGAGTGGATAAGAGGAAAGAAAGATAAGAGAGAATTGCGGATCTTGGTCCTAGCTTCTCTCTCTATTTCCTCCAAAAGCATCTCAACCCACTCTTATTTCTAACCTTTTTGAAGCCTTCAAATCCTCTACCTTCAGCCAAAATTTAACCCTTCCCATCCCTCCATTTCCAAATACAAATCAAAATAAAACAAATACTATTTGATAGCTGGTGGTCATCGGTTTAGGAGCTGGCACACTACTGGATTGGAAACTAGTTCAAGGAGTAGATCTCATCATTTTAAGGTGTACTACAGGCATTGGTAATAAGGTAAGTTTTCCAATCTATTAATGTATATTAGTATGTAGATAAAATATATATCATGTATATTGTTATGTTAGCTAGGCGACAATTCTACTATATCAATATATATTGTCACATTATGAATGGTTGTAGGATTATATATTTTAAAATAAAATAATTGACATAAGCATGCCTATAATGCTTATTATAGAGAACAAAAAAAATTAAAATCAATTTAATATTCATTATTTAATTTATACAAGCTTTGTTATTCAGATATTAAAAATTACATTGCATAAAATATGGTTTTAAATATATAAGTAATATTATACCTAAAATATTTTTGGCACAATTAAAATAATTTTTATATTTATATTTATTATTTAGTTACCATTTAAATCATTTAATATTTGAATTATTTAATTCTACAAATAAATAATATTATTATACATACATGTTGTAAAATGTGGTTTATGTTTCTTAAAATTAAATTTACCTCTAATATCACTTTCAAAAAAAATTATATAATTTAAATATTTTTTATAATGGTCGAAATTAATAAAATGATTTTAAAGTATAAAATATGTATAAAACATATTTAAATATCATTATATCTTCGGGATTTTTACTGAGGTGTTTAAATTTGAAATTATCATGTAAAAAATTATTTTTCGTTAATGTATATTTATTTTCCATAAAAAAATCTATCTGTATATTAAAAAACACCTTTTTCCATGAGCTATCTAACAGGCATGCATATATATTATTTCATATATTTTATTTAAGTGTATATATTATTAATTTTATAAAATATTAATATACGTACACACACACATATATATATATACTACATCTATATTTAATAAAAAAATATTTTTGATTTTGATTTTGAATTTCCAGTAAAATAAATAAATAAATAAATTTTAATATAATTTTAAATGATTTTTAATATATATGCATATATATATATATATATATTATAGTTTCACACATACATACACACACACATATATTTCTATATATATATATATATTTATATTTATATTTATAAATATGGAAATACAGACATACATACATACATACATATTGCAATATTTTGTATACATGAATTAAAGTATATAAATATAATTTGGATAATATATTAGTATACTAGATGAGCTAATATGTCTGTTGCGGTATAAATCCCAGCACTTAAATATAGATATGTTATACCTTGTGCGGAATGGTATGTTACACATGCACAAACATATATATGTGTATATGATACACGTATATACACATATATACACACACAGGCACATAATATAATATAAATTACATATTATAAACCTTTACTATATATTTAAATAAATAATAATTTTATTTAAAAGTAATTTTGAAATGTTCTAAATAAATTAGACTCCATAGATCCAATAAATATCCAAACTGATTAAAAAAACTGAAATTCACTCATTTCTTCCGCTGCGAGTTGGCCCAATTCTAACAGTAAAATCGTTTTAAAGATGTTATTAAGGTTGGATTTAAAATTGAAAATGTTTTGACATTTAGAACCATCTTAAAAACATTATTTTTGCTATGACCTAAGTTGATGTTAAGATCTATATTGTTATTTTTGTTGTGCAGTACTATGGAGTTACCAATAGTTATTATTGAAACAGTTCTCTTTGGATTGCTCTTACTTTACTTTTGACTGTTGCTTTACATCGATTGGATATCATTGTTGCGCACTATCTATGATATATGAGTATTAAAGTTGCAGGGTGGCCATCACAACAAATGTTTGGTACAGTTATGTTTTCGATGGATATTCATGAAACATAGGCACCGTTTATTTATCCTAACAGTGCCTACTTTACTTCTAGAATTTTTATTTTAAAACACTTTACTACAAGATTGCACTGGATTTTATTACAAAAATGCATTCACTTATCCTTATCATATTAAGGGGATCAAATAAATTATACTTAAGCAAACAGATCAAACTAACGTTTAAATGATCCAAGAGTTGGATATGTCTGCAATCGTTAATCAACTGTTGTTCCCATCACAACAAGATCCACATTATATTCAATTGTATTCAACAAGTAATCTTGAACTATGATTTATATGCTTATGTCGGATGAAACAGTTTCACCGAATTCTGTATCTTGCAGAATGCGATTATTCATAATACAACCTTTTTATGCGATCAAATAAGGATCAAATATGTAACGACCCGAAATTTTCGATCCTGAAAATCCCAGATAGTTAGGAAAAAGAAGAAAGAGGTAGAAGAATAAGAAGAACAGAAACACCAACATCTCACATTCGCAGTGGATAAAATATAATAACAAATAATAACAATTTACAAAAGAATTTTGTATCTGTCAAAATACTTTTATAATACATCAGACTTACACATATATGCAAACACTGGATATACACAATCATCATGTCTCAGATATATAACAATATAATACGGCGGAAACACTCCATACGTTTATGTCATCAAGCTCGCCTCCTAAGCTCTAGAATGTCCTTACCTGAAAATCTGTAATACTCGGTTTGAACCGAGCATTACATCAAAGTAACACCCGGGTCAGGCTGGAAACCAGCATGAGTATACCCATCAACATGGAACACTAAAACATACAACTTATATAAACCCGAGGTACTTGTATAAATTTACAACTTCACAAGTTGTTATTAACATCATTTATTTCACACATCAATTTCTAAGTACCAAAAACTTAGATTCAAAGGTCCAATCCACTTAGATCATTTCATTCCAGCTTATTGATTTCACATATCAATCTATAAAGAATCGAAGCGGTTTCGGGTATTTACTAATATCTGACTCCGGTCTCTTCGAATCCAATGTCATCGTATCCCAAGTTATTCAAGTGATTAAAATTTAAACACTGGATGTCACTTTTACTAAGTAATTCATCTCAATAGATGACCACGTTATCTCTGTTCAACCCAACATATCATATTACAAAAACATTTCTTTTCACAAAGCATCACAATCACATATCAAGGATAACAAATAATACAAGGCGTTCAAATATCATTTAATCATTCATAAGCAAGATAAATTAGTCATACCATTTCTAATTCATTCAATTAACTACCAATGAATTAAATCAATTACTTTATTACTTATAAATTTGGCTTATTTAACATAAATTAATTATATTCAATTAATTAATCATCCCTTAATTATTCATCTTGATTAATCACCCTTGATTAATCATGCTCTAATTGCATTATGTAATTATCCTTAATTAATTACACAAATTAATTATTATTCAAATTAATCAAATCTTTATTCATTAATCAGCTTGATTAATCACATTTGGTAATTAATTACCCTTAATTAATTACATTACTTAAATAATTCCACTAATGATTATTTTTAATTATTTAATTTATCTTAAAATTACTTCATTAGTATGTAACGACCCGATTTTACGATGCCCGAAAGTCGACATCAATACGTCCACTATATCCAATGCCGCACAGTCGAATGCCGGAAAACCGAACCGTTAGGGTTAAAGAAGAAGAAGATAGAAGAAGAACAGAAACAATAACAGAATCTCACATTTCGCAGCGGAACAATATATAATAGATAAAGAATAATTTTTAAAACAAAAACACTATATCAGTTTATACATCACATTATCAGAGTTTACAACAACAAATAGCGGAAAAGAAATATTACATATATAAGTGATACGCCTTGCCATCCAGCTTCAACTCCTGATTTCCACAGCAACTCTTTTCTGACTTCGCTCCCGAATAACTGATAACCTGACTCTAGGCTGCCCGTGTGGAAAATTATGGGCACCCAGAGTTTAGAAAGGGAACAATAAACTTCAGGTCGGTCATGGGACTGATGTGAGATCTTAAAAACATTTATTTTTAACCAAAAGAAAACAAAGGAATTTAAAAGAAATCCGCAATGCTTTTTGGAAAATGAAACTATCATAAGGCCTCCCGACACACACACAATGCAATCGCACACTTGGTGGAGATTTCTCTTGATGATAGTCAAACATGCTTAATACGCAAAATCTTCTTTAATATTATTATTAGTGCATAATGGGAAAACATTTGCAAGCATAATATTAATCTTAGCCAGCATACGTACCATTATAGTATGCCTACTATAGCTACCATGTTAGATGGCAGGTTCTACAACTAAAACCGTACAAGGCGTGTATTGGTAATTGGATTTTCAACAAATGGTCAGGCTAGGGAACTTCCTGGGCCACACGGGTACGCCTCTGGAGGGACGCCCCGAGAACCTAGCCGAATCTCTGCCAATACAAGGTCGGGTTACCTCTGCAAAAATAGGTAACTATTGACATAAGTATGCCATCCCCCGGTTGTAAACAACCTTTATCCAAGGATCCTCAATACCAACAACCACAAAGTAATAAATTTGCAGCAACCACATAAGTTAAGTATCTGGGCTCCATACCATGATACAACCTCTATCCAAAGGAAATGAACATACCCTAAGGGGCGCTACCCCCTATAACCTTACTGCATCCTTCCTGTTTCGACCATTCCGGGGTGTGAGGTCTGACGAAGTCTCGTCCCACAAAGCTACGCTTTTCACAAAAGCCATGCTTCGATCAACCAATGATCATCAGCACTTCGTATGCCACATTACCAAATTGGGAATATATCACTAGTAACCATCAACTACATAACCTCTGAGCTCGTACGTCTCAGAGAAGGGTGTTAGCTATGAGAATAAATTCTCCACCACCAACAGAAATGTATTTGATAGAAACCATCTTTACATCTCAAAGTGTAACGTCAGACACACATCCATACAAGTCCGTTCCTGGATCGAATGGAACCGAATGCACTTCCAAAGAAGCCCTTGCAATCCGGATATTCACTAATCACACCGGAATCCCCATCACAAAGGGTGATAAAATCTCAACATCGGAGCAACCCGGTGCAGAGACATTCGACAGATAATCCTTTTGCTTTCGAAAATACCCGGTCTTCAACACCATCTTCAAATGCAATCCCATTTCGTCGTATCGTTATTTGGAATGGGTTTTATGACACAAGGTCCTCTCCCGGCTAATCCGAATAACGAGCGCTTATTTTAAAAATAGGTGTTACATTCAGATTCAAACAAATAACAACAAATTCCACTTTGATCTTTTAAATAATAGATCCATCACAATCACAAAGGTTCGATGTGGGTTTCAAAATATCCATTTGGAATTCGACTCCCGGTCGCATCGAAATTCAAATGTCATTTAAAGGCCAATATTGATAGTTGGTTATTTAACTATCAATCAATAATTCACAACAATCACCAATTTTCAAATAATTTTCCCCAATTATTTATTTTCGACATATCTTCGCAAGGTATATTTTCATATTTTAACCTTTTTAAAACAAATTTTAAATCAATTTCCACATTTTAATCCTCTGAAAAACAAATTTCAATTCATTTTCCTTATACGAAAAATATTTCCAAACATTTATTCATTTCCACTGAAAATCTGCCGAGTTAAAATAATTCAATCACTTATCCAAAATATTCTTGGAACATTTAAAATAAAACCATCTTAAATACTTACTTAAATATTGGTTATGAAAACATTATACTAATTATCACATATAATACTTCTAGTCCAAACTAATTTTAAAATAAAACTAGTAGATAGAGTATAAATATTTAAATAACTATTTTCTAAATCAAATATAATTTTAAATCTTTAAAATAATCCTTTATATAATTAATTAAATAAATTTTTACTTTAAAATAATTTCCAAAACTAATTTCTCCAACAATATTATTTTAAAACCAAATCTAGAACTTTTAAATTTTATTTCAAAAGCTATTTTAAAAATATACTCGGCTTTCCAAGGAAGAATTCTTTTTCCATTACAAAATGGTCCATTCAAATAATTAATAAATCTTCTCGATTTATTTTAATTTACATTCCAAATTTGTAAATTTCTTTCCACATTTCTTTTAAAATAAACCGATATTTATTTTTAAAACAAAATTTCCTTTCCTTTATAAAATTTCCATTGTGAATTTCAAACTTTCAAATATTCACTGATATACGATTTTCAAATCGTTTTCCAAATATTCACTTTCAACACCAAATCAATTCTCAAATTGATTCCCAAATTATTTCAATTACCAAATCAAATTCCAAATTGATTTCTAAATTTGTTTCAATCAATAAATCAATTTTCATATTGATTTCCCAAGGGTTTTATTTTTAAAAACACCAAATTAATCTTCAAATTTAATTTCCAAATTTATTTCAACACCAAATCGATTTTCGAATTTATTTTTAAAATAAATTCCTTTATTTTTTTCAAATTATTTAAAAACCATATTTTTGAAAATAAATTCTTCACCTTTTGAATATTATTACTTGAAATCCATTTATTAATTTTTTTTCTTCCATATTTTGGAATTTTATTCAATAGGATTTCACTTTAGATTTTCTACCTAAATTTAAAGATTCAATTTTATTTATTTCTGGTATTCTACGATACCAAAAATATATTCGGCTAAATTTTAGCCTTCAATGGTTTCAATTATAAATAATCACACACTGATTATAAATAATCAACACACAATTTTGAAAACAAATCAAAATGTTTAAGGAATCCAGTTGGATCCCTCCAACCTGTTTTCCTACATCCATAGACGTTAGCACAACAATTAAATACCAATTCCAATTCGAGGTGGAATATCGAGGTATATGGGATTTATAAAACATCACCCGCTATTATGCGGCGCATAGGGTCTCATCCGCTATATAATGCGGGAAATCAACAACTCCAAATTCATATATAATACCAATTCCCATTCGAGGTGGAATATCGCGGTATATGGGTTTAATATAATATCATCCGCTATTATGCGGCGCATAGGGTCTAAACTAATATAACTGATTATAAATCAATCATCCAAGCACAATCAATTTTAAATCTAACTATTCAAAATTTAAATCATAAAAATATTTGATTGATTGAGAAGATCTCGCCTTTGCTTATGCATACAATCCATTTTCCATTCTGACTCGTTTTCTCGATTCACAGACCTTGTATAAACCATTTATGATTTTCATTAATATTCGAATCAATCAAACAATTAATTTCCGTTTAATAGATTAAATTTCAACTAATGATCCAATTTGAATAAATAATTAAATTTTAAACTAACTTGAATAATCCATTACTATTTAATAAACTAAATTTACTAATAATTGGATTTAAACTGATTTCCTTTAAAAAAATATTTTTAGTGCCCTAAATAAATTAAATAAATTTATTAACAAATCAATTACTAATATACATTGTTTAAAAATAAACTAGTAGATGAAAAATAGGTATATGTATATTTATTTCCTTTTGAAATTACATGCACCAAAAATATTAATCTAACCTATATACATTTTAAAAAATCAAATCTTTATACAAAAATAAACTTAGAAAATAAAAATGGATATTTGTAAAGTATTTTATTTTCCTTTAATATGTATTTTATTTTCTTGTAAATAAACAAACAGTAATAAATTTTTCTTCTTTCTATTGTAAAAATTATATTTTCTACATGCATATAAAAATATGTAAACTGCATAAATATTCTTCTGATTAAAACATGTTAATTACATCTAAGTTTAAACAAACCGAAATTTATACCTTCACTGCTGATCGATCCCCTCCCATCGACTTGTCGCCGCCTGACATAGCGACATAGTTGCTTCCACTAACACCCCAATCGAACCCCAAATCATCAACTGCACGAACGAATTCCCATCAATGCAAAGCCCTACTCAAAATCGCGACTATTCGCCGCCTCCTTGAACGAATGCCGACAACTCTCTTTCCAGCGACCCTCACGAGCACCATCGACCCGAACCTATTCTTTGATTGTGGCGATGCCCATCCAAGTTCGAACGCGGCACCGAACTCGCGAAGTCAACGGAGCCGCCCACAACTCTACCACCGGCGATTCTTCTTCCCTCTCGAGCTCACGGTGACCCAACAGCAACTTCGTCGTTGTCGCGCTCGCCGATGCCTTTCCTCCTGGTCGCGAGCGCTAGGTTGGATTCGATTCGATTCTGAGAAAGCGGCCATGTTTCGTTTTGATTTTCGACAGGGAGATTTTGATTTGAACGAGAAAATAAATTTTTCTTTCGTTTTTTTATTTGTTCGGCTTTGTTTTGAACGAGATAACCCAAAAGTTTTTTTATTTTTTTTATTTTAAAAGCAACACGTGTAAAGAATTTTGACAAGTGTTTGAATTCCCTCTACGTGTCAAGATTGTTACGGTAACATTGCAATTATTTAAATTTAAATTCAAATTCAAATTTAACTTCAAATCGCCTCGATAAATGCAACCCAAAATCTCGATCTCCAATCGAGGCATGCCGCTAGGCGTTTATAATGTTATGGCCTTATTCCGAACGCAATGGAAAAGGTTCCGAGTCCAAAGTCAATCGTATGGAGAAGATAGCTTTTTGAACTAGTTAAAATATCGAATTTTCGATTTAAATTTGGGCGCGTTTGCTTATCGTATGGCCAAACGATCACTCCAAACACTACGAAAATTGAAATATGATAATAATACAATATTACGGATCCAATGAAACTAGTTTCGTCGAATTCGGAGACTGTGCCTCGAAAGACTATTTTTAAATATCGATTTAAACGATAAAATTTCAAAACTGATCAAAGCATTTTCAAATTCAATTCTGAAGCTTCCATTATCTTCGGTATTATCAATATAATTTTTCTAAGCCTTTAAAATATTTTTAACAAGCTTAAAACTGAAGATTCAAATTTTTACCCAACTTCAATAAATTAAATCAATAACTAAATTGCCAAATTTATAGTTAAAAATGAAATTCAAGTTTAAAAACAACTTCCAACATTTAAAAATAAATTAAATATTTCAATTTCAAATGTTGAAATTTTTGGGTCGTCGCATTAGTTTAATTAATCATTTATTATCCCAGACCTTAATCAACTTTAAGGTAAACCTTTTATCTTTATTAATTTCTAATAAATCTTGAAATCACTTATCATTATAATATAAAACATATAACTCCTTTAATTAACTACTTGATTTCAAATTTAAAATTAAGTTTAAAATAAACTTAAGGTTCTACTTAATAAATTTAAGTAAAATATCATACAACTTCTTAAACCAATATTTAAAACATTATTGTACAAAGAGCTAATATTTTTCTTTAAAATCGGTTAAATCTTGATTTACTTAAAGTGAAAAACTTGTTTTTATAAAACTTTAGAAAACTGTTTTAAATACCACTTCGGGTTCAACCCAGGTCTTACCCGGGACTCTTCAAACTTTACCCGAGTTCCCTCGCTTTTTTTAAAAAAACTTTGATGTAAATTTTAAACTGAAAACATTAATTCACAAACCATCTTCGAGTTACACGCCAACGACTCAAGTAATACCCGAGCCATAATATAAGGTACTCGAGCTAACACTCGTGCGAAACTTCCTCTCCTTCTCTTCCTTCGATTCAATTGCCTAACCTACAGAACAATGGCAACCACCTGATAATTCCACTGAACCGTGCACGTGCACATATGGTCGAGACGCCTCCGACCACCACTGCTACCTCCCACAAATCATCGTCGACCCCCTCTTTACAGCCGACAACCCAGAATTCACTACTAGCTTCAAAATAAAAATCGAGCGATCCATCACTTATAGGAACAAAGACGAAAACCCAACATTTCGATGAAAACAATCATCCACCGACGATCCCATCATCGAGAACCATCGCCGATCATACCAAAGCTTCACCTTGACACGAAAACTCGAAACCCTCCCTTGCGATAGCCTCAGATTCACCATAGCCACCATACAAATTCGAGACAACATCAACACCCACAACCAGGCTTAAACCCTACTCTGACCATCCCTAGCCACCACGTCCACTGATAAATCATCTACCTATTTTTCCTACGACCACCATCTTCCCAGCCAACTCTGACATCAAGCCCAACCTTCAATACTTTTCCGATTGACGAAATCGACCAAAGTGCCAAATCGATCAAAACAAAATTGCTCTATGAATCTAAACCTAAAAATCCAGATTTGTAGATCAAAATTCCTCATTTTGATCCTCCTTTCAAATTATATAACTAAGTTTTGAAATTAACAGGGTCGATTTTAACCCATTTAGATTTCCTCTTTTATTTATAAATTTTTAAAATAAATAATCCACAAATACACTTGAATTTATCAAAAAAAATGTTGTCCCGATACAATCATTTCATCTTTAAAGATCTAGGCCTAAAAATTTAATATGCGGGAAGAAATTGAATTAATATGTTTTGTTCTTGAACCTGTGTTCACGGCAGATTATACTCAGATATGTACACACACTAACAATATGATTATTCAACCATAAATCAGTTAGAACATCCATGCAACTACTTAATTTTAATTTTTTTTTAAATATCAAGCATTCATCCAGATTTCAAGTTTTTAAAGTAAAATGTTTACTCACCTGTAACAAGAGTTTGATCAGAGAGCACCTACTTGTTTTTCTCTGAAACTGCTAGCTTGATCCTCTTCCTAAATCTTCTTGCTTTGTTGAGTTGTTAATTAAGCTTTAGTTGTAAGATGGCATGCCTACTTATTTCTTGGAATGCTAAATTTTGATGAACGAAAATGGAACAAGAGGAGATATATATAGAACAATATACAGGGTGTACATTAGCTGGTACAAAATTTATCTTTGGTCAGAGATTCTTTTGCCTCCTTCTTTGACCAGGCAAGATTTTATGAATACTGAAATGATTTTGTATAGGTTGCGAAATGACTCATTCTGTGCTAGAATTGATAGCATTTAATGTAAATTTCTCTTTCATATTTTCATACTTATCTCATTTATTATGTATGTACATATATACATTTATATTTTTGTCATATTTCCTTGCATATCTACATGTATTTCAATAGTTTATATATTTCTATAATTATCCTGTGTGTTTACTTATTTTTTTTTTACATAACCATATACTTAACTTATATACTTATTTCTATTCCTAACATAAATGTTTATTTTTATTTCTATTTTAAGCTTAAACTATCAAACACTTAATTAATATTCATATTTTTTTAAATTTGAACATGAAACTTGTCTATATATCTATCCATATATATATATATATATATTTGAATACTTTATCTTTAATTTATATGGTGGGGTTTTACATATACATTTGATTTATTTTTCTATAGGATTCAAAAATTATAAAATACAATATTCAATATAGTTTTTAATTTAATTTATATATATTCAGATATTTTAATCGTCAGAAATTTATTTGTTTGACTAATTAATATTAATATTTCAAAAATAAATCAGGTAATTAACCAATTATCAGATGTTAAAAACTGGGTCGTCACATTTCTCCCCCTTTAGAACTTTTCGTCCTCGAAAAGGAACGAAGCCAGAATTTATGAAAATGCTTAAAATCAGATAAATTTTCTTTGATCATTTTTAAAATACTTTAAAAATCTATATACTATTACTAAAATAGTTTTATAAAAATACTTTTATAACTCGATATTTCAACAAGTTCATCCTTATTCTCATAGAAATTCGGTCATATGTTGATCAGGCGTAGGACTGAAAATCTATAAGTATTTGGTACACCCGTTTTCAACACCTAGTGAAAATACTTGGAAAATAGTTTTGTTGATAATATAGAAAACATTTATTTTGAAAATAGAGGAAATATCTTGGTGAGAATGCTCTGGAAATCATCACCCCCATCCATGGTCGCAGTTACATCCTTGTTTACGTTACCATCGCAGCAAAAGTCCACATAACTGTAGGCACTCCGCGTCCCTCGATTACGCCATGGAACCCACAACAGATCGCAGTTACATTCTAGGTTTACGTTGCCACCACAGCAAAAGTCCATGTAACTGTAGGCGTCAGCGCCCTCGATTTTCGCTGTCAAAAATGAAACTTCTCCACTCCCACATAGGTCGCAGTATACCGATGTAAAATCAAACGCAGACTGTTGGCTCTCAACGGCACACACGACTTTCGCTATGTTACCATAGGTCGCAGTCTACCGATATAAAATCAAACGCAGACTGTTTGCTCTCAGCAGCACACACGACTTTCGCTATGGTCTGCAGTAGATCGCAGTGACATCGAGTTACACTGTCATCACAGCATAATCCAAATGCCTTTGTAGGCATCAACTCCCTCGACTTTCGCTATACACTTTACAAAATCCTCAGGAACTAGTTTTGTCTGGACTCCTCACAGGATCAACTTTAAAATTCCCCCTCAGGGTTCAAGGCAGTACCAACCTATGGCACTCCTGAGAAGTTCATTTTAAGGGAGCGCTTTTTTCCTCAGAGCCATTTTCAAAACACTTATACTATACACATATAGTATCTTCCAAATCATAGACCTAGTATGAATCTCATATAAATCTCCTTTCTTAAATCGATTATCCCAATATCGATAATTCTCAAACAAGGCTTTCCAAACTCAATATTGATTTTGCCAAAAAATCAAAAGCCTTTCCAAATCCAAAAGTTCCCAAAACATTTTTCCAAAATCCTCATAAGATCCTTTATATATACAGCTATATTTTTTTTTTAAACTTTGGATCATTTCAAATTTGTATAAAACCCCTTTTATGCTTCAAATATTTTCCAAAAATCCTTTTCTTCCGGCAAAAGATTCAACAAGGGAAGATTTATCTTATATAACAAAGATATATAACTTCGTTTAATCAAAATTAAATATTCAAATTTGATTACTCTTTTTTTTATAAAGTTGTTTCTATCTTACTTATCATCATAAAAATATCAAACTTTCACTTTTATCCATTGTATATTTTACAAAATATACTTTCATTTCAAAAACCATTTCACATTTCTTATTCAAAAATTTTAAATATCAATTTCATTCAATCCCATACGATATACACATATCATTCGTACGCTATATCAATCTGATCGCTCACTCGATCACATAATTTCACTTCCGAACTAGTATCGTCCACCCGACTTCCTAGTGCGGACTCAGATCTAGTTTTTTGATCAGAAACCATCATTCTCCTTGCATAGTCACAACTATGATAGAGAATATCCAGAACCAATCAACAATCCATATCCAGGTTCGCCATCGAAAATCGAGTGAAAAAGCCCAACTCGGATCGATAAACTATCTCGAAATTCTGCGCTCGAATTCGGATCAAATCACTATGCGAATAGAATAATATACGTACATCCTACGTATTTATCTTTATTGGTTATCAACTAAATCAATTTCTCTTTCTATTCACATTTCCTTTAATTTCTATCCACATAATCACAATTGTTTCAATTCCATTGGATTATCACTTAATCCTTATCTCAATTGGGTAATTTAATCATAAACAGTTTGCACTCTGACCGGCTTCAATTTAGAAAATAGCTTGAAATTTTTTGTAAAATAGATAAGTAGTTGAAAAATAATTAATAGTTTGTGAAATAGCTGTAAAATAGTTAAGTAATTGTAAAATAGTTGGAAAATAGTTAAATAGTTTCATAGATTCTAGATAATTGCAAAATAGTTGTAAAATAGTAATTAATTTGTAAAATAGTTGAAAAATAGTAATTAGTTTATAAAATGGTTGCAAAATAGTAAAATAATTCCAAAAATATTTGTAAAACAAGTATAAGATAGTTTTTGGTTTTAAAAGAAAAGTTGTATAGCAAATAGTTTGGAAAAATAGATTTATATCAAAATAATTTATTTTGAAAATAGTCCAGAGTCAAATTGTTAAATTCCCAACCTCCAATTCCATCAATTCACTTTAAATTTCCACTTCCATTCAAATTGACTCAATTCCAATTTAAATAACTTCAATTTCCATTGAAATTGATTTATCCTCAATTCAAGTTGAATTAACCTCAATATCTTTCCAAATTCAAATCAAATTCCATTTGATTTTTAACATATTCGCTTTAATTACAATTCCCAAATTATTCAAATTAATTTAGGATAATTTCAAATTGAATCCACTTCAATTTCAAATCATTTCAATTTCTATGAATGAGTCCCAATTCCCATTTGAATTTGAACTCATTCAATCTTCAATTTTATTTCAAATTAATCCACTTCAAATTTTCCATTTGAATTTTATACTTATCCATCTTCAATTCTAATTAATTCAAACTAAATTCAATTTGAACTAATGAAATCTAAATCTCAACTTTAACCCATCTCGAATTATATAAATTTGAGTTAAATTTCCAAATGTTGATTTAACCCCTTAAATCAAATTAACCTTTATTTTTTTAAATCAACCATCCAAATCTTTAAACAATTTAATTCTGAGTCCAATTCTCAAAATTCCATTTTAAATTATCTTTACTTACTTATCAAAGTTCAAATAAGAGTTCAAAATAATTTTATCTTAAAAATTCAATTTATTACCCAATTTTATCTTCTAATTTTGAAAACAGTTCTTAAACAATTTTAATTTACAAATTCAATTATTCAAATCTTCAGTTCAAAGTAATTCCATATCCTTAATTTCAAATTAAAGTTTAATTTTCCTTCTTATCTAAATAATGGATATATTACCACACTTCATTCCTCATCCATTTAAACAAATCCAATTCACAATTTAAAGATTTTTAATAACAATAGGATGATATCATCCAATTTATTTTAAAACATCCATCCATTTCAATTTTCAGATCTCAAACCCATTTTGAGATCACACAAATTCCCAATTCAAATTAACCATTTAACTTTCCAAGTTAAATCCCAATTTCATATTGAAATTCCCAATTCAGGTTGCTTGTTAACTTATTTAATTTTCCCAAAGTTAAATTCAATTTGCTTAATTCCAGCCAACCTTAATCAATTTGAATTCCCATTTCAAATTTTAAACTTCACATTAATAATCTTATAAGTTCAAAGACTTATCACCTTGGGTATCACATCTCATTCCAAATTTAAAACTCAACATTTAGAGTTTATTCAAACTATTTTTGATATTATGTATATTCCTCATATATACATATTAGTTCCTTTACACACCAAGCTATCCTTAAATTTTAGACCACCTTTGGTTTTAAAACAAATTCATTTGAATCTTCAAACAACTCTTGTTTGAAACATGACCCATTCATTCAAATACATTAAATAATATTATTTATTATTTCTTCATTACTTTGAAGCAATTCTCAAATTTCCGGACCTAGATTTAAAACTTTACAATTTAGATCATCTCCAATTTCAATTTATAAGTCATACTCACCTAAATGTTTTACTTCCTTAAAACATTTCATTTTGCTTACACATTTCTACACATTTTATTATTAAACACAACAATGATAATAACCAAGATTATCATATCTGGAAACCAATTCATTATTATCTTAGTCTGAAACTTTTCCCCAAATTCAAGATTTAATTTCAGTTTGAATCCTTTTCAACTTACCTTTATCTAATTTCAATTTGGTTGTATTTCTACTACCTCTTAATTTAATTCCAATAATTTAACAACCAATTACCTTAACATTTATTAGTAAGAAATATTGCTTTATATATATATATATATATATATATATATATATATATATATATATATATATATGTATCAAAATATATTCTTATATGAAATCATTTAAAATCTTTATATAAGAAAATAACAAGTACGCTCTCATATACATATACTCAACTCATTCTAGGGTACCATTGACCCTATCCTTAATGAGTATCCCCCACCAGAGCCAAGGTTCTCGCTTAACCTGGCTCTGATACCAAATGTAACGGCCTGGAATTTTCGATCTCGAAAATCCCAGATAGTTAGAAAAAAGAAGAAAGGGATAGAAGAATAAGAAGAACAGAAACACCAACATCTCACATTCGCAGCGGATAAAATATAATAACAAATTATAATAATTTACAAAAGAATTCTGTATCTGTCAAAATACCTTTATAATACATCAGAGTTACACATATATACAGACAATGGATATACACAATCATCATGTCTCAGATATACAACAATATAATACGGCGGAAACACTCCATACATTCCTGTCATCATGCTCGCCTCCTGAGCTTCAAAACGTCCTTACCTGAAAATCTGTAATACTTGGTCTGACCCGAGCATTACATCAAAGTAACACCCGGGTCAGGCTGGAAACCAGCGTGAGTAAACCCATCAACATGGAACACTAAAACATACAACTTATATAAAGCCGAGGTACTTGTATAAATTTACAACTTCATAAGTTGTTATTAACATCACTTATTTCACACATCAATTTCTAAGTACCAAAAACTTAGATTAAAAGGTCTAATTCACTTAGATCATTCCATTCCAGCCTATTGATTTCACATATCAATCTATAAAGAATCGAAGCGGTTTCGGGTATTTACTAATACCCGACTCCGGTCTCTTCGAATCCAATGTCATCTTATCCCAAGTTATTCAAGTGGTTATATTTAAAATACTGGATGTCACTTTTACTCAGTAATTCATCTCGATAGATGACCACGTTATCTCTGTTCAACCCAACATATCATTTTACAAAAAACATTTCTTTTCACAAAGCATCACAATCATATATCAAGGATAACAAATAATCCAAGGCGTTCAAATATCATTCAATCATTCATAAGCAAGATAAATTAGTCATACCATTTCTAATTCATTCAATTAACTACCAGTGAATTAAATCAATTACTTTATTACTTATAAATCTGGCATATTTAACATAAATTAATCATATTCAATTAATTAATCATCCCTTAATTATTCATCTTGATTAATCACCCTTGATTAATCATGCTCTAATTACATTATGTAATTATCCTTAATTAATTACACAAATTAATTATTGTTCTAATTAATCAAATCTTTATTCATTAATCAGCTTGATTAATCGCATTTTGTAATTAATTACCCTTAATTAATTACATTACTTAAATAATTCCACTAATGATTATTTTTAATTATTTAATTTCTCATAAAATTACTTCGTTAGTTTAATTAATCATTTATTATCCCAGACCTTAATCAACTTTAAGATAAACCTTTTATCTTTATTAATTTTTAATAAATCTTGAAATCACTTATCATTATAATATAAAACATATAACTCCTTTAATTAACTACTTGATTTCATATTTAAAATTAAGTTTAAAATAAACTTAAGGTTCTACTTAATAAATTTAGGTAAAATATCATACAACTTCTTAAACCAATATTTAAAACATTATTGTACAAAGAGCTAATATTTTTCTTTAAAATCAGTTAAATCTTGATTTACTTAAAGTTAAAAACTTGTTTTTATAAAACTTTAGAAAATTGTTTTAAATTCCACTTCGAGTTCAACCCAGGTCCTACCCGGGACTCTTCAAACTTTACCCGAGTTCCCTCTCTTTTTTTAAAAAAAAACTTTGATGTAAATTTTAAACTGAAAACATTAATTCACAAACGATCTTCGAGTTACACGCCAACGACTCAAGTAATGCCCGAGCCATAATATAAGGTACTCGAGCTAACACTCGTGCGAAACTTCCTCTCCCTATCTTCCTTCGATTCAATTGCCTAACCTACAGAATAATGGCAACCACCTGACAATTCCACTGAACCATGCACATGCACATGTGGCCGAGATGCCTCCGACCACCACTGCTACCTCCCGCAAATCGCCGTCGACCCCCTCTTTCCAGCCGACAATCCAGAATTCACTACTAGCTTCAAAATCAAAATCGAGCGATCCATCACCTACAGGAACAAAGATGAAAACCCAACATTCCGATGAAAACAATCATCCACCGATGATCCCATCATCGAGAACTATCGCTGATCATACCAAAGCTTCACCTTAACACAAAAACTCGAACCCCTCCCTTGCGATGGCCTCCGATTCACCATAGCCACCATACGAATTCGAGACAACATCAACACCCACAACCGGATTTAAACCCTATTCTGACCATCCCTGGCCACCACGTCCACTGATAAATCATCTACCTATTTTTCCTACGACCACCATCTTCCCAGCCAACTCTGACATCAAGCCCAACATTTAATACTTTTTCGATCGACAGAAATCGACCAAAGTACCAAAATCGATCAAACCAAAATTGCTCCACGAATCTAAACCTAAAAATCTAGATTTGTAGATCAAAATTCCTCATTTTGATCCTCGTTTCAAATTATATAACTTGAAATTAACAGGGTCGATTTTTAACCCATTTAGATTTCCTCTGTTATTTATAAATTTTTAAAATAAATAATCCACATATACACTTGAATTTATCTAAAAAAATGTTGTCCCGATACAATCATTTCATCTTTAAAGATCTAGGCCTAAAAATTTAATACGTGAGAAGAAATTGAATTAATATGCTTTGTTCTTGAACCTGTGTTCACAGCAGATTATACTCAGATATGTACACACACTAACAGTATGATTATTCAACCATAAATCAGTTAGATCATCCATGCAACAACTTAATTTTAATTTTTTTTAAATATCAAGCATTCATCCAGATTTGAAGTTTTTAAAGTGAAGTGTCTACTCACCTGTAACAACAGTTTGAACAGAGAGCACCTACTTGTTTTTCTCTGAAACTGCTAGCTTGATCCTCTTCCTAAATCTTCTTGCTTAGTTGAGTTGTTAATTAAGCTTTAGTTGTAAGATGACATGCCTACTTATTTCCTGGAATGCTAAATTTTGATGAACGAAAATGGAACAAGAGGAGATATATATAGAACAATATACAGGGTGTATATTAGCTGGTACAAAATATTATCTTTGGTCAGAGATTTTTTTGCCTCCTTCTTTGACCAGGCAAGATTTTATGAATACTGAAATGATTTTGTATAGGTTGCGAAATGACTCATTTTGTGCTAGAATTGATAGCATTTAATATAAATGTCTCTTTCATATTTTCATACTTATCCCATTTATTATGTATGTACATATATACATTTATATTTTTGTCATATTTCCTTGCATATCTACATGTATTTCAATAGTTTATATATTTCTAGAATTATCCTATGTGTTTACTTATTTTTATTATTATTTTTTTACATAACCATATACTTAACTTATATACTTATTTCTATTCCTAACATAAATGTTTATTTTTATTTCTACTTTAAGCTTAAACTATCAAACACTTAATTTATATTCATATACTTTTAAATTTGAACATAAAACTTGTCTATATATATATATATATATATATATATATATATCTTTGAATACTTATATGGTAGGGTATTACATATACATTTGATTTATTTTTCTATAGGATTCAAAATTATAAAATGCAATATTCAATATAGTTTTTAATTTAATTTATATATATTCATATATTTTAATCGTCATAAATTTATTTGTTTGACTAATTAATATTAATATTTCAAAAATAAATCAGGTAATTAACCAATTATCAAACGTTAAAAACCGGGTCGTCACAAAATATCTGTATTCTTACGTTATCATTTAAGCTTATACTCATAATAGACAACACAAAGTGACAAGCAAGTTTATGCTTCAATGATCGAGACTCAAAAGTTTTAAATGACCATGTCATTCAGTCCTTGCATGGATCTTGAAACGACAACATGCCTAAAGATTGATTTATTATTAAGTAAATCTTCGTATCTTTGCTAGTTTTCTATTTCTTAGTATGTTTTAATCGATTAAACATATTTATCAACAACAATTGCATTACCTATGCAAATTTATTAAAGTAAATTAATATAATATTATATATTTTAAAAAAAATTAGAAATTATACTTCAAATATATAAATTAGCGAGAGAGAATTAAGGGGAGACTCGATTATTGATAGAATATAGATTTTAGAAAGAAAAATAATAACATACACTTGAATGTTATATAGTTGAAGGATATTAAAGTAAAAAATTTAAAAGATCATAGAAATTACATTTTAATATATAAAATATTTGGCGAGAATTAGGGAGAAATTTGTAAGCAATCGTAGTGTCATAAACTAGAAGGACTTATACTAAATAGTGAGTGGTAAATAAGGAGAGACTTAAAATTTCCTTAAGTGATGACAAAGTTGGAAATTTTTGTCATTTAATAGAAGAATGGATTAAATAGATCAACATATTAGTAGACTAAATTTTATATTATATGCATACACACACATAATTATATTGGATTATAAATTTGTAAAATAATATATTTTGTTTTTAAAATAATTCAAAAGTAATGCTTATTTAAATACTAAGTACGATATTTTTTTAAAGCTATATATATATATATATATATATTAAATAAATATAAATACTTTATAAAAATTATTATTATTCTCAGATATTTATACGTTAAAGCAATATTTGTTGTTATAAAATAATCTAACATGATACATTTGAAATTAAGAAAAATTATATATTAAATATCATACTTGTTGAGTTATTTTTAGCATAAAATTCTAGCATTAGATTTATGAAGAATCGTAAATTTGGAATGTAAGTTAAGACCGATTTTTGGAAAATAAGATTGGATATGATTTATAAATTGCTTGAAATATAATAATTACAGGCACTGACTATGATTACAGTAGAGATCAAATAGAGAAATAAATTGCAATAATGAAAGAACATATAATTCGGACTGGTTCAGTCCAAAATCATGCCTACGTCAACTTTTCAGCTTTTTTATGCAATAATACAATAACTACTTGATCAAATGCAATTCAGTTGCACATCCAAAAGTAATGACTGCAAATATTTTATAGGTGAAAATATTTTGGATGATCGCAAATGTCTCTATGTAATCCTTGAGTGGCCACATTTCCCAAGCAGTTGTGTGACATTTAATATTTATAGGGTTCATAAATGGTTTTAACCTTTAATAATTAAGCATAAACGTGCCAAAAGACTATGTCGCATGCAGGTGATGGTAGGAAGATGGTCCTACGCAAACGCAAGAAGATGGTCCTATAAATCAACAACATGGTGGAATTGCTTTGACTTGGTCAATAACATAAAATTGAACAAATGACAATTCCAATCGTTATGGGGTAAGGATAATTTTAGATTCTTTCAGGTTTACCAAAATTGTGAAGAGGCTAATGATAAAAAAGTAATAAAGAGAATCAAGATGAAAAAACGATTGGAAAGAATTAAGAAAAGAATAACGTTTTCTTCGGCTTTATTATTATTTAACAGAACCAATACGTTATGTTCGTCGGTTGGATGTGTAGAAAGAAAACCAAAATGAATTTTATTATTGTGAAATAACAGTTATATGTACAAATAACGGCATTCTTCCTTACATATATTTGCATTCGTACCTCAGTAACTTACATCATTATATTATTTCTGATAAGGAAATTTAATTTTATTATGGTTAAGTACAAATCAATGAAGAGCGAAATTTTCAACGGATTTCATTTGTGTGCATTGATTGATCACTGAACTCTTTGTTCAGTAATTATTAATTTATTCTTTAACAAACTACGGAAGTTACTTCAGAAAATATAAAATACAATAAATCTGGAAATAAAGTGAAATGCGTTAATAAGGTGAAAAATGATGCAGTGGGATTGCATAAAGTACAAAAATACTCTGATTTATTTAATTTTAAAGTGTTAAAGTGGCAAGGAAAATTTGGTAATATTAAAGCTTTATTTAAGGTATTCTTGCTATGCATAAAAACATGATAGATAATTACGCTATTTAACTAACATAACCATATCGTGCGCCTTGTCCCTAATTGAATGTGCATATAGCATAGCATATGCCAAGCCATTTATATTTTTACTGACCCATACTCTTTAGGCTTGCACTATAAGTTCATCAAAAATGAATCAGTATATACGAATAGCCCTTCGAAAATGTCACATATAATATCAATATGCAGAATAATATGCAACAAGTCTTTACACATTGAATGAACTAGTATTTTAAAATTCAAAACAAGAAGAACCGTAAATCTGTCTTCGTAGTTTAAGCATTTAAAACTAATAATGATAAGGTTAGTATACCAATCAGATTGAAAGGATTGAATTCTAATACGCAAGTTCAATCGTTGAATCATATCCAAGATAATCAGAGATGTTTTGCGGTCATAATTAACAGCTATCAGACTATTAAGAAATATTACACTGTAAAGTCAAACCAACTAAACTGCACTGACAGTTGCACAAGTATAAATGACAATTAGCAATGATCGCGATCATAGGTGGTAAACCATCTTGTTGGATTTCAACCGCTAAACATACATAACAAACATGTGAAAAAAAATAAATATAAGTGGCTAATGAGTGGTAAAAAAAAAATACAACTCATCAACCAAAGATCACTCTAAGTTACAAGGCATGGGCAAAATGTGCTTTTTGAGTACATAGTGCTAGCTGGAAAAACAGTGATGTCAGATGATAGTAACAAAATTTGAAGTCCTTAACTCCTTACCATATTATCTGTCATGCATCTTGTATTCTTGACATCAATGGACTATAATCCATCCATTAGATAGACTTACAAGTATATATATAATGCAAATGCAGAACTACAGTTTAACAGGCACGGACACATGTGCATGTACATGTACATGTATATGTATATATGGACAAAAGGCCTTAGCGACTAGTGACTTAGTTGCATGCCATCTTTAATATCTATGCTTTCTTATGCTCCGCCTTGTAGTAATATGGATGATATTGAATGAATGACCACTAGGCACGGCTATAGGAATGTTCATTGGTTCAAACCTGTAATTTTAAATGTAAGCAGTTTGATCCAACGCGTTTGTGTTGTTTATTGAATTAGTACCAATACCAAATAGTGTGTGCTATATGTGGGTTTAGGTGGTGTTGTCATCAGGTTACGAGCAAGAGGAGTTATAGAAGTGAGGCAGGCAAGCTTAACTACCAGGCAAGAGAATGTTGGTACAAACAGGTAAGCACATGAGCACTATATAAGATTTTCAGTCAGGTTAAGTATCTTAAGAATTTATATAACTAACACAACATGTGATGTTTGATGGTGCTATTAAGTGACGTAACATTGTGCATGTGTGGGATATGATTGAGATTATGAAGCATTACCTGAGAAACCATGGCCTTACACCCCTGATCAAATTTCCCGGTCTCCACTTCAGTTGTCACTTGATGAGGCATGCTAACGAATTCAGCCCCTTGGTCTCCCTTTGCAGTGGCTTCATAGAAGAATTTTGGTGTAGAAACACAGGAGTACGGCACTGATGCTCCAACTTACATAGATTTGTGGTGTAACGACGAACATGTTGTATGTACAATGCTCGTCTGCCTTGAAACTGGATTCATCAAGTTGAGCTGTAGATGATTCCATAGTTGGTAGAATCATACATCCAGTAATCAAACTCATGCATGATGATTAGGATGTGTTAGGGCTACCCTATCAAGTTAAAATACCAAAGTATATAGATTCTTGACAGTGCTTGCTCGATAAGAATGACATATTTTTAGTCCACTGAAGCTTTACTGCTGTACAGAAAACATGAAACACTACCGATGTGCATGGTGTAAAAAAGAAGGGAAAAAAAGAGAATCAAAGAACAAATTCGTTATTTGAAATAGGTACGCAGCATGCTCCTTTTATTATTTAATGTCTTTGACACAAGGAATAAAGCAAGAGCAGGGCATCCACTTTTCCAGTGCACAAACAAGTCATATAGATAGTGCAGGCAAAAGAAGGCGCATGCATGACCATAAATTGAAGCAATTCAGACAAAGTGTACTAGTGAAAAAAGATATGTGAATTCATATCAGTAGGTTATATATGAATATATAGATGTATCAGGGGAGGAGATTAAGCAAAATCAACAACGGGTATAAACAAATTTGGACAAAGAAATGGCAGAAAGTGATAAAGAATGAAGGGTTATGGAATGGAAGGGACAAAGTTGGGTTAATTGAAGAGAGGAATGGTGAGCAAGCTGCGCATTCTGCATATAAAAGCAAGAGCTTGGCAATTAAAAACAAATACATAAGTTGCCTTTACCATGGATGATGAGCATTGAGGTGAGATGTGCAAGTAGAGTAATATTATTGATCAGTAAAGGCATCTGCAGAGGATGCAGTGCAGTGCGAATATTAGGAAGAAAACAGAGAGTGAATTTGAGATTTTATAACGGAGGGAGAAAGCAAGCAAAGAAGCAGCAAAGCAAAGCAAGTGGGAGAAGAGAAGAGAAACAAACAAAAGCGCTTATTGAGGCCCATACCGTAGATTTGAGGAAAAGGTTTGAATCAACAAGGTATAAGACGGTCATGTGGTGCAGCTTTGTTCCATACTTACCTGGACGGGGTCTATGGGTGATCATGAAGGCCCAGGCCTAGTCTAATGGTTCCCATTGCACTTTGGGAATGCGTTGGGCTACCATCTCCCCAAGTGGGAGAGTGGACGTCATTATTTGTTGCTTTGGGGGTACGCGTTCGCGCGGCCCCTGCCCATTGCTGAATGTAAATTTTTTTTCTGTACCCTTATCTTCTGAGACCGGTGTGACCCCATGTATGTGGCTTCTCTTTGGGCCTTGGTGTAAATGTTCTTCTTACTGTTCCTCTGGTTGTGTAATTAAAACTGTCTTCTCTGTTTTATGAATTTGCCTTCTTTAGTTTTTGTTAATTATGATTTTAGCTGAATCCTATATTTTTAGTTCAAAAGGGGTATTTGTATGCAACATGCTACTGTCCTGTTATCTGCAACGTTACATTTCTGTTCTTTCAAGTTTCAATCCAACTTTTCCGTGTTTGGATAACACTCTTGATTTCCAGACAATGTTCAAAATCTTTACATTTTTCAAGTTTTTACCCCAACAAAGGCTAATGCTATGAAGATACTTTCAACCGTTTTTCTCTCCAATGCTTGGTTATTTCAATATTCCCTTTTTTTTTCTGGTTACGTGTTTAGATATAATAACAAATCAACTATGGTGCCCTCACATAAAAATGTGCATAAAAGTTAAACCCATCAAACACGCTGTTTGAGGTTTTTCTTAATACGGAGATCCCTTGTATTACAACCTATGATCGAAAGCTGAGATTTCAAACCACGTATTACGGCGACTAGCGCGGCTATACGTTTTAGACCAAATAAAAAATTTCGTCTGAAAATATCACATAAAATGAAGTGACAACTTTAATCGAAGTTTAAATAGATACAATTGATTCATCTATTTTATACATTAAATATATAGTTAGTTGCTATATCAAATAAGTAACTAATATACATTGTGTGTTCAAATTATAATTGATACCAACAATAAAGAACATCGTAGGTTGATTAGAAACAAATTAGTTCAGCATTCGATTTGCTTTAAAAAAAATTGGAACTTCTTCAAAATATTTCAAATAACTTAAAAATATATGTACATAGGAAGTCTCAATTTAAAAAGTCATGTATATGTTTGATGACTAAAACTTAAAATAATTAAATTCTATTATAGAATCCATATATTAATTATTTTAGAGTTAAACTCCTAAACTAAAAACTTTATCTTCTTGTTACTATCGCAAATAACCTATCATTCGTGTATTAATTTAATTAGTTTATTCACAAATTCATGTACATGTTCAACAATGCTACAACTACTAGGCTTAAGGTGAAGTGTTGAATATATGGCAGATGAATTCTACTTATAACCATCATTTTCTTGGTTATTAAACTTCATGAGTAATTTTTGTTTTGGTTAAATCTTTTTTAGTAGATGCAATACCTTCGCGGTCACATTTTTTTGGTATCAGCGTGAGTTGTCAAAAATGTCCCTTTAATACCCCCTAATTATAGGATCAGATAATTAAACGTTCTATATAAATTCAAACCGCCTTTCTACAATAACAAATTTTAATACCAATTAAAAATAGGCGTTAACAAACGAACTTCCGTTTCATAATCCTTCTTTATTAATTAATAATATAAATATTAAAACAAATAAAAATTTAGATATTACAATTTAGAAATAAAAATTCTTTAATAACAGTCGTAATACATTTGGTGTCACAATTCTTTTGTATCAGCATGAACAACCAAAAATACCCCTTAAATATCGCTTAAAAATAGGATCTAATTATTAAACTTTTTTTTACAAATTCAAACCCCCTTTCTACAAATTTTAGTAGCGCTTAAAAATATAATCTAACAAATAAACTTCCAATACAAAATCGTTCTTTATTAATTAATAATACCAATAAATAATTTATTACTATGTATATATTAACAACGTAACAATTTCAATATTTTGAACTTTATCATTTTTCGGTTGAAATATATATATATATACATGCACGCATACGTACGTACGTATGTACGTTTTTAAATTTAAAATTTAACCTAGCTAAATAAAATGTGTTTATATATATAGGTATTTTTATTATTATAAAATTGTATATTATATTTTGAATACTTTAACGGAGAATTTTTTTAAATATGAACGCGTATATAACATATACATATACGCACGCTCACACACACACACACACAAACATATACATAATTTGATAGAGTTTGAGGCATCCCTAAAGGTAATTATGTAATTTAGATAACCAATCTCATTCGAAATAAATGTGTTTATTTTCAATTAGATACTTGCTGTATCGTGACATATTAATTAAATTATTTAAATACATTAAATAGAAGATCCTTAACTTATACGTTATGTGATGATAATTACAAGTAATAATCATGAGAAAATTTTCGCAATTTAAAATAATATATTACCTCAAATATTCCCGATCGAGATGTTTCGAGGAAAGGTATTGATATATCCGTTGAGACCAGAGAATATAGCGCTCTCCAATTATTGGGAAACTTATTACTCATTACTATTGGTGGTATCAAGGAGTTACATACTCATATTTATTGGGTAATCATGAAATGACTCGTTCGAGAATTTCCTGATGGTTGATAACAACTAGGTTAAACGAGAAATCTCAATGTGACGATATTACATAGCTTTCTCGACTTAGGATTACTGTTGAACTTCAGTATGGAAACTCTACCTTGATTGTAATTAAATCATGGCATAGCGACCATCGAGTAACTATAGTTGGGTGTGATTTAAAATATTGAAAGTAAAACACTACACAATAGAGAATTCGCCTGCTCGATTATATGAGATTAGTACCATGGTCAACTGTATTCAATTCAAATTCAAAATCTCTATTCAGGTAACAATAAATGTTATTACGAACTAAGGGCTTTGTTTATGAACCAACTGAGTTGAATATGAATGATATTAGAATTTTGGCCAAAACCAAATTCCATAAGTCCTACCGTAACATAGTTTTTACGTAGAAAACATGTGTAAATAATCGTTACTAATAGATACCATTTAACATTATAAAACATGATTTTACCAATGAGATTTTAAGTGGTGAGTTCAACCATGCTATCACACCATTAGCTAAGGTGCCATGTGAACATTAATATTTGAATTGTTCAAATATTAATCGCTGACTGAATTCACACGTGCGAGTTGCTCAACTGAATCTGTCCAGTCTTCGAAATACCACCCGATATAATTTGTTTCTAATGTTATAATAATCAATGTTGAAGAAATACAATTAGTGTAGTTTTTTTGTATAGAGTATATTTAATAAATGTGGTTGCTTCTAGAAAAGTTCTGGGTGCTATTAGTAATTATTTAAGTCCGCATATAGAAGTTATATATGTATGTATAAATATACGACTTCGATAAGAATTCAAATTGGATTTAAATAATATCAATATACGATATATATATATATATATATATATATATATATATTGTATGTATGTGTGTTTGTATCATTGTTTAAGGGTTCAACAAAAATGACCATGAAGTAGAGCTTCACATAGATGATCTGTAAGTAACCGAGCTCCAGTCCACTAATGTACTTCAACAAAGTCTATACATGCTTTAATATTTGATATATAAATATTACTAAGGATTGGGTTTGTACTAGAAATTCTTGCAACCATAACTCCCAATACTCATCCAAAATTAATTTAATAATATTTTATAAATGTTGTAAATTATTTTGAAGATACTAATATAATGATTTTACCGATAGGTTTATTTTTATAGACATATATTTTAATTAGTAAATATATAATTATTGTACATTTATTTGATTAAATAAATGGGCCTAGTTTAACTAATAACTGTAATGTATTTAGTTATTCCAGCCAAAATTATCTACCTCTATTATTCACTTCTACAAATAGAACTAAAATTCACTATTAAAAACACTTTGAGTGTTTTCCTAACTTAGATTAAAATATAACAATGGACTCTGTAACCCCATCATTAAGATTGAGACCCGTTCTCTCTAAAAGGCTAAACCGACAACTAAGGCGATAACTGTTAGATCGGGTGCATCAACAACATTGTAAAAGCGATAAGTCTTCAAAAAACTTTTAATCCATTGTGACTAGGTCTTTTATAGTGTTATCTTGAATAATATAGTTTACACCAAATCATATCTAATGCTTATAATTTAAATTTAGCTTGATCTTAATTTTATTATATCATTATCATATTAAAATATTAATTTGATTTATAATATTATTATTTATTCAAAATAATATTAAACGAACTAATTTTATTGTTGAATTATAACATTTATTCAAATATAAATTTAATAATAAAATGATTTTCATATATAATAACAAATAGTTTGTTTTAACTTTGAATATAAAATATATAAAAATGAATAAGATAAATAATGTCACAGTATATTGATTTAAGAATAATAGGGTTAATACATAATTATTCAACTAATAATTCAATATATTGTGTCATATTCCGATGCCACATACATGTGTACAACATACAGTTAAATATAGTCAATGTGTTGAAAACTATAATACGAACCCAATGATACAGGTTGCATGCAAAGAGGAATTCATAAGTGAGAGTTATATGTGTTCAAACACGTAGGGATAAAAATATAATTTAAACTTAATAGGGATTTGTATAAAACAATACCTTCACCTTTTACCAAACCCTAGCCGCCTGAACTCATGAACTTCGGTCAAAATTCATCGCTACTCGAGACTTTTATGAAATTTAATGTTAATTAAATGGATTTAATAGTAGTATTAAGCTCGTTTTAATTAATAAATAATATTGGTGAATTCAATTTGCAAAATTTGGATACAGATATAAATAGACCGGATAAGTATCGATAATTAAATATTTAAATTTGTAAAATTAACCTTCTAGGGCACAGTCTCGAATTTCGACGAAATCAGTTTCATTGTTCCATAATAGTTAGATTACGTCGTTGAATTTCGTAGCGATCAGACGTATCATTTGGTCATACGAGATCGAAACGCGTTGAAATTAATATCGAAAATTTAATATAATAATTGGGTCTAAAAGCCTATCTTCTGCATAAGATCATCAGGACTCGGGACAAGTTCAATTGCATTCAGAATAGGGGTATAACATATAAAACACCAGGTGACACACCTTATATTGAGTTTGGAATTTCGGGTATGTTTTGTTGAATAATTTAAAATTTAAAATAATATTATACCCTTTCTATTCATGACCATACCCTCTCAACTTTGGCCCATACTTCCCCATACACTTGCCATACCCTCAATATTATCATTCATACTATCTCTCATTTTGTAGCTTGCAGCAGTGTTTTGGGCGATCGATTATTTTTACAATATATGTTTTGGAGCTAGGGTTTACTTTTTCGAGCTATTCGTGTGGAATTAGAGGAAATCGAGGGTAGACCCGAGCTCTTCATGGCGAGGTGAGGCAACGCTAGCGTTTTGGCATGGTTTGGCTCAATTTTTGGTTGTGCAACCTAACATACGACTTGGAGCAGGGGCTGTTGTCGCATTTTATGGCAGGGCCGTAGGGCTTTGGTGTTTGGGTGCGGATCGAAGAGGAGGAGCTATGGATTTGTTAGTCGAAGTCGGATTTCAAATTCGTCGTGTGTGGTGGTTAGGGTGGTGTGCGTGCACATATTTGTTTTGGGTATGTATGTATAGGGAATGGAGGTCATTAGCTTCGATGAAGAAGATGTTTGCGGGGCATTAGTTATTAATTTGGCAATTAGTTATTATTTTAATAATTAATCGTTGTTAGTTATTCAAAAACTTATTAAATTAATAACTTCTGCGTATTAGGTCAGATTCGAACGCCGTTTTTTGTGTTGGACTCGTGTCGTCAAGATCTTCATGTTGGAATTGGTTTGGTTCAATTTGGAGCTAGTTAGATTTAGGCTAAAATCAAACGCCCGTTCGGTTTTGGTCCAAATCGGGACGTTTTGACGAAAACAAAAATCAATATGAGTTTAACTCACATTAAAATTTATTATATCTATGATATTAAAAACGTTTATTGATTGCTTGGATGTTAGTTTAATTGTTTGATTGCTTGTTTGGTCAAATTTTCGATTGGAAAATGGATGACATATTAATTTGATCGTTATAAATCCATATGATTATCTATGTATTATCCATAACCATTGTTTTGCAGAAAAGATCTATAGAGAGATCCTAAAGAATTTCTCGCCAATAAATTATTTATTTTCATCTTTATGCCGTTATAATTGAATTAAATCTTGATATTCCATTTAACTTATTAATTGCCATTATAACGATTTCGCTATATCGTCATTTGTTAAATTCCATCCCCAAACCCTGTCATATGAACTTGAGCTTATGTTTCCAATAAAAAGAATATTGAAAATTCATTAATCATTTTGATTAATGATAATTTAGATTTATTAATCATTTTAACTTATGATTTTGAGATTAGTTAACCAATTTAATAGATGTTGATTAAAAATTGGTTTATCTTTAGATTTAATTAATCATTTTTGCTAATGATGTTTTATACTTAATTAACCATTTTAACCAATGATCATTTGAGTGTAATTAATTATTTTAATTAATAATAACGAAGTTTAATTGATTTATTGAACTTAATTAACTATTGTAATTAATGATGATTGAAATAAATAATCATTTTAGATAATGATATTTAAAAGTAATTGTTTGTTTTAAATAATGAGATTTGAATTTTATTAATTATTTTAATTAATGATTGTTTTAAATTTAATTAACCGTTTTAACTAATGGTATTTGGAATTTAGTTAAATAATTTTAATTGATGACATTTTGTAATTTAATAAGTTATTTTAACAAACGATAGTCTAATTAGTCGTTTTAACTAATGAGGCTTGAATTTAATTAATCCAATTATTTTATGACTAATTGAACTTAATTAATGGAGTTCAAAATTACTTATCATTATAACAAATGATGTTTGAGATGACTTATTCATTTTAACTAATGATTATTTAAATTTAATTAATCTTTGTAATTAATGGTATTTAATGTTAGTTAATCGATTTAATAAAAGTGATTTAAGTAAATCATCCAATATAATAAAATTGTTTTAATCAGCTAATTTAAAGTTAATAAACTGATTTAATAAAGATTTTTAAAGTTAGTTTACTAATGTTATATAAGCGTTTGGAAAAAATTGTCTATTTTATTAAAGATAATAGATTTGTTTATTAAAAGAGATTTTAAATGTGATTAATTATCTTTCGAGATAATTAATATTGCTTTTAAAGTTATAGAAAGGGATTGGAACTCAATTATTGGGATGTTAAGTTGGATAATCTTCTGGATGTTCAGTCTGATGTTGGTTTAGGCCTTCGGGCTCACGCACTTGGAAAATTATTCTCTTAACATTTGAACAATCAAGAACTAATTTTAAAAGTGTTTTACCAAGGTGGAAATATGGAAATCACGCATAAGTTCAGTTCGTTTTTAAAAGTAAAAGTTTGATTCGTTTGTGGAAATGAATTAATTCCTAAAGCGAATCACTTATATGGAAACGATTTACTTGTATAATTAGCACTAAACATCAAAGAAATAAACTTGTCGCTATTTCAAAAGTTAAGAGTAGTTGTTGGACATGACTTTGAGGTAACACTACCTTGATTTGTCTGGTATTATTGTTAACCAAGAAAAGTACAAGTTTAAATTCAATGGGTGGTGATAAGTATACAAGAGTTAATTTCCATATACGATCGTTTTATATCCTCGATAGTTGGTATCTCGGCTATCGATTACTCAGCTTCTTTGTTATCGTCATTCTAAAACGATTTATAGCTCCATTGAGCATTATTATCCATTATCGAAAATGATTAAAACCAAGGCACGAAAAAGGGGGCATACCCTCCAAGTCATTATTATACTTCGTAATTCTAAGACGATTTATCGCTCGTTTTGAGCATTGTTATCCAACACCGGAAAAAATAAAACCAAGGCGCGAGTGGGATCCAAGCCATGTGGTTCGCACCCATCATGGTATGTTCACATCATCTAGAGGGTTTCAACATGCATGGATTGATGTGAAATATTCGGATGCTCGTGTGAAGCGGGGTCCAGCTTGGAAGTTCCCGAGAGTGATGCATGTGCTCTCAACTATATTTTATCTAGAGGTATACTTTCTTAGAAGGGGGCGCAACCTCCTAGTTACATTGGATTAATTCATTTTACCGATTTGATTCGAACCTTTGAATCCGTTTTTCTATAATTGCAATGGAAAGAGTCAATCACTCTTCATGATGTTTGATTATACTTTTTTCAGTCCATTCTATCAAGTTTGGATTGTTACCTTATTTAGTCCATTCTATCAAGTTGAACTATTTTCCATGTTCTATCCATTCTGTCCAGTTTGGATTTTCTCTGTTTATTTTCATTCTTTCAAGTCTAGTTTTAATATCAATTATGCCCGTTCTTATTTTGATTTGTTTCTTGGTTTTTATTTCTTCTCTTGCCTGTATGGATGTTATTCTTGTGAGGTAAAAAAACTTGTTTCGCGTTAGCGGCGTGGTCTCACAGATTTTTATATGATCCCCATTATTCGAGTTGTCTCACACTGGTATTTCTAGACTGATCCGAGTGTTATTTAATATAATGCTCTGGTCAGATCGAGTATTTTTCCAGGTTGGCTTTGGTGATACGAAGATCTTGGAGGGGAGCTGGAGATTCACCAATCATAGCCTTTTAATTTTTCATTGTTTTATAAAGCATACTTATCAACATTTGTAAGGCAGGATTTTATAACTATCCAGCTGATAAGGTTTGTTTTTACTCTAATATGCTCTGTATGATTGGAGTGCCAGTTTCTACTATCCTTGTTATATTATATGTTGTCGATTTCGCTGTGAGATTCTATTTTTCTCTTTTCTCTGTTCTTTTTTTATTTACCCTGACAATCTGGACTTTATCGATTGGATGCGCGACATTTGAACATAGTGGTAGTGTTCGGTGTCATGTTTCGGTGGTGAAAAAGGCGAGTCGTTACAATTTGTTATCAGAGCGCGAGGTTAAGCGAGAACCTTGCCTTTGGTAGGGTTTGCTCATTGGAGATAGGGTAAGCGACACCTTAAAATGAGTTTGAGAGTATTATATATACGAGAGCTTATTTGTTAATGTTATAAAAACGTATTATGTTAATTGGTCTATTGATTTTTTATGAATTCTAGTCGAGTCGTGGCACGCCACGGTATCGATAGGGGTTTTTAAACACTCGACCAAGGCCAACGGATATGGTATTGAAAATTTTGGCAAATAAAATATTTTGCCTAGGATTATATTTTATATATATAAAGGAATAATTTTAAAAACACTATATAGTTATAAAGTGTGTTGGTTCAAATATGATAATATTTATTTATTATCACAATTGTTTGTTCGGTTATGCTTAATTTAAATAAGAAGCATTAACTACTGCTCGTTAGTTGTTACACTGAGCTCAGTTTATTTAGGAGCATTTATCGCTAGATTTAAAATGAACCCTTTTTGAGTTAATTTTCACAGTTTGACTATAAAGGTGTTCGGAGACAATGTTAACTTGAATATTCACCATTTAATAATAGTGAGTTAAAGATTGAACATTAATAAAAAGTTATAAATATAGTCTAACTGGTAAGGTAAAACATTTAGATAATAAACATTTGATAAAATTTGATTATAATAAAGAAGAATTATTATAATATGAAATGATTTTTATATAAATGTAATTTTATACAAATTTAGTTTATAAAATGTATTTTGAAAGGATTTTTGAATCAAAATCCTTGAATTTTGAAAATAATTTCAGAAGGTTTTCGAGAAAAGAAATAGCCGTATTTTTTAGAAATAATTTTTAAATGGGATGCATTTTCTTTGGGATAATTAGGAGGAAATCATTTCAATTAGTTTTATGGTAATATGAATAATCTTCTATGTGACGATCAGACGTTTGTTTAAGCGAACGTTGTGGGGTACTTAGTAAATTGTTCTCTTTATCATTGTGCAATCGAAATGAGTTCAAATCCAAGTAAACCCAAAGTGAGTTTTAATAAATAAATAGTTTGAAGTTATCATATATAAAAACATATATAGTAATCATTCAAAGATAAGTTTTGAAATTAAAATCATGTATTTATTTTAGGTTCCCCAAAAGGGAATTGGTTGCAAAACAAAATGTATTTCTAATAAAAGATTGTTTTGATAAATAAGATTTGTTTTCCCTTAGATAAGATAGGGGAGAATTTAACACAGGTTTAAACTGGGTTAAATCAAATAAGAGGGTTTTAATAAACATTAATTTTATTAAAATCATATGGTAGTTTAAAACATCTAAGTAGTATGAACTATTTGCTGATTGGGTCAACCTGTAAATATTATTATTTTAACACTCTAAGTTAAAAGGGTTAATAGGTTGACTTGGTTTTAAGAAGCCATAATTTGATTTGATCTCCACCTAGATCTTTAAAAAGGTAAAATAAAATTTGTATGTACTATTAGGATATAGAAGAGTATTATACAAGCAAATAAAGTGGAATATGTTATTATTTTATGTTTTATAAAAAATGACTTTATAAAATATTATAAAAACTTGGTTGAGAATTTATGAAATAATCCATAAATAATTTTAGTATTGAGTAAAATACTAATTGAAAAATATAAGTGATTTCGGATTTTTTTAATATAATTAAGAAATTAATAAAATATAGAGTATAACTTTCCGTTTTTTCCGAATGAGTTTGGATAATCTTTTAAGTAATAACCAAAGGCTAATGAGCAAAATGGTACGCTTAGATAATTATCTGTATTTTTGGACAATTAAGAAAGTTTTGAACGTAAGTTATGTTTGTTAGTTATTTGACATTTTGAAATAAAGTTAAGTGATGAGTTTTTCCTTATGGAATTCAACTGACTATTACTGTTAATTTATTCCTTCTACGGAAGTAGATTAATTTGATTTGATTGAATTGAATTGATTGGTTGTGTGATTTCATATACCATTGTCTATAAAGTTTAAATTTATAAACAGTGGATTTTAAATTGTTTTCATTAGGACCTAAATCCTGGTAATTTTGAAAAAGGAAACTTTAAAGATTTTGGACAAGGAATGATACTTATTCACTCTAGTTAATGTTTTTTGAAGGAACTGAAATACCACTAGACACTCCATGTTGTTGTGATTCTAGAGTTTCACCGTAATTCAATTGGAGGAATCCCTTCCTTGCCATTTTGATTTTTGATCTTTGATTTTTCTCGTCCGAGAAAATTGAAAATAAATTTTTGAATTGGAAAACCAGGGTATTTGGATCTAACTTTATCATTTGAAATAATTGGATGCGTATCATCTATTACAAAACATTCTCTGTATTTTGTTGCATATGATTGAGATATGGTTATTGGATGCACGTAGATTTATATCAGAGTAGTTTTTTCTTATAGAGTTACATCACATTGTTTTTTCAACTTGATTCTCTTTTAGATTTCGTATGTACAGGTATGCAAGAGATTTCTACTTGATTCTTGTGCACCTGCATTTGCATAGAAGGCGATAAATTACTTGCCAAAATATAAGTCAAAAGCAAGAAAATACGTAATAAATTTTGAAATTTTAAAATTGTTGATGATTTTATGCCCCAAATATGGAAGGTCATTTGGGTTTTGTTTTCATTGATTATTTTAGAGCCGCAGAGGTGATTTGTAGTTGTACCGATCGAGCCACGCAAAGGAGACACCAGTGAAATTTTCCGTAAATTTAAGAGTTAGGAAATTTAAAAGAAATTTGGAAAATGTTTGATAACTAAAATTTGATTTTAGGTTATATCTTGGAATAAATGAATGAATGTAAGAAACTAGTTGATATAGGTGAATGGATTTTAAAGACTTCGAAATTTTAAAATCTATTCCACCTAAATCGATTTTGAAAAGGTTAATAAGTTTAATAACTCATTCAATTGATAGTTTTAAACTTGAGGATTTGAAAAAAAAATTCTTCCTTAGGAATTTCGGGGATGAAATTCATTAAAGGAGGGAGAATGTAATAACCTAAAATTTTGGTTATTTAATTTTAAATGTTTAATTGATTTTAAATATTTATGTAGTTGAATTTTGGAATTGAATAAGTTATATTTAAAATATGGGGAATGACTAAATATTTGAATTATGAATTTAATGTTAATTAAATAGATTTAATAATACTAGTAAGCTCATTTTAATCAACAAATAATATCAGTGAATTCAATTTGCAAAATTTGTTTACAAATATAAATAGACCGGATAAATATCGATAATTAAATATTTAAATTTGTAAAATTAGCCTTTTGGGGGCACAATCTCGGATTTTGACAAAACCAGTTTTTATTGGATTCGTAATAGTGAACTATATTACGTCGTTGAATTTCATGGCGACCAAACATATCGTTTGGTCGTGCAAGATTGAAACGCGTCGAAATTAATATCGAAAATTTAGTATAATAACTGGGTATAAAAACCTATCTTCTACATACGATCGAATTAGGACTCGAGACAAGTTCTATTGCGTTCAAAATAGGGGTATAACATATAGAACGCCAAGTGGCGCGCCTCATTTGGAGTTCAAATTTTTTTGGATATGCTTTGTTTAATAATTTAAAATTTAAAATAATATTGTACCCTTTCTAATCATGACCATATCCTCTCAATTATGGCCCCTACTTCCCCGTACACTTGCCATATCCTCCATATTATCATTTATACTCCCTCCCATCTTATAAACGACGCCTTTAAGTTGAAAATGAGGATTTTCTATTTTCAAAATTCAAATAAAAATTCCATACTTAATTAAAAATCTTGAACATCGATCCGTTGAGGTCGTTAGGAGATTAGCTTCCATCCTATAACCATTTTGTAGCTCGCTGTAGTGTTTTGAGTGATTGATTATTTTATAGTAGATGTTTTGGAGTTAGGGTTTACTTTTTATATCTATTCATGTGGAATTTCGGGAAATAGAGGGTAGACCCAATCTTTTCATAGCGAGGCGACGCGACGCTGGCATTTCGGTGTGGTTCTGCTTAATTTTTGGTCACACAACCTGACATACGACTTGGAGCAGAGGCTGTTGTAGCATTTTATGGCGGGGCCGTACGGCTTAGGTGTTTGGGTGCGGATCGAGGAGGAGGAGCTATGGAGTTGTTAGGCGAAGTCGGCTTTCGAATTCGTCGTGTGTGGTGGTCAGGGTGGTGTGCGTGTACGTATATGTTTTGGGTATGTATGTATAGGGGATAAAGGTCATTAGCTTTAAGCAAGAAGATGTTTGTGGGGGCATTAGTTAGTAATTAGGTGATTAGTTATTACTTTAATAATTAATCATTGTTATTTATTCAAAAACTTATTAAATCAATAACTTTTGCGTATTAGGTCAGATTCGAACGTTGTTTTTTGTGTTGGACTCGTGTCGTCGAGCCCTTCGCATTGAAATTGGTTCGGTTCGATTTGGAGCTTTTTGTAATTTAGGCTAAAATCGAATGTTTCGAGGAAAACAAAAATCAATGTGAGTTTAATCACATTAAATTTTATTATATCAATGGTATTAAAAATGTTTATTGATTGCTTGGATGTTAGTTTAATTGTTTGATTGCTTGTTTGGTCAAATTTTTCGATTGGAAAATGGATAACATATTAATTTGATCGTTATAAATCTATATGATTATCTATATAATATCCATAACCAATATTTTGTAGGAAAAAATCTGTAGAGAGACCCAAAGGGGGTTTCTCGACAATAAATTATTTATTTTCATCTTTATGCTGTTACAATTGAATTAAATCCTGATATTCCTTTTATCTTGTTAATTTTCGTTATAATGATTTCGCTATATCATCATTTATTAAATTCCATCCCCAAACCCTGTCATATGAACTTGATCTTGTGTTTCCGATAAAAAAGAATATTTAAAATTCATTAATCATTTTGGTTAATGATAATTTAGATTTATTAAACATTTTAACTAATGATTTGAGATTAGTTAACTAATTTAATAGATAATGATTAAAAATTAGTTTATCTTTAGATTTAATTAATCATTTTTTCTAATGATGTTTTATACTTAACTAATCGTTTTAACTGATGATTATTTGAGTTTAATTAATTCTTTTAATTAGTGATAATGAGTTTAAATAATTTATTGAACTTAATCAATTATTTTAATCATTGATGTTTGAAATCTATAATCATTTTACGTAATGATATTTAAAAGTAATTAATCATTTTAAATATTGAGATTTGAATTTTGTTAATCATTTTAATTAATGATTTTTTTAATTTTTTTTTAATTAATGATATTTTGGAGTTTAATTAAATCATTTTAATTGATGATGTTTTGTAATTAAATAAATTAATTTAACAAATGATATTTTAATTAATTGTTTTAACTAATGAGGCTTGAATTTAATTATCCAACTAATATATGATTACTTGAACTTAATTAATTGTCTTAATTAATGGAGTTTAAAATTACTTATCATTATAACAAATGATGTTTGAGATGACTTATTCATTTTAACAAATGATTATTTGAATTTAATTAATCTTTTCATTTAATGATATTTAAAGTCAATTAGTCGATTTAATAAAAGCAATTTAAGTAAATCATCTAATATAATAAAATTTCTTTAATCAACTAATTTAAAGTTAATAAACCGATTTAATAATGATTTTTAAAATTAATTTACCAATGTTATATAAGTGTTTGGAAACAGTTATCTATTTTATTAAATATAATAGATTTTTTTATTTAAAAGAGATTTTAAACGTGATTAATTATCTTTAAAGATAATTAATATTGTTTTAATGTTATTGGGATGTTAAGTTGGATAATCTTCTGGGTGTTCGGTCTGACGTTGGTTTAGGCCTTCGGGGTCGCGCACTTGGAAAATTATTCTCTTAACGTTTCAACAATCAAGAACTACTTCTAAAAGTGTTTTACCAAGGTGGAAATATGGAATCAAGCACAAGTTCAGTTCATTTTTAAAAGTGAAAGTTCGATTCGTTTATGGAAATGGATTATTTCCGCAAAAGCGGGTCACTTGCATGGAAATGATTTACTTGTATAATTAGCACTAAATATCGAAGAAGTTAATTTGTCACTATTTCAAAAGTTAAGAGTAATCATTAGACATGACTTTGATGTAACACTACCTTGACTTGTCTGGTATTATTGTTAAATAAGAAAAAAAAATCCAAGTTTGAATTCAGTGAGTGGTGATAAGTATACAAGACTTAGTTTCCATATACGATCATTTTATATCCTCGATAGTTGGTATCTCGACTATCGGTTATTTCAGCTTCTTTGTTATTGTCATTCTAAAATGATTTATTGCTCCATTGAGCTTTGTTATTCTTTATCGAAAATGACAAAAACCAAGGCGTGAAAAAGGGGGCCGCTTCCTCCAAGTCATTATTGTGCTTCGTCATTCTAAGACGATTTATCGCCCGTTTTAAGCATTGATATCCAATGCTGGAAAAACTGAAACCAAGGCACGAGTGGGAGCCAAGCCATGTGGGTCACACCCATCAGGGTATGTTCATATCATCTAGAGATGTTTCGGCATGCATGCATTGATGTAAAATATTCGGATGCTTGTGAAGCGGGGTCCAGCATGGAAGTTCCTGAAATGAAGTGTGTGCTCTCAAGTATATTTTGTCTAGAGGTATACTTTCGTGGAACGTGGTAGCACCCTCCTAGTTACATTGGATAAATTTATTTTACTAATTTGATTCAAACTTTTGAATCGTTTTTTCTGTAATTGCAACGGGAAGAGTCAAACACTCTTCACGATGTTTGATTATAGTTTTTTCAGTCCATTCTATCAAGTTTGGATTATTAGCTTATTTAGTCCCTTCTATCAAGTTGGACTGTTTTCCTTGCTCTATCCATTCTGCCCAGTTTAGATTTTACTCAGTTTATTTCCATTCTTTCAAGTCTGGTTTTAATATCAATTATGCTCATTCTTATTTGGATTTGTTTCTTGATATTTATTTCTGCTCTTGCCTGTATGGATGCTATTCTTGTGAGGTAAAAGAACCCCGTTCCGCGTTAGCGGCATGGTTACGTAGAACTTTTATATAATCCCCATTATTCGAGTTGACCCGCGTTGGTATTTCCAGACTGATCCGAGTGTTATTTATTATTGTAACGACCCGTAAATTTTCGATAATTAAAATAGCTAATTTAATAAGATTTCGTGATTTGGTGTTAGAAAAAAATTTGTAATTCATTTGGAATAATAATAACTGGAATGAATTGCAATAATTATCCAAGTAATGAAAAAAAACTACTTAGTGAATGACTTTGCAATCAATAGTTGAATAGGATATTAAATGTTGAATTCATTGGGTATGATAGAGTAATTGATTGATAAGTAAAATCTATTTGAAATCAAATATTGAATATTGAACACGTAATTGTTTAAATTAAATATTTAAAACTTATTGAATAATTGAATAACTGTAAAATGAAAACAGTGTTCTAAATTTTGAAATGGTTTTAAAAGTTGAATCTTATAAGTTCAATTTCAATATTTCAAAAGATAATGAATTATTGGATAAGCGAAATTGTCTAAATTAAATATTTGGAATTTATTGGATAAATAAAATAACGGGTTTAATATGATTAAAAATGATTTGTAAAATTTTATTTTATCATATTGGAGTTATAGTAATGTTATAGAACTTTTAAAACTGAATTTAAAATTTAATTGTGAAAATTGAATATTTTAATATTTAATTATCGCCTGAAAAATAGCCAATTTTTGAACAGTCTCAGAATTGGACGAAACTAGTTCTATTGGATCCGTAATAGTTAGTTATTATCGGATTTCAATTTTCGTAGCAATCGGAGTTGTCGTTTGACCGTGGCAGCTCGAAACGCGTTGAAATTGTTTAATATTAATTTGGCGAGTTAAAAATAGTCATTTTTCAAACGGTCTCGGATTTCGACGAAACTAGTTTCATTGGATCCGTAATGTTATATTATTGTAAGGTTTCAAATTTCAAGTCAAACGGATTTACCGTTTGTCCGGGGCAAGACAAAACGCATAGTAATTCGGTTAATCGGTTTAATGTAAAATTGATCGTTTATTTCCGTAACTCTCACATATGATCGAATTAGGCCTTGAAACTAGTTCCATTGCGTCCGGAATGGGGGTAAAACCTTATAAACGCCTGGCGGCACGTCTCGATTGGAGTTCGGATGATTTTGGACCTACCTATATAAATACGCACGCAAACCGAGACAGTTTTATTAATATTCTAATCCAGAAACCCTAATTCTAAATCATGGTCGCCACCTACTTTCGAAGGCCAGAATTGCTCGAACTTCTTTCGTTAATATCTCTCAATCCGTTCAACGAAATCAAAAAATTCCAAAAGCAAAAGTGTAGATCTCGATGAAAGCTTCAAATCCATACGGAGATGATCGAAAACGGAGCCACGGATCAACGGGAAATCGAGCAAGAAGGGGCTGCGTTTTTCACGCAATTCGAGGCAGAGGATGAGGCCGAGCTTGGAGCTATTTGGGGTGAAGGTGGAGTAAGGCGGTGGCTTCGAAGTGGTGTAACCTGATCGTCTTCAAGTTGCTCGGTTTGGTCGTGAAAAATCGATGAAGATGGCGGCTATGGGTTGTGTTGCGCGTTCGAACACCGGGAAGAAGATGATACGCGTACGTGAGGAGATGAGGGAGTGCGGCCCAGATCTGCTATGCAGGAAATCAACGGTGATGATGGGGTGGGTTTTAAAAATTTAATTAAGCTGAAATTGTATATTTCAATTTGTGTAAACTTCTAAAATGCATAACTTTTTCATACGAGGTCGAAAACGCGCGAAACTTTTTGCGTTGGAATCGTATGGACGAGCTCTACGCGATGCAACTGGATTGGAATCATTTGGAGTTAGAGAAAATTTTGAGTTAAATCGAACGTCGTTCGATTTGATTTAAAATTGTAAAATCAAAGTGAGTGTTTTATAACGCTCACAACGTACTGAATATCTTTATGCTAGTTAAATTTGACATTATGCATAGTTATGATTTTTATTTGTTGTTGTTTGATAAAATTTAATTATCATATTGATTGTCATTTGAATTCACCGTTAAAAAAAAAAAAAAAAATAAATTTAATTGACAGTTAAATTTAAATTAAAATTGAATTGCGATTAAATTACCTGACATTGATAAATATGAAATTGCCGTGAATTGTATTGCCTATTGGATGATGTATTTCGATGGATGTTATTGGTTAATATTTAAATGTTTGGATGTTTATTTGTTTATATACATCCTGCTATGCATACATATGACATTGTGATTGATTTAAATAATATATTCATCACTGACATTTAATTGTAATAACTAATCACTTGGCCATAGGTTAGAAAATTATATACGGACACCGAGTTGGTTAAATTAAATGATTTTAAAAGTTGTTTTGAAATTATTTAAATGAATTGATTTTAAGAATAAAATCCAATTTATGGAAATTGAATTATTTTGAATTGGAGCTCGAAATGTTAGAATTTAAACTTGGTAAACGAAATTATTAAATAAAATCGAAGTTTAGATTTAAATTGCAAATTGAAATACGGTGTAAATTTTTGAAAGTTGATTTGTTTTAAAAGATTGGACTTTTAATCGAACTCTGAATATTTCTAAGAAAATTGATATGAAATGATATTTCAAGTTTGAGTTTGGAATTGAAAATTTATTTGAAATTTAGATTTAAATTAATTTGGAATATATGATGATTTTGAAATGGATTTGATTTTAAAGCGAATATGATATTTTGTTATCAATCATGAATCAATTTGAAATATAAAAGAGCCAACGGTGTAATAATACGTAGTTATTAAAGAGACCGGGATCGGATATGGACATACTCTCTGTCGATACCGAAAACCACTTTAATAACTATTATACGCGGAGTGTTGATCCAGAATGAAGTGGATGGTTTGGTGAACGCGTTGACTGAAGAAAGAGAACGATTATTGGATGACCCCTGACATGACTAAAACAGGAGCCGCGCCGGGCCATTGAGGTTCGCCACCTCTAGCGGACACACTTCTTCGATACCATATCTATTACATTTGTGATGCGATTTGGGTGCACCCCTTGATTTGGGAGTGTTGTTTCGCGGTGTTGGGGTAGCTGCTGGCTATGCCCAACATCAGTCCGGATCACGCAACTACTAGTATCCTAGTTGGTATTGCCTCATGTACCTTGTCATACTGATTATCCTATTCGCGACCACTACGTTTTGATTTGTACCTTGAGTATATGGATTGCCCTCTGGTGACTTCCGGTTTTGGGGAAACTACGGTCTTGTATATGCTTTTGGGAATATAAAAATGTGTTAAGGGGGATTATGGTAACGCCTTAACTCTATTTTGATACTTTATATTACTGATAGGCATTATCTACTTAGCGTATATTACTACATAGTATATAGTTTCACGGATCCTTGAGAGATGGAAAATCCCGTAACATCTCTTAAGTTATTGCACGCACGTTGACACTGGATAGGAGATGTCAAACCCCGTAAACATCTCTGACGCCGTTACACTCATATTTATTTACGATTGACTTAACTTACATGAGGATATTTAGTCCTGACTCGAGTGTTTGTCTTTTCATTACGCTCGGGTCAGTCCTGAGTTTTCAGATTTTTGAGGATCTATTTCTGGAGGATGAAGACGAAGATTTGGTATATTATGTACTACTATTATGTTCATTCCATTCCGCTGCATTGTTGTATGATATTTGCTGTGTATGTAACTCTGATAAATGTTGTATAATAATAATCAAATGTATTCATTTCAAATGTATTCATTTAATTAACAGCTTCATGAACTGTTATTTTATTATTATACTTTAGCCTTCCGCTGTGAGATTCTGTGTTGTTCATTTCCTTTATTTCCCTTCCTTTTCTTTTCTTAATTACCCCAATAACTATCTTCTCTTTTAATGGTTTGGAATCGACATGTGTATTTGATCGTCGGTTTTAAACTGTCCAAAAAGGCGGGTCGTTACAGTTGGTATCAGAGCATTGGTTTAACGATAAACCTTGGCTCTAGTGGGGAATAACTCATTGAAATAGAGGTAAACTATATGAATGAGTTGAGTGTATATGAGAGAGCGTACTTGTTATTTGATATAAAATGGTTTTATATTGTGTTAATTTGTCCCATTGAGTATTTATGAATTCTGGTCGATACTTGGGACGCCAAGGCGTCGATAGGAATTTCTAAACACTCGAATAGGACAAACCAACACAATATCGTTTTGGAATATATTTTTATATAAAGAATTATTTGAATATTTATTCATTTTGATTGAATTGATTGTTAGGAGATGATAATATTAGATTATTATCGTTATTGTTTGATCAGTCAATATTTACAACAATTGATTAAATAACAATGGATTTAGGAAAATGAAATCTTGTAGACACAATTGATAATGAATATAAATGAATTTTAACTTGGATTTGGGAATTTAAATTTCGGTGTTTGAAATTGACTTACAAGAATTTGAAAAACATAATATGAGTATTATATGATAGTATAATTGAGTTGAAATTGTTTTCGAAGGATTTTTTTTTTATGATAAGTGTTATATTCCCTTCTCTTGACGCTAGAAAATGATTTCGGTGATGAGTGCACGCATCATTGGCGTTTATTTTCGAGAGTCCGAGTGGGGGAGACCACTTAATAGCTTGTCTAAACCTTGTTTTGACTCAAATTTTATTTTGTTTTGCATTCTCTATAGTATGATTTGATATATAAATTATATAAGTATATATTATTTCAAAACTTGATTTGAAATGAAACCGGGATTGGAATTCTTAAGTCCTTTAAAAATTAATGATTTTTTTTAAATGATTGAAATGAATTTAGACTTGAATCATTAAGGAACTTCTGAATTATGAAATGAGAAATGAACCTAAGAGCTAAGTGAAATATCAATTGAAGTAGAAATCCTTAGAATTAGGAAATTATGAACTTAAAATAAAATTGAAACTGTAAAACTCGCATAGTATTAAATTTCATTCTATAGCATAGATATAAATTACCAAAATATTTAAGAAGTTCAAAAATGTTACATGAATTGTTAATTGGATAATATACAAGTATAGGTTTGAATAATGAAATATGCATTTAAATTAATAGTTGCAAATATAAATAAAATTGTTAGTAAATAATTGGAATTTAAATTAACATTTAAAGGTGATTCACAATTATGTTAATATAAAATGGAAATACTATATGTGAATGTAAATGTGAAATTAAATTATAGTGAAATTTAAGTAATGACTTAAGAATTAATTAATTGAAAATTCAACTTTAAATGAAAAGTTGTATGTTGTTTAACTACATTCTATTTGCATAACTATAACTTACCAAATACTTAAAAGGTTTAAAATGCTAATAAGGATAAGAAGAGAAATAATATACCAGTGTGAGAATGAAAATAAAATGTGAAGATCTATTGATAGTTGTAAATATAAAAGAAATTTAAGCTGTAAAATGAATGATATATCTAAGTGAATATATAAAATTTAAAATTAATGAAATATAAAATTGGTAAATGGAAACTAATTAAATTTGAATATAGTTAAATGTCAATAAACTTGGAAGTGTATGAAATTAAAGTTGACTTGAAATTGTATAATTGATTTAGTGTAGATTTTGGATGGATGTTAATGTTTGATATGCATTGGCTGTTAGATGGATGATAATTGATTAAGTAGAATTCATTAGTGTTAATGGAATTGAATAAACGGAATAAAATTTTAAAATAATAAAATTCAAATTCGAAGCAAAGTGAAATTAAATATAATGGAATTCAATTTAAATTGAAGCAAATTGACTTTAATTTAAAATATGAATGAAACAAACTTGAATAAATCGGAAACAAATTGAATGTAAACCTATTGTGTGGATGAATAAGAAAATAAATAGCTTTGTGTTTATGATTGTTCTTTAGAAAATTTGATGTTTTGATGGTTTGTACTTTGAAATAATAAAAGCAAAATTTTGGAAGAAAAAAAAAAATCCAAAATGGTCCAATACATGCTGAAATGAAAACAACCATAACTTTTAAATGGCTGAACGGAATTCGACGATTTTGGACTTTCCGAAAAGCTTAGAAACTATAGCACAACTTTTATTTAGAGTGTCTTGAGAAATTCCTTCGTCTACTAGGTTAAAAACTTGAATGTTACTCGCTGTCCTGTGTAAAAAAATAAGAAAAATCTGAAGCATACAACCTTAGTATTTTCGCCATATCTTTTGACTGGTTTATCGGATTTTGATGATCTTGCCCTTTATGGAAAGCTAAGAACTTAAGCTAAAACTTTTGTTTTAAGTGTTTTGTGTTTTGATGTGGTTTCGAAGGTCGGAAATGTGGGTGAACGTCGCGGACCTGCGCAAACACTGCCCAGGCTGAAGCGTATCCCCTAAGTAAAACGGCCATAACTTTTGAACGGATGATCCGAATTCGATGATTTTGGACATTCCGGAAAACCTGAAATGAATTCAACAACTTTTGTTTAGATTCTATTGTCAAATTTTACCGTTTAGGTGACCTAAAGCTAAGATTTGTTGCTGTCCAGAAATTGAAATCTCAGTTTTGAAGCTAAATATGTTATATATATGTTGTGTAGGCTAAGTATAGCGATCTATCTTTATATGCATGGTTCTAACTTAGTTATTGAGCATTTTAGTAGGTAGCAAAGGGGTTGCGCTTCGTTGTGGAGCTCGCTTCTACGCTAAACGCATAATGTAAGTAAAATGCTAATAAATGCTAAATAAAAGGTACGCTTACGGTTTTATATGATATTGGTGATATTTATATGTTGTTTCCCCACATATGGGATGCCTCATCATTGAGATGAGATGTATATTTGTGATATATATGCTATTATATTTTTTCCGATCGAGCCGCGCAAAGGAGACTCTGCCGAAATTTTCCGTACATCTGGGTGTTAGAAAAATTTTCAAGTTTTAAATTTTTTTTTTTTATAACTTGTTGTGATTACTAACTTTTAAGGTTAGGGAGCCGTTGGAAGTAACTTAGTGGAAGTCTAGTAACGGTTTATAAATGAAATTTCATTGTTTTATAAGTTGGTAACTTTGAATAAAAATATCAAATGTTGAATTCTATACTTAGTTCATTTTCCCTTCTTTTCCCTTTTCGGGGACGAAAAGTTTTGAGTGGGGGAGAGTGTAACGACCCGTAAATTTTCGATAATTAAAATAGCTAATTTAATAAGATTTCGTGATTTGGTGTTAGAAAAAAAATTTGTAATTCATTTGGAATAATAATAACTGGAATGAATTGCAATAATTATCCAAGTAATGAAAAAAAACTACTTAGTGAATGACTTTGCAATCAATAGTTGAATAGGATATTAAATGTTGAATTCATTGGGTATGATAGAGTAATTGATTGATAAGTAAAATCTATTTGAAATCAAATATTGAATATTGAACACGTAATTGTTTAAATTAAATATTTAAAACTTATTGAATAATTGAATAACTGTAAAATGAAAATAGTGTTCTAAATTTTGAAATGGTTTTAAAAGTTGAATCTTATAAGTTCAATTTCAATATTTCAAAAGATAATGAATTATTGGATAAGCGAAATTGTCTAAATTAAATATTTGGAATTTATTGGATAAATAAAATAACGGGTTTAATATGATTAAAAATGATTTGTAAAATTTTATTTTATCATATTGGAGTTATAGTAATGTTATAGAACTTTTAAAACTGAATTTAAAATTTAATTGTGAAAATTGAATATTTTAATATTTAATTATCGCCTGAAAAATAGCCAATTTTTGAACAGTCTCAGAATTGGACGAAACTAGTTCTATTGGATCCGTAATAGTTAGTTATTATCGAATTTCAATTTTCGTAGCAATCGGAGTTGTCGTTTGACCGTGGCAGCTCGAAACGCGTTGAAATTGTTTAATATTAATTTGGCGAGTTAAAAATAGTCATTTTTCAAACGGTCTCGGATTTCGACGAAACTAGTTTCATTGGATCCGTAATGTTATATTATTGTAAGGTTTCAAATTTCAAGTCAAACGGATTTACCGTTTGTCCGGGGCAAGACAAAACGCATAGTAATTCGGTTAATCGGTTTAATGTAAAATTGATCGTTTATTTCCGTAACTCTCACATATGATCGAATTAGGCCTTGAAACTAGTTCCATTGCGTCCGGAATGGGGGTAAAACCTTATAAACGCCTGGCGGCACGTCTCGATTGGAGTTCGGATGATTTTGGACCTACCTATATAAATACGCACGCAAACCGAGACAGTTTTATTATTATTCTAATCCAGAAACCCTAATTCTAAATCATGGTCGCCACCTACTTTCGAAGGCCAGAATTGCTCGAACTTCTTTCGTTAATATCTCTCAATCCGTTCAACGAAATCAAAATATTCCAAAAGCAAAAGTGTAGATCTCGATGAAAGCTTCAAATCCATACGGAGATGATCGAAAACGGAGCCACGGATCAACGGGAAATCGAGCAAGAAGGGGCTGCGTTTTTCACGCAATTCGAGGCAGAGGATGAGGCCGAGCTTGGAGCTATTTGGGGTGAAGGTGGAGTAAGGCGGTGGCTTCGAAGTGGTGTAACCTGATCGTCTTCAAGTTGCTCGGTTTGGTCGTGAAAAATCGATGAAGATGGCGGCTATGGGTTGTGTTGCGCGTTCGAACACCGGGAAGAAGATGATACGCGTACGTGAGGAGATGAGGGAGTGCGGCCCAGATCTGCTATGCAGGAAATCAACGGTGATGATGGGGTGGGTTTTAAAAATTTAATTAAGCTGAAATTGTATATTTCAATTTGTGTAAACTTCTAAAATGCATAACTTTTTCATACGAGGTCGAAAACGCGCGAAACTTTTTGCGTTGGAATCGTATGGACGAGCTCTACGCGATGCAACTGGATTGGAATCATTTGGAGCTAGAGAAAATTTTGAGTTAAATCGAACGTCGTTCGATTTGATTTAAAATTGTAAAATCAAAGTGAGTGTTTTATAACGCTCACAACGTACTGAATATCTTTATGCTAGTTAAATTTGACATTATGCATAGTTATGATTTTTATTTGTTGTTGTTTGATAAAATTTAATTATCATATTGATTGTCATTTGAATTCACCGTTAAAAAAAAAAAAAAAAAATTTAATTGACAGTTAAATTTAAATTAAAATTGAATTGCGATTAAATTACCTGACATTGATAAATATGAAATTGCCGTGAATTGTATTGCCTATTGGATGATGTATTTCGATGGATGTTATTGGTTAATATTTAAATGTTTGGATGTTTATTTGTTTATATACATCATGCTATGCATACATATGACATTGTGATTGATTTAAATAATATATTCATCACTGACATTTAATTGTAATAACTAATCACTTGGCCATAGGTTAGAAAATTATATACGGACACCGAGTTGGTTAAATTAAATGATTTTAAAAGTTGTTTTGAAATTATTTAAATGAATTGATTTTAAGAATAAAATCCAATTTATGGAAATTGAATTATTTTGAATTGGAGCTCGAAATGTTAGAATTTAAACTTGGTAAACGAAATTATTAAATAAAATCGAAGTTTAGATTTAAATTGCAAATTGAAATACGGTGTAAATTTTTGAAAGTTGATTTGTTTTAAAAGATTGGACTTTTAATCGAACTCTGAATATTTCTAAGAAAATTGATATGAAATGATATTTCAAGTTTGAGTTTGGAATTGAAAATTTATTTGAAATTTAGATTTAAATTAATTTGGAATATATGATGATTTTGAAATGGATTTGATTTTAAAGCGAATATGATATTTTGTTATCAATCATGAATCAATTTGAAATATAAAAGAGCCAACGGTGTAATAATACGTAGTTATTAAAGAGACCGGGATCGGATATGGACATACTCTCTGTCGATACCGAAAACCACTTTAATAACTATTATACGCGGAGTGTTGATCCAGAATGAAGTGGATGGTTTGGTGAACGCGTTGACTGAAGAAAGAGAACGATTATTGGATGACCCCTGACATGACTAAAACAGGAGCCGCGCCGGGCCATTGAGGTTCGCCACCTCTAGCGGACACACTTCTTCGATACCATATCTATTACATTTGTGATGCGATTTGGGTGCACCCCTTGATTTGGGAGTGTTGTTTCGCGGTGTTGGGGTAGCTGCTGGCTATGCCCAACATCAGTCCGGATCACGCAACTACTAGTATCCTAGTTGGTATTGCCTCATGTACCTTGTCATACTGATTATCCTATTCGCGACCACTACGTTTTGATTTGTACCTTGAGTATATGGATTGCCCTCTGGTGACTTCCGGTTTTGGGGAAACTACGGTCTTGTATATGCTTTTGGGAATATAAAAATGTGTTAAGGGGGATTATGGTAACGCCTTAACGCTATTTTGATACTTTATATTACTGATAGGCATTATCTACTTAGCGTATATTACTACATAGTATATAGTTTCACGGATCCTTGAGAGATGGAAAATCCCGTAACATCTCTTAAGTTATTGCACGCACGTTGACACTGGATAGGAGATGTCAAACCCCGTAAACATCTCTGACGCCGTTACACTCATATTTATTTACGATTGACTTAACTTACATGAGGATATTTAGTCCTGACTCGAGTGTTTGTCTTTTCATTACGCTCGGGTCAGTCCTGAGTTTTCAGATTTTTGAGGATCTATTTCCGGAGGATGAAGACGAAGATTTGGTATATTATGTACTACTATTATGTTCATTCCATTCCGCTGCATTGTTGTATGATATTTGCTGTGTATGTAACTCTGATAAATGTTGTATAATAATAATCAAATGTATTCATTTCAAATGTATTCATTTAATTAACAGCTTCATGAACTGTTATTTTATTATTATACTTTAGCCTTCCGCTGTGAGATTCTGTGTTGTTCATTTCCTTTATTTCCCTTCCTTTTCTTTTCTTAATTACCCCAATAACTATCTGCTCTTTTAATGGTTTGGAATCGACATGTGTATTTGATCGTCGGTTTTAAACTGTCCAAAAAGGCGGGTCGTTACAATTATAATGCTTGGGTCAGATCGAGTATTTTCTTGATTGGCTTTGGTAATATGGATATCTTGGAAGGGAGCTGGAGACTCACCCATTGCAGTGTTTTAATTTTCTGCTATATTGTATAGCATACCCATCGGCATTTGTAAGGTCGGGATTTTATAGCTGTCTAGCTGATAAGGTTTGTTTTTAACTCTTATATCTCTGTATGTTTGGAGTGATAGTTTCTACTATCCTTGTTATATTATATGTTGTCCATTCCACTGTGAGATTCTATTTTTATCTATTCTCTGTTCTTTTTTTAATTTACCCTAACATTCTGCCCTTTTGTTGATTGGATGCGTGACATTTGAACACAGTGGTAGTGTTTGGTATCGACTTTCGATGGTCAAAAAGGTGGGTCATCACAATGACCATGAGTTGGTACCGATCCACGAATCATGCTGAGGTATCCACCATTTTTCTAGAGAATTAGTCTTTGGCGTAGAGAATGATGTGGAGATGATGATGACATGATTCTAGGCTTCCTACAGCTATAAATAAGAGGGCACAGCTCATTTTGAAGGTTCCTTTTGGCTCTCTTGCTCTCTTACTCTAATCCCTTGTAATTACTCACAGATTCATACCGATCTGTAACAGATTTGTACCAATCTGTAAGAACGATACTTGAAAATGACAATATAACAAAAGGATACTTGAAATGGACATAGGTCGGAGTACGTTTAACCACTATAAATCTTGTGTGTTCCCTTTCTTGCTCATTTTTTTATTTATTTTCTTCACTTTTATTCTCTACTCAATCTATTGGATGTTTGTGACATTTTTGGTTCAAACATTTTGGTGCTTTCATTAAGAGACACTTGAATTCACTAATTTGAGACTTGAAAATATTCAAGATTGACAAGACACTCTACTAGGAAGGCTAGTACTAGAGGAACTCAACAAGGGGACAGTCTAGAGGCATCCTTAGGAGCTAAACCCCCATCCATCTATATAACCAGGGATGAGATGAGGCCATGAGGAATGGATTGTAGGAAATTATGATTTCTCGCCAGGAAGATATGATAGAGAATTTCTTTAGAGGAATAAGACACAAGTTATAGCAAATCAGAACCAAAGGCTAGAAGCTGCAGCAAATGCACTGGGAAGTTGAATGGAGCAAAATAGAGCGACCCTTGAACGAGACATATAGATTGGTATTTATCCAAAAGCATGGATCGATACTGATCCACAAGAACAAGGGCACATGGCTGGAGCTAACTCAAACATAAATGAAGCATGTCCAGGGAATGATGCTGAGCAACTGAATGTGAATCAGAATATAGATGTGCGAAAGGATGAATATGTGCCAGAATTTCCCCATAGAAATAGGGGGCAGACTGGGAATGCTGACTTGAGAATTCCTTTGAATTACGATGCCAGACTTGTTGAGATGGTGAGACAAGCTATGAAGGGTGGATTGTGTGACGACCCTCCATTCATCTCCACAGAATGACGCATCATCTTTAAGAAAGAAAGGGATAGAAAAGAGAAAAGAAAGATGAGAAAAAAGAAACAACATTAGAATCTCAACAGCGGAACGAGTAAATTATATTAATAACATAAATAATACATAGTATATAATAATTATCAGAGTTACACAGACAATACATCACATACTAGACAGTTATAAACACCTGTCTAGTTATACAACTCAATAAAACACAAAGAAACACTCAGAGATACCAACACAGCGGAACACTATATATCTACATGCAGAAGCCTCCTTAACCGGAAAAGAAAACAGATGCACTCCCAAACTGCTTCCGCTGCACAACTCTGATCCGAAGCAGAAGAAAATGCTGATGAACGACACGAGCACAAACTGGACAACACATCTCAGAAATATGGTTCAACAGGTCCATAAAGAAAACTCAGAAGTTCCTCCGAAACCAGAGTTGCTTCACCAACTCTATCTTAAGGAATCATCCTTCAATTAGCTGAACCACCGGTACCACTTCTGGAATCCTAGCCGATAAAAAAACTCGATATCCAGATGCGGAAAAATCTCTGACTTCCCTGAAGATATCCGAAAAATATCGAACAACCCAAGAGAACACTCAACTATCGCAAGTCACTTTTGCGATCAACCAAAACCAAATTCCAAAGAAACTGCTCTCTCTTTACCAATCAGAACAGCTTAGGCTGGCCTAGCCAATTCACCGAAGAAACGGATCCACTCTGCTGCTTCTGAACTCCTCCTCCAAAAAAACTGCTTAGCCAGAAAACTTCCTGCGAACACAGAACACTCCGAGCTGCACTGCTGACACCAATGCCGAAGAATTCCTAATCCAAAGCTCTTCGAGAAACTCAAACCTCAAAGTAAACAGAAACACCCTGCTGGACTCAGCCACATCACCGAAGCAGACACACTTCCTTACTCTTATTCCAAAGAAACATCTTCGAAAACATCCATAGTCACTGTATCTCATCACGCAACTACTACTTCCTGTGGTATCAAGATACCATCACTCACTTGCTTCTGCCTAACCGACAGATCCAAACTCGACTCATCCAACATGCACTTCAAAGATGAACTCCAAACCTTAACAGGTTTCCTTCAGAGATCGATGAAATCCTTACACCAAGCTGCAAAGCTTACTCGAGACGGTATTAGGTCTACAGTCTCGACATATCCACTTCCAACCTCAAACATTCAAACCCCAACCAATGGTAGTAGTCGTGTTACACACCCCACTACCTCATCTACCTTTATAACTTATATTGGAAAACCCGAATAGGTAACCCAACAGATAGGTAGAAATAATTATATATATTAAAATTACAAATACGCTCTCTCAAGATAGACACCACTCCAGAGCCTAGGTATTCGCTCAACCTAGCGCTCTTATACCACCTGTGACGACCCGACTTTCTATGACTAGAAAGTCGCATCGTCATTAAGAAAGAAAGGGGATAGAGAGAAAAGAAAGGGGATAGAGACAAAAGAAAGAAGAGAAAGAAGAAACAACAACAGAATCTCAACAGTGGAATGAATAATTTATAATAATAACATAAGTATTACATAGTATACAACAACTATCAGGGTTACACAGACAATACAACACATACTAGACAGTTATAAACACCTGTCTAGTTATTACAACTCTAAACACAATACAGATAAACCACTCAGAGATACCAACACAGTGGAAAACTATATATCTATACGCGGAAGTCTCCTGCTCCATTGCTCCTCCACAATTCGTCAAAGCTAACCTGAATCCCTTGGCTACTCGTAAAAATTTGAGTACCCAAGAGTTTAAGAAAACAGAAATAAACTCCGGGTCAGACATGGATCTGATGTGAGTAACAGGTTAAAGTTGCTTAAGTTTGAAAAACCTTTGAAAACAAAAGGTATCACGTAAGACTTCCCACACATAAACATGGAAAAGTTTTTACCTTACGCTAACCAAAACATTTGATAGGAAATCCGATGATATTATAATAGGGTCTAGGGTTTTCAAGTAAATAAGAACTAGCCGAAATTGTTACCTGATTAAATTCCAGCTACTAGCCACAAAAGTGGGTAATACAATCAAAACCGAGGGCACTTACTGGATTTTGGATTCCATACAATGGCAGGGCTACCGGGGTACCGCTCGTCACAGTACGTGGCCTAGATCATCGTACCGAGGATCACTCCCAATCCCCTGCAACACAAAGCCGGAACCATTCCTTACTGAACAGTTCCGAACAAGACCACCCCGCAGTTGTGATCAGCAACCGCACCACACAGCCGAAATAAAAGGGACATCTAGACCTCGTCCTACTTGGGCATGATCCACTTAGCCTTGCTGCACCTCCCCTGTTTTAGCCATTCTCGGTTGATGAGGCTTGAGGCTACGATTATCTTTATAGAACACATTACTTAGAATGCTCATCGTCCACCTGACGATGTTCTGAAAGCATTCAATCCATACAAGTTCGTTCCGAGTTCGAACGAAAATGAAGGCATTATCTCATTACACTCATTTTGGAATCACCCTCAGAGTTAATGACGATAACCCTTGCACTCTAAATCTTTACCTTCACTTCAGATACACGACCTATCGTTAATTTGGATCGATGTGGTTTTCAGATATCCTGTAACAACCCGATATTTTCAACCATTCGCATCCATTATAAGTGTATAGGTAGACACTCATGCCAGAATTGAATTGCTCAAAATACCGCGTTGTAAATAAAAATTTGGCAAACCTCAGAATATACAGTAAATAAAAATCACAGATCACAGACATAGAGTATTTAAAGTGCGGCGGAAATAAAAGAAATAGTAGTTCATGAAGCTACTATATAAAAATATCAGAGTTACATAAAATACAATAGAATAAAATAAAGTACAACAGAAGTCTCAAGATGACAACCAAGTACAAGCTGAATAGAACAACAGAACTGGAATAGATAAAACTAGATAAGCAGATACCTCCAGCGATTCCAATCTCTAGAAAGCGGAATCCAAATCTGTGAATAACTCAGGCTGACCCAAGCGTAAATAAAAATAAAAACACTCGAGTCAGGACATACATACTTATACAATGTAAACCAACTCAAGTGAACTGTAGCAAAGATAAGTAACTTAGAAGATGCTTGGGACCGCCCATCCTCTAAGGATCCATTAAACTATTTACTATGTAGCGCTAAGAGGATGGTGAACCTTAACACGGTCGGATCTTTAAAACCAAAATCGTAGTGGGCTCGCTATAAGGAGATGACACGGCACGCGAGGCAATGCCACGGTGGATATACCGTTTGCACTCCCGGACCGGTGGTGATGGCAAGCCAGCAGCTTCCGCCCACCTCGAACAATACCCCCGAATCAAAATGGCGCCACGTATCGAATCACAAAAGTAATAGAATGGGTTCCGATGGAGCATGCTCGATGAAAGGGTGCGACCCTTTGTGTAGCCCGGTATAGCTCCTGTTTTAGTCATTTATGCCAACTCACGGGAGTTGGGTCCACGTAATATACCTCGAGAATGTTGCCACCATCCTACTTCATTCTGAAATCTCCACTGCGTACACAGTTGTTAAAGTGGTTTTCGGTATTGGCCGGCTATAAGACAATATCCGATCCCGGCCTCTTTAACAACCAATTGTTATTATAACCCGTAGTTATAACTTTAAAACAATATTTTATACTTCAAAATAAAATATCATTTCAACCCAAATCTTTATCAAAATAAAGATTAAATCATTTCCAAACCATTTCAATATGTCATCATACTATATCTTTCAATTCAAATATTTATCAAAATAATTATCAAGTCATTTCTAACCATTACAATATATTAAATTATCATATCCTTTCAAAACCTCCTTTCAAATCATTTTAATATATCAAAATATCATAACCTTTCAAAGCTTCATTTTCGAAATATCATATCCTTCAGAACTTCCTTCAAATCATTTTATATCAAAATATCATATCTTTCAAAACTCCATTTTTCAAATCATTAAATATCAAAATATCATATCTTTCAAAACTTCATTTCAAATCATTTTAATATATCAAGATATTATATCTTTTCAAAACCACATTTCAAATCATTTTAATATACCAAAATATCATATCTTTTCAAAACCCCATTTCAATCATTTTAATATATCAAATAGTTATATTTCAAAACAAATTACTTCATTTTAAATCATAAAAATAACGTTATTACATTTAATAATTAAATTATTACATTCCAAGAATTTAAATTTTTTAATGTTCATTTATGCGCTTAAATTTATTAAAACAATGAAAATTCAAGTTTCGCAGCATTTAGAAAATGCTACAGAAAGTTACATTCAAAAACAATTAAATTTAACAAAAGACGGTATTAAAAATGCTGTTAATTAACTTCAAATATTCAATAGAATTTCACAAACACTTATATTTTTATTTAAATCATTTTTAACTTATGAAATCATTCATTTTCATATTTATAGGCATCATTTAATTTTCCTTAAATTCATGATTTATAAAGTTAAGTTTCCTTCCAAAATCAATATTTATTAATAATTCACTTATTAAATTTCAACATTCAAATTTAACTCATTACATTAAATTTCAACTTGACACTTAAGTTTAAAATTTCAAATATAACTTAATTCCATTTTATTTAACTTAACTTAAAATTTCACTTTTAAATCAAATTCATAAATTCCAATTTAAGTTATATTTCCAAATTCAACTCAATATTCACTCATTAACATTTTAACTTTATTCAAAATTCATTAATATGTTATAAAATCATTTTAAATTAATTTAAATTCAAAATATCATAAATTTATCATATTTTCAAAGTTAATTTAAATTCCATAAAAAATTAAATCAAAATTTCCAAAATAACTTACATTCAGATTTTCTAACTTTTCCATAATTTATTTAACTTATAGATTTCCAGAAAATCAATAATGCTTTAAAAAATTATATTTTTATTAAATTTTAAATCAAAATATTATAATAATTAAATTTCTAAAATATTTTAAAACTTTTAGAAAACATATTTTAACTACGGGCCTGTATATAATTTCTACGCTAGGTAAAGTGATACGGGTAATGTATCATTTCAACCCGTAATTTACAAAGAAAAATCCGGGTTTTATCATTTCAAACCCGCAGTCCCAAGTAAGTAAAATAAGTTGAAAATCGTTCAGGCCTATCATTTCAGCCCGTAACAATTTTCCCTTATTCTAAAGTCCGTTCGGGTATGTATCATTTTAACCCATAGTGATTCTAATCTAAAGGGAACTTGCAGTGTGATGGACAAATAAAATAAACAGAATAGCATGAAATAACAGTAACATATAACATAATAGGTGTAATAACAGGTGTGAACATCATATGATAATAATATAAGCAATTACTACTTATATTAGTACATAATGTCTGGTGAGAAATACTCGCTTGTTTGAGCTGGAGATTGCGATACAAATGACCCAAACTAATATCTTCAAAAGCACGATGGAACGACAAATATTTGATGTTGAGAGAGCCAAAGATAATTTCCTTATTAAAATATTTAAACAAACAATACAACATATAAGTTACAAAACAATGTAACACTTGAACAACACTTGAAATCAATGTCCAGAACAAAGTCAAATGCTTTGCACTTGCTTTCTACCTCTTACGCTTCAGCTATGATCTGAAATGGAACGGCTACAGCATGGTTTTAGATCAAATTTGGGTTCCTAAAGGTCGGCCATTGCATGGGCAATGATGGAGCAAAGGTTTGTGACACATGAATTACAAGTCAATGCAAACTACATGGTTTTCTAAGCAATAAAAAGGCTCGGTCACAAGCTAGCATGGCCTGTCCAGGTCTGGGTGGGGTGGAGGATGACATGGCAGAGGTGTCTCAGGTCAGCTAGGGTGGTGGTGGTGGTGTATGTGGCGGCCAAAGTGGAGTTTTGAGGTGGTGGTGCTAAGGTAGGCTCGGCTAGGTTCATATATGTGGTGTATGCTCATATTTTAGTGGATCTAGTCAACAAAAAGGCACAGCCATGGCTTGGCTATGGGCTGGAGGAAGTGTTGACCAGATGTAGTGGTGGTGAAGGAGGCCAAGGTGGAGGAGATGGAAGGAGCTTAGCCTTGAAGGTGAAGAAAGCAAGATCAAATTATAAGGAAACAAGAAGAAAATAAGTAGAAAGAAGAAGAAGATTACCAACTCTTTGCCTAAGGAATGGAGGCCATGATTTTTGTGATTGAGAAGAGTTTGTATACGGGAATGAATGAGAAAAAAATGTGCAGCTGAAAGAGTTAAGGTTGGCCAAGCAAAATGAATGCATGAGTTTGGAAAATGAAGAGGTGGAAAGCAAAGAGTCACAAGCAGCTAAAGAGTCACAAAACCTTTCATATTTTTATATATGTTTATTTAAATTGATATTTCTAGAAATAATAATAATCCCAGATGAAATTTCAAAAATTTATCAAAATATAAATATATATATTATATTTATCAATTATATAAAGTTAAATTAAGGAAAATAGCTAAAAATAGTAAACTAGTCTAGGAAATTTGAAATTAAATGAAATAAATTTTAGAAAATTCATATGAGCTTGTAATATATTTTTAAACATAAATAATGATATAAAATAAAAGAACATTCACAAAATAAAAAAAAATTAATGAAGAAAATAGCAGAAAATGAGAAAACTGCCTTTTAAAAAAAAGAAATCAACACAATAAACTTTGGAAAAATTATCTTTCAAAAAAATATTAAAAGACAAAATATAATTAAAATAACCCACTAAAACATAAGAGGAAAAAAAATTAAATTAAAAGAAAATAGAAAAAGATTTAAAGTAATTTCTTAAAAATCCAAAACAGTGTCCAGAAATTACAAATAGATCACCATTAACTTTGGAAAATTGTTTACTTCATTTTAAAATTATTATAATACAAAAATATACATACAATAATATATTAAAATAAAATATGACAAAGAAAATAAGATTTATATAATTTAAAATAGACAAAATTGTTAAATAAATCAAATTACACTCAAAATTGAAATGTACATAACTTTACAGTTTAACTCTGTTTTCAACGAAACGAAAAGCAGTGTTCAAGTTAGTACATCTATTTTCATAATAAAAGATAAAATTTAAGATTTTAAATTTGAAGTTTAAAAGTCACAGTTTGAACAGCTTGACCAGAAATTCGTTTTTCAGTAAAATATTCAAATTATACTAGTTTGAATTATAAATCACTTAATAATCATCATTTATATTTAAAAATGAAATGTTTGAAATAAAAATAAATTTAAAATAATTGAAATAAAATAAAGTCAAATTTAAAAATATATAGGCAAAAATTTAGGGTTGTTACGCTCTCCCCCACTTAAAACTTTTCGTCCTCGAAAAGGAATGAGGTACGGAAAAGCACTGCCAAGATAGAGTGAAATAAGATTAAGATAAGATGACAAGAAGATTGAAATTATACCTGATAACTGTTGTTATAGGTAAGTTTCGCAAGGTGTAGATTATCAAAGATTATAGAAAGATTTCTAAACGGAAAAATTATAGAAAGATGCCTATACCAGTCTATACCAAGATAAGGATGATAAGGACAACCAAAAGATAGTTTGAAAAAAAAAATAAGGAAATAAATTTGAAAGCATGGAAATTTCAACTTAAACAGAAAATAAATTTTTACACAAGTTAAATAAATCTTAACTATCTCAAATTTCATTATCTTATTATCCAATCATCTTAAATTAACAATTTTTAAAACCATGGGTTTGAAAAATAATCATTTATTACACTCACAATGTACTTAATAAATTTTATACTTCTTTATTCCTAATTAAAATTAAATTTATTCCGCTCAATATATGTATCACTTATGTTAAATATACTTACACTTATTATAACAGCTTTGATTTATTCTTAGTTCTTTTAACATTATTTTATTGTAAGTTATTCAATTACCCTTTATTATATTTACCTCTGTTAATCATTTTATAATTAAGATTTTAAGTGTATACCATTTATTATAACCACTCAAATTTTATTTATAAAATCTTTTATATTGTATATTATCCAATTACATTGTTAACTTTTAAAAAATTAAGGCAAGTTATATTGGAATGCAATTGTATTATACAATTAAAACTTTCCAATTCAATTATCTCAAGTTTAAATCATTTATCCAAAAATTTTTATTTTCTTTTTATAATTGAAATTATTCTTTAAAAATAAAATTTAAGAATTAAATTTTCGATTTCTTCAAACCATTTAGAGATAACTAAATGTATGTACATAGTTTATCAAATAAAATTTAAATCATATGTCTATATATATTATAAATCAAGTCATATTTTATAAATTCAATTCAAATCAATTTGATTTACCAAAACAAAGTTGTAGCAAGACTACAGAGTGGTCTCTTCACTTCGAGACTCGAAAATGAATGTCGATGATGCTGCAGTCATCACCGAAATTATTTTCCAGCGACAAAGAGAAGAGCACAAATTTTTAAACTTTAAAATCCTTTGGAAACATATTCTTATTCGAAAATACTTTAAATAATATAACCTTTTAAAACTTTAAACAAAAAGTTTGAAACCATCAGAAATTAAATTCTCAAATTTCTTGTTTTAAATTCATTTCAGTTCCCAAATAATTTATAACTATCTATAAATTCATTTATAAACTAATAAATGATAAATAAAGTATTATCACTTCATATAATCAATTTAAATCAGTTTATTAAGTTCCATAAATTTACTTATATATCAAAATTTATTTCATTAACCAAATTTTAAAATAATATTGTGTCAGGTTGTTCAGTCAAAGTGTTTTGGAAATCTTACCGATAGCGTTGATCAGACGAACCGATCAGAAACCCAATTCAACGTCAACAACTCAAACAGCACAATATATAAATAAAACATAGATTTACAAGTACAATTCAAAATGTTTGAATATAGGTTGGAAACAAAAGACAAGATGATTAAATAACAAAATAGGGAGGTGGATAAGATTAAATAAATCACGGGCAACATTTACCGGGTCAACCGTGGCTTAAAGAATAAGATCAATGTGGATTTTTCTAGGGTAAATCTACATTCGATCTCAATAGATAAAGTTTGGAATAACAAAAGATATTAGTATCTAAACCAATGAAAGATATAAATATCTGGTGAATCTATGCTAATTGTAAAGGAGTTTCCCCCCTTTTTTTCAATTCAATTTGAAATTGGCGTGACCGCCGACTCACTTGAAAGATCATTCGAAGCGGAGTTTTGGAATACTCCAGAGTCAAAAGAAGATGAATAGTGAGGGACACGAATGGATTTTGGAACCGTAGGGAATGTTCCAAAATTCAAAGGAATCGAGTCAAAAAGGAAGAGATTCAAACTTGAATGAAAGTGGTTCTATAAATACATTCACTCCATATGCTGAGTTTTGCCTAGAGCTACCAAAGCTCTGATACCAACTGTAACGACCCGATATTTTCAACCATTCGCATCCGTTATAAGTGTATAGGTAGACACTCATGCCAGAATTGAATTGCTCAAAATTCCGCGTTGTAAATAAAAATTTGGCAAACCTCAGAATATACAGCAAATAAAAATCACAGATCACAGACACAGAGTATTTAAAATGCAGCGGAAGTAAAAGAAATAGTAGTTCATGAAGCTACTATATAAAAATATCAGAGTTACATAAAATACAACAGAAGAAAATAAAGTACAACAGAAGTCTCAAGATGACAACCAAGTACAAGCTGAATAGAACAACAGAACTGGAATAGATAAAACTAGATAAGCAGATATCTCCAACGATTCCAATCTCCAGAAAGCGGAATCCAAATCTATGAATAACTCAGGCTGACCCGAACGTAAATAAAAATACAAACACTCGAGTAAGGACATACATACTTATACAATGTAAACCAACTCAAGTGAACTGTAGCAAAGATAAGTAACTTAGAAGATGCTTGGTACCGCCCATCCTCTAAGGATCCGTTAAACTATTTACTATGTAGTAATATACGCTATATACGGTAGTGTATAATCAGTAAAGTATAATCATATAGAAAATAGCGTTAAGGGGATGGTGAATCTTAACGCGGTCGGATCTTTAAAACCAAAATCGTAGTGGGCTCGCTATAAGGAGATGACACGGCACGAGAGGCAATGCCTGGGTGGATACACCACTTGGACTCCCAGACCGGTGGTGACGGCAAGCCACCAGCTTCCGCCCACCTCGAGCAATACCCCCGAATCAAAATGGCGCCACGTATCGAATCACAAAAGTAATAGAATGGGTGCCGATGGAGCATGCTCGATGAAAGGGTGCGACCCTTTGTGTAGCCCGGTATAGCTCCTGATTTAGTAATTTATGCCAACTCACGGGAGTTGGGTCCACGTAATATACCTCGAGAACGTTGCCATCATCCTACTTCATTCTGGAATCCCCACCGCGTACACAGTTGTTAAAGTGGTTTTCGGTATTGGCCGGCTATAAGACAATATCCGATCCCGGTCTCTTTAACAACCAATCGTTATTATAACCCGTAGTTATAACTTTAAAACAATATTTTATACTTCAAAATAAAATATCATTTCAACACAAATCTTTATCAAAATAAAGATTAAATCATTTCAATATATCATCATACCATATCTTTCAATTCAAATATTTATCAAAATAAATATCAAGTAATTTCTAACCATTACAATATATTAAATTATCATATCCTTTCAAAACTTCCTTTCAAATCATTTTAATATATCAAAATATCATAACCTTTCAAAGCTTTATTTCCAAAATATCATATCCTTCAGAACTTCCTTCAAATCATTTTATATCAAAATGTCATATCTTTCAAAACTCCATTTTTCAAATCATTAAATATCAAAATATCATATCTTTCAAAACTTCGTTTCAAATCATTTTAATATATCAAAATATCATATCTTTTCAAAACCACATTTCAAATCATTTTAATATACCAAAATATCATATCTTTTCAAAACCCCATTTCAATCATTTTAATATATCAAATAGTTATATTTCAAAACAAATTACTTCATTTTAAATCATAAAAATGACTTTATTACATTTAAAAATTAAATTATTACATTCCAAAAATTTAAACTTTTCAATGTTCATTTATGCGCTTAAATTTATTAAAACAATGAAAATTCAAGTTTCGCAGCATTTAGAAATGCTACAGAAAGTTACATTCAAAAACAATTAAATTTAACAAAAGACAGTATTAAAAATGCTGTTAATTAACTTCAAATATTCAATAGAATTTCACAAACACTTATATTTTTATTTAAATCATTTTTAACTTATAAAATCATACATTTTCACATTTATAGGCATCATTTAATTTTCCTTAAATTCATGATTTTATAAAGTTAAGTTTCCTTCCAAAATCAATATTTATTAATAATTCACTTATTAAATTTCAACATTCAAATTTAAATTCATTATATTAAATTTCAACTTGACACTTAAGTTTAAAATTTCAAATATAACTTAATTCCATTTTATTTAACTTAACTTAAAATTTCACTTTTAAATCAAATTCATAAATTCCAATTTAAGTTATATTTCCAAATTCAACTCAATATTCACTCGTTAACATTTTAACTTTATTCAAAAATCATTAATATGTTATAAAATCATTTTAAATTGATTTAAATTCAAAATATCATAAATTTATCATATTTTCAAAGTTAATTTAAATTCCATTAAAAATTAAATCAAAATTTCCAAAATAACTTACATTCAGATTTTCTAACTTTTCCATAATTTATTTAACTTATAGATTTCCAGAAAATCAATAATACTTTACAAATATTATATTTTTATTAAATTTTAAATCAAAATATTATAATAATTAAATTTCTAAAATATTTTAAAATTTTTAGAAAACATATTTTAACTACGGGCCTGTATATAATTTTCTACGCTAGGTAAAGTGATACGGGTAATGTATCATTTCAACCCGTAATTTACAAAGAAAAATCCGGGTTTTATCATTTCAAACCCGCAGTCCCAAGTAAATAAAATAAGTTGAAAATCGTTAAGGCCTATCATTTCTGCCCGTAACAATTTTCCCTTATTCTAAAGTCCGTTCGGGTATGTATCATTTCAACCCATAGTGATTCTAATCTAAAGGGAACTTGCAGTGTGATGGACAGATAAAATAAACAGAATAGCATGAAATAACAGTAACATATAACATAATAGGTGTAATAATTGGTGTGAACATCATATGATAATAATATAAGCAGTTATAACATGATCATATAGTTCTACATATTCACATGGCGTCAATTTACTACTTATATAAGTACATAATGTCTGGTGAGAAATACTCACTTGTTTGAGCTGGAGATTGCGATGCAAATGACCCAAACTAAGATCTTCAAAATCACGAAGGCACAACAAAGATTTGATATTGAGAGAGCCAAAGATAATTTCCTTATTCAAATATTTAAACAAACAATACAACATATAAGTTACAAAACAATGTAACACTTGAACAGCACTAGAAATCAATGTCCAGAACAAAGTCAAATGCTTTGCACTTGCTTTCTACCTCTTACGCTTCAGCTATGATCTGAAATGGCACGTCTACAGCATGGTTTTAGATCAGGTTTGGGTTCCTAAAGGTCGGCCATTGTATGGGCAATGATGGAGCAAATGTTTGTGACACATGAATTACAAGTCAATGCAAACTACATGGTTTTCTAAGCAATAAAAAGGCTCGGTCACAAGATAGAATGGCATGTCCAGGTCTGGGTGGGGTGGAGGATGACGTGGCAGAGGTGTCTCAGGTCAGCTAGGGTGGTGGTGGTGGTGTATGTGGCGGCCAAAGTGGAGTTTTGAGGTGGTGGTGCTAAGGTAGGCTCGGCTAGGTGCATATATGTGGTGTATGCTCATATTTTAGTGGATCTAGTCAACACAAAGGCACGACCATGGCTTGGCTGTGGGCTGGAGGAAGTGTTGACCAGATGTGGTGGTGGTGGAGGAGGCCAAGGTGGAGGAGATGGAAGGAGCTTAGCCTTGAAGGTGAAGAAAGCAAGAGCAAAATCATAAGAAAACAAGAAGAAAATGAGTAGAAAGAAGAAGAAGATTACCAACTCTTTGCCTAAGGAATGGAGGCCATGATTTTTGTGATTCAGAAGAGTTTGTATACGAGAATGAATGAGAAAAAATGTGCAGCTGAAAGAATTAAGGTCGGCCAAGCAAAATGAATGCATGAGTTTGGAAAATGAAGAGGTGGAAAGCAAAGAGTCACAAGCAGCTAAAGAGTCACAAAACCTTTCATATTTCTTATACATGTTTATATAACTTGATATTTCTGGAAATAATAATAATCCCAGATAAAATTTCGAAAATTTATCAAAATATAAAAATATATATAATATTTATCAATTATATAAAGTTAAATGAAGGAAAATAGCTAAAAATAGTAAACTAGTCTAGGAAATTTGAAATTAAATGAAATAAATTTTAGAAAATTCATATGAGCTTGTAATATATTTTTTAACATAAATAATAATATGAAATAAAATTAAATTCACAAAATAAAAAAATTAAATATAAATATAATTTTAATGAAGAAAATAGCAGAAAATAAGAAAACCGCCTTTAAAAAAAAAAAATCAACACAATAAACTTTGGAAAAATTATAACATCACTTTAAAAAAAATATTAAAAGAAAAAATATACTTAAAATAACCCATTAACACATAAGAGAAAAAAAATTAAATTTAAAGAAAATAGAAAAAGATTTAAAGAAATTTCTTAAAAATCCAAAACAGTGTCCAGAAATTACAAATAAATCACCATTGACTTTGGAAAATTGTTTACTTCATTTTAAAATTATTATAATACAAAAATATACATACAATAACATTTTAAAATAAAATATGACAAAGAAATAAGATTTATATAATTTAAAATAGACAAAATTGTTAAATAAATCAAATTACACTCAAAATTGAAATGTGCATACCTTTTATAGTTTAACTCTGTTTTCAACGAAACGAAAAGCAGTGTTCAAGTTAGTAAATCTATTTTCATAATAAAAGATAAAATTTAAGATTTTAAATAATTTAAATTTGAAGTTTAAAAGTTGCAGTTTGAACAGCTTGACCAAAAATTCACTTTACAGTAAAATATTCAAATTATACTAGTTTGAACTATAAATCACTTAATAATCATCATTATATTTAAAAATGAAATGTTTTAAATAAAAATAAATTTAAAATAATTGAAATAAAATAAAGTCAAATTTAAAAATATATAGGCAAAAATTTAGGGTTGTTACATATCCAAATATGGAAACCCGACCCCGGTCTCACCGTATCCAAAACGTATCTTTTAAGGCCAACTTGTTTTAAAGTTTAATACAATTCAATTCTATTATCTATATACACAAGATAGATAATTCACAACATAGCAATAGATAATCAACATTATCATCACCAACAGATAATCCATATCATTATTATAAACAGATAATCCATATTATCATTCCAATGCAACCAAAGCATCCGTATCACACAGCATTACTCATCTCAAACCATTCAAGGCAGCCAATATCATCCATTTATACATAAGCAATGATTTAATGACCACTCCATCTATAATTAATTTAAAATGAACTAAATTAATTACTTTATCTCTAATTAATTTAAAATGAATTAAATTAATTACTTCATCATTATAATCCTGCTTAACTTAACCATTAGTTTATTACTTCAATTAATTAATCACCATCTCATTACCATTTCAATTAATCACTCTTGATTAACAATTTTCTAATTACAAAAAGTAATTAGCCTTTAAATTTATTACACAAGTTGATTATACTTAACACTTTACAATAATTAACTAAATCAATTAATTACTTAATCAATTAATTAATTACATTAATCCTTTATTAATTAATTGCTTCATTTATTAATTTTTCCTTAATTAATCAATTCTAAATTTACATCATTAATTTTATTAATTAATGATTTCTATATTACATTTTTAATTAATGTCTCTATTTAAAATTAATTACATTAAGTAATTAATCTTCAATTAAACCACATATATTAATCACCCTTGATTAATAACATCCAGTAATTAACTACCCTTAATTACTTCATTAAATAAATTAATTACCCTTAATTAATTATCTTAATTAATCCCTTGATTAATTTCAAAGTAATTTAATCCAAATCACTTCCATTATTAAAAAATCTTTAATTACATTCAGTAATTACGATTAATTGCTTCCCTAAGTAATTATAATTCCATTAATTACATAAAGTAATTATTTATCAAATCATCAAGTGTTTAAATTAATTAAACTTAATTAAGTAATCTAAACTAATCACATTAAACTCAATTAATTACATTAAGTAATTAATTCGTTAATTACTTCTATTAAGTAATTAAACTTAAACAATTACATAAATGATTATTATTAATTAATTAATCTAATTAATTATTAAAATAAATCACATTACTTAATTGTTAAATAATCATATTTAATGACCTTCATTAACTATTCTTTAATTTCTTCCCTTAAGAAATTAACTTAGATTAACCATCATTAATTACAAATTAATTAATATTTAATTACCAATTAATTAATCTCTAATTATTAAATTAATTAAGTGTTAACTGCAACTTAATTAATCCTTAATTACTTGATTAATTAATCTTTAATCATTAATTAAAATCTAATTAATAATCCTTAATTACAAATTAATTTACCTTAATTAATTAATCTTAAGTCTTAATTAATTAATTTAAAAATTCTTAATTACTTAATTTATCATCCATACTATTAATTAATTAAATAATTAATTATCCAACTTAATAATTTAATGAATCCAAATCATTAAATTTTATTTATCTTTAAGTTAAACATTTCTTACTTAATTAAGCATTTAAAACAATTTGTTTTCAAATTTACCTTAAATTCCATTTTAAACTTCATTTTAAAATCTTATGGGATGACTTTTCCCTTTATGTCTGACAGATTTGGTAGCACTATGGTTTAGCCAACTATAGAACAGTTTCATCAGCACATGCGTTGAGTTAGTGAATGGATTCATGAAATGGTTCTGGGTCTATATTTAATGACCCAAAAATTTAATGGCACTATCTAGCATGAAGTAGAGTGCCAAAGAGACCCTTATGAGTTTTTGACAAGGTTCAATGCGGCGGTGGCCACGGTTGATAAGGCAGACCCTTCGATGGTTTTGATGGCGACGGTTTCAGGAATAACCAGTAAAACGAATTTCAAAGTTGCTTTGGAATAGGATCCTCCGATGAATCTCGTAGAATTCTATTTTGAGGCCGAGAGATACCCGCATCAATAGGACACTAAGGTTGATCAGGAAGAAATTGTCGTTGTGGATGGCAGAGGTCCGTTCGAAGAATCATCCAGTAAAGGCAAAGGAAAACGAAAGATGGATGACGACTTTGAAGGATCAAAGCGAAAAGGAGCCAAAATTCTCTTCTTACACAGATTTGAATGGAACCCCAAAGCGGATTTACCTTTATACCAGGGGACAGGTCCCTATTGCAAACCAACAAGGAGAGAGCCGACGGACCATGAAAGTACATCCGGAAAATATTATCTATTTCATTAGATGGATGGACATAACGCTAATGACTATAGATACTTGCATAATCTGATCGGGGAGCATATTAGAAACAACCAATCATAGCAGTATGTGAGAAGTCGAACTGCAGTGGTGGAGTGGGAGTAGCCATCAACTGTAACAAATGGAAGCGGCCTTGGATCGAGGTCGAGAATAGTCATCACATGATCGGGATGGAGGGGTGACGAATTCAATTCTCGCACTTTGTTTTTTCGTTTCTTTTCTTGCATTTTTCTTTAATTACCTCAGGCCGTTTACACGTGTACGGGATCCTGAATGGTCCCAAGGTACGCTCTAAGTCAGATATCTGAGATGATTATTTAGTACGGTAATAACCTCGATTGCGTACACATGTACGAGACCTAGATTGGTCTCTAGGCATGCTTCGAGTCTGATGTTTGGGATGAGCGCTTAGGAATTTTACTTGTTTGGTTTGATTGATTTGAATACTTGGATTTTTGAAAAACCACATTGAATGTGATGACTGAAATTGATCGCTTTAAGTCCCATCCAAAGAGATGGGATCGGAGTGCAAGGTGCAAGTCCCCTCGTCGGAGAGTAAGCGGATGGATTTGTATGATATTGATCGCTTTAAGTCCCAGCTGAAGAGCAGGGACCAGAGTGTAAGAAGTATGTCACCTCGTCGAAGCATAAGCGGATGGGCTTGCTTGTCTTAAGTCCTCCCGTCAAAGAGCAAGCGGATTGGGCTCAGCAAGGGTCCAGAGAGGCCATGGATTCGATTATCAGCCCCGAATGACCATGGATTTGATTAACGGTCCAGAAAGACCATGGATTTGATCATTGGCACCGAATGACCATGGATTTCAATAATGATCTAGGGAGATTATGGATTTGATTATCAGTTCTAACGGCCTTGGATTTGACTAGTGGTCCAAAGAGACCATGGATTTAACTATTAGCACTGAACGACCATAAATTCACCGATGATTCGGAGAGATCGAGAATTCAACATATATGCTAACTCTCGGATGAACATAGGATGATTCTGATTTGTGGTATAATAAATGAAATAACAATTCCGGAGGGACACAGAATGATTATCTATGGCTGAGACTCAAGCATGTACTCGAATCCATAGCCATCGCGTTCTGGAACGGCCTTTGATTTACAGGTGAATTCAAAGGAACATGATTATTCGCAATAGCCTAATCGGCTGATAGCCAAAAGATTCAATTACTAATGTTCAATCGACTTTGATATTTGTTCTTGAGAAAAACAAACCTTCCATTTGCAAGACGTTCTTTGAGAGGCAAGTGTTATCCCGCCTTTTGACCAGGCAATATACGAACAGACTGAATGAAACAAACTGGGAAACTATCAAGGTAGGAGGCTTGAAGAGATAGCCCAGGAGTCCAGAAACCAAGTACAAATAAAGCAACGGGACGAAGGTCAAATCAACGCAAGAAGAAAAGCACAAAAATCCACTAAAGTGTTGGATCAGTACTGATCCAACACCATGGATCGGTACCGATCCAACAAAGTTCACCCATTCCAACCCTAATTCTTCTATACAAAAGTGATGATGCTAGTAGCTTGTTGCAAGTTTAATTTCGTCAATCCCGTGCAATTCTCCATCGATCTCCACGTGCACTTGAAGTCAGCAATTCCGTTCATCCATAAATCTACCGTCTGGACCAAGAAACATTATGTAGGTGTATGACATGTATATACATGCCTATGTATATGCACAAGACAATAAACAACATTGCAATAACTTAGCAATTTTTGTCATCAAACCGTTGATAATCCTGATTCCAATTTCCAGTCATATTTTTACTTTTTAGTTAAAATGCATATATTTGTAATCAAAGTTTTAAAACAACATTTCTATTATTATTTAATAATTAAAAGGGCCTTTTGATTTAAAAAAATATTAAATCATTTAAATTCAATTTAAATTCAAAAATCAATAATTTGAAAATGAGGACATCATTAATGATGTCATAAAACATGTTATTTTTAAAAAATTATTACATATTCTTAATTAAGTGGAGAAATAAGTGTACGTATCTTGTTTCATTTGTGACTTTTGATGGTTAAAAGCTGTTTACTGATAAAACGATTCTGGGTCATTTTACCGATATTTTTCCAAAGGATATATCTTTATAAACATTTTTCCAAAACAATATTACCATTATTATTTATCACATAAAACATGATTATTTATGTTCAATGATCCTATTTTTGAATATTTAAAATTAATTAAGTATTCCAATTTAAAGTGATAAAATTACAGGTCATTACAGACTTCCACCCTAAAAAGAATTTCGTCCCGAAATTACAACCCAAAACATATATGTTTAAACTCAATTTTGTACGATATACACAAATCATCCTTACGGAATATTTGATTCGATCTCCTATTCAAAGACACAACTTTACTTCCAAACTAGTATTGATGATTCGATTCTCTAGTGTAGACTTTGATTAAGCTTTTTAATCAGAACTTTAGTTTTCCTTGCATAGCTCTCAACTATGATAGAAAAAGCAAGCACCCAACCATAAACTCTCATCAATGTTCGTCGTCGAGAATCGAGTGATAAATCCCTTTTTGGACCGGTGTAAACACCTTAAAGTTCCACACTCGAATCTTAGATCAAAACTATGTGATGAAATGTTTTACGTACAACATATTTACTTAATAGCTTCCTAAAATCTTTATGGAAACATTTCATAAAACTTTTATCCTTTGGTTTAAACATTTATACAAACCTTTATCTCTTCATAATATTTATTCATGAAAAATTTCTATTTTCTTTCTAGAGAAACCATTTCAATTTTAAAAGGTAAATTATCTTTTTTATTTCTAAAATTATATTAAACTTCTTATATTATATTATGCTCCCTTTTAACCAATATTAAGTGCAAAAACCTTGAAAAAATTAATGATTCACATTATCATTTAATCTTAAACCCGTACTAATTAACTTTTGAGGAATCTTTATGAAAATACTTCATAAAATTTTAACTTCGGTTTAAACACTTTTATAAAGCCATTTCTTTATAACATTCCTTTAAACCATTTATTCCCAAATATCTTATTAAATTGATCTGATATAAGATGGAAGAAATGCACAAAGAATAACCCAAAATGAGATTTATTAATTAACATCATATTTATATGCCTACTCTTAACCCTAGCCTGTATCATAGATTTTAAGGAATAAACTTTGGGGAATATAGTCTATCATACACCACCATCATCTATATTGATACTTGAACTACTATACACACTATTCTAGGACCCCTTCTGAGGTAGATGGTGCTTTATTATTGGTACTTAAGTCAACCCAACTTTTCTTTAGACGGTCCTTTATTAAATGTATTCCTTCATAACACCATCTGCAAGTCCATTTGGGACACTCTTTGACTATATGTCCTAGTCCTTTGCAATAGTAGCAACTCTTTGCCCTTCCTAATCGAATTGTTGGTTTTTTCTCTGTTTTAGGGCACTCATGTAGAAAATGTCCTTACCTTTTACACTTGAAATAGAATATATAATCCCTAAAAGATTCTTCATTCTTCTTTTCCTTTATTTTCCTGTCCTTACACTGAACTGCATAATGCCCTTCTTTACTACATCTGTAATAGTATATGCCAGCATAAGATTCTTGTCTTAAATTTTCTTCTGCTTCTCTTTCGGCACGTATTCTTCGTGCTTGTTTCGGATTCAGCCATAACTCATCATCTGACATACAAAAGCCATATTTCCCCTAAGTGATATGCCAAAATATCATCAGAAGTTACATAGTATTTATTTCTTGACTTAAAAACCTTTTATCCAAATAAATTGATTCAGATTTGTTTGGATTTGGACTTGCCTTGAATCTTTAATGATAAGGAGAATAATTTACTAAGCTCGTTCGCCTAAGCCAACATCTGATCAATACTTAGAAGATTATTCCAATCATCACTAAATAGACCAAGACCTTATTCATTAAACTTTCCAAAGGGTATACATCCTATAAATGTCCCAAATCACGTAAATATCTATCTTCTTTTTGTATATATAATATATTCCTTTTGAAAACAGTGTGTCGATCCGCCTTGTTTAAGTACTTAGGAATTCCTATCAATTACATGGAGCTCTTCATGCATTGGCCAAAACTCCTAAACCATCCAACTGATTAATCAACACAAAATATATTTTATATCCAATAACAAATACGCATTCATATGTATAATACTCTCAAACTCATTTTAGGGTATTACTAACCCTATATCTAATGTGTCACTCATTCTGGGGTATTAGTTACTTTATTTATAATGAGTTTTACCTCACCAAAGTTATTCGCTCGACCTAAGCTTTGATACCAAATGCAATGACCCACCTTTTCGACTCTCAAAAATCGACATTAATGCATCCCTTGTATTCATGTGTCCCAATTCTAGTTTCGAAAAGGCAGATTGATCGAGGGTAAAATGAAAATAACACAGAATAGAGCAGAAAACAAAATCTTACACGAATGGAATAATCATATATTATTAACCACAAAATCTTTTACAATGGAAAATTTTGAATACAATATCAGAGTCTAACCTAGATTCAGTTTGGAATGTTATAAATTCTTTATCCTCATAAATGTTGAAAAACAACAAAACAAATACAACGGAAAAATAGAGTACATCCATACATTGATGAAGATCTCTAGCTCTCATCTAGAAACTCTAAGAAACTTTGGTTAAACATGAAACTACTCGGATCTGACCTGAGTATTAAAAATACTCGGATCAGACTAGATAAACCAGCATAAGAAAACTCGAATCATAAATGTATGTGACAGTGTCATAGATTAGGTTGATGCCAATCAAAATCTTTGAAAAGAAAGGTATCTCGTAAGATCACACTGTACATAAATGTAGATGGATTTTTACCTTATGATAACCAAAATACTTTATACCAAAACAAATTTGATATTATCATTAATGATATTGGTTTGAAAACACTTTTTAAATAAATATATAAAGAAGGTACCAGTACCTGGAAAATATCAAATGGTGTATATGATACCAAAGAGGTAGCTGAAATGTTTGCAAAGAATTACAGCTATTTTGGAAATACAACCAAAATTGTAAAGCTCGTATTGGAATTAGGTATCCAACATGATAGGGAACTAGTGGTCATTTCCTCCGATGTAAATCCATACATAACATCCTAGTCATTGATGGCTATTCACTTTTCCCAAGCAAGCCTTCGTACTACATTGTTACACTACTATGTAACAACGTAATTCAGTGGCTTTGCTCTTTCTCAGTCGAGCCTCCAATACCTGTCCATTTAAACCATTGAAGATCCAGACACTATAAGACTCCTCCATCATCAATAAAACCGATAGCCTGAACTATATGTCTTGCAAACCACATAGTATTCCATATCATCCTTTGGATGTGAGGCTCGTGAAGCTGCTCTTTTCTTTCCATAAAGCCACGCTTTGCTTTTCACAAAGCAAATTCCACTTAGAATGCCACATTTCCATTTCTAACAACACACTATTGATTTCCTTAAAGTACAACAGGTGAGCTCATACGTCTCGGAGAAAGGTGTCAAGTATCAAAGGGGTTACCTCCTATGCTACTAAACAAGTGGACGTTTGTAGATATCAATGTACTTGGTTTTAGAAATGCAATGTCATATACTCATCCTTACAAGTTGTCCAGGTGAAGGACAAACCGAAGGCATTCCTCCTACTACTTTCCTTTTAGGAACCACTCCTAGGATTAGAAGCAAATAGTCCTTATAGATCGAAGATTTTCAAAATTAAGGCACTACTGCCACTATATATATATATATATATATGATATGGGTATTAACCAAAAGGTTAGTGGCAAGCAGTCTTACATCATGAAGATCTCCATCTTTAAATCATAGTCTTCAACATGTCTTCACTTTCGGACATGTACATAGGTTCGAAGTGGGTTTCAGATAGGAACTGCCCAAATCCGACCTGGGTTTCTCCAAACCAACCATCGATAAAAATTGTCACGTATATTGATGATTATCAAACAACATCCAATTAATTTATCTTTTAACCAAATCAAATATCTTTCGAACATATATTCTTTTAAACTATTCCTTTATCATTTAAGAGTGAATGGAATCATTAAACCTAGTTTATCAAATTCTCTGGTTGATTAAACCTCTTAATCTTGGAATAATTCCAAATCATTTCACCTTTTACTTAGGAAAACATTTCCAAAACATTTGTTTAAATTTTAACAAAGATTTCTTATTTTCAAATCAAAACTTTAAATGGGTCAAAAACGATGTTATTCAAGACATCATTTACTGCAAACCCAAATCTTTTAGCATTAAGTAGAAAAAGATCCCTAGAGATTAGACTAATAATACTCAATATAGATTTTTGTATTCAACCTGTACTATTCGTCGAATAACGATGAAATCACCTTTTAAATTAACATGGGTAGTACGAGATGCCTCCTCCAAATTTAAAACAAAGTTTAACTAGGGTATTCTCTATACCACCACAATCATATTTTAAATCTTTTTTGACTTTTGAAAAATTCCAAATCTCTTTTATTTTAGCTTAAGAAAATATGGTTCAAGAAGATCAAACTAACTATCCCTTCCATCGGGCCAATCTGGATAGCTGGAGCGGAACCCAGAAACTGGTTGTCCAAGCTCGGTTCAAGAGACTATCTCTCTGTCATCCATAAGGTAGTAAAGTCATTTTATCAACTCTACATCCTTTATATGATGTTTTTTAGAGATGATTTTCATTTAATATTATTCCTTATATTTTTCAAAACAAATTTCCTTTAACCATTCATTTTAAACTCCTTTAAAATAATTATAAAACTTCCAAACCATCTTCAAAACACTTAACTATTCATTTTGAAATATGACTAAAAATATTGGGGAAGAACAATTAAGTTCAAAATCATGATTTGCAAAAGTTACAGAAAACCGTTGCATAAACCGCTGTGAATTGTGTTTTAAAGCTTCTTTGCTCAAAAAACTAATTCCGTCTCATATAAATCTATTTTTATAACTCATATCCCCTTTAAAACATTTTAACATATTTGCTGAATTTATTTCATATTTTTAGCGACTTAAAAATATCTATTTTTAAACAATTTACCACTTTGGTTTCTGAACTGGCAAAAAGCGATGTTTTTGAAAACTTGATTTGGACATATTTCAAACTCCACTAAATGTAACCTTAATTTTATTCATTTGTTTGAAAAATATACCCACATGGGTCCAAAAAATTCTTATTTCAAAGAATTCTGACTTATATTAAATCCTACGTTGATTTCAACTTTTCAGGTCGAAAAATGACGAACTGCCGCTACGCGACGAGCTTGATTGGCCCTATTTCCAAATTTCATTAAGCTTGGTTGAAACTGTTTAAATGTTTAAAATACCATAATAAACCATATTAAATCATTTCAAACTATTCTTACTACATTAAAAACTAATTTTCCACTTTATTCCATATTGTATATTCATTTTTCAATCTTTTTATATTGAAAACCATAAAGAGGCTTACTAATTCACACACACGTATTAGTAGGGATTTATTTCTCCACGAATTAACTATGGTTAGTCAATTAACCATTTCTACTTTGATGAATATTATTTTCTCATCATTAGTGACCAAGTTATCAACAAAATATTCAAACACACATATTAATTTACTAATTAAACATGCATATCATAATTTTTAAGTTTTAAATAAAAAAAAATAAACTCAAGTACCCCCTATCGATTTCCACTCCACCAAACTTTTTCGTCGATTCGTTAAATTAAACCAACGACACTCTGTCAGCACTTCCTTCTCTTTTCTTTGCCGCTAGTATGTTCAGCCATAACCTATGGGAGGGTGGTGTGCTCTGCTAAATATGCGTAGGGAGGTGGGCCGAATATATAAAGTGGTTTTGAAATTATTTCGAAGGTGGATCCACTTTATATTCATGTGGATAGAATTTATTTTCATTTTTCCATAATTTCTTCTAAGATGAAGAAGCCATTAAAGTGGCTCAAGAAGATTGAGAAGAAGAAGAGAATGTGTGTGTGTGAATTAATGAGAGAATGGGGTTGGTATTTATAAGTAAGTTTTGAGAAAAAATATCATGATATTTTTTATCCACCATCACATCATCACTTTCCACCTTCTCCTACCATCACTTTGGCCATGCATTGCCCACCTCCCACACCATCATCTCTATCACCTCATGCCTCCTCCTTAATGTCTAAATAAGGTATCTTGATGATTAAAGGAGATTTGGTTGGATTTGTTTTAAAAAATATCTTGATGTTTTTATTTTTACTTATGTAAATGCAAGTGCTAATGGTAAAATGTATATATGTAGGTGCACGACATGTATATACATGCGCATGTATATGCATAAGACAACAAACAATGTTGCAATGACTTTGAACAATTTCTATTCGTCAAACCGTTGATAATCCGAAATTCGATTTCTGGTCATATTTTTACTTTTCAGTTAAACTATATACATTTATAATTAAAGTTTTAAAATAGCATTTCTATTATTATTTAATAATTAAAATGGCATAATTTGATTTAAAACAATTACTAAATCATTTAAATTCAATTTAAATTCATAAATCAATTATTTGAAAATGAGGACATCGTTAATGATGTAATAAAAAAATTTATTTAATAAAATAAATATTTTTATTACATATTATTACCTAAGTGGAGAAATAAATATATGTACCCAGTTTCGTTCACGACTTCTGGTGGTTAAAAACTTTTTATCAATAAAATGAGTTTCGATCATTTTACTGATATTTTTCCAAAGAAGATATTTTTGTAAATATTTTTCCAAACACGATCAATGTTATTATTTATCATATTGAACATGATTATTTAAGTTTAATAATCCTATATTTGAATATTTAAAACTAATTAAGTATTCCAATTTAAAGTGATAAAATTTCGAATCATTACAATACCCCATTGTATGGCGGTCTCCATTCCCGTATATTAGGAATAAACCCTGAGTATTTCTTAAATTATTCGATATACATTTTATAGTCGTCCAATGCTTCTCTCTAGGATTAAACTTGTATCAGCTTATACATCCTAATGAGTGCGCCATATCCGGTCTAATATATAGCATAGCATACATTATGGATCCTATGGATGAAGCATATGGAATCCTCTTCATACACTCTTTCTCCTCATCGGTATGAGGAGAGTCTTTCTTAGGAAGGATGATTCCAGATTGCATTGAAACATTTTCATGCATGGAATTCTCTATACTAAATCTCTTCGGCATCGTAACTATGTACATAGATTAGGACAATCCGAATAGTCTCTTAGATCTACCGTTATAAATCTTTGTACCAAGTATATAGTATGCTAGAGAGTTCTTGGAAAGACAAGCTTTCCATGATTGCAATAATGAAACATCATCACCGATCAGCAAAAGATCATCAACATACAACACCAGGAATACAATAGCTTAGTCCTATTCCTTTTGGTATATGCATGCTTCGTCCATGTTAAAATCAAACTGTTTGGTTGCTTATCAAAATACTTTTTCCAACTTCCTGAAGGTTGTTTTAAGTCCATAAATGCACTATAACAACTTGCATCTCCCACTTACTACAAAACCTTCAGCCTACGATACATAGACGGTCTCTTCTAAATCACCATTTAGAAATGTTATTTTACATCCATTTTGCATATTCCATAGTCATAACAGCAATGGCCAGCATAATTCAAATGGACTTAAACATGGCTATGGGTGAAAAGGTCTTGTCATAATCAACCCCTTTAATTTAATGAAATCATTTTGTAACTAGCCTAGCCTTATAAGTCTCTACTTGTCCATCTACGTTTACCTTTTTCTTAAAATCCATTTGCAAGCGATAGGTTTTATCCCTTCAAATGCATTAAATAAAGTCCATACTTTGTTTTCATACATAGAATCCATCTCAAATTTCATCGCTCCAAGCCCAGAGTGTAGAGTCTTTGATCTATAATGCTTGCTCAATTGGCATAGGAGTGTCATCGTCTAAGACACAGTCCTCCTTGCCATCCACAAGAAACAGTAGTATCTCTCTGGCGCACAAGATTCCTTATTTGAGCTTCTAATAGGTTGTATGTTTTCATATACGGGTGAACTTGGTTCTCCCACTGGTTCGGCATTAGTGTTAACCGAAGTCTACAACCTCACTATTAATTTACTTTGATAGAATTCCTTTTCCAAAACACAGCATGCCAAGAAATAACGAACTTTTATTTCTCTGTATTGTAGAACATATATTCCATCGAGTTCAGGATATCCTATAAGTTTATACAATACTGATCTTATCTCGAGTTTATTCAGACCAATGTTCTTAATGTAAGCCAAACAACCCCACACCTTCAAATATGTAAGTCGGGTTCTTTCTATACCAGTTTCCATATGGTGTTTTTGGCACAGATTTAGTAGGCAACAAGTTCAACATATGCGCTGTGGTTTCCATCGCATATCCCAAATAGGATAGAGGTTACTCAGCCTTACTCATTATGAAACGAATCATATCTAATAGGGTTCGATTCCTTCACTCCAATATAATGTTGTGTTGTTGAGTATATAGTGGAGTAATATGAGAGATATTCCCATTATCTTTTGAGTACTTTTGGAATTCTCGTCCAATGTACTGACCTCTTCAATCGAATCGAAGAATCTTAAACTTATGGTTTGTTTAGTGTTCTACCTTATTCTTATATCCAATAAATTTTTCACAAACATCATATTTTTGTTTATAAGATGCACATATCCTAGTCTCGAGAAACCTTTAGTGAAGGTTACAAAATAAGAAATATTATCTTTAGTGATTATAGGCATTGGGCTACATACCTCACTATGTACAAGACCCAAGCGTTCATAAACTCTTTCACTTCTCTCATTGAAGAGGTGCTTGGTCATCTTTCCTTTGAGACATGACTCATATATGTCAACTGATTCATAATCAGATGACGCGAGAAAACCTTTGGTTTTCAATTTGTGTAATCGTTTCTCACTTATATAACCTAGCCTACAATGCCAAAGATAACTATTAATTATGTTATTATTCGAAGAATTACTTGTAGAACATACATAATTTGTATCGATCACATGAATGCCATTTTCTAAAACACCATCACATACTTTATTTCCATCTAAAATAATGTTCGTAATATTATTAACACAATAAAATAAACATAACAAACCTCAAGTAATCTAGATATGGAAATAATTCCAAAACATTGTCTTTAACAAAATGGAAATTTTTTAATATCAACACAAATCCACTCGACAAACTAAGAATAAAGTATCCAATTGTAGTTGCATCTACAATAGATCCATCAGCAACATACACGACTGTAGTTCCTAATCCTCTGTAACAAATTTCATATACGGACTCCTTCTAGCTTAGCTAGAAGCTCTACCTTATATGCAAGTTTCCATACCCTTTCTAAAATCGAGAAAGCCCCAACAAGCTTCGGTGCCAACTTTCCTGATGTACAAAGCTCATAGTCTTCCTAAGAGGGGAATCATTAACAAATACGATGTTTTTGACTAAAAACTCCAATTCCTTCCTTCGCTTGTCAACATAGGACTTCTGACGATCTTATGCGTCCTTAATTCACCGTCTAATTATATTTATCTCTTCCGAGATCTCGCAAATCAAATCTAGTCCAAGTAGAATTGTGTCGGTGGTTTCCACCAACAATTAAGCAATTTACATGGCCTCTCGTATAACACTTCAAAAGGTGCCATGCCAAGTGTCGCTTGGTAACTGTTATTGTACGTGAACTCTATTAAGGGTAAATGCTGCCCTCGATGTCCTCTAAAATCCATAATGCAAGCTCTCAAAAAATCTTCCAAAATCCTATTCACCCTTTCAGTCTGACCGTCGATTTGTGGGTGGTAAGTTGTGCTAAGATTCAACGTCATTCCTAAAGCTGACTGTGAACTCCTCCAAAATTCATTGTAAATAAGGGGTCCTTATTATTAACAATTCTAACAGAAATTTGCGCAAGGGATGTCATAGTCCTATTGCTCTTAATTATGAACAATCCCTTCAAAATTTGTGCAAGGGATGTCGTAGTCCTATTGCTTCTAAATAGAATAAAGTCAGCACTTTAGTGGGTCTATCCATTATAACCCAAATAGCCTCATTGCCCTTTTGACTCCTAAACAACACATCTATAAAGTCCATAAAAGTATGCTTTCACTTCCAAGTCGGCACCATTGACGTCGGTAACAATCCTCCGGGCTTTCCTTATTTCGCCTTTACCTTTTGGCACATCAAACACCTAAAGACAAACTCTATTATCATTTTCTTCATCTGTAGCCAATAGAAAACCCGCTTCATGTCCTTATACATTTTATCTCCATCAGGGTGAATGGTCATCCGAGAATGGTGATACTCGGCTAGAACTTCCTCCAAAATGTCCTCCACCAAAGGAACACAAAGGCATCTATCTCTTCTTAAACATCCTCTTTCATCAATCGCGTACTTACCACCATGGGGAAATATTCTCCTCTGCTTAACTCAAAACATCTACTTGCATAATGCGTTCCATCAATGTTGGCCATCAGTACTAGCCTAACTTCCATTGTTGCCAAATAGCCTAAAGTGGGTTTCGATGGTAGTTGGATATTGAAATTCGAAAGGAACTTTAACTGCCTCCACTCATATATAGCACCTAAAGTAACATGCCTCCGGTTAAGGGCATCAAGACAGCGTTCTCTTTTCCAAGGGTGTACCATATCTCAAAGTCACATAATGCTATAAACTTCACTCACCTTTGCTTCCTAAGATTCAAATCTCTTTGGAAAATAGGTATTTAAGGGACGTATGGTCGCTAAATAAATCAAACCTTTCTCCCAAAAGATAGTGCCTCCATATTTTCAAAGCAAAAATAATAGCCGCTAACTCCAAGTCATGAGTTAGGCACCTCTTCTCATGGTCCTTCATCTGCCAACTTGCATAGGCTATCACTCTACCTTCTTGCATAAGAACAACTCCTAATCCTATACCACATGCGTCGGCGTAAACAGTGAAATGCTTTGTCACATCAAAAATGTTAAGTACTGGCTTACTAGTCAACAAATCCTTTATCTTCTTGAATATTTCCATGCATTTTTCATCCCATGCAAAAACTAGATTATTCTTGGTTAAGAGAGTTAGTGGGACTGCTATTTTGGGAAAGTTAATGAATTTCCTATAGTAAGCCGCCAGCCTAAGAAAACTCCTAACTTCTATGGCATTCTTCAGAATCTTCCATTTTAAATAGCTTCCACCATTGTAGGATCCATAGAAAATCCCTTTTCCAAAACAATATGATCAAGTTCTTTAGTACCTCCTTTTAGTGATTTTCACGCTCATCTTCACTTTAAAGAATATTAGAATATCATCTATGAACACTACGACAAACTTGTTTAGCTTCCCCATAAAGACTCTACTCACAAATCTACAAAATACGCAGGGGAATTTATCAACCTGAAAGGCATTATTTCGCATTTATGTAGTCAAATAGAAGTGCAAAAGGTGGTCTTCTGCTTGCTATCCTCGACTATTCTCAATTGGTGAAATCTGGTGGTTAAGTCCAATTGAAAAAATTTATGCTCTAATAAGCTGGTCGAATAAGTTATCAATCCTATGTAAAGGACACGTATTCTTACTGGTTAGCTTACTAATCTCCATATAGTTGATGCATGGCCTTAAAGTGCCATCTACCTTAGTGGCGAAGACAATAGGTGCTCCCCATTCAGTAGTACTACGGCGAATGAATCCCTTCTACAATTGCCTTGAAATTTACTTGTCCAACTCTCGCCTTTCTTTAGAGGCTATACGCCTTACTGGTAAAGCGACAAGTTTACCGTCCTTCTCTAAGTCAATCCTAAACTCAATCTTCGGGATGAGAGATTGGAGACTTCTTCTAAAATTTCTGGAAAGTCATGGGTTACGGACATAGTTAAGAGCTCGTCTTGTAATAGGCTAAGAGAATATAAATAGCTTAACTCAACTGAGTTTTGGGGCATACATCAAACATCTATCTCTCTCTCCTATAACTCATTAACCAAACGATCTTCCTATTGCAATTTAAGATAGACCCATAGTAAAAATAACCAATCCAACCCTACGATAAGTCTGTATCCCTCATGTGACGACCGTCCTTCACCATCAGTGCCTAATATACATAAGATAGTGCGCTGTTGACATGCCTAGCCAATGTTGACCGATCATCAAAGTTACAAAATAAAGTAAACATCATAAAACCTGTCGTATGTCTTAAAGTACATGGAACAAAATATAACATACATCATAGATGTAAAATAGGAGGGGCGGTAATAACTTAATGATCCAAATATCAGAGTACAGGTTCAAAGAGTTACAAAATAAGTAATAGAGTTTATACAACGGGAATAAACTAAAATAACTATCTCATAATAATAAGAAAGCACTGTCAAGGCTCCAAAGTGTTGCATATCGGAATAAGCATAGAAATTGACAAATAATACGAGATAACTCCTATAGCTCGTCCTCTACACAGCTGCTGCATTACACCTAGACCTGTTATCTAGTCTACTCATTTAAGAGTACCCGAGGTAATAAGAAGCAAAGCATGAAACCTTGAGTCATACAACAGTCCGGTATGAGCAGCAAATGAATCTCAAAATGCTATACAAGTTGATATATTGAGGAATAAAGGTATATGAACCATACCTAACATGTCCCTGCAACCAAAGAGTTAGCACATAACGAACATAATATGCTACTCTACAAATATAGTAAAGGTACACTGCAAGTCAAATGTGATGATGGATGTCCAGGTATTCCTATCTACAATGACATCCCTAGAGTGATAATCTACGGAAGAACAATTAAGACAACCGTAGCATCTATCAAACAATCCTCGCTATCATTCAATATGCTCTGGATATATAATAACTCATATGACCTTTCAACTACCAGAGATTAATGGAAATCCATGTTTTCAGTGTACTCTCTTTAGCCTGAAGATGGTACTAGACCCATTCAACCAGTCTGAGGTACATAGATCCATTCAACCGATTCGAGGTAGCCTTTCAAATTACCCATTAGCCTCCTCAAAATATCCCTGCTTTAAGAACATGAGAAAACACTTTGAGTATCGTGATCCCTTAGCATGCATATCCAAACCCTTTCCTTGCTCTATCAAATTTCCATAATCCTCGAGGAACCATTCTATATTCCTCTGTTTCACGATAGAACCATTTAGCCATTCTATCTACATGTCACCTTTCTCAAAATCTGCCCTTTTATGGATAACCATTCTCACGACTCCATTCAACATCGAGCCACCATCATCGGAACTTAATTCCTTTCATCATTTAGTTGTCACCAAAGTCTCGAAACTATCATCCTGGCTCTATGTTGCCACCAAACCCCAAGAGAGCAAACAAACACCTTCCGCACAACCTACAGAGCTTCTACTTCCTCTTTATGAAGTTTCACTCTTTTCCCATCAGCAGAAATAAGTACCGAGCTATCATAGCTTGGCACCGAGCTATATACTTGGCCAATTTTGGCCAAGCCTTCTCTCATGCCCCTAGTACTTCCATCCTCGTGTGTTATAGACTCCAACCCATCCTTCAACATAGCTGACCCCAACCTAAAGCTTACATTTCCAAGTTTTAGAGAAAGCTTGGCATAACACCCAATACTTAGCCATTTTCCTACATCTTGACTTAGTCCACCTCCTCTAACCATTCTCCACCAAGCCATCAAATTGTCAACTTATTTTGGCTACCAAACATAGCTCAGTACCGACCGATGTACTTAGCTCTGTTTCTGCTGCAATTTGAACTTTAGACTCCTTCTATACTCCAAATATTCTCCTCCAAGTTTCATCCAATTTCGACCATCTTTGCCTTTGCCTATTTTCCAACTACCTAAAACACTAGTAAATAGCATCAGAGAACAACATAAAATCATAGAAAATTATGCATATACATCCACTCATACGTACAATACACGAGAATATCATAATCGAGCAAATATAAATCTGGATCTAACTTTTACATTGGCATATGCATGTGAATACAAAGGATTTAAAAACCTTTTTAGAACCTTTATAATTTTCCATAAACATGTATAAAAGTATGATTAAACTTATAAAATGTTTTAGGGTCAAAAATCAGTTCAAAAACAACATTTTTAACTGTACAAACATGGATAGTAGAGTGAGAGGTCAAGAACCACTCATCAAATATCTAAAATACAAAATTTTCTCTTTAAATTTGAAGTAGACAGCAAAGGAGATGAACCCATATCATCAAAAATTATAAACTAAAGCTTTCCTATGCTATTCACCCCTCTAATCAATAATTTGACTAAGGTTAGTAAGGAAAATATGCGATTTTTGATGAAATTAGGGTTAATGGAGATTTAGAGCTATTTTGAAGAAGATATAAATGATTTAGATTAATTCCCACAGCCTCTCATTATTACAATTTTCGAGATGGGTTGATGGACCTAAGCATGGGCTTGTTTAATTACCTATTAAAATTGGTCAACAGCGGCCAAAACTTAAAAAAACTATAACTTTCAAACGGTAAGTCTAATTTTCTATTCTGACTACTCTATGAAATGGGAAACCATCATCCTGAAGCAATGGAAGTGGTTTGAGACCTAATTTGGCTATTATCAAAAGTTATAGTCCAAAAAAGAAACACTCACATGGAAAATTAGCAAAAATCAAAGATGTGGAAAATGACCCTAGGAGTCACTTCCCAAAACTTTAGAGTCGTATGACCTCATATGAATAAATTAAAAATATTTTATGATCCTCCGACATGTAAAACATAGGTCATTACACTCTTCTTCTCTTTAGGAATTCCGCTCTCGAAATCCCCTAATAAATCAAGGAATAGTCAACCATAGTTACCCCGCATGCTTATCAATCACGTGCAACCATCAAACACATCAAATAAGAAGTCATGCAATAAATAACATAAGCGAACCAATGTTGGCATGCGAGATACTAACTACCCTATATGATATCAAAAAGAAAAAATGCGATAAATTGTAGGCCATACCATACAACAAGCAGCGGATGGGTGACCCTTATGCTCGTTTTGGTTTCCCACGTGCAATCGCCTTTACCATCACCCCACTAAACCTTCATTAACTACATTGTCTTCTTCTTAATCTGTTTCGCATCACGTCCAATAATACGAACCAGCCTACAAGGTCTCTAAGCTCTTGGTTCAATCTCAATATCATCTACTTGATTTGGTGTAATCATCATGCCTGAGTCGTGCACAAACTTCTGCAAGTGAGAAACGTGGAAGACATTGTGCACGCCCACCATCTTTTAAGGTAAGTCAACCCTATATGTTAGGTTCCTAATCCTTTTTGTGATTGGAAAAGGACCTATGAATCTTGATGCCAACTTCCCCTTACTATCGATTGACATATCATTCTTCAAAGGAGAAATCTTTACAGATGCCACATCACCGGTGGAGAATTCCAAATCTCTATGTCTCCTATCATTGTAGCTCTTCTTCCTATCCTAAGCATCTTTCATTCGTTGTCGAATGATCTCTATCTTCTTTGAAGTTTCTTTGATCATATCTAGCCCAAGTATCGGTTTCTCGCATACCTCCCACCAACATAAAGGGGTGTTACACAGTCAGCCATATGATGCTTCAAATGGTGCCATACTGATACTAGATTGATAACTACAATTGTGTGCGAACTATACCAAATGCAAGTGATCATCCCACAAGCCTTCGAAATCGATAATGCAAGCTCGTAAGAGATTCTCTAATATATGATTCACTCTCTTAGTCTACTCATTCGTTTGTGGATGACAAGCCGTACTGAGATCGTACAATGTCTTCCACGTTTCTCACTTGCAGAAGTATTAGTCTACTCATTGGTTTGTGGACTAGTTTGTGGATGACAAGCCTCTAGTAAGCTCTTCCAAAACCCACTAATGAACAATGAGCCTCGGTTTCCCACAATGCTCTTTGGCACACCATGAGATCGTACGACCCATTTCACATACGAATCGCCCAGCTTGGCTGCCATCCTACTTGATTTGATAGGTATAAATCGAGTGCTTTTGGTTAATCGATTGACTTTGACCCAAATGCTATCGTACCTTGCTCAAGTCCTTGGTAGTCCATCGACGAAGTCCATCAATACTTGCGTCCACTTCCATTCAGGAATTTCAAGCGGTTGCAACAACCCACTTGGCTTCTTTTGCTTTGCCTTTACCAACATTTCGAGATGAATGTCCCGACATCCTTTTTCATCCCTTCTCAATAATGGTTCTGCTTCATATCACGATACATCTTGTTACCGCCAGGATGTATGGTCAACTGAGAATGGTGGCATTCTCGTAGCATTTTGTCTCGCAATCCATCAACATCGGGAATAAACAGTCTCTCATCCTTATGGAGCCAACCATTTTGATCGAGTTTGTATTGCTTCATATTTTTAGTGTCCACTCCTCCTATTTTCACCATGTTTTTGCTAGTTTAACATCTCTCCTCTAACTACTACCGATCTGCTCAATCATAGTAGGCCTATTCAAATTTGCCAACATTTCTAGTTCCAATCTGCAATGAGGTCTGATGTCATAGCCAGCAATATACCCTAACTGTTTTAACTCCATAAACACCGCTCCCAAACTGGCATATATTTTACTCAATGCATCGACGATCGCATTTCCTTTACCAGGTGTATAAGAATGCTAAAATCATAGAAGGCCAAGAATTTCAACCATCGCTGTTCGTGAAGGTTGAGATCCTTTTGGGAGAAAAGGTACTTCAAGGATTTATGGTCCGTTAACAGCTCGAACCTTTCTCCTAATAGGTGGTGCCTCCAAATCTTCTAGGCAAACCCTATAGCCGCTAGCTCCAAATCATGAGTTAGATACTTCATCTCGTGCGGTTTCAGCGATCGACTAGCATAGCTGACAACTTTTCCTTTCTGCATCAATACCACACCTAGTCCAGTACCACATGTGTTTGTTTATACTGTCATCTCCTTATTCCCGTTCGGAATGATCAATATTGGTGCACTCATCAACCTCTCTATTAGACTTACAAACGCATGCTCACACTTCTCATCCCAAACAAAAGTTTGATTCTTCTTCGTCAAATTGGTCAAAGGTGCTATTATCTTCAAGAATTTGTTGATAAAACATCTATAATATCCTACCAATCCTAGGAAACTCATCACATCCGTAGCATTCTTGAGTTAGTTCCAATCCTAAACTGCTGCCAGATTAGATAGATCTACTATGATGCTCTGCTCTGAGATGACATGACCCAAGAATCTCACTTCGCTCCTCTATAAGTGACAATCTGAAAACTTCATTTTCAACTTGTTCTTTCACAACGCTTCAAGCACAATTCTTAAGTGTGTCTTATGTTCCTCCTCGGTCTAGAATAGATCAGACTATCATCCATGAACACAAGCATGAACTTGTTTAAGTGGTCTCTAAAGACACGGTTCAAGAGATCAACAAAGTATGCTGGAGCACTGGTTAGCCCGAAAGGCATAATCAACCACTCATAGAAACTAGGCGGCGTATAAAACATGGTGATCGACACACTCATCTTCGCTACTCTCAACTAGTAAAGTCTTATCGAAAGATCTAATTGAGAGAACATCTTTTCACCATGTAGCTGATCGAACAAGTCATCAATATGTGGGAGTAGATACTTATTCTTATTCGTCATCTTATTCAGTTCACGATAATCTATAGACAACCTCAAAGAGCCATAAGCCTTAGTGGCAAATATTACCAGTGCACCCTACTCAGATATATCTCTACGAATGAACCCCCTCTTTAATAGGTCAGTTACTTGTACCTCCAACTCCTTTTACTTTCTAGGTGCCATACACCTCAAAGGCATAACTATCGGCTTGATATCCTTGCTAACTCTATCTAAAACCCAATCTCTTTATATGGTGGTAATCCGGTCACTTCCTCAAAGACATCTGAATACTCTCCATGATAGGCACAGATGATAATCCATCATGTGGAGTCTCAAACGAACATAGAAAGCTAACCATAACCTCATCCTTTGGCAGGCAACCAATAACTACCATCCACTCCTCCACCCCCAATCGTCACCAATAGCTTCTTGCAATCCACTACTACCGCAAATTTTCATAGCCAATCCATTCCCAAGATAATACCAAACCCAACAATATTCAGAATAAAGAAATCACAAACAAAAGAGCATTCATGACTTGAGAAGGTCAAACCATAACAAACCTTGCACGAGCTAGTGAAGCCTTCAATAGGGTTCATCACAAATAAGGGTCGGTCAACTATTTCAGGTTTCAATCCCAGCCTATTTTCCAAATCACTAGATATAAAGGAATGTGAAGCCCCGCTATTGAATAAAACAATGGGAACATCATAAATGAAAAGCATACCTTGAATAACAATGCCCTTCCTTTCTCTTTCCTAAGGGAGCACTCGACGAAGTCGGAACGACGTCCAAAGCATATACCTTCGCAACCTATTTTTGTTGTGGTGGTTTCGAAAAATTCTTAAGTATGTGTTAGGGTTTACTACAAGTATAATACTTCTTCTTCCCATCAGTCTTGTAGTCTCTGAATAGGTGACCCATATCTCATAACAAATAGGACCCAATTTAGCCTTATTCTGAGTGCTCCTTCCCTGAGACTACTTTAACTTTCCATTACATTTATTCTTGCCTCCACCGTTGTGTTGCAGTTTCGGATCTTCCTTAGAAATAACAGCTGATTTGGACTTGGGGAATAAACTCTCTTGGTGAAGAGCTTACTTGACAAGTCTATCAAATGGCTCATCGATATGACTAACCAACTTCTACCCCAAGTAGTCGTCCAAACCTGTAATGAACTTCTTGTTCCTTCTCAATGGAGTGTCAATAAAAGACATCTCATACTTTGACAAAGCATCAAATTTGGAAATATATTCGGAGACGGATATATCTCTCTTCTTTAAATCAATAAATTTCTAGAATAGCACTGACTTTTGAGCAGCTGGAACGAACTCTTTTCAAAGTTAGCCTTGAACTAGTCCCAAGTAAACTGATCCTCGGGTATAGCAACGGTAATGAAATTCCACCCATTCATAGCCCATCCTTAAATTTGTCTAGAGGCCATCTTCCTCTTCATGGCATCATCTATTTCCATATCACCAAAGATATGCTTAGGTGTCCAACCAATCCCGCATTTCAATAGCCGGCTCCATCTTAAGGAATGGTTTGTCTCCTAAAGTGGAGTAATCTTTGCATATGTTGGCAAAGTCAGCTCTTAGCACCTGCACTTGAGCAACACCACCAACTACAATACTTGGAGTGGTCGCTTGGGCATTTTGAAGCATGTTCGATATCACCACATTGAACATAGCTTGCAAGTTATGGCTAGCAGCCCCCAAGCCTGCTCCTTCCTCAACTTTGGAGATACTCGTGTCAATGATACTCGTGTGTGCATTTGACTTATATACTATATATACTATTACATACATTAGAAAACCAAAATATATAACAAGTACACACTCTCTCTCTCATATATGTGTGTGTGTATGTATATATCTGGGTCCTGTTTAGGATGATAACTCCTTCCCTATCTCTACTAGACCATGGTATCAACTCAGGTTAATCATGTAATCTAAGCTCTAATACCAAATGTGATGACCGCTCTACACCCTCAACACCCAATGTACATAAGATAGTGTGCTGCTAACGTGCCCGACCGACGTAGAATGATCAACAAGGTTTTAAAATGAAGTAAACAACATAGAACCTGTCGTATATCTCACATCGCATGGAACAAATATAATATACATCACAGATATAACATAGGAGAGACAGTTTTAACTAAGTGATCCAAATATTAGAGTATAGATTTATAGACTTATATAATAAGTAAAAGAGTTTGTACAACGGGAATAAACTCAAATAACTGTCTTGTAATAATAAACAAGTACTGTTAAGCCTCCATGGTATTGTACAGCAGAATAAGCATAGATATTTATATATAATACGAAATAACTCCCTCTAGTTCATCCGCTGCACAGCCCCTGCGTTGCACCTAGACTGGCTATCTAATCTACTCAATTAAGAGTACCGGATATGATAAGAAGCAAAGTATAGAACATCGAGTCAGACAGCAGCCTGGTGTGAGTGGTAAATGAATCTCAAAATGCAATATAAGTTGATATAGTAAGGAACAAGGGTATATGAATCATACCTAATCTATCCCTGCAACCAAAGATTTAGCACATAATGAACATAATATGCTACTCTACAAATATAGTAAAGGTACATTGCAAACCAAGTGTGATGATGGGTGTCTCGGTACCCTTATCTCCAATACCTATCTATAATGACATCCCTAGAATGATAGCCTATGGAAAAACAATCAAGACACCATACCATCCATCAAACAATCCTCACTATTACTTAGTGTGCTCTGAATATATGATAACTCATATGACCATTCAACTGCCAGGGACTGATGGAAATCCTGATTTTTAGCTTACACTCTTGTTAACCCAAAAAATGGATCAACACCCTGGATCAAGTGTGAGCACCAGTGCAGATAATCAATAGCACAAATATCAGATAAACAACAAATAAAGAGCAGAAGTAAGAAAAGAGACATAGAATTTTTATAGTGGTTTGGCTGATTCTGGCCTACGTCCACTTTATTCAATCTTTATTATGATTACACTAGTTGAATCTCTTTGGATATCAACTAGTTATTCCTTAGATCTAAGTTACAATGAGTTAGAATAAGTCACAAGTTCAAGGGTTGATTGGAGAATCACAGCGACCCCCTTGATGACTGTTGTGAGGGAGAAGAAAGTTGAAGAAGTGAAGGAATTCCAATCGAGTAATGGAAGCTCTCTATCCATAAAAGATATATCTCTAGTTGTAGGTAGGTGAGTATTTATAGGTAAGTTCAATGAGTATTGGGCCAGAAGTCCAGGTGCAGAAAAGTCCAGTTGTTATGCCAAGTCATCGCCAAAAATCTCAAATTGATCTGAGTCATTTTTATGGATCGCTGGCTATCTAGGGGATGGATTGCTAGCTATCCATAAACTTAGCATATTTTTCTACAACAAGCCTTTACTTAGTGCTACAAAGGAGCTTGGAAAGTTTAAGGGCGATTCGACTTATCTTGATGGAGCGTTAGTTATCCATGGGGGATGGATCGCTAGCAATCCATAAGAGATAGATCGCTAGCTATCCACCCGCTTAGCATATTTTTGAGTGAACTTTGTCTAGTTGTCTTCCTATCTTCTATTAAAGTCCCTTGCCAAAATATCAAACCATTTGGAGTTAGTTCGATCATGTTTTTTCATGGATCATCTGGTCTAAAAGAATCATCCATATCTCGCTCAAATTTTAACGAAGTCGAACAAAACCTTGCAGGAACACTCTAGAGGGTGTTAGGTACCTACCAAAAAAATTTGAGGTGGCAGGGCCCACTCTAGATGAGATGCTAGGGATCCATCAAATCAACTCTGGATGAATTCATTTTTTATGAGCCTTCTCCTATGTTTTCTAAATGTTCTTCAAAATTTCAAGTCAATATGACTTCGTATGAGTTCTGTAGGTCCATTTTAAGTTAGCAAGTTTTATCCAAACAGTTTGAATCAGTTGAATCTTCACTTCTCTAGCAGATTATTTGGCATGCTATGAAATTTGGCATGCGTGCTTAGAAATGGTGGAGAATCATGATGCAAGAGGTTTGGAGGGTCCATGAGCAAGCTTTATAGATCGCTAGCGATCCTTCACCTCAGCTTATTTTGGCATCTTTCCTCTTGGGTCTTTCCCTACTTCTTTTTCTTGTCTACTTGGTTGATTCTTGAGTTATTCTGGCGTAGTCTGAATGTTCTAATTCTTATTGAATTTTGATGGATTGAAAACCCAGTTAACACTTGCCCCCTAAAATATGCCTTTTGAATGAAAGTTGTGCTTTGTTCAAGAACAAGTTCCTATCTCCAATCTTCGATAATTGAGCTTTTTAGCTGCTTTAGCCTTGGTGAATCATCCAATTACTTCGGATTCTTTTGCAACCACAAGTCGTTCTATACTAGTTACATCTGAAGACTCTAGACTCTACCCAAGTGTGATCTATATATCACAATTATTCTGATTTCATTCGGAATTATTACATCACATATCTCTAGTTAAATCACATGCTTCCAATTAGATTGCATATTTCCAAATACATCACATATCTCCATTTACATCACATATCTCTAATTATCCCATGTTCATTCGAGACTTACATCATTATCATTTTGCTTCTCATTCAGAGTTGTCATATCATATATCAAATCAATTATATATCAAAAATCATATCACATATCGAGATCATCCTGTGTTCATCCAGGATTTATCGATTTTATTCTATTTATAAGGCACTCAAATCCTTTTATTAAATCGAATTTGTTTTAAGGCTTGATCTCTCCTGATCATTTAAGTTTAATGCGCGATCTCTCCAGATCGTTTAATGTTTTAAGTTAAGTGGACGATCTCTCCAGATCGTTTGTTTGTTAAATCAATAGGGATTAAGTAAGCCTATCCGCTCACTCTCCGAAGAGGGGACTTACTTCTTGCACTTTAGTCCCATCTCTCTGGTAGGGACTCTAAGGTGATCAATATTGTACAAGTCCTTCCGTTCGCTCTCTGGTAAGGGGACTTATACCCTGCACTCCAGTCCCATGGCAGGATTCTAAGGCGATCAATATCAGTTGTCATAATCAATGTGGATTTTTCAAAACTCAAATATTCAAATCAAAACAAAGAAGCAGAAATCAAATAAGCAGGAATCAAAACAAGTAGAAATCCTAAATTTTCGCCTTGGAGATCCGACTCAGAGCATGCCTAGAGACCAATCTGGGTCTCGTACACATGTAAGCGGTCTGAGGTTATTATTGTCCTAAATAGTCATCTCAGGCACTCGACTCAGAGCGTGGCTAGGGACTGTTTAGGATCTCGTACACGTGTAAGCGGTCAAAGGTTATTGTTTTCTAAATACCAAAAGAAAACTGAAGAAAAATAAATGAAAAAGCAAAGCATAAGAGCCTGATCCGGTTCTTATTTACCCTAATCATGGGATAATTTGTCTTGGCTCAAATCCTTGGGTGTTTCTTGATGCATTTACCACGAATGGTGGTTTTCTTGCAATTCTACCACAGTTTTGTTCCTCATTTACTGTGGCAGCTGGTTTTTCTAAACCAGTTCTTCTATCAGATCACGAAAGTGTCGGCACTCGTTCATTTCATTCCCAATCAAGTTATGGAAGATGCAAAACTTTCTAGATCTTTTCTCTCGATCAGTGGGAGACTTCCTAGGCGGCCTCCGGTAGAGGTTCTGCCCGCGGTATCCAAGTATATCCTCTCCGCGGTTTCAGTCAAGTCAATGTACCAAGACAATATCAGCTCCTTCCTTTGTCGTTTCGGCTCCCTGAAGTCGTATTCGGTTATTCTCTTCCCTTTTCCTTTTCCAATTCTATCTCTGGATGGTCCCTTGTTCTCCATGACATTTATTTCAGCATCTGCATCCTCATCTTCGTCTTTAGTGTCTTCCTGACGCAAATATCTCTCAACTTCATAGAAGAATTCTACAAGATCCTTCGGTGGATCCCTTTTCAATGCAGCTTTGAAATCAGTCTTACTCGCAACCCCAGATACTACTACCATTAGTATAATTGATGGATCCAGCTTGTCAACCGCAGCTGCCGTTGCATTGAATCTTGTTAAATAACTCCTTAAGGACTCCCCAAGCTTTTACTTTACATTTGAGAGCATAAGTACATTCCTCGATTGTGAGACATGAACTCTGAAATGTCTCAAGAACTTGCTCACTAAGTCGGTCCATGTGCTTATGGACCCATTCTCCAATTGTTTGAACCACATTGTAGCTAAATCCGTTAAGTATAATGGGAAGCATCGCCCCTATTACCTCCTCAGAAGCACCAACACCTCCATATGTTATATGTGTCTCATCGAATGAATCGTCGGATCTGTGTTCTCCTCGTACATTTCCAATGTCGGAAGTTTGAAATCTGGAGGATTTCTCACATTCCAGATATTAGCTGTAAATGGATTCCTGTTGACGTCTTCCAAACTCTGATGTAGGAGTCCTCCTCTAATGAACCATTGTAACAATTCAGCAATTCGGTTCTCGCCATCCAATAAAGGTCTCCGTCCTAAAGCAATACCTTGCCCCTTGTTCTAGTGGGGGTGCCCTGGGATGCACTCTTTCGGTCGCATGCCTGTGTTCTGATTCATAACTCTAGCTTCGTTCAGACCAATGTTCCTTCGAGGAAGTTGTGGTACATATTCTTCTGTCGATTACATCATAGTATTTGGATTAACTCGGGTACCACTGGTTCCTGGCATTCCAATAGTAACTCTGGCATTGGGATTGATTTCCATGTTGATTCCAACATTTCCTCCTGAAGTTTGATTCTTATTCCCTGCTGATCTAGCCATCCCTTACTGCTCCATCCTCTGGAAGAAGTCGTCCATCATCTCCTATTATCTAGCTAAGATTCCATCCTGCATCTCTTTCATCATCTTTTCCATCTCCTCTCTAATCACATATTTGGGTTGGTGAGAATTTAAGGACACCTTCTAACTCCCTCCAGGCTCTGGTTGACCTGCTACAGCTCTAGATCAAGTAATAGGCCTACTCATCTTCTCTAAATCTTAGTTGCAAGCTTCAAATCTTTAAATCTCATTCAAGGTTCTTAGTGAAAGCACCAAAATGTTAACCCAAAAACGGATCAACACCTTAGATCAAGTGTGAAAGCACCAATGTAGATAATCAACAGCACAAATCTCAAAAAAAAAACAAATAAAGAGCAGAAGTAAGAAAAGAGACACATAAGTTTTATAGTGGTTCGTCCGACTCTGGCCTACATCCACTTTAATCAATCTTTATTATGATTATACTAGTTGAATCTCTCTAGATATCAACCAGTTAGTCCTTAGATCTAAATTACAATGAATTAGAATAAGTCACAAGTTCAAGGGTTGACAGGAGAATCACAGTAACCGCCTTGATGATTGTTGTGAGAGAGAAAAAAGTTGAAGAAGTAAAGGAATTCTAATCGAGTAATGGCAGCTCTTTATCCGGAAAAGAACCATCTCTAGTTGTAGGTAGGTAAGTATTTATAGGGAAGTTCAGTGAGTATTAGGCCATAAGTCTAGGTGCAGAAGAGTCCTGTTGCTTGCCAAGCCATCACCAAAAATTTCAAGTCGATCAGAGTCATTTTTATGGATCGCTGGCTATCCATAGGGGATGGATCGCTAGCTATCCATAAGGGATGGATCGCTGGTTTTCCATCCACTTAGCATATTTTTGAGTGATCTTTTTCTATTTGTCTTTCTATTTTCTATTTAAGTGCCTTGTTCAAATATCAAGTCGTTTGGAGTTAGTCTGATCATCCATCTTCATGGGTCGTCTGGTCCAGAAGAATCATCCATATCTCACTCAAATTTTAACAAAATCAAACTAAACCTTGCAGGAACACTCTAGAGGGTGTTAGGGACCTATCATAAAATTTTAAGGTGGTGGGGCCAATCCTAGATGGGTCGCTAGCGATCCATTTAGATGGATCACTAGCAATCCATCAAAACAACTTTGATTGACTTCATTTTTTAGCCTTCTCTTATGTTTTTTAAATGTTCTCCCAAAATTTCAAGTCAATGAGACTTCATATGAGTTCTATAATTACATTTTAAGTTAGCTAATTTTGGCCAAACAGTTTAAATCAGACGAGTCTTCACTTCTCGAGCTAGATTGTTTGGCATGCTATGAAACTTGGAAAGCGTGCTTGGGAATGGTAATGAATAATGATGCAAGAGATTTGGAGGGTCCATGAGCAAGCCTTATGGATCGCTACCGATCCATATGTGATGGATAACTAGTGATCCTTCACCTTATCTTATTTTGGCATCTTTCCACTTGAATCTTTCTCTTTTTTTGGTCTTTTTGGTTGATTCTTGAGTTATTCTGGCGTAGTCTGAATGTTCTAATTCTTATTGAATTTTGATGGGTCGAAAACCCAGTTAACAACTCTTTAGCTCGAAGCTTGTAGTAAACTCATTCAACTAGTCCAGGGTACATAAATCCATTCAACCAATCCGAGGTAGCCTCTCAACATACCCATGAGCATCTTTACAATACCTCTACTTTGAGTACATCAGAAAACACTCTGAGTATCAACGATCCCTTAGCATGCGTATCGAGCCCTTCCTTTGCCCCATACAATTTCCATTATCCTCAAGAAACCATTCTACATTCGTCCATTCCATGATAGAACCATTCAACCGTTCTATATGTAGGTCACCTTTCTTAGAACCGACCTATTTGTGGATAACCATTCTTACGATTCCATTCGACATCGAGCTACCATCATCAGAGCCAAACTCCTTTCATCATCGAATTATCACCAAAGTCATGAAATTATCATCGTGCCTTTATGTCGCCATCAAATCTTAAGAGAGCAAACAAACACCTTCAACACGATCCGCATAGCTTATATTTCCCCTCTAGGAATTTTCATTCTATCCTATCAACCGAGATAACTGACATCGAGCTATTATAGGCTCATAGCTTAACACCGAGCTATATACTTGGCCAATTTTGGTCAAGCCTTCTCCCATGCCCTTAATACTTCCTTTCCCATGTACTTTAGACCCCGAACCATAGCTAGACCCCAACCTAATACTTTAATTTCCAAGTTCTATAGATGGGTTAATCGGCTTAAGCACGGGCTGAGTTAATTACCCACTAAAACTGGCAACAACAGCCAAAAATTAAAATAACTATAACTTTCAAATAATAAGTCCCCTTTTCTATCATGACTACTTACGGAATGTGAAACCATCATCCTGAAGCAATGGAAGTGGTTTGAGACCCTAATTGAGTTCCTATCGAGAGTTATAGTCAAAACAAGGTTTTCAGGGTTAAAATGGTCACATAGAAAATCAGCAAAAATCGCAGATGTGGAAAATGCCCCTAAAAGTCACTTTTCAAAATTTTAGAGTCATACGGCCTCGTATGAATAAAATAAAAATATTTTATGATTTTTTGATACATAAAACACTTGTCGTTACACCTCAAAACAAAGAACATATGCATTATATATAAAATTGATATTACGTACATCTACAACTACGTATATACAAATTAAAAAAAGTGTGTTGACCAGTTAATAGGATTTGACAAGGCTATTGGGTTGGTGGCAATTTGGGTTTTAGACTTAAGGAGTTCACTATATTTCTAGCTATGAATGAATATGATGCTTCGCAGTCAAATAAGGTGCAAATAGTATTTGTGACGGCCCAAATTTTCGCGTTCGAAAATCGACATCCATACTTCACTTGTATTCGAATGTCGCAGATTCGACCGTTCAAATCAGATTCGCTAGAGCTTATAACACATTAAGTATAACAAAACACAGCGGAAAAAGAATGAATGTATCATATATCTCCAATGAATACAATATCCAAATATGATACAACACTGATCACAAACAAATATCAGAGCACAAATACAATGCTACAGAGGAATACAAAACACCAACAGCGGAACAACAGCCAAAAATGATATCCTAACTTGAACTTCTAAGAGAGAACTCCAATAATTGCATCTTCATATCAAATGCTCCAATCCAAAGCTAGCTTGAACCCCCATCAAGTTGAATTAAGCAAACTCGATCCACAACGCGATTGCCAAACCAAAGACTTCAAAGGCTATTGAATCTACACTTACTATTTGATTATCTGAAAACCCATATTCTAGACTGCCCGTGTGGAAAATTGTGGGCACCCAAAGTTTAGATAGGGAACAATAAACTCTAGGTCAGTCATGGGACTGGTATGAGCAAACAAAAACAGCTTTAAACAAAAACAAACAACAAAAGAATTTAAGATTGAAATCTGCAATGCTTTATGGAAAATGAAACTACCATAAGGCCTCACGCCGCACACACCATGCAAACGTAGAATTGGAGGAGATTTCTCCTTGTGATAGTCAAACATGCTTGATACGCAAAAACCATTTTGATATTATTATTAGTGCACAGTGGAAAACATTTGCAAGTATAATATTAATCTTAGCCAACATAGACATTTCGAACTATGCCTACTATAGCTACCATCTAAACAGTGGGGCGCCACCATAAGTAAATGGCAGGTTATACAACTAAAACTGTACAAGGCGCGTATTGGAGATTGGATTTTCAACAATTGGTCAGGCTAAGGAACTTCTTATTGCCACAAGGGTACGCCTCTAGAGGGATGCCCCGAGAACCTACCCGGATCTCTTCCAACACAAGGTCGGGTTACTCCTGCTCGGAAGTAACACCTACAAGTATGCCATCCTCGGTCGTAACCAACCTTTATCCGAGCGCTCGATACCAACAACCACAAAGAAATGTATTTGCAGTAACCACATAGGTTAAATATTTGGGCTCCATACCATGATACCACCTCTATCTAGAAGAAACGGACATACCCAAGGGGCGCGATCCCTTGAAACCTTGCTACAACATTCCCGTTTCGACCATTTTCGAGTTGTGAGGCTCGACGAAGTCTCGTCCACAAAAATAAGCTTTTCACAAAAGCCATGCTTCGATCAACACATGATCAGCAGCACTTCGTATGCCATTTTACCAAATTGGGAATGTATCACTAGTAACCATCAACTATATAACCTCTGAGCTCGTACGTCTGAGAGAAGGGTGTTAAGCTAAGAGAACAAATTCTCCACCACCAAACAGAAATGTATTTGATAGAAACCAGCTTTATATCTCAAAGTGTAACATTAGACACATATCCATACAAGTCTGTTCCGGATTCGAACAGAACCAAAGGCACTTCAAAAGAAGCCCTTACAATCCAGATAATTCCTGATCACGTCCGGACTCCCCATCACAAAAGGTGATCAAGTCTCTATACCGGAGACCAGTCGGTGCAGAGACATTCGACAGGTAATCTTTTCACTTTCAAAAATATCCGGTCTTCACCACCGATCTACAAATGCTATCCATATCGTCGTATCATTATTCGGAATGGGTTTTCTGACATAAAGTCTTCTCCCGGCTAAACCGAATAATGAGCGCTTAATTTAAAAATCATATGGACATTGGGATCTTAATTAAGTCACAACTTTAAAACCCAAAACCTTTCTTTAAATGGTTTAAATAAATTACAATTTCAAATCTTTTAAACAAAAAGATTCATTTCACAAAGTACACCAATCTTTCACAAAGATTCATTCATAGCCTTTCAAAACACTTTCCCTTTCAAATTAGATTAACTCATCCAATCCTTACATCAAATACTCAGTTCATAGCTTTCAAAACCATTTCCAAAGATTCATAGCTTTCAAAACCATTTCCAAAGATTCATAGCTTTCAAAGACAATTCCATTTCAAATCTTTTATAGAAAAGATACGTTTAAGATCCTCTTCAATTTCAGAACAAGGTTCAACCATCTTTCACAAAGATTCACTCATAGCTTTCAAAACTATTTCAATTCCATTTCAAACTTGAAATCTTTCAACACAAATTGGAAATCTTTTCTTTATATGAAAGCTATTATTATTTGAAAACAAATAGTTTTCTTTTGGGAAAAATCCGATTACATTTTCACAAGTTAAAGCCCTTCAAGTATAAAACTTGGTTAAATTCAAATTTCCAAAATAATATTTCTAAAATGGTTTAAAACTCATATAAACACATTTGTAACTTGTATAACCTTTTTAAACCATAATTTCCAAACATAGAATTCAATTTCAAATCTTGAATTCAAATTTAAATCAAATTATTTAAATTTCAAAAGTTTATCAAGTTATTTAAAATAACTTTTATCTTCAAAACTTTTATTTCAAAAGCTTTACATATTTAACCCAATTCCATTTCCGTAACCATTTGAATTCAAAATTCAACTTTAAAACCATTTCATTAAACTCAAATATCTGTGACTTAACCGATTTCCTCGTGCAATCCACATTTGTGTGTGTATGGTGTAGTCCAGGGGTTTTACACAATAGTGCAACATCATCAATCATCACAGATTCAAGCACATCAATATCGATAAGCGATATAATCTTATAACGCTTATCTTGATACACAGATTCACAGATAAATAATATAAATTCATCACAGGTAAATAAATTACATATATCACAGATAAATAAATTACATTCATCACAGCTTAAATCAAAATAGAGCATCACATATCAGGGATATCAAACTATTCACAACATTCCATACGATCCAAACATCCATAAGTAAGATTGATTAATCATCTGATTAACTCAAATCAGATTAATCACTAATCCAGGTTAATTAACATTAATTAATTACAAATCATTCGAATTAATTATCCTTTAATTATTTATTAATTAACCTTTAATAATTTAACTAACATTTAATTATTAATTAATCAACCTTCATTAATTAATCACTCAAATTAATTATTCTTAATTATTTATTAATTAACCTTAATAAATCAATTAACCTTTAATCATTAAATAATTAACCCCTAATTATTTAATTATCCTTTAAATTAATCTTCCTTAATTAATTAATTAACCCTTAATTAATTACCACTTAATTAATTAATTACAATAAGTAATATCCCTAATCACTTATATTAATAAATCAACAAATTAATTACATTGACTAATTTTTTTTAAGTCACCTGATTAATTAACTTTAACCATTAATTAATTATCCTTAATTATTTTCATTAAGTAATTATCTTTAATAACTTAAATCAAATAATTAATTCATTTACTCACTTAAGACTTTAAATTTAAATTAAAAGATAATCCTTTTATCTTAAATTAATTACTTTAATTAACATTACAAATTTTTATTTGATAACCCATGTAATTAATTTTCATTAACAAAATAAATTACTTAGATTTAATTATCATTTAATCCTTATTAATAACCTTTGGAAATGAATCATCATCAATACCTTAATTAACTTAAAATCTTTAAGTTGGATTAAGGATTATAAAAAAACCGACTTCTAAAAAAATTTATTTTAAATAAAATTGATTTGTTTAAAGGATAAAAACTATTTTGTGTAAAACTACTCGAACCCAGGCTATATTTGAAAATTCACGAGCCCAACATCGAGATTACTTCACGCTTCATTACTTCGAGAAAATCCTACGCTTTTCCGTGACCATCCCCGAGTATCTTCATCTTCTTCCCAAAACCGCTTTAAAACCAAATACACAAGAACGAACGTGCACGTGCACGATCGATTGCCATAGCTCTGATCACTGCTGCCATCGCCGGCAAATCATCAATGACCCTCTCAACCCAAACGACTACCACATCTTCAAACACCCACTAAATCGAAATCGACCATATCGACTTCACTTGGAACAAAACCATTCGTCCAAGAACTACTTCGCCCGACCACCTTCGGCCATCAGAAATTACACCACTCCGACCAAAGCTTTGCCTCAGACCCACACACTGTTTCCCCCATGTCCGGTCACTACCGATGCACCCACGCCTTCGCAATCGCCCCACAAACCTTGTCGACTTGAAAATGTCCTTAAACCCTAAAACATCGACGTACAACAACCACGATGATCGATAAATTCATTGATTATTTTTGCCAAGGTCCCTGACCCTCTAACATTTTTCAGCAGCGACCCCGAGCCTTCATCACCCATCATTCGCCAGAATTTGCCCAAAGTATGATTTCCGTTCAACCCATGAATGCTCCCTGAAAACACCACTAAAAATCTTACTTTTATTTTTAAAATCATGTTTTTCAAAGTTGAACCAGATGATATAATTGCAATTTGTAATCTTGACACTTGAATTTGACATGCTTTCAAGTTTCCACTATAAATTTTATTTTCCAGATAAACTCAAATTGTTATGCTTTAAAATAATTTTAAATCTTCGTTTATGATTAAACAATCAAAATTTATCTGAATACCACAGCCTATCAGAATTTAAATGAAAAGATTTGAATTTTAGCTTTGTTTTAAACCCTGTAAAATAAGAACAGGGTATATATATTGATGTATTACAGACATGCACAGGCATCTTTTAAATTTACACATATGTATTTGTATTTATAACTAAAATATTATCACACACATGCATTATCACAGGCAAACCAAAATTCATACATACAGGTTCAAAAGTTTTCTTACCTTGTTCAAAAAAGAACAGAGACGGCCATGCCTTGCTCCATTGATCTGGAAGTTGCTTAAAACTTTGATATTGATTCTTTTAATTTTTTATCGAAACTGATCCTCTTTGCTTTGATTTTGTTTTGAGGTGATCTACAGCTTCAAGTTTTGAAAGAAGCCTTTATTTGAATCCTATTCTCTTATTTGTATTTGATTCCTAGGTTTTTGATTTTAATCTGCATTTCTAGGTTTAAGATTTATTTTCCAAACTTGATCTTTGTTTTGTTTTCCAGTTTTGTTATTTCAGGTTGGTTTCCAGTTTGAAAATTTTGAGGTGATTTTGTTTTGAACTTTTGATTGTCCTTTATTTTCAATCTGTTTTTTTTTAGATTTGAAAATGAAGAGAGAAGTTTGAATAGAGAATGAAAATGATTAATCTGATTTCTTTAATTCATATTTGTATAATTTAAATTTCAAAAGAAGAAATGATGTTGCCACTTGTCTTCGTATAGTAACACTTCTTAATATTTGTATCTCTTTCTTTACACTTGTTATTATATCTTAAAATTTATTTTACAAATGTCATATGTGATTAAAATTGTATTTAAATCCTTTTGTTAAATTTATTTATAACTTTTGTTAAAATCCTTTACTTTGTTTTATTTATGAAAACATGTTTTATGTATGTTATGTACCTTAAATCTTATACTTATTTTTTCAAAAGGTCAATTCATATCAAAGCCTTTATATTTATTCTCAAGTATATAAAAGAAAAGTATTTTATTTTTTTTATTAAATCTCACTTATATATCTCTTATTTAAATTTTAAAATTTATAGTTTAAATGAATTAATGTTTATATTCACACTTATATAAAGAAAAATGATTTGAAAATCAATTATACGCAAATAAATAATCTTATACGCATATATGCTTTAACTTTTCAAAATACAAAGTTAACAAATCCAATTTTTATTTACAAGATACTTATCCTTGAATTTTAAATTAAAATTTTGTTTACAATATATATTTTATTTTAGAATTCCCAGATTAAGAATTCTTTTTACAAACTTTATTTTTATTCTTCAATTTCCAATCCAAATTATCTTTTACAATCTATTATATATATTTATTCGCAAATATTCAAATTAATTCTCTATTAAATTCATAATCTAATTCCAAAAATTAAATTAATTACCAAATTAATTCTGGCTAAAATCAAGGAATGTTACAGATTTCCCTCCTTAAGAAAATTTCGTCCTCGAAATTTGAAACTGAGGACAATCCCAAAACTTTTTAGTTTTAAGCAAAGTATACCTATCAACCATAGCATCTAAAGAAAACAATTCTGACCTATATGGAGTTTATATCCCATGCCCACTCATTCTTTGACTCAGCCAAAATAGTGATCTCTCTCCAAAGCTTCTTCCTGGAGCTGCCAAGAACTATGAAAGAATTGATATTGGATGATCAACAAAGAGATCGATAGAGAAAATGTTTCCTTGTTGTTACAGGGTATTTACCATTTGCAATGGTACTCCCCTGTCTCCTATCTCGTCCTCTTCTTGCACTCATACTCACTATCAGTGGATAGTAAGAGAATTTACTGAGGCATACAGACCGATATCTTAGGGATATACTCATTCTAGGGGATACTTCACCTTATCTATAATGAGTTACCTAATGTGTTATATTCCAAAGCTAAATTTCAACCTTTATCTCTGATACCAAATGTGACGGCCCGAATTTTCGCGTTGGAAAATCGACATCCATACTTCACTTGCATTCGAATATCGCAGATTCGACCGTTCAAATCCGATTCGCTAGAGCTTATAACACATTAAGTATAACAGAACACAGCGGAAAAAGAATGAATGTATCATATGCCTTTAATGAATAGAATATCCAAATATGATACATAACTGATCACCAACAAATATCAAAGCACAAATACAATGCTACAGCGGAATACAAAACACCAGCAGTAGAACAACGACTAAAAATGATATCCTAACTTGAACTTCTAAGAGAGAACTCCAACACTTGCATCTCCATATCAAATGCTCCAATCCAAAGCTAGCTTGAACCCTCATCAAGTTGAATTAAGCAAACTCGATCCACAACGCGATTGCCAAACCAAATACTTCGAAGGCTATTGAATCTACACTTACTTTTTGATTATCTGAAAAACCAAACACTAGATTGCCCATGTGGAAAATTGTGGGCACCCAGATTTTAGATAGGGAACAATAAACTCCAGGTCAGTCATGGAACTGGTATGAGCAAACAAAAATAGTTTTAAAAAAAAACAAACAACAAAAGAATTTATGATTGAAATCCGCAATGCTTTTGGGAAAATGAAACTACCATAAGGCCTCCTGCCGCACACACCATGCAAACGTAGAATTGGAGGAGATTTCTCCTTATGATAGTCAAACATGCTTGATACGCGAAAACCATTTTGATATTATTATTAGTGCATAGTGGAAAACATTTGCAAGTATAATATTAATCTTAGCCAGCATAGACATTTCGAACTATGCCTACTATAGCTACCATCTAAACAGTGGAGCACCATCATAAGTAAATGGCAGGTTATACAACTAAAACCATAAAAGGCACATATTGGAGATTGGATTTTCAACAAATGGTCAGGCTAAGGGACTTCCTACTGCCACATGGGTATGCCTGTGGACGGATGCCCCGAGAACCTACCCGAATCTCTGCAAACACAAGGTCGGGTTACCCCTGTCCGGAAGTAACGCCTACAAGTATGCCATCCTTGGCCGTAACCACCCTTTATCCTAGCGCTCGATACCAACAACCATAAAGCAATTTATTTACAGTAACCACATAGGTTAAATATCTAGGCTCCATACCATGATACTACCTCTATCTAGAAGACATGGACATACCCTAAGGGCGCGACCCCTAAAAACCTTGCTGCAACATTCCTGTTTCGACCATTTTCGGGCTGTGAGGCTCGACGAAGTCTCGTCCACAAAGCTACGCTTTTCACAAAAGCCATGCTTTGATCAACACATGATCAGAAGCACTTTGTAGGCCACATTACCAAATTAGGAATTTATCATTAGTAACCATCAACTACATAACCTCTGAGCTCATACGTCTCAAAGAAGGGTGTTAAGCTATGAGAATAAATTCTCCGCCACCAAACAGAAATGTATTTGATAGAAACCAGCTTTACATCTCAAAGTGTAATGTCAGACGCACATCCATACAAGTCTATTCCGGGTTCGAACAGAACCGAAGGCACTTCAAAAGAAGAGCTTGCAATCCGGATAATCCCTAATCATGTCCGGACTCCCCATCACAAAGGGTGATCAAGTCACTATATCGGGGGACAGTCGATGCACAGACATTCGACAAGTAAACCTTTCGCTTTTGAAAATATCCGATCTTCACCACCGGTCTTCAAATGCTATCCATATCATCGTATCATTATTCGGAATGGGTTTTATGACATAAAGTCCTCTCCCGGCTAAACCGAATAATAAGCGCTTAATTTAAAAAGCATATGGATATTGGGATCTTAATTGAGTCACAACTTTAAAATCCAAAACCTTTCTTCAAATGGTTTAAAAAAATTACCATTTCTAATCTTTTAAACAAAAAGATTCATTTCACAAAGTACACCAATCTTTCATAAAGATTCATTCATAGCCTTTCAAAACACTTTCCCTTTCAAATTGGATTAACTCATCTAATCCTTACATCAAATACTCAGTTCATAGCTTTCAAAACCATTTCCAAAGATTCATAGCTTTCAAAGACAATTCCATTTCAAATCTTTTATGCAAAAGATACCTTTAAGATCCTCTTCAATTTCAAAACAAGGTTCAACCATTTTTCACAAAGATTCATTCATAGCTTTTGAAACTATTTCAATTCCATTTCAAACTTGAAATCTTTCAACACAAATTGGAAACCCTTTCTTTATATGAAAGCTATTATTATTTGAAAACAAATAGTTTTCGTTACGGAAAAATCCGATTACATTTGCACAAGTTAAAGCCCTTCAAGTATAAAACTTGGGTTAAATTCAAATTTCCAAAATAATATTTTTAAAATGGTTTAAAACCCATATAAACACATTTGTAACTTTTATAACCTTTTTAAACCTTAATTTACAAACATAGAATTCGATTTCAAATCTTGAATTCAAATTTAAATTAAATTATTTAAATTTCAAAACTTTGTCAAGTTATTCAAAATAACTTTTATCTTCAAAACTTTTTTCAAAAGCTTTTCATATTTAACCCAATTCCATTTCCAAAACCATTTGAATTCAAAATTCAACTTTAAAACCTTTTCATTAAATTCAAATATCTGTGACTTAACCGATTTCCTCGTGCAATCCATATTTGTGTGTGTATGGTGTAGTCCAGGGGTTTTATACAATAGTGCAACAACATCAATCATCACAGATTCAAGCACATCAATATCGATAAGCGGTATAATCTTATAACGCTTATCTTCATCCACAGATTCATAGATAAATAATATAAATTCATCACAGATAAATAAATTACATATATCACAGATAAATAAATTACATTCATCATAGCTTAAATCAAAACAGAGCATCACATATCAGGGATATCAAACTATTCACAACATTCCACACGATCCAAACATCCATAAGTAAGATTGATTAATCATCTGATTAATTTAAATCAGATTAATCACTAATCCAAATTAATTAGCATTAATTAATTACAAATCATTCAAGTTAGTTATCTTTAATCATTTATTAATTAACCTTTAATATTTTAACTAACATTTAATTATTAATTAATCAACCTTAATTAATTAATCACTCAAATTAATTATTCTTAATTATTTATTAATTAACCTTAATAAATCAATTAACCTTTAATCATTAAATAATTAACCCCTAATTATTTAATTATCCTTTAAATTATTCTTCCTTAATTAATTAATTAACCCTTAATTAATTACCATTTAATTAATTAATTACAATAAGTAATTATCCCTAATCACTTATATTAATAAATCACAAATTAATTACATTGAGTAATTTTTTTTAAGTCACTTGATTAATTAACTTTAACCATTAATTAATTATCCTTAATTATTTTCATTAAGTATTATCTTTAATAACTTAAATCAAATAATTAATTCTTTTACTCACTTAAGACTTTAAATTTAAATTAAAAGGTAATCCTTTTATCTTAAATTAATTACTTTAATTATCCTTAAAAATCTTTATTTGATAACCCATGTAATTAATTTTCATTAACAAAATAAATTACTTAGATTTAATTATCATTTAATCCTTATTAATAACCTTTGGAAATGAATCATCATCAATACCTTAATTAACATAAAATCTTTAAGTTGGATTAAGGATTATAAAAACACCGACTTTTACAAAAAAAAAAATTAAATAAACTTGATTTGTTTAAAGGTTAAAAACTGTTTTGTGTAAAACTACTCTAAACCGGGCTATAATTGAAAATTCACGAGCCCAACATCGAGATTACTTCGCGCTTCATTACTTCAAGAAAATCCTACGCTTTCCCATGACCATCCTCGAGTATCTTCATCTTCTTTCCAAAACCGCTATAAATCCAAATACACAAGAACGAACGTGCACGTGCACGATCGATTGCCATTGCTCCAATCACCGCTGCCATAGCTATGATCACCGCTGCCATCGCCGGCAAATCATCAATGACCCTCTCAACCTATACGATCACCCAAATCTTCAAAACACCCACCAAATCGAAATCGAGCATATCGACTTCACTTGGGCAAAACCATTCATCCAAGAACTACTTCGCCCACCACCTCCGGCCACTAGAAATTACACCACTCCAACCAAAGCTTTGCCTCAGACCCACACCCTGTTTCCCCATGTCCGGTCAAGACCGATGCACCCACGCCTTCGCAATCGCCTCGCAAACCTTGCCGACTCGAAAATGTCCTTAAACCCTAAAACGTCGACGTACAGTGACCACGATGATCGATAAATTCATCGATTATTTTTGCCAAGGTCCCTGACCCTCCAACATATTTCAGCAGCGACCCCGAGCCTTCATCATCCTTCGTTCACCCAAATTTGCCCAAAGTATGATTTCCGTTCAACCCATGAATGCTCCCCCAAAAAAACCATTAAAAATCTTAATTTTATTTTTAGAAATCATGTTTTTGAAGTTAAACCAGATGATATGATTGCGGTTTGCAATCTTGACATGTGAATTTGGCATGTTTTCAAGTTTCCACTGTAAATTTTTATTTTCCAGATAAACTCAAACTTGTTATGCTTAAAAATAATTTTAAATCTTCGTTTATGATTAAAAAATCATAATTTATTTGAATACACAGGCTATCAGAATTTAAATGAAAAGATTTGAATTTTAGCTTTGTTTTAAACCCTGTAAAATAAGAACGGGGTATATATATTGATGTATTACAGATATGCACAGGAATCTTTTAAATTTATACATATGTATTTGTATTTATAAGTAAAATATTATCGCACACATGCATTATCACAGGAAACCAAAATTCATATATACAGGTTCAAAAATTTGCTCACCTTGTTCAACAAAGAACAGAGCCAGCCAGGCCTTGCTCCATAGATCTGGAAGTTGCTTAAAACTTTGATAATAATTCTTTTAATTTTTTTTCGAAACTGATCCTGTTTGCTTTGATTTTGTTTTGAGGTGATCTACAGCTTCAAGTTTTGAAAGAATCCTTTATTTGAATCTTTTTCTCTGATTTGTATTTTGATTCCTAGGTTTTTGATTTTAGTCTGCATTTTCGGGTTTGAGATTTCTTTTCCAGACTTGATCTTTGTTTTGTTTTCTAGTTTTGTTGTTTCAGGTTGATTTCTAGTTTGAAAATTTTGAGGTGACTTTGTTTTGAACTTTTAATTCTCCTTTATTTTCGATCTGTGTTTTGTTTTGTTTTCAGATTTGAAAATGAAGAGAAAAGTTTGAATAGAGAATGAAAATGATTAATCTGATTTCATTCTTTAATTCATATTTGTATAATTTAAATTTCAAAAGAAGAAATGATGTTGCCACTTGTCTTTGTATATTAACACTTGTTAATATTTGTATCTCTTTCTTTACACTTGTTATTATATGTTAAAATTTATTTTACAAATGTCATATGTGATTAAAATTGTATTTAAATCCTTTTTTTAAATTTATTTATAACTTTTGTTAAAATCCTTTACTTTGCTTTATTTATGAAAACATGTTTTATGTATGTTATGTACCTTAAATCTTATACTTATATTTTCAAAAGGTCAATTCATATCAAAGCCTTTATATTTATTCTCAAGTATATAAAAGAAAAGTATTTTAATTTTTTTTGAATCTCACTTATATTTCTCTTATTTAAATTTTAAAATTTATAGTTTAAATGAATTAATATTTATATTTGTACTTATATAAAGAAAAATGATTTGAAAATCAATTATACATAAATAAAAAAATCTTATATACATACTTTAATTTTTCAAAATGCAAAGTTCACAAATCCAATTTCTATTTATAAGATACTTATCCTTGAATTTTAAATTAAAATTCTATTTACAATATATATTTTATTTTAGAATTCCCAGATAAAAAATTCTTTTTACAAACTTTATTTTTATTCTTCAATTTCCAATCCAAATTATCTTTCACAATCTACTATATATATTTATTCCTAAATATTTAAATTAATTCTCTATTAAATTCATAATCTAATTCCAAAAATTAAATTAATTATCAAATTAATTTTGGCTAAAATCCAGGAATGTTACGGTATTCCAAAAAATAATAATTATATTTTCAATTACAGCCTTTCCTTGGACTCTAGGAGGAGATCTACTTGAGATTGGTACAACCTCAAAGGCATAAGCTTGTCCACTTTGTCCTTCCTTTGCTAGCTTTGCACACCAATTCATGTAGTGTCCCATTTCATGTTAGTGGTAGAATATCCCTTTGAACACCTTCCTCATCAAGCTCACCTTGCAACCGCTAGCAACATGTCCCTTCATCTGATCATCTATGGCATGTCACGCCTCCTTTCTTGGTCTTTCCCTTGGCCTTCTTGTCCTTCCAAAATCCTCATTTCTTAGCTTCACCTTGATGTTGCATCGGTCCCACCTTCTCCTTCTCCTCAATGTTAGTAGTCTGCAGCACGACCATCTCAACTATCATCTCATAAGTGGCATTCGTGGGTACTTAGGTCTAAAGCATCTCCCTAAGTGGAGAATTTAGGCCTTTACCAAACTTTATAGCATTCTTCATGGGGGTGTCGATCAAACTCAACCTAACCTAGTTAATTCTATTAACTTACTGATATAATCCTTCAACATGGAGTCTCCCTTCCTAAATTGTATAAACTTTTCTAATTGCAAACTTACTTCAGCTCTGGACCTAAATAGCAACTGAAAGGAGTTATGAATTAGCCCAAGTGATTCCCTCCTCAGCATTCTCCTTAGCCATTATAGTCCACCATTCTAGTGCCTCCTCTTTTAAACGCCATGTAGCTATCCTCCTCTTGATCCGATCTTCCTATCCAAACTCCTGAAATATACATTCACGGTTGTTAATCTAAGCCTTTGTTTCTACAAAACCTTTAGCTCCTGATACACCCATCTTCCTAAAATCTTGAAGTCCTTACACAATTTAGGGAAGTCTAGTGGGCAATGTGATGCTTCATCAGGTGGAGTAGCAAGTGCCGCTGATGCAGCTTGTTAAGGAATGTGAACTTGCACTACGTGCCATAAGTACTGCTTGAACCATTTTGGCATCCCCCTAATTGTGGGTATCTCTTAAGTGGAGGGGTTTCTAGCCTCAAAGGAATGGTTTTCAGCTATAATCAACTATCTATAGGTTTAATCTTTTAGTCATAACTTCCTAAGCAGTATTATTTGCTAAAATAAAGATTTGCCTACTATGTTTGCATATGTTCACAAAAGTGTAAATATAGTTTCGTTTTGAAAAATACTTTCAAAATAACAAATACACATTCTTACGTATTTCTATTCTCGTTGATCGAGTAACCTAAGCTCTAATACCAAATGTAACAATCCTCTCCGAAACAAGCTTAATTTTCGACCCAATAAAAGCCTATCAAACCTTAGGCCCATACCTAAGATGGTCGTCGATAAAATTGATACAATAAACAATATACATAGCTATCTATCTATGCTTCTAGAATCTCACGGTGGAAACGATAAAATATAATAATAGAAATAAGTACCCATTTCATAAAAAATTCAAATCTCAGAAAAACAACATGTAACAACCCAGAATTTTTGACAGCATATTTTAATAAATATTTAATCTAATTTAAATTAAATACAAGTTTCTAAAATTTTAAGATGATGAGATCTTAGTTATTTACCAGTATATATGTGACTGTAAAGGAATTTCGGATTTGAAAATTTAAAATGTAATCTTTAAAATTGTTTATAACAAAATCTCTCTTATTCAATAAAAAATAAAAATAAAAATAAAAATCTAAGACTCTGTGTTTTTATTCTTTGATAATATACATATGAATACAATTGTAGTTTTTTAAATGATAAAGCTTAAAAATAAACAAACATAGTAATATTAAACATAAATATGAAACTTAAGTATAAAACAATATAAATGAGTAGAAGCATAAACATCCATAACATGAGTATGGGAATGTAAATATAAAATATAATTATAAATTATAAGATGTAACTAAAAATATAAATATACAAATATAAGTTATAACTTGAAATATAAAAATACAAACACAATGTTGTGAATCAATGGCTTGGAAAATCTGAAGTATAAATAGTATACAAGTAATATAGTCAAACAATAACCTGTAAAATTCAATTGTAAAACACAAAATCTTGAAAAAAAATTATAACAAAGATGCTTTGTAAATTAAGTATGCAAGAGACAAAGAAACAAATTAAATGTATTTATGCATAATCTGTATACACATATGTACAACAATCAAGTGTCTTTGTCCAGAAAAAAAAATAAACTAAAAATAAAACTTAGGTGTTGCTGTAAGTTTATAGGCATAAGAAACAAAGTTTTCACTTCAATATAAATGGAATAGGTCTGTGTCTTGTACAAAATAAACAAAAATCTAAAACATTAATTATCTATTAGAATAAATGAAGCATAAGCATTAATTAGATGTAAACAAATATGAGCACATACATTAAATTAGCCCAACTTCTTGTTCAAGCAAAGTACTACAGCCGAAATCTCTATATCACTTCATACTGCAGAACATAATACTTAGCCAATAAAAAAAAAGAGAAAAGAAGAGAGCATGGTATTAGAAATAAAGGCTGCCTAGATACAACCTATATTATTCAGTACTTCTATATATATCTATCATACTTTTAAGTTCGTTCATAAAAACTTAACTAAACCTAAAAGCAAACCTGAGAATCAAAGAAGGAGGGAAGATAAACATTTGTTGCTTTGTAAACTTAAAATTAATTCAAAATAGGAAACTAAAGAAAGGCTTCAGGAAATTTCTTATGCAGTTTCATCAACACCTTACTTTCTATTTTAAAGTTTACCTAGTGAGTAAACTTATTATTTTCAATTTAAAATTGTATATTTAACTTACAAAGATATGTGCTTTGATGTCTGCTTTAAACATGTTGTCTTGAGTACTTCATGTTGCTCTATAATATATGAAGTTGTTCTTCAGAAATATTTGAGTATCTGAACAAGCAAAGCAAAGAAATTTATAAACACCTCTTCACATAATTGTTTTGAACTTTGGTATTGTTGCTAATTCAAGCTGTTTACCTTAAAACATAGGCATGCAACTTGTTTAGAGTTTTACAGTATTTTATAAATACCGTTATTTCCAATTATAGGTAAAAGAATTAAAAGGTCAAAATTTGAATGTTTAAATTTGTAAATTTAATAACATAACATATTCTGATTTCATATACATAGTTAGGATTTTTAACATAAAAATTATGATTTTTAAGTCAAGATAATAAGAGCAGTTTTTAAAGAAAGCCGAAATTGATTTTTGTCAATATCCATTGATTGAATTAATTTTTATTTCTGAAATTTAGTATGAAGCAAGGTTGAAGTTGTATTGACACAAGAAAATGTCAAAATAATTTTCGAATGTATAGATTGTTAGTTTGAGGTAAAGATAGGGTTTGTTCACGTTTTCTGATAGGTCTGTTTTGCTCGATGATTTCTTCATCAAGGAACGACCGAGCTGGGAGTGTTTTTGAGGGATGAAGGAGGGTGACGTCGGCGACATGTGGCAGGAAGCGCGACTAAAACGGTGATCGGCGCTAGGAGGAAGAGGGGTTTTCGTTTCTGCTGTTCGAGTTTCAGTTCACCCAGAGGGGTATTTTTCGTTTTCGTGATCTTTGCTTCGAGTTGGTTCTTGAATTCGAGTGTGTGGTCGAATTGGAGTTTGTGGGGGTTGACGTGACGTGGGTCGCCGGAGGCGGAGCGAACCACCGTGCACGTGCACGGTGGTGAAGAGGTGCCTGGCGATTTGCTGGGAGTGACGCGTGCTCGTATTCGTGAAATTTGAAGGTTTGCTTCGGGGTTGTCTTCGGGTCGTTTGCGTGAGTGGGCTACTGCAGTTCGATTTATAACTGATACTTAAAAAAAAATGAGAAGAAGAAAAGAAGCAGGAAGAAAAAGAACAGGATGGAGTGAGAGAGAGACGCAGGAAAGGAGAGGGATGGCTCGAAAGTTACTCGAGTGGAATAGGGGCCTGTCTCGAGTTCTCGCCCTAATGTCTTACCTAAGTACTTTAAGTATGAATTAACAAAGATTAACATTTAATTTAGTAAATAACATTAGTTGTTTTAAGTCAATATTTGTTTAAAATTCATTTAAAGGAAGGCTTATAAATAAAAAGATGATTAATGGTAAAGTTTAGGGTAATTAAGAATATAAAATACTTGTAATTAAATTAAAAACTTTAAAATTAAATTTGTAATTAAAAATTTAATCTTGTGTTTAATCTATTCAACTTAAGAAATTTTAATTAAAGGATTAATAAATGGTAATTAATTTAGGTGATTACTTAAGGATTATAGGATTAATAAATTGTTAATAATTGATTAATTAAAGTAATCTGTGATAATTAAATAAGTAATTAAATCTTATTAACTAATAATTAAAGTTATCAATTAATGATAAGAATCAATTAATTATACCGGTAATTAAGTGATAATTAATAAATGAATAAAAGTTAATTAATTGAATAATTAATTTAAGATTAAATGATTAATAAATTAATAATCAATGATTAACTAAGTAATTAATTGACCATTAATAATTTAATTAATCAGTAATTAATTAAATAAAATAAAGTAGTTATTCTTAGACAAATAATTAAGTTAAGTAAAACCGAACTGTGTTGGTATGAATTGGTAATTCTGTTTGATTGACTTTGATATCTGTTGATGATATTTCCGTGATATGTTGTGATATATTCTGGATATATCTGTGATGACTATGTATGATTTATCCATGATCTCTGTTATGTGAATTCTTAATATTAAATTGAACTGTTAAGTTAAATAGACAACTTGGCCTTTAAAATGACGTTTGGATTTCGATGAGACCGAGATCAGAAGAATCAATTTTGATTCTCCGAAAACCACATCAATCCAAATTAAACGATAGGTCGTGGCTTATCATTTGGTGATCAAGATGGTGTTTCAGAATGCAAGGGTTATCGTCGTTAACTCTGAGGGTGATTCCAAAATGAGTGTAACGAGATAATGCCTTCGGTTTCGTTCGAACCCGGAACGAACTTGTATGGATTGAATGCTTTCAGCACATCGTCAGGCGGACGATGAGCATTCTAAGAATAATGTTCAATAAGGTAATCGCATCCTCAAGCCTCATCAACTGGGAATGGCTAAAACAGGGGAGATGCAGCAAGGTTAGGTGGGTCATGCCCAAGCAGGACAAGATATACCCCTGTCTAGATGTCCCTTTTTATTTCGGCTGTGTGAGCATTTGTTGGCCACAACTGCGGGGTTATCTTGTTCGGGACTGTTCAGTAAGGAATGGTTCCGGCCTTGTGTTGTAGGGGGTCGGGAGTGATCCTCGGTACGGTGATCTAGGCCCCGTACTGTGACGGGCGCCCAGTATCCCTGCCATTGTTGGAAACCCATTTTCCCTACGAGACCCAACAGTTTTGATTTGTATTACCCACTTTCGTGGCTAGTAGCTGGAATTTAATCATGTAACAATTTCGGCTATTTTCTAGTTACTTGAAAACCCTAGACCCTATTATAATATCACTGAATTTCTTATAAAATGGTTTGGTTAGCGTAAGGTAAAAACTTACCCGTATTTATTTGTGGGAAGTCTTACGTGATACCTTTATTTCAAATGATTTTCAAAGTTAAGCAATTTTAACCTGTTTACTCATACCAGACCCATGTCTGACCTGGAGTTTATATTTTGTTTTTCATAAACTCTTGGGTACTCAAATTTTTATGAGTAGCCAAGTGATAGGTATTTGGGAGTGTTGATTTTCTAGAGAAGCTTTTGGCAAAGAAGACCGGGCGTATGTACCTATATATGTAGTACCGCTGTGTAGTAGTGTGTGCTGTATTTTGGATGTATGTATGGACATATATGTATATGACAGTCCTATTGTATGATATTGTATAACTCTAATGTATGTATAACTATGTAATAGTTATGTGATGTATTATATTTTGTTCCATTCCGCTGTGAGATTTTGATGTTGTTATTCTTTCTATTCTTTTCTATTTCTATCCCTTTCTTTCTTAATGATGATACGTCTTTCTGGGGTTAGAAAGGCGGGTCGTCACAGTTGGTATCAGAGCTCTAGATCAAGCGAGTACCTAGGCTCTTGTGTTATATTTATCTTGAGAGTGCGTATTTGTATTTTCATATAATTATATATATCTATCTAAATTTGTTGAGTTACCTGTTCAGGTGACCAAATTAGACACTATCTGTAAGGACTTGAAGATCTCTTATCTATCCCATAGTTTTTCTTGTTACCCATATGTGTTGAATTTTAAGGGATTTGATCTTATTTTGGGAATGGATTGGCTGGATAAGTATAAGGCCGTTTTGAATTGTGATGAAAGAACAGTTTCGTTGGAAACTGATCTGGGTAGAATTGCCAGAGTGTTGTGTGATAATTCTGGGATTCATTTGAGCGGTCTTTTGCATGGAATTGAGACTTCTGAAGAGAGAATTGAAGACATCGATGTGGTTCAAGATTTTGCTGATGTATTTGAAGAAGTTAAGTGTCTGCCACCACATCGAGAAATAGAGATCCGTATTGATTTGATTCCAGGAGCAGTGCTGGCGATTCAGCCCAGTAGGAGAATGGCTCCTAGGGAGAGAAAAGAGTTGATTAAGCAGACGCAGGATCTTTTAGAGAAGAGGTTGATTAGACCCAGTTTTTCTTGTTGGGGTTCGGCGGCAGTGTTTGTGACCAAATCGGATGAATCATTGAGGTCCTGTGTGGATTATAGAGAATTGAACAAAATGACTATCCGTAATAAATATCCTCTTCCTCGCATCGATGATCATTTTGACCAGTTACATGGTGCTTCCATATTTTCTCAACTAGATCTAGCTTCAGGTTTCCATCAGTTGAGGGTAGCTGAAGACAGTATTCCCTTGACTGCATTTAGGGGACCGAATTGTTTTTATGAGTGGTTGGTTATGCCGTTTGGATTAACCAACGCTCCTGCCTACTTCATTGATCTCATGAACTGAGTCTTTAGGGATGTGTTGAATAAGTTTGTGCTGGTATTCATTGATGATATCTTGGTCTACTCCAAATCTAAAGAAGAGCACAGGGAGCATTTGAGGATTGTATTGGAAACCCTGAGGAAGCATGTGTTGATGGTGAAGTTTTCGAAGTGCCATTTTTGGAAATCGGAAGTTAAATTTTTAGGGCACATTGTTTCTGGTGAAGGCATCTCTGTAGACCCAGCAAAAGTTGAAACTATTCTGGAATGGAAACAGCCATAGACACCGATGGAGGTTCGCAGTTTTCTGGTATTGGCTGGCTACTACAGGAAATTTATCAGGGATTATTCCAAGATTTATTCACATCTGACTAAGCTGACTAGGAAAGGAGCGAAATTCAAATGGACACCCCAACGTGAAGAAGCTTTTCAGGAATTAAAGATAAGGTTAACTAGTGCACTAGTGCTTGCTATTCCGGATGGGAAGAGCAAATTCGAGGTTTACACTGATGCTTGTATGGTGGGTTTGGGAGCAGTTCTGATGCAGAACGGAAGGGTTATCGCGTATGCTAGTCGGCAGTTGAAGCCTCACGAGAAGAACTACGCTACGCATGATCTTGAATTGCTAGCCATTGTTTTTGCTTTGAAAATTTGGATACATTATCTTTTGGGAGAGAAATTCGAATTTTTCACGAATCACAAACCGTTGAAATATCTCTTCTCTCAAAAAGATCTTAATCTGAGACAGCAGCGGTGGGTTGAATTTCTTGCATCCTATGATTTGGATATTCTGTACACTCCGGGAAAAGCGAATGTCGTAGCTGATGCTCTCAGTAGGAACGCGGTTCTATCTCTTCTGGAAGTGGTTCCATCTCTTATTGAAAGGATTTCAAGTAAGCAAGAATCTGATAAGATGTTAAGGAGGATCATCAAAAGAGTCAGGAAAGGTCAGTGTCCCAGTTTTGAAATTGATGGCCATGGAAAATTAAGGATCAACGGGTGAATCTGTGTTCCGAATGATAAGGAGTTGAGGCAGGAAGTGTTGTCTGAAAGTCATCGCTCCAAATTGAATATTCATCCTAGAATTTCGAAGATGTACAAAGATACGAGGAGAGCCTTTTGGTGGAAGGGCATGAAGGAAGATGTAGCTGCTTTTGTGAACAGTTGTGCCATCTGCCAACAAGTTAAAGGTGATCAACAGAAATCTGTCGGGTTATTGCAGCCTCTGGAAATTCTAAATTGGAAATGGGAGATGATCTCGATGGATTTTATCGATGGTTTGCCTAGAACAAGCAAAGGGAATGACGGTATATGAGTTATTATGGATCGTTTAACTTAGAGTGCCCATTTTATATCAGTTAAGGCAACCCGTACTGCAGTTTCTCTGGCGGAAATTTTCTTGAAGGAGATAGTTAGATTGCATGGTGTTCCAGTCAGTATAGTAAGCGACCGTGATCCTATTTTCACTAGCAAATTCTGGGAAGCTCTGCAATCAGCAATGGGTACAAATTTGAGGTTGAGTACAGCCTATCATCCTCAAACGGACGGACAGATGGAGAGGCTTAATCGTATTCTTGAGGATATGCTACGGGCTTGTGTTTTAGATTTTGGAGGATCTTGGGAGGACCATCTTCATTTAGTAGAATTCTCTTATAATAACAGTTATCAAGCGAGTATTAAGATGGCTCCTTATGAAGCTTTACACGGAAGACCGTGTAGATCCCCATCTTGTTGGATTGAATCGAAGGATCGTTTTGTGCTCGGACCCGATCTTATTCGAGAAGCATCTGCGAAGGTTGAGCTTATCAAGAAAAGGATGAAAGCTGCTCAAGATCGTTAGAAGAAATATGCTGATAGAAGACGAAGACCATTGGAATTTGAGATCGGAGACTTGGTTTTTGTTAAAGTTTCCCCAATTAAAGGTGCTATAAGATTCGGAAAGACGGGAAAACTGGCTTCGAGATACATTGGACCATTTCGAGTGTGGGAAAGAACTGGAGTTGTAGCCTACATGATTGAATTGCCAGAGCGGATGTCTGGGATTTATAATGTGTTTCATGTATCACATTTGAGGAAATTTGTTCATGATCCATCACCGGTTGCAGAACCGGTAATTCGTGAAGATTTGGAAGTGGAACCCAATTTAACTGTGGTCAGAAATCCAGTTCAGATTGTGGATCGAGACGAGAAGAAGCTCAGGAACAAAGTGGTGAAACTCGTCAAGGTGACGTGGAGTGAGGATCCCTGAGATTGTACCTGGGAAACTCTCGATAGTTTTAAGAATTCTTATCCGAATTTATGTTCCGATAACTAGTGATGTTTGTTAGGGTAGACTGTTTGATTGTTTGATATTGTATGAATGATATGTATGTTTGGATTGTTAATATAAAAGCTTTTGAATTAACTGTTGTTTTAAATTTTCGGGACGAAATTCTTTTAAGGGGGGAGGAATGTAACAACCCGGAATTTTTGACAGCATATTTTAATAAATATTTAATCTAGTTTAAATTAAATACAAGTTTCTAAAATTTTAAACTGATGAGATCTTAATTATTTACCAGTATATATGTGACTGTAAAGGAATTTTGGATTTGAATATTTAAAATGTAATCTTTAAAATTGTTTATAACAAAATCTCTCTTATTCGATAAAAAATAAAAATATAAGACTCTGTGTTTTTATTCTTTGATAATATACATATGAATACAATTGTAGTTTTTTAAATGATAAAGCTTAAAAATAAACAAACATAGTAATATTAAACATAAATATGAAACTTAAGTATAAAATAATGTAAATGGGTAGAAGCATAAACATCCATAACATAAGTATGGGAATGTAAATATAAAACATAATTATAAATTATAATATGTCACTAAAAATATAAATATACAAATATAAGTTATAACTTGAAATATAAAAATACAAACACAATGTTGTGAATCAAAGGCTTGAAAAATCTGAAGTATAAATAGTATACAAGTAATATAGTCAAACAATAACCTGTAAAATTCAATTGTACAACACAAAATCTTGAAAAAAAATTTATAACAAAGATGCTTTGTAAATTAAGTATGCAAGAGACAAAGAAACAAATTAAATGTATTTATGCATAATCTGTGTACACATATGTACAACAATCAAGTGTCTTTGTCCAAAAAAATAATATAAACTAAAAATAAAACTTAGGTGCTGCTGTAAGTTTATAGGCATAAGAAACAAAGTTTTCACTTCAATATAAATGGAACAGGTCTGTGTCTTGTACAAAATAAACCAAAATCTGAAGCATTAATTACCTGTTAGCATAAATGAAGCATAAGCATTAATTAGATGTAAACAAATATGAGCACATACATTAAATTAGCCCAACTTCTTGTTCAAGCAAAGTACTACAGCCGAAATCTCTATATCACTTCATACTGCGGAACATAATACTTAGCCAATAAAAAAAAGAGAAAAGAAGAGAGCATGGTATTACAAATAAAGGCTGCCTAGATACAACCTATATTATTCAGTACTTCTATATATATCTATCATACTTTTAAATTCGTTCATAAAAACTTAACTAAACCTAAAAACAAACCTGAGAATCAAAGAAGGAGGGAAGATAAACATTTGTTGCTTTGTAAACTTAAAATTAATTCAAAACAGGAAACTAAAGAAAGGCTTCAGGAAATTTCTTATGCAGTTTCATCAACACCTTACTTTCTGTTTTAAAGTTCCTGGTGAGTAAACTTATTATTTTCAATTTAAAATTGTATATTTAACTTACAAAGATATGTGCTTTGATGTCTGCTTTAAACATGTTGTCTTGAGTACTTCCTGTTGCTCTATAATATATGAAGTTGTTCTTCAGAAATATTTGAGTATCTGAACAAGCAAAGCAAAGAAATTTATAAACACCTCTTCACATAATTGTTTTGAACTTTGGTATTGTTGCTAATTCAAGCTGTTTACCTTAAAACATAGGCATGCAACTTGTTTAGAGTTTTACAGTATTTTATAAATACTGTTATTTCCAATTACATGTAAAAGAATTAAAAGGTCAAAATTTGAATGTTTAAATTTGTAAATTTAATAACATATTCTGATTTCATATACATAGTTAGGATTTTTAACATAAAAATTATGATTTTTAAGCAAAGATAATAAGAGCAGTTTTTAAAGAAAGCCGAAATTGATTTTTGTCAATATCCATTGATTGAAATAATTTTGATTTCTGAAATTTAGTATGAAGCAAGGTTGAAGTTGTATTGACACAAGAAAAATGTCAAAATAATTTTCGAATGTATAGATTGTTAGTTTGAGGTAAAGAAAGGGTTAGTTCACGTTTTCTGATGGGTCTGTTTTGCTCGATGATTTCTTCATCAAGGAACGACCGAGCTGGGAGTGTTTTTGAGGGATGAAGGAGGGTGACGTCGGCGACACTTGGCAGGAAGCGCGACTCAAACGGTGATCGGCGCTAGGAGGAAGAGGGGTTTTCGTTTCTGCTGTTCGAGTTTCAGTTCACCCAGAGGGGTAATTTTCGATTTCGTGATCTTTGCTTCGAGTTGGTTCTTGAATTCGAGTGTGTGGTCGAATTTGAGTTTGTGGGGGTTGACGTGGGTAGCCGGAGGCGAAGCGAACCACTGTGCACATGCACGGTGGTAAAGAGGTGCGTGGCGAGTTGTTGGGAGTGACGCGTGCTCGTACTCGTGAAATTTGAAGGTTTGCTTCGGGGTTGTCTTCGGGTCGTTTGCGTGAGTGGGCTACTGCAGTTCGATTTATGACTGATACTTAAAAAAAATATAAAATGAGAAGAAGAAAAGAAGCAGGAAGAAAAAGAACAGGATGGAGTGAGAGAGAGAGATGCGGGAAAGGAGAGGGATGGCTCGAAAGTTACTCGAGTGGAATGGGGGCCTGTCTCGAGTTCTCGCCCTAATGTCTTACCTAAGTACTTTAAGTATGAATTAACAAAGATTAACATTTAATTTAGTAAATAAAATTAGTTGTTTTAAGTTAATATTTGTTTAAATTCATTTAAAGGAAGGCTTATAAATAAAATGATGATTAATGGTAAAGTTTAGGGTAATTGAGAATATAAAATACTTGTAATTAAATTAAAAACTTTAAAATTAAATTTGTAATTAAAAATTTAATCTTGTGTTTAATATATTCAACTTAAGAAATTTTAATTAAAGGATTAATAAATGGTAATTAATCTAGGTGATTAATTAAGGATTATATGATTAATAAATTGTTAATAATTGATTAATTAAAGTAATCTGTGATAATTAAATAAGTAATTAAATCTTATTAACTAATAATTAAAGTTATCAATTAATGATAAGAATCAATTAATTATACCGGTAATTAAGTAATAATTAATAAATGAATAAAAGTTAATTAATTGAATAATTAATTTAAGATTAAATGATTAATAAATTAATAATTAATGATTAACTAAGTAATTAATTGACCATTAATAATTTAATTAATCAGTAATTAATTAAATAAAATAAAGTAGTTATTCTTAGAAAAATAATTAAGTTAAGTAAAACCGAACCGTGTTGGTATGAATTGGTAATTCTGTTTGATTGACTTTGATATCTGTTGATGATATTTCTGTGATATGTTGTGATATATTCTGGATATATCTGTGATGACTATGTATGATTTATCCGTGATATCTGTTATGTGAATTCTTAATATTAAATTGAACTGTTAAGTTAAATAGACAACTTGGCCCTTAAAATGGCGTTTGGATTCCGATGAGACCGGGATCGGAAGAATCAATTTTGATTCTCCGAAAACCACATCAATCCAAATTAAACGATAGTTCGTGGCTTGTCATTTGGTGATCGAGATGGTGTTTCAGAATGCAAGGGTTATTGTCGTTAACTCTGAGGGTGATTCCAAAATGAGTGTAACGAGATAATGCCTTCGGTTTCGTTCGAACCCGGAACGAACTTGTATGGATTGAATGCTTTCAACACATCGTCAGGCGGACGATGAGCATTCTAAGAATAATGTTCAATAAGGTAATCGCAGCCTCAAGCCTCATCAACGGGGAATGGCTAAAACAGGGGAGATGCAGCAAGGTTAGGTGGGTCATGCCCAAGCAGGACAAGATATACCCCTGTCTAGATGTCCCTTTTTATTTCGGCTGTGTGAGCAGTTGTTGGCCACAACTGCGGGGTTATCTTGTTCGGGACTGTTCAGTAAGGAATGGTTCCGGCCTTGTGTTGTAGGGGGTCGGGAGTGATCCTCGGTACGGTGATCTAGGCCCCGTACTGTGACGGGCGGTACCCCAGTATCCCTGCCATTGTTGGAAACCTATTTTCCCTACGAGACCCTACGGTTTTGATTTGTATTACTCACTTTCGTGGCTAGTAGCTGGAATTTAATCATGTAACAATTTTGGCTATTTTCTATTTACTTGAAAACCCTAGACCCTATTATAATATCACTGAATTTCCTATAAAATGGTTTGGTTAGCGTAAGGTTAAAACTTACCCATATTTATTTGTGGGAAGTCTTACGTGATACCTTTATTTCGAATGATTTTCAAAGTTAAGCAATTTTAACCTGTTTACTCATACCAGACTCATGTCTGACTCGGAGTTTATATTTTGTTTTTCATAAACTCTTGGGTACTCAAATTTTTATGAGTAGCCAAGTGATAGGTATTTGGGAGTGTTGATTTTCTAGAGAAGCTTTTGGGAAAGAAGACCAGGCGTATGTACCTATATATGTAGTACCGCTGTGTAGTTAGTGTGTGTTGTATTTTGGATGTATGTATGGACATATATGTATATGACAGTCCTATTGTATGATATTGTATAACTCTGATGTATGTATAACTATGTAATATTTATGTGATGTATTATATTTTGTTCCATTCCACTGTGAGATTCTGATGTTGTTATTCTTTCTTTCTATTCTTTTCTATTTCTATCCCTTTCTTTCTTAATGATGATACGTCTTTCTGGGGTTAGAAAGGCGGGTATTCACACAACATATCATCCCAAATATCCAAAATACAATATCCCAAAAACAACATTAACATGTTCGAAACTGGATAGATCAAAATATATCAAAAACATAAATAGGTAGATATTCTGCCACAAGTCTTTGCCACTGCCTTCGTCTCCTCCATCAACATTATTTCCTTAACCTACATGTTGTAATTAAGAGAGGGTCAAAACAGCAATGTCCGGTGAATAAAAATATCAAGTCTTATCATAATAATATTTGGACAATATTATTTAGATAAGCAATATTTCTTACACATCCTATACTATCCTACCAAGAACACCTCCAATTATAAGCCCGAAGCCTCTTCCAGTTTGACTCCATAGCATACCTTCAACTGTAGGCCAAAGGCCTTTCCAGTCCAATGCAACTACCGTCAATCATGTCCTAACAATGTAAGAGAAAATACCTGTGTCACTTAATACCTCTTTAAATGGAATTAGATAACCTTTGACCATTTAATACCTATACTCTAAGAGGATCCCCGTCGTTTAATACCTAAACCCAAGGCGGACCCCTCCAAGTTACTTCCTAACTGACACGTAAGAAATCTCATACAACCATTTATTGAAATAGGCGGACCCTATAATAGCCACTTAATACCTTAACCCTGAAGCGGGCCTACTTCAAGAGTTTCCACTACCGCACCTAATAAATAATCTGTATTATATCCCATATCCAAAAAGTGACATCTCAAGTTAGTCCGCATATTCGTAGGAACTGGTAGCCAATTGAATGGGTAAAATTTCCCTACAAAATTGAGACTAACCTTGCATCCACCGTGGGTAGTTATTATACACGATATCTCACATAAGTTCCAAAGTCGCACTGTTGGTATTAAGATTAGCTAGGCAGACTTCTATGCAATTTTGACTAACCTCGTTTCCCTATAACTTAGCCATTTTCTCACTCTCTTAACATACTATCATAATGCTGTATATATAGTATATCTTATCTGAATTTACGTGCTAAGGCCATATAAGGAAAACTCTTTGTTTTCCCTTTAATTATGGACTAATTTCATTATTCTTAATTCCTTCCTAAGGGTTTAACATTATTAACTAACCTATTTATTCTATATTATGCGGTTAATACGTTATTAATATATGTATGCTCTAATATACCTATACATACGTAATTTAAGCTAACTAAATATTCCTAAGCGTGTGAGGGTTTTTTGCTTTCTATACTAATCATTTAAAATGTCTAAACTTCCAATTCATATAAGTCTAACTCCATTTAATAACTTACAAAATAGCTAATATCCTTAGCCAAATAATAGAGTTCATTAACAAAATAGATACAATGCCTCTATTTCAAAGAATAAAACTTATATTTAAACCCTTTATATTCTATTCAACTTTTACATATATAATGAAAAAGGGATTTATATTTAAACTACGAAAATAGGCAGTCCAAACTACAAATCGGGTAATTCATACTTTACACACCATTTTCTAGCTTATTTTCTTTTTAGAACCTTTAGCACAACAATGGAGAAAAGTTGAAGTAGAATAGAATATAGACTATCCAAACCGTGATAATGTAATATATTCTAATATTATAATATAAAACAATAGAGATTCCAATAAATCTTAAAATTGACATTCCGTTCGGGGAAATTTAGAATTTCAGTTTTTGGGTTTTTGTATGTAAAATTCCCCAAGACATAAAACAAATCCAAATTTCTACTATATAATTATTAAAAACATGAAAACCTAAGATTTCCACTCATGGATTGTTTCCAACTTCCTTTGGATTTGATCCACGCCCTTATCTAACTCCTCCTTCATGTTTCTTCATTGTAGAATATACAACCATTCAATTATATATACATTAGATTCAGAATTTAGAGTTTAGGGAAGGATAAGAATAGAAAAACATTAATACATACATAAATCTATTACTTCCTTCCCTTGGATTGAATTCTTTAATCTAATCATGGAAGAAGACTGATGCGGTTTCCCTAGCGTCCCAAATAATTTGTGAATAAAAGTGAGGGAGCTAGCTACTTATTTATAGTGATTGGAACATGTCAGGACCGTACGATTAAAGTTGGTTTAAAATAACAATATCTTGCACATTCATGCCTAACAAAACCCTAACCGCAATACACCCATCTGTCGACCGCTCCTCCCTATGCGGTCCATCGCTGGCGGTTGACCGGTCCTATTAAATTAGGCGAATATTAATTGCTACCATTTCTTTTGATTTCTTGCCTATTTTAAGTCCCATCATTAATATTTATTTAGCATTTGTTTATACCCTAAGCTTTCTTTCAACACTAGAATATTTATTAACATTTTTAATTTCAAATGGTAACCTTAATTAGATTTTTAAATTTAAATTCATTCAGTTACTTTAAAATCGAAAATTTCAAACATTAATAACTTTTCCATTTGAGCTCCAGTTACAAAACTTTATATACGAAACTTGATCAGAAAATCGCCACAAATGCAATGATGTAACTTTCATTGCCAAATTCCAACATTTAGAAACTTTTCGTTTTTAACCTTACCATTAATAATTAATTTCTTATTGATTTTTATGGGGTGTTACAATAATATTATATTAATTAAATCTTATTTAATTAATTAACATTTTGATTAATTTTATGTTATTCAGTTATAACATTTTATATTTAAATGTATACCATTCCATTTATAGTTATAGACGTATATCTTTATATATATGTATGTATATATATATGTATGTATTTTATTATCAATTAACTTTTAATTAATTTATCTAATTAAAATATTTTAATTAAATTGTATTAATTTTGAAAATTCTTTTATACACTTATATACTTATATTGTCTTAAACATTTTAGGAAAACTAATTAGGTTGGTTGGGCCCTTTCCAGTTTTATTAAATAGTTAAAAAAGGATTTAATGAGCGTAACCCCATAAAAGAAAAAAAGTACAAAGCAGCACTAAGAATAGAAAAAAAAACATAACATATATTATATATATCTCTTATATATATTTATATATTACATGTATACATATTTTTAATTAATTATGCCTTTAATTAATTTATTTACTTTATTAATCTTATTAATATTTGTAAGTTTCGAAATTTTATTTATTTTACTTTCAAAACATTTTTGAAAATGATATTATAGCATTTATAATATATTTCTTATTTTAAATTTACTTCTTTTTAATTTATTTAATTTCAAAACAATTTTCAAAATTAGTCAAAGGCCTAATTCAAATTGGCCATTTTCTAATAAGGACAACCTTTGGTTTAAATAACATTTCAGGCCAGGCCGATAGCCAGGCAGCGTAGGTACTTGATTATCCAAACTCAATCCTTTGGCACTACCTTTCTAAACACCATACTAATTGGGTTGTAAGCTTAACCATTTAACCATAACATGACTAATCCAGACCACATAGGCTATTGGCCTCTGATACATTATTGGAACTGGGCTTGTGAAGCCTAATTTGGAACTTCTTCGGCCTAGAAAATCTAATTTTATTCAGATCTTATCTAAATTTATTTCAGATAAAATCGATATTTTATTTAATTTTGTAAATAAAATTTATTTATAATTTTATTTGTATTATATTATAAGATATGTATATCATATACATATATGTGTATATGTGCACTTGCAACATAATAAGGTGTACGTAGTCTGACATACGCCTGTATAGATATCGAAATTTACATCGCAAAGAGCATGTTAGCCCATCTGTATAGATGTGTGTTGTTTATATATATATATATATATATATATATATATATATATATATATATATATATATATATAGACACACACATATAAATAATATATATGTGCGTGTATGTATAATTGTTTATATTATAAGGTACTGGTTATAAATAAATCTTACATAATATACTAGCATAAATATATATACATATATAGATTGTCAAATATTTTGAATATATAAATACACAAAGTAGTTTTGAATAAACATATGTAATATTACATATAATTCGAATTATATATATATATTATATGAATTTTAAAATATTATATGTAGAATACATATATTTAAATATATACTTTTATATATATATATATATATGTATGTATATTATATTAATGTAAATAAAAATAATTAAATATATGTATACATATAATAAATGTTTTGGCATGAAAATTTGTTTTTTTTCCAGTTTATTTAACAATGAAAAAAATGCTTTTTTGTTTCCATACGGAATAAGGTTAAAACAATTATTCTTAATAATTTTCGAAAATAAAATGATAGCATATTTTTTATTACAATTATGTACTTACGTTTTACATTATATATAATTGAATAAATACATATATACATATATTTATATATGTGTTTATCTATTATTTGTATAAATTAATTTTAATAAAATAAAATAAGTATGTATAATATGAATGCGAATTAAATAAATAAATATACATATAATATTTTAAAATTTCCAAAATCATACGAATAAGTAAAAATTTATGAAATATAGAATGTACTTAATACAATATTGCTTCTTATGAATTAATTTTTTTAATTAAAAAAACATTTAATAATATATATTTCATCTTTGAAAAAAACAATTAATCAAGGCCATGAGCATCTATACATGATTACAAAAAATATATATTATATATGCATACATGCAAACACAAATAGATATACAAATACATATACATATACAAACATACATACATATATATATATATATATATATATATGTATATAACCATCCAATATGTGACAGCACAAAGATATGGACATTCATGATAAAGGATTATATCTACACTAATACATGATACACTAAATTTGATAAGTATTTATGTAATTGTAATTAAGTAAAATTACCTTTGCCTTATGCCTAGAATTCGTACTTTGAAACGAAGAATTAAGTTCCTTGAATCCAATTTTGAATCCAGAAGTTGCTAGCTCTCGAATACATCAACCACTGATAATCGAATTGTACTTAATTTGTGTAACAACTTGAAATTTAAGCTTAAATTAATAAATAATTATAAGTGAAAAAAAAGTGTTTATAATTAGAATTCGTTGAACTTAGTATTGAAATTAATTGGCAGTAGATTTATTAAAATATTTCAATTAGAAAAGGAAAGAGGAATTAAATTGTAATGATTAAGTTTAATAAAAGAACTTGCATTTATGTCAAAATGGAATGAACATTTTAAATAGAAACAAATGCATGTTTTGAGATAAATGAAATAAACTTTTCATTTTTGAATATACGTATGATTTTATAAACAGGGAGTTTGTTTTGTTGAAAAAAAGGAAAATAATAATAATATAACGGTATTTAAAAAGAAGACATCTACTTTTATAAATTTGAAAAGTGAAGATGGCGATGTTCAAATGAGCTGGGTTATTGTAAATGGGAGAAAATGTAACCATATATTTTAAAAAAGAAGGCATTTAATAAAATAAATGTTATATTTTGGAAAAAGAAAAGGCAAAAGTGTATTATGGAAAGATTGCATTTCTTACATGAAATATAAGGTATATTATTTCATTTTTAATAAGGAATAAGGGTCTGTCGGGTTTTTTGAACATAAAAACATTTATACCAATTAATTAATACAATCGATTGTTTAATTTAAAAATAAAGAATAAGGTTACTAATTAATATACAACATACATATGCGTTTGTGGACATATGTTATCTATCTAATTACAACAGATGTGAATATGGAAAAAAAAAATGTTGATATAATAATTCACATGTTAATTTATTTAACTTGGATGTAAATGGGGAAAGATATTAATATGTTTTTTATTCATTTATTTTAGATGTAAACACGTACATTAAATGGGATGTTGAAAACTGAAAATGAAACATGCAAATAAAGAGAAACGCATGAAAATTTAACCTGAAATAAAACGCATAAATTAGAAATTAATCGAGGAAAAGAAAACGTTATTTATAGTTTGTATATTATTGTGGGTGTAATTAATTGAATTAAATATAAGACAAGGCGCTAACACGGCGCATTATAAGATTTGACACAGCAATGGGTCAGTAGAAGTTTCATACACGTTGTTTTGCATTCTTTTTTTTAATCTGGTCCTTCAGTGCTTCCATCCGATGGCTCTTATTCAGCCTATGGTGTGGTCGTATCGTATTCAATCCCCAAATCCAACGGTTCGAGATCCACTTCAATACCTATAAATAAGACCCTAAGCTTAACACTTTTTCTCGTTCTAGATTTTCTCCGCTTGGGTTCACCTTTTCAGGAAGGACCTAAAAGGAATAATTTTTCAAGGAGAGAATCTTTTTAATAAAAATATTTTAACAACCCCAAGTGGATCCGTGAAGGCCTAAAGGGAAGAGCTAAGGATAAGAGGTGGGTGATTGAAATTATTTTAAGATTTATTTAAGTAATTTAAAATAATAGTGTTTCCAATAGTTGTAGTATTACTACGATTTTTGGAATAGCCTTTTCAGTAGTTTATTTGTAGTTTTTAGAATTATTCTCAGTCTATTTCCTTTCAGCCATTCTTTTCAGTAATTTTAATTTATTTCTGTTAATTATAGTTTTTCCAATTATTTAAAGTTTATTTACAATATTTTAGTTATTTACTATTATTTATAAGTTGTTTACAACTTCTTTATACGTTTTGGATTTTTTTTCTATTTTCAGTTTTCTATTATTCATCCTTCTTCTTCACGTATAGATTAGAATTAGATTAACGTGAATACAGATTAAATTGTAAGAAAATTGAAATAATGGAATTAAGACTGAAATTATGCCTAATTATGATATTAATTGGACTGAATTAAAAAGATTAGCCTATTTATAATTATGAGATGTAAATTATAGAGACTATAATATAAGTAGAATTGGACTGAAATTATGTCAAATTATGATTAGAATTGGATTAATTAATTGGCATGGTTTTAATGTAGAATTATAACTAAAAAATGTAAAAGATGAAAGAGCTTATTTTCTCACTTAGACCTTGGGTTAAATAATAAGCATAATTATAGTGTAGGTTATAATAAAACGAGTAGAATGGGGCTTATTTTAAGACTTGGAATAATTAATAAGTGTAGAAAGTACAAATGATACTAAAGGCTTATTTAAATAATATATCTAAGTTAATAGGCAAAGATGAAAGTAGGACATGTACCAAATAGCATTCCCTATTAGACAAAACAGTGTCTCACATTAGTCTGAAGTGAGATGAGGGCACGCTTATGCTAAGAATGGTAGTAATTGGTCAAATAGAAGTCCAAATCACAGAAGATTAGGATAAGGAGCGCAACTAGATAAGATTTGGATGAAGGGCCGGTACCAATAGCATTTTCCCTATAGTTTCTATGGACACACGATGATCTCACATTAACCTAAAGTGAGATGAGGGACACGCTTTGCTGGACGTTGTAGGTATAGGTGGAGGAAAAGGTAGTATGAGCATGGTGGCAGTTAAGCATGTGATCCATTTGCGGGTGCTCAGTAACAGCTATGAGTTCCAAGCATTTAGTATAGGTGCCTTTAGTAGACACCATTGCCTTCTATGTAGGGAGCTATATATGTGACGACCCGGAATTTTGGATATTTGAAATTGAAATATTTAATTGATTTTAAATATTTGAAAGTTAGTTTAACTTGAATTTCAAATATCACTATTTATTTGGCAATTAAATTATTGAATTTAATTATTGAAAGTTGGGTAAAATATTAAATATTCAGTTTTATGCTTGTTAAAAATATTTCAAAAGCTTATAAGATTTATATTTAGAGTACTGAAGATAATGGAAGCTTTAAAATTGAAATTTGAAGTGTTTTATTCGGTTTTAAAAATTATCGTTACAATTGACATTTAAAAATAGCCTTCCGAGGCACAGTCTCGGAATTCGAAGAAACCAGTTTCATTGGATCGGTAATAGTGTATTATTATCGAATTTCAATTTTAGTAGTGTTTGGAGTTGTCATGAGGTCATACGATATATAAACGCGCTGAAATCTTTATCGAAAATTAAATATAAATTACTTGTCCAAGAAGCTATCTTCTCCATACGATCGAGTTAGGCCTCGAAACCTTTTCCATTGTGCTCAAAATAGGAGTATAACATTATAAACGCCTAGCAGCATGCCTCGATAGGAGTTCGAAAATTTAAGTTGCATTTATTGAGATAATTTGAATGAATTTAAATTAAATATATATATATACACTCCAGTCAGCTATCAGCTATTTTTTTATTTTTCACTTCGTATCACTGTAGCAAGACCACTCTTTCATGCGAACATCTCCACTTGTCGCCCCTCATTCTTCTTGTAAAAAGCACGCAGCAGATATAAAATTAAGCATATAAAAAAAAGAGAATGTCCACTCTTCTCTTTCAATTCAAATCAAACTCAGGCTCTCTCTTCATCCCTTTTCACGTGAAATCGAAAACCTTTCTCTCCGCTTCATTTCAAAATCAAATTTGTTCGAAAAAATGGCAGAACGAATTCATTCGTATAAGAAAAATTAAACCCTTCTAATTCAAAAGAAATCATCAACGTACGAATCGAGTATCGAATCAAGGGAGTCGCGAGTTTTCCCCTCAGCTTGCCTGGAATCGCGAGCGAGCGCGAAGGAATTAGAGGTCGTGTCGGAAGTAAGGCTGATGTGGTCGATCGAGGATCAGGTGGCGTAATGATTTAGGGGAATGGCGATGGAGACCTCGTTCTTGAGGCAGTGGCGAAGACGTGCTGGTCATTGGAGTCGCGATGACCGTAATGGTGAGGCGAAGGCAGCGACACCGACGTGAGGTATTCTCGATTTTTCCTTTCCAATTTAAACTTAATGAAATATATATATATATATATATATATATATGCATGCAGGTAAAGTATATAGTTGAGATTTTAAATTTGCAGTGAGATTTCAAAGACAGTTTTGTTTTGAAATTTAAATGTTTATATAGGCTAGAAAGGGATTTTTTATTTTGTTAGAATTTAGTCGATATATATATAAGTAAATAGAAAATATATGTATATAAGATTTTGGAAAATAAATAGGAATTTTAAATGTTGTAAAGTTTATATAAAAGAAAATGATTTTTTTATAAACATATATACATGTAGTTCTAAATGAGAAATAAAGTATATATATACCTGTATCCATTTTAATTTACTAGTTTAGATTAAAAATAATTTATTAAAGTGATTAATGTGGCAATAAACTTATTTAAATTATTTAGTTACAAAAAGATATTTTAAAGGGAAAATTGGTTTAAACTAAATTATGAGTTAATTAATTTATTAAAAAGGAAATTGATTGTTTGATTTATTCGAGTATTAATAAACTATATAAATATTTATACAAGGTCTAAAATCATAGAGAAACAAGTCGAGATGGGAGTGGATTGCAAAACAAAAATAAAGGTGAGTTAATCTCACTCATTTGGGTTACCTTTTAAATTTATATAGTTAAATTTAAATTATTGATTGTTTGCTTGAATTGGTAACTTATTATTAGCTTGGATGTGATACGTCATATATAGTTTGTATATATATATATACATATATACATATATATATATATATATATATATATTGGAGTAATTGATTACCCGCACTATATAGCGAATGAGACCCTATGGGCCCCGCATAATAGTGGATGACCCTTCATACCGTGATATCCCACCTTGAAGCGGGATTGGTATTTTAAGTTGTTGTGCTAACATCTGTGGATGTAGGAAAATAGGTTGGAGGGATCCAACTTGATTCCTAAAATGTTTGAATTTATTTCATATTCTTTGATATAATTTATTGATAATCTTTGATTGATTATTTTGGTAATTGAAATTATTGAATGTTACGGTTTAGCCGAGTAATTATTTTTAAATATCAGAAGTATAAAAATTGGATTTTTGAAAGGAAATTAAAGTGGATAATTTTAAGTAAAATAATTTTAGAGAACTGGATAAATCAAAAGAAGGAATTTGAAAAAGAATAAAAGTTGATTTTTGAAATCTTATCGAATCAATTCCAAGTATAGGGAAAAAGATTTTTAATAAATGGAAATAAATGGATTTTGAGAACTTAAGTAGTATTGTTTAAATATTGAAAAATTTATTTTAAATTCAGGATTTAAAATGGTTTGGGAGAAATAAAGGGAGAATTTTAAAATTAAGTATGAAATGAATATTTCAGATTTTAAATAAGATTTTAAGTCATAAATATAGAAGTGAATATGGAATTAATGGGTTTTGAAATAAATTGAGTAAGTAAAGGAATTTATTTTTAAAATGGAGTAAATTTTGGAAATCGATTTGGAAATCGATTTAGTATTTGAAACTGTGTTTAAAAAAGAAGAATGAGACTATGGAATTTATAAACTGGTTTTATAAAGTGAAATAAGATATCAGTGGATATTTGGAAGTATAAATTCACGGTGGGGATTTGTATAGGATGGGCAATTTGTTTTAAAAATAAATATTGGTTTTATTTTTAAAAGTGTGTAAGGGAAATTTGCGGAATTGGGACGTAAATTAAATTGGAATAAATCGAGAAGGATTTATTAAATGATTTGATGGCTATATTTAAATGGAAAGTGTATTTCCCTTAAAAGCCAACTATATTTTCAAAGAAAGATTTCAAAGTATAAGTTAGAATCTTTAAAGTGGCTTTAAAAGAATGTTTTTGAAAGAAATTATTGTTTAGTATATTAAAAAAATTTAAAGGTAAATATTTATTAAGTTAATTATATAAGTAAATTATTTTAAAGGTTTAACTAGAATTATGATTTAAAACATAATTATTAAATATTTATATTTTATAAAGTAGTTTTATTTAAAGGAAGTTCGGCAAAAGTTTTTATTTGAAAAGTTGGTATAGAATTTCATAGCTTTTATTTTTAAATTTGTTTGGCTTAAGTTTTACATAAGAAATTATTATAAAATTTCATAACTAGTATTTTAAATAAGTGCTTTAAATAGTTTTTATTCTAAGTATTTTAAATAGTTTTATTTTAAGTATTTTAAATAGTTTTATTTTAAGTGTTTAAAGTATATATTTTTGGATAAGTGATTTGAATTATTTTAAAATCTTAAGTATTAAGACTTGGCAAATTTTCAATGGAAATAAAACAGTTCGGCGGAAATTTATTCCGTGAGAGAAAGTGATTTGAAAACTATTTTTCAAAGGGTTGAAGAGTGGAAAAATATCTTGTGAAGATACTTTGAAATAAATAATTTGGAAAATTATTAAAGCCCGATGGTTGTTTGTGGATGTAATGTGATGGTTAAATAACCGACTATCAATATTGGACAATGCGCCGATCGTTTCGAAGAGACCAGGATCGGGATTAATTTCCTGAAAACCCCTTCGATCCAGTTTGAACGTTTTCGTGAGGAAAATAAGAGCTGGGAGTCGAAGATGGAGCAGTGAAGTGCAAGGACTAATCGCTACTAATCCTAAGGGTGGTTCGAAAATGGATGTAGTAGGAGTAGTGCCTTCAGTTCCGTTCGAGCCCGGAACAGACTTGTATGGTTGAATGCTATCAGAACATCGTCGGAGGACGATGAGCATTCTAAGTGAATATTGTGCTAAAAAGGTAACGCATAGACTCGAGCCTCATCAACCGGGAATGGCTAAAACAGGGGAGGTGCACACAAGGCTAAGTGGCTAGCAACCAATTAGGGTAAGGTCATTCCTGTCTAGATGTCCCTTTTTATTCGGCAGTGTGGTGGTTGCTGATCCAACCACGGGGTTATCTTATTCGGACTATCCAGTAAGGGGTAGCTCTGGTCTTGTGTTGCAGGGGATCTGGGTGGATCCTCGGTACGGTGATCTAGACCACGTACTGTGACGGGCGGTACCCTAATAGCCCTTCCATTGATAGAAATCCATTCTCCCTACGTGCCTTTACGATTTTGATTGTAGAACCTAATATTGCTGGAATTTAATAATGGTAACAATTTCCGCTATTTGAATAAGTATTTGTATATAGACACTTCTATAATATTAGAGGATTTGATACGAAAATGTTTTGGTTATCGTAAGGTAAAAACCCGGCATGTTTATTTGTGGCGTGGTCTTACGAGATACCTTTGATTTCAAAGGATTTTGGAAACTTTAATAATCCAATTGTGTGTGTTTTCTCACTCCGGTTTTCCAGACTGACTCAGGTGTTATTTAACTATAATGCTCGGGTCAGACCGAGTATCATAGAATACATGATAAGATGTTGTGGAGTTCAAGAGATGAGTTGGATGGCGAGACGTATTACACGTACTTGATGGATATTCTGCTATGTAGCATAAGCTGTGTATTGTCAGCTTTGCGGGGATAAGTTATTATAACTGTCCAGTATTTTGCTGTTGATTGTGTTGTTGATTTGAGTTGTACTCTGGTGATGGAATGTATAATCAGTACAGATCTCTTTGTGTTTTAAAGCTGTTGTTATATATTATATTTATTCCACTGCGATTGTGAGATTCTAATATTGTTTTTTATTTCTTATTCTACCTTCTTCTTCTTTAACCCCTAATGGTTCGGTTTTTTGGCATTCGATTGTTTCGTCATTTGATACAGTGGACGTATTGATGTCGATTTTAGGATTCAAAAATCGGGTATCAGAGAAGAAGGTTAAGAGAGAACCTTGGCTCTGGTGGGGATTACTCATTAAAAATAGAGTCCATAGTACTCTAGAATGAGTATGAGTGTATTAATAGATATGAGCGCGTATTTGTTAGTGAATATAAAAATTGTTTTTATATATTGTCTTGACTTATCAGTTGAGTGTTTATGGATTCTGGTCGATGTGTGAGATGCCATGTCATCGACAAGGGTTTCTAAACTCTTAAACAAGATAAACCAACACCGTATTGTTTTAAAATAGGGTAAATGAAATAATTTTACCCAAATTATTTTTGCATATAAAAGAAATAATTTTCCGTAAATTATTATAGTTATATATGGTTACTTATTTGTTAGGAAGTGATAATATTAAAATATTATCATTGTTGTGTGGAAATTGAAAATAATGTTATAACCAAAGCTAAGGAATAAATTACATAACAGAATGGAATTCGAAATGTCAATTATAAATGTGGTTTATAATTGGAAATGAAACAAAAAATTTCCAGTGTAATTTTTGAATATGAATTGAAAGGATTTGGAATTCAAAGTTTTGGAAATTAAAATTCCTTTGAGTTTGAAAATGATTTTCAAAGGTTTTCGAGAAATAATGATGGTATTATTTGGGTAATATTTTTGAATTGATATCAAATCATGGAAAGAATAAAAGCATCGAACTCTTTTCGGTCGTTGGAAAATAATTCCGATGATAATCGCGACATCATTGATGTTCATTTTTGAGTTTCCAAGGAAGGAATTGCTGCCAAAATATTTTGAACTTGGTATTTTTTTTTGCAAAAAATGGATTTTATTTTGGAATGCAATGAATAATTTGGTTTTGGTATATATGATTTCAAAAATATTTTGAATGTTTAAGCAATTGTTTAAAACTCTGGAAGTTTAATTAAAAATGTTTATAAATGAGTTTGATAACATATAAAAATTTAAAAAAATTGGTTGGGACAAAATTTAACTTAAAGAAGAGTTAAATTAAAATTAGTGTGAAATGTAAATAAATTGGGAAACTTATAGATATTTAAAATTTGAATTGGAAGGTAACTGAGTTAAGTTAAATAAAGTAAATTTTGAGGAAATGAATCTTAGTAAGCTAAATGGAATGGTTATTAAAATAAAATTTATTAAGTTGGAAATAAATTTGGGAATGAACAAATTGATTTAAATTGGTAGGCAAATGAATTGAATTAAACATTGGGATTGTGTTAAGTAAATTGAAATTGTAGAATTTGTTCGAGGGAACTAAAAAAGGTAAAGGTTGGAAGTAAACTTTTTATTAAAATTTAACATAAATTAGTAGAGGAAGCTAATCAAATGATTTATTAAATATGGATTGAGTTAAGGTGAATAGAATTCAATATTAATTTGATTTGGAAATAAATCAAGAATTGAAGGTAAATTGAATTCAAAATGGAATTTAAATTTAAGTTAAATGAAATAGATATGAAAGCTTAAGTGGTGAAGTGAAAATAAATATTAAAGGGTAAAATATTTATATTGACTTAAGAAATGGTGAAATTCTTAAGTAAAATTTGGTATTGAGGAAATATTCTAAGTTAATACGTGAATAAAGATTTAATAAGGTGTGTGAAATGGGAAAATTATGAATAAGTGGTTAGAAATCAAAATTAATGTGAATAAAAATTGATTTAGCTAATAAGCAATGGAGAAAAATATGTAGGATGTACATATATTTTTCTATTCGCATAACAATTTGATCCAGATTCGAGCATAGGATTAAAAGGTATTTATATCGATCCGAGTTAGGATTTTTCACTCGATTTTCGATGGCGAACCCTGGATATGGATTTTTGATTGATTTCGAAAATTCTCTATCATAATATATGGCTATGCAAGAGAAGAACGGTTTCTGATCAAGAAAGCAGATCTTAGTCCGCACTTGGATGTCGGGTGGACGGTACTAGTTCGGAAGTGAAATTGTGTGATCGAGTGAGCGATCGGATTGGATATTGCGTAAGAATGATATGTGTACATCGTACGAACTTGAATGAAATAGATATTGAAAATTTTGTTAAAGAAGTGAATAAAATGATTTTGAATGATGTGATGGATATTATTGCTAAGTAGTATACAAGTGTTTTAAATAGCAAAAGGAAATTGAGAATTTTGATTTCAGAAAATAAATGAAATTTGCTCGACAAAAGGTATGTATTTAAATTTCTATATGAAATTTGATGGTTTTCTGATCTAGCCACATGGCCTTTGTTTTCTTTTGAAATCTATGGGGGCCGTAGAGGCATTTTGTAGTTGTACCGATCTAACCGCGCAAAGGAGACGCTGGCGAAATTTTTCGAAAATTTAGGGAGTTAGAAAATTTTGAGGAAATTTTGATAATCGAAATTTAAATTTGAATTGTTGAATAAATAATATTGTTGGAAGTTATGGATGAGTTTTGAAAGTTAGTAAGAGGGATAGTGAATCTTTACTAAAAAGATTGTTTTGGGGAAGTGTTTTGGGGTTGTTGGAACTGTGTGTTTTTTGGGAAAATAGTAATGGGTATTGTACATTCTCTTTAACAACTAATTTCGGGAAAGAAATTCTTTTAACGGTGAGGAATGTGACGACCCAGAATTTTGGACATTTGAAATTGAAATAATTAATTGATTTTAAATATTTGAAAGTTAGTTTAACTTGAATTCAAATATAACTATTTATTTGGCAAATAAATTATTGAATTTAATTATTGAAAGTTGGGTAAAATATTGAATATTCAGTTTTATGCTTGTTAAAAATATTTCAAAAGCTTATAAGATTTGTATTTAGAGTACTGAAGATGATGGAATCTTTAAAATTGAAATTTGAAGTGTTTTTTCAGTTTTAAAAATGTATCGTTTCAATTGACATTTAAAAATAGCCTTCTGAGGCACAGTCTCAGAATTCGACAAAACCAGTTCCATTGGATCCGTAATAGTGAGTTATTATCGGATTTCAATTTTAGTAGTGTTTGAAGTTATCGCGAGGTCGTACGATATATAAACGCGCTGAAATCTTTGTCGAAAATTAAATATAAATTACTGGTCCAAAAAGATATCTTCTCCATATGATCGAGTTAAGCTTCAAAACCTTTTCCATTATGCTCAAAATAAGGGTATAACATTATAAACGCCTAACGGCACGTCTCGATAGGAGTGTGAAAATTTAAGTTGCATTTATCGAGATAATTTGAATTTAAATTCAAATTATATATATATATATATATACATATTATATATATTCTCCAGTCAGCCATCAGCTATTTTTTTATTCACTTCGTATCACTGTAGCAAGACCACTCTTTCACGCCAACATCTCCACTTGTCCCCCCTCATTCTTCTTGTAAAAAGCAAGCAGCAGATATAAAATTGAGCAAACGAAAAAAAGAGAATGGCCACTCTTCTCTTTCAATTCAAATCAAACCTAGGCTCTCTCTTCATCCCTTTTAAGTTGAAATTGAAAACCTTTCTCTCCGCTTCATTTCTAAATCAAATCTGTTCGAAAAAATGGCGGAACGAATTCGAAATTGAATTTGTTCTTATAAGAGAAATTAAACCCTTCTCATTCAAAAGAAATCCTCAACATTTGAATCGAGTATCGAATCAGGGAAGTCGTAAGTTTTCCCCTTGGCTTGCTCGGAATCGCGAGTGAGTGCGAAAGGAACTAGGGGTCGTTTCGGAAGTAAGGCCGACGGGGTCGACCGAGGATCAGATGGCGTGATGATTTGGGGGAATGGCGATGGAGACCTCATTCTCGAGGCGGTGGCGACGACGTGCTAGTAATTGGAGTCGCGATGACCGAAATGGTGAGGCGAAGGCGGCGGCACTGACGTGAGGTATTCTCGATTTTTCCTTTCCAATTTAAACTTAATGAAATATATATATGCATGCAGGTAAAAGTATATAGTTGAGATTTTAAATTTGCAGTGAGATTTCAAAGACAGTTCTATTTTGAAATTTAAATGTGTACATAAGCTAGAAAGGGATTTTTTATTTTCTTAGAATTTAATCGATATATATATATATATATAAGTAAACAGAAAATATATGTATATAAGATTTTGGAAAATAAATAGGAATTATAAATGTTGTAAAGTTTATATAAAAGAAGTTGATTTTATTTATAAACATATATACATGTAGTTCTAAATGAGAAATAAAGTATATATATACCTATATCCATTTTAATTTGCTAGTTTAGATTAAAAATAATTTACTAAGGTGATAATGTGGTTAGTAAACTTGTTTAAATTATTTAGTTACTAAAAGATATTTTAAAGGGAAAATTGGTTTAAATTAAATTATCAGTTAATTAATTTATTAAAAAGGAAATTGATTGTTCTAATTGTTCGAGTATTAATAAACTGTATAAATATTTATACAAGGTCTAAAATCATGGAGAAACAAGTTGAGATGGGAGTGGATTGCAAAACAAAAATAAAGGTGAGTTAGTCTCACTCATTTGGATTACTTTTAAATTTAAATAGTTAAATTTAAATTATTAGTTGTTTGCTTGAATTGATAACTTATTATCATCTTGGATGTGATATGTTATATATATATAGCGTGTGTGTGTATGTGTGTATTGGAGTGATTGATTTCCCGCATTATATAGCGGATGAGACCCTATGCGCCCCGCATAATAGTGGATGACCCTTTATACCGTGATATCCCACCTTGAAGAGGGATTGGTATATTAAATTGTTGTGCTAAAATCTCTGGATGTAGGGAAACAGGTTGGAGGGATCCAACTGGATTCCTCTAATGTTTGAATTTATTTCATATTCTGTGATATGATTTACTGATATATTTTGGTATTTTTAGATATTAGAAGTATAAAAATTGGATTTTTGGAAGGAAATTAAAGTAAAGAATTTTAATTAAAATAATTTTAGAGAATTGGATAAATTAAAAGAAGGAATTTGGGAAAGAACAAAAGTTGATTTTTGAAATCCTGTAGAATCAATTCCAAGTATGGGGAAAAAGATTTTTAATAAATGGAAATAAATGGATTTTGAGAACTTAAGTAGTATTGTTTAAATATTGAAGAATATATTTTAAATTCAGGATTTAAAATGGTTTAGGAGAAATAAAGGAAGAACTTTAAAATTAAGTATGAAATTAATATTTCAGATTTTAAATAAGATTTTAAGTCATAAATATAGAAGTGAATATGGAATTAATGGGTTTCGAAATAAATTGAGTAAGTAAAGGAGTGTATTTTTAAAATGGAGTAAATTTTGGAAATCGATTTGGAAATCGATTTAGTATTTGAAACTGTGTTTAAAAAAGGAGAAGAGACTATGGAATTTATAAACTAGGTTTATAAAGTGAAATAAGATATCAGTGGATATTTGAAAGTATAAATTCACGGTGGGAATTTGTAAAGGATGGGTAATTTGTTTTAAAAATAAATAGTGTTTTTATTTTTAAAACCGTGGAAAGGAAATGTACGGAATTGGGACATAAATTAAATTGGAATAAACCGAGAAGGGTTTATAAATGATTTGATGGCTATATTTAAATGGGAAGTGTATTTCCATGAAAAGCCAAGTATATTTTCAAATAAAGATTTCAAAGTAAAAATTAGAATGTTTAAAGTGGCTTTAAAAAATGTTTTTGAAAGAAATTATTATCTAGTAGTTTTAAAAAATTTAAAGGTAAATATTTATTAAGTTAATTATATAAGTAAATTATTTTAAAGGTTTAACTAGAATTATGACTTAAAAGATAATTATTAAATATTTATATTTTATAAAATAGTTTTATTTAAAGGAAGTTCGACAAAAGATTTTATTTGAAAATTTGGTCTAGAATTGCATAACATTTATTTTTAAATTTGTTTGGCCTAAGTTTTACATGAGAAATTATTATAAAATTTCATATAGTATTTTAAATAAGTGCTTTAAATAGTTTTATTTTAAGTATTTTAAATAGTTTTTATTTTAGGTATTTTAAATAGTTTTTATTTTAAGTGTTTAAAGTATATATTTTTGGATGAAGTGATTAAATTATTTTAAAATCTAAAGTATTAAGACTTGGCAAATTTCGTGGAATAAAACAATCGGTTCGAAATTTATTCCGTGAGAGAAAGTGATTTTAAACTATTTTTTAAAGGGTTGAAGAGTGGAAAAATATCTTGCGAAGATATTTTGAAATAAATAATTTGGAAAATTATTAAAGTCTGATGTTTGTTTGTGGATGTTATGTGATAGTAAAATAACCGACTATCAATATTTGACAATGTGCTGATCGTTTCGAAGAAACCGAGTTCGCGATTAATTTCTCGAAAACCACTTCAATCCGCTTTGAACGTTTTTGTGAGGAAGACAAGAGCTGGGAGTCGAAGATGGAACAATGAAGTGCAAGGGCTAATCGCTACTACTCCTGAGGGTGATTCCAAAATGGATGTAGTAGAAGTAGCGCCTTCGGTTCCGTTCGGACCCAGAACGGACTTGTATGGATGAATGCTATCAGAACATCGTTAGAAGGACGATGAGCATTCTAAGTAAATGTGTGCTATAAAGGTAACGCATAGCCTCTAGCCTCATAAACCAGGAATGGCTAAAACAGGGGAGGTGCACTCAAGGCTAAGTGGTAGAAACCAATTAGGGTAAGGTCATCCCTATCTAGACGTCTCTTTTTATTCGGCTGTGTGGGCGGTTGCTGATCCCAACTGTGGGGTGATCTTATTCGGACTATCCAGTAAGGGGTAGCTCCGGTCTTGTGTTGTAGGGGATTAGGGTGGATCCTCGGTACGGTGATCTAGACCACATACTGTGACGGGCGGTACCCCAATAGCCCTGCCATTGATGGCAATCCATTCTCCCTACGTCCTTTACAGTTTTGATTTTAGAACCTAGTATTGCTAGAATTTAATAATGGTAACAATTTCGTCTATTTGAAGAAGTATTTGTATGTAGACACTACTATAATATCAGTGGATTTGATATGAAAATGCTTCGGTTATCGTAAGGTAAAAACCCGGCATGTTTATTTGTGGCGTGGTCTAACGAGATACCTTTGATTTCAAAGGATTTTGGAAATTTTTATAATCCAATTGTTTGTGTTTTTTCACTCTGGTTTTCCAGACTTACTCGGGTGTTATTTAACTATAATACCCGGGTCAGACCGAGTATTATAGAATATAGGATAGGATGCTGTGGAATTCAAGAGACGAGCTGGATAGCGAGACGTATTACACATACTTGATTGATATTCCGCTGTGTAGTATAAGCTGTGTATAGTCAGCTTTATGGGGACAAGTTAATATAATTGTCCAGTATTTTTCTATTGATTGTATTGTTAATTTGAGTTGTACTCTGATGATGCAATGTATAAATCAGTACAGATCTCTTTGTGTTTTAAAGCTGCTGTTATATATTATATTTATTCCGCTGCGATTGTGGGATTCTGATATTGTTCTCTATTTCTTCTTCTACCTTCTTCTTCTTTAAACCCTAATGGTTCGATTTTCCGGCATTCGATTGTTTCGGCATTTGATGCAGTGGACGTATTGATGTCTATTTTCGGGCGTCGAAAAATCGGGTCGTTATAATATATGTCATCTTGGCCACAGTAACATTTTATGTAGAGAGTTATATAGCGGTTGGTCCATAGAAAGGTATTATAGACTAGCAGGCTGATCAAAAAAGGTATAATTAGGGTTACATCCTAATTACAGGATTAGGAATTCAGCCTAATCAAAGCAGAAAATAGAAACAAGTGCAAACAATCAAAGTTAACCTATCGTATAAATTGAACAATATTTAATCGTACTTATTTTCAATTTACCTCTTTCCTATTTCTTTTTATTATCCTTCTTTATGCTAAAACTATTGCAGAGTCTACTACTTTTATCTTGCTTAAAGACTATTGTAATTACTATCATTCACCAGACTTTTAATCTGACCCATTCCTCTATTTTCCCCTTTCCCCCTATAGGCAATCAAGGGAGAAGTCAATATATTGTAGTTGCTTGGAGATTTCTTGGAGGATTTTGCAACCATGTGTTTCTTTCCTTTCAGCTTTTGTCTTTCTATGTACTGGCTTATTATAAGGGATATTATGTACTCTGATTTTGAGACTATGAATTTTTTTAAGACATGATGGTTTTTAAGATATGGATGTTGTATTCGGTATTTGACTTATTTATGAAGCAATTATGAAGGTTTTATTTTAAATAAGTTATTATTCTAGTTTCCGTTGTTTTTACCTATTTTTGTCTTGTGAATCTTAGTCTATATTAATTTTTTTATATTACAACGCACCACGCCTTTTAATGTGTCCTTTTGGGTATATTAAGGGGTGTGGGGTGTTTCGCTTGGTATCAGAGCCTAAGATTACATGATTCCGTAAAATTTATTTTAAAAGTAAAGTATTTCTCCAAAAATAACTTGTTTTAAAAGTATTTTCAAGGAACTCCTAGAAATAACTTTCAAGTACAAAAGAGTTTTATAAAAATTCCCTCAAAGTCCAGCTCAACCTTCTTTCAATTCTTTCAAGCCTAAGTTTCTTTTTCTTTGCATAGTATGGTTGATCTGTTCCGTAAAGTTACGGTGCCATAGGTGCAAGGGCAAATGCCCAAATTCAACACCAGTCAGTGGAAACCCCTTTAATCCACCTACAACAGCCGATTTTTCTAAGCTATGAAAGGACTTCGCTAGTATAGGAGGCAGAATATTTTCTGGCGTGGAGGATTTTGGGGAGACACAAGCTAGGTTCGAAGATATGGAGCAAAATTTTAGGCTGTTAGACTTGGAAGACCAACAGAGTATTCAGCCTGTATCTTCGTAACCGAATGGAGAGCTTAATGAGGTTCCTAAGTCAAAAAGGGAAGGCCCTTGGAAGAAAATCGAGCAAGGAGCGAAGTGTCATAGTTATAGGGTAACTGTTCATTACTCAAAAGACTGCAAGATGAAGGAAGAGTGCTATAGTTGTGTACAACCCGATCACATGAGTAGGAATTGTCCCACAATAAGGGGCAGAGAGCAGGCGCACCTACAACACAAGTATAAGCTTTGAATGCATCACCTTATAGTAGTGGACCAAATAGAGAAAGGAAAGTCACCATGGAAATTTTTGATTTCTATTTTTGATTTTCCCATTCGGACTCTTTTCGATTCTGGAGCATCACACCCTTTCATCTCGAGTTCTTTATTTGATTTTTTTGCACTCAGACATCTCTTTAGTAGTAGACCCCATTGTTGTTTCAAACCCCATAGGAGGATCGGCACACTTATCTATGAATTGTAGGGGTTTGTAAATTTTTATCCTAGGCATAGAGTTTGACTGCGACGCCTATGAATTGGGATTTTTGGGGTATGGGATGATTTTGGGAATGGATTGTGTATCCACTTATGGAACGATATTAGGCTACGAGAGGAGAGTCGTTAGACAAGAGACATGCAGTTGTAGGACTCTCAAGGATTCTTGCAATCCATAGGTGTCAGTCCTGTTGAGCTTCTTTTATCCCCTCAATTCATCATCGGCAGAGTTAGATTCAGTTCCAGTCTTTATAAATTTTCCAGACGTCTTTAAAGAGGTGCTTTTCTCGGGGCATAGAGAAGGTCTATACATAGAAAAAGTTTGAGAAATGGTTTTTTAGGTTCAAATTATGGTAATCCAAAGAGAGATAGGAAAAGGTTGGAGATGTACAATAGATTTACTTGATAAGAAAGGAAGAAAGCCCATGTGTAGATAATTACAGAAATAATAATTGTTTCATATAAGTTGATTTAATGGTAGTGCCTTAGAGTAAAAATATAAGCATCAAAGAGGAATTGAAGTAAAAGACTTTGGTAAGGAAATGAGATTACCAAAATTTAGAAAGGATGCTCCTAGGGTAATGAGATGAAAACCCACTTTATATCTAGCTTAATAAAATTGTTAGAATTAGAAAAGTTGAAAAGTATAACTGTCAATGTTTTTAAAGTAAATATTGGATCTTTTTGAAAAATGGCATGAAATTTAAAATTGGTTTTTATGTGATGTAAATTTTGTTGAAAAGGTGAAATATTTTTTGAAGAATTATAGAGCGTATATAGCTCACTGGCTTCTTTGTAAGTAAACAAAAATTTCAAATATAAAAACATAAAGTGTATTAAGTATCGAAATATAGGTTACAACATTTGTTGTTGTAGTAGATGTTTTTGTGAAAAATAAAAGGAGCATAGACTATAACGCTATTGTTATAGTAGATGACTCCCAAGAGGAATGTTTTTAATATGTGAGGTTTATTATATTTATTTTCAATTAAATTCATACAATAGTATGTTTGGGTTGAAGTAACGGTGTTTTACGCAACATTTATTTTAACCCAAATAAAGACCTATTTTAAAAAAGTAATTTCTAAGATTAGAAATAAAGTAATTTGTGAATACACTTGTTATTTAAATAAGTATAAGAAAATGTTTCTCATAGGAAAATATGGATTAAACATGCTTTAATCTATCGGAATGAAAAAAATAATGGTATAATTTTCTATGAAACCAATGAGAATGTTTTGTGCAAGCCACAAGGAATATATGAATGAGATGTACGAGGTATGGCAAGCACCATATTTTATATAGTCTATTTCGAAAATATAGAATAAATTCCATATAACTCCACGTAAGCATGAAGTCATCTTTTAAAAGGTACGTAGAAGATTTTAGCGTTAAGAATTTCTCATTAGAGAAAGTAGATCCAATACCTTAAGGTATGAGGCTATTAGGTACAATAATAAGATGATTTGAAAAAGGACAGTTTGAAGATATTTTAAAAGAGAAATGGTTTAATGAAAAAGTAAGTAAGTTTTTGAAAGCAAAAGGCTTAATAACGGTTGAATTTAAAAATTCCAATTTTTGCAGAAAATTGTAAAGTTCTTTAAAAGAAAACGAGGAATAAGTTTTGGATTTAAAAAGTTCCCCCTCTAGGTTTGGTGATTGATGTAAATTCAAAAACCTATTAGGATGCAAGTTAAGAAAAATAAAACATTGAGTAGTCAAGTATTTTTGAATTTAATAGAAACTGAAAAGATAAAACTTTTAAAGACAAAGATTTTGGGATTTGATGTTTTAAAATTTTTAGAAACCTTAATTTTTAAAACAAGGTAATAAATACCAAACCAAACTCTTAAATATGGAGTAGGTAAGAATCATTTCCTAGGAGTAACGGAAAAGGTGTAAGGAGATAGCAATAATTACTTTTAGAAGTAAGAAAGGAAGTTTTCACAAAGTGTATAAGATACTAGTAAGAACCTAGGAGCGTTGTTCATGAAGAATAGTAAAATGAAATTAGTGGAATTCATATGGTAGTAGTTTTCAAGCTAGCATTGGAGTGGCACCTTTCGAACCTTTTTATGAAAGACTGCGCAAGTCGCCTTCGCGTTGAATAGAGTCTACAGAAGGATTGCCTTGGTTCCGACATAGTTAAAAGATTTCGGATAAAATTGATTTGCTTAGGAGAAAATTCATATCTCATATCCGCATTTCTTTGATAGTAAGTTTTAGAATTTTCTATTTTCATCTTTAGTTTCGAATAAGTTCTTTCCATTATTATTCTTTGGGAGGGTAGAACTTAGGATTTAACCTATGGATGGTAGGATTTGACGTAAACATGTTGATAGAACATGTTATGAATGATATACGCTAGTGGTTGCAAGTGTTTGCTAGTGGATGTTAATGGACGCACTTACAAGATAAGTATTTAGTCTGGAATTATGTTGAAACTTCTTGAAAGCACTTACATATCCATTCAAAATTTATTCTTTGAATGGAATCCATTTTGAGCCTGTTAAAGGGATGGAACCCTATGTTAGAACCCCAATTGCTGGATTTTAATGACAACAACTATACAATTATGTAAAAGAATCTCTAAGCTAATTTGCAGGTACATGAGCATCAAAAAGAGATAATCAAATACATTCAAAATGAAGATACACAGTACATAAAAGGATGAAAGTATATATATGGAGATATAAGAACAGATATACACGATAGAGACAAAACAAAGGTGACAATCAAAGTTTACTAGTCATACAGTGTCGTGTCTAGAGTTCACAGATGTTAAAATCTTCTCCAAATGTTATGCATATATATACATTCATATTTTAAATGAAAAATCAAGTTTTAAAAAATTGCATGGAGCGGGACTCAAACCCGGGTAACTAGTTTAGAAGGCAAGTGCTCTAACCATTTGAGCTATGGTAATTTTAGTTACAGACTAAATTCAGACTTCTGAATAATGTCATTCAGACGTCTAAATGCTGAAACAAAATTATGGTTCCAAAATATTCAGACGTCTGGATGAAAATATTCAGATGGCTGAATAAGGCCAGAAACAACCTATTTCCTTGCTGTTTGCGCTTCAACTTAATTCAGAAGTCTGAATATTCTTAACAGATATTTTCATGAATAGACGTTTCTCTTCACCGAAGAGAAACGTTTTCAAAATCAATGGTTGCACCTGTTCTTTTCAATATAACTTTTCATCTATAGTTGCAACTCTTTATACACTATAAATAGATTACAGAATCAACAAACAATTAACGGGATCTATTTTTAATATTCTTGAATTCTTATATATTCTCTATTTTCAAACTATACTCAAACTGCTTACATTCTCTGATCACTTTATCTTCTACAATTCTCAAAGCACATCACACTACATATCATAAAGGAGAAGATTATAGGAAGATTGTACTTAATTGACTTATCGGTGTTATCCAAGAACACACTACAGCAGATACATTTGTTATTTGTAAAGAAGTCTTGTTCGGTTGCTCAGGCGGTAGAAGTCCTGTTCTGTTGCTTAGGCGGTCAAGTCCTATTCGGTTGCTTAGGCGGTAGAAGTCCTGTTCGGTCACTCAGGCGGTGTAAACCTATTCCTCCGGGTTAAGTGAGGGTTGCTATTTTTTATTCCAGAAGGAGTCTGGGAATGGACGTAGAACGAGAGTTCGAACCACTATAAAAATCTCTAGTGTCATTTACTTTATTACTTTTACTATTCACTTTCTTATTCTGCACAAGTAGTTTTTCCATATTACACGATCCTATAGCACGCACACATTCATTTGGTATCAGAGCATAACTACTGTCAATTGGTATCAGAGCCTGGATTCTATCGATCGTCACAACATCGTAGAATAATGACTAGAAAACGATCCAGTCGAAATACAACAGGAAAAATCCCTGTCAAAGCCACCAGTGAGGACAACAAAAAGGTACTTTTTGATTTACAAATTTCAGTAATAATAATGAATTAGTTAGTATAAGCAATAAGATTTCAAAGCTTAATTTTATTATTTTAGAAAAGATGAAATCTGTTGAGCTTGAAAATGAGAAATTGAAAAATGAGAAGTTAAATTTAGGAAATCAACTTGGTGTTTTAAAGGATAATTTTATACGTGTTAAAGATTTTCTAGATGAACAAAACCCTATATTTGAAAAGGCGAGAGAAAAAATTTCAAAAGAAATTTTTAATCTGAAAAGACAAAATGATATATTACGATCCTTTTAGATAATTCAGAATCTCAAAATTTTCTTCTCAAAAATGAGAATCGTACGTTAAAAAACGAGAATTCTGAATTAAATGAGAAAATTGATATTTTGAATAATAGTATTATTTCTTTTGAAAATAATAACTATGACTTTAAAGCTAAATTTGATATACTTAACACTGAAGTCACAAAATTTAATAAAGATCAAAACGATTTAAACATGATTTTATCTAGTTCTAGACCTTTACATGATAAAAGTGGTTTAGGATATAATAAAATTGATCGTAGAAATAACATTAGATATGCTTTCATGTATAGTAAAAATGTTAGTGCTAGTTGTTAGTGCTAGTACTAAATTTCGAGTAAAGTCTAAATCCAATTTTTACAGAAATTCAAATATTGTTGTGACCAATAATGTTTATAATTTCTCTAGAAGTACAATATCATTGATTGGAAATATGAATAAAAATTATCTAAGTATTTGGGTTCCTGTTAATTGGAAAAATAGAGAAAAATACATTAATGATTATTTTGATATGGTAGTTAATAATGAAAATTATATTTATAAAGGTTCAACCACACCCAAATGGGTATGGTTTCGTAAGACCTAACCCCTCCGGACCCTAACATAGTAAGTGGGTACCAAAAATAATTATTATTTATTGTAAGTACGCAGAGAAACAAAAGGAAAAAGATAGATTTTGGAATTTTAAAGAATGTTACATACGTTTATTAGAATTACGTGCTTACAATGAAATATGGACTTCAGCAAATATGGTAAAATCTATTTTTTTTTCTTTCATAATTAATGATGAGTTTATCCCACTATTTACAAGATATTTTATATAATTTATTATATTTCCTCATTCTTTTTGATAATGACAAAGGGGAAGAAACTCATATGCATATTAATAGAGGGAGATATTATACTTAAGGGGAGATGTTATACTTAGAGGGAGCTTTAAACATATTAATATTTTTTTTTTATATAGAATGAATTATTTTTTAAATTGTATAGTTGTCATCATCAAAAAGGGGGAGAATGTTAGAACCTCAATTGTTGGATTTTAATGACAAACTATACAATTATGTCAAAGAATCACTAAGCTAATTTGCAAGTACATGAGCATCAAAAAAGATAATCAAATACGTTCAAAATGAAGATGCACAGTACAAAAAAGAATGAAAGTGTGTATATGGAGATACAAGAAGAGATATACACGATAGAGACAAGACGAAAATGACAATCAAAGTATTATTAGTCATAGAGTGTCGTATCTAGAGTTCACAAATGTTAAAATATTCTCCAAATGGTATACTACATATACATTCATATTTTAAATGAAAAATAAAGTTTTCAAAATTTGCATGGAGTGGGATCGAACCCGGGTCACTAGTTTAGAAGGCAAATGCTCTAACCATTTGAGCTATGGTAATTTTTTGTTACAAACTAAATTCAAATGTCTGAATAATGTCATTCAGATGTCTGAATGCTGAAACAAAATTATGGATCCACAATATTCAGACGTCTGAATGAAAATATTCAGATGGTTGAATGAGGCCAAAAATTGCCTATTTCCTTGCTGTTTGCATTTCAACTTAATTCAGAAGTCTGAATTATTTTATTCAGAAGTATGAATATTCTTAACAGCTATTTTCATGAATAGACGCTTCTCTTCACCGAAGAGAAATGTTTTCAAAATCAATGGTTGCACTTGTTTTTTCAATATAACTTTTCATCTATAGTTGCAACTCTTTATACACTATAAATAGATTACACAATTCAACAAACAATTAACGGAATCTATTTTTAATATTCTTGAATTCTTATCTATTCTCTATTTTCAAACTGCACTCAAACTGCTTACATTCACCGATCGCTGATCACTTTATCTTCCACAATTCTCAAAGCACAACACACTATATATCATAAAGGAGAAGATTATATGAAGATTGTAGTTAACTGGCTTATCAGTATTATTCAAGAATACACTACAGTCAGATACATTTGTTATTTGTAAAGAAGTCCTGTTCGGTTACTCAAGCGGTAGAAGTCGTGTTATGTTGCTCAGGCGGTCAAGTCCTATTGGGTTGCTTAGGCTGTAGAAGTCACGTTCGATCGCTTAGGCGGTGTAAACCTATTCCTCTGGGTTAAGTGAGGGTTGCTAATTTTTATTCCAAATGGAGTTTGGGATTGGACGTAGAACGGAGTTCGAACAAGTATAAAAATCTCTGGTGTCTTTGACTTTATTGCTTTTACTATTCACTTTCTTATTCTGCACAAGTAGTTTTTCCATATTACACGATCCTATAGCACGCACACTTTCATTTGGTATCGGAGCAAAGCTACTGTCACCCTAGTGGGATGGAACCCACGACAATATTTAGTGGAACATATAATGGTCCTATTTTGATATCCACTAATTTTATAAAAAATACTTTTCAAAAATTTATATCTCTTGTTTTTAAAATTTGTTTTCAAAAAAGACATCTCTCTTGGTTTTAAATATTTTAGCCTCAAAACTATTTTTAATATTTTGATTTCAAAATTGTCCTTGTTTTTAAACCATCTCCTGTTTTAAATATTTAGCTTTAAAATATTTATATACTCGAATTTTAAATCACTTTATATATTAAGATTATATATTAAAAATTACTTTCTAAACTCTTTTATATGTTTAAACTATATTCAAATATATTTACAAAGTTTAGAAATTGTTTTGATAAACTATAGAAACCAATTTTAATAAGAAAATCAAAAACATCAATTTTGCCTTGAGCATGTCGACATCCTTCAACCCCCCATGTCAACTGGTGTCCGTTATTTTCAAATTTTAATTTTCAAAAGAAGTGTCTATTCGTCGTATCCTTTCACAAATAGATATGGTTGTTGCTCTACTATAAATATCAGTAAGTTCTAAACGAATTTTTTACCAGATTTTCTCTCTTCATCTTCCACATTTATTCTAAAGAATCCTAAACTATACTCTATCGAAATACCAAGTGAATCAAACTTGATTATCTCTTGTTTGATTCTCTATCACTCTCTCCATAAGATCTCGGTGCTATTCAGAGTTATAGAATCTTTTGTAAATCAAACTGTTAAGTAAAAGGTGTGGTTGAGCCTTGAAATCATTTGGGTGTGATTGTAGCCCCAAAATCAATTAGGTGGTCTTATAGCCCGGGTAAATCAAGGGAGTTTTCCTTGGACTTGAATACAGGAGAGTGTATCTCGTAGCCTTGAAACCGAGGGTGTATTCCAGGAGATTATTTTGATAAGAAATCCATACGATTGTACGGGACTGGATGTAGGGTAACTCTGAGCTAGTATAAAATCCTGGCGTGTTCTTTCCTTTACTGCTTTTATTTAGTATTTGCATCTGTGTCTGACTCTGTGATTATATCTGTGTATGTGAATTGCGTTTGTTGGTGATTTAATTACATAAGTTTCAAAAAGATTTAGAAAATCCACAAAACACTATTCATCCCCATCTAGTGTTATTCCAGCCTTATGATTCATAATCTGCATTTCTCACATTTGGTATCAGAGCATTAGTTTTCAATGTTTTCGTAATCTGAATTTTGAAAAGTTTTAAAAAATGGCTACCAACACTAGTTCTGTTAACACTATCACTGGTTCATTTGTAGAGGGTCAGTCTACTGCCAGACCATCACTTTTTAATGTCAGTAACTATGCACGTTGGGTACATAAAATGAAAATATATTTACAGTCAACAGGATTAGACGCTTGGAAAATCACACAAACTGAATATTCTGAACCCAGAACTAGTTTTGCATAGTGGACTACTGAGCAAAAGAATATTGCACAAAATAATTCCAAAGCCATGAATATTTTATTTTGTTCACTTGATAGGAATGAATTCAATAGAGTATCTGTTTGTAAGTCTGCATATGATATCTGGAAAACTTTGCAAGTTACTCATGAAGGAACAAGCAAAGTCAAACAGACCAAAATATCTATACTCACAAATCAGTTTCAATTATTCAAGATGAATTTCAGTGAGTCCATTTCAGATATGTATAGTAGATTTCAGGATATTGTGCATTCTCTAATATAATTGGGAAAAAGTTTTTCCAAAGAAAGATCAAGTCAGAAAAATTATAAATTCTCTTACTACGGAATGGGATCAGAAAACTCTTGCAATCGAAGAAGAAAATGATATCAGTACTTTGAAGATTTAAGAATTGATAGAAAATCTAATGTCACTCAAAGCACAAATGCAAGGAAGAAGAGATAGCAAGGCATTCGAAAAGAAGCAATTGCATTCAATGCATTAACAGATGGATCAGACTCAGGAAGTGATGATGATGAAGAAATAGCTTTCATGACAAAAAAAATTTGGAAGTTTCTGAAATATAGAAAGATGAACAACTTCAAAAAGAATGATCATAGGAATTCTAGAAATCATAATGAAGTACCAAACCACGTCAAATGTTTCAACTGTGATGAACCAGGCCATCTCAAAAGAGGCCGTCCGCATCCTGATAAGAAAAAGTTTCCTGCAAGCAATGATTATACAAAGAAAAGGAAAAGAGTGTATACCACTACACTAGACGATTTATGTAACGACCCAAAATTTCTGTCAATTGAAATTCATATATTTAATTGATTTTAAATATTAACAAGTAAAATTTGTAGGTCGAATAAATTAAATTTTGAATATCAAGATTTAATTGGATAATTAAATCGATAATATAATATGCAAATTACAAAAATAATTGGAAATTGGGTTTAATGTGATTAAAATTGATTCGAAAAGTTATATCATATCATATAGAAGTTAGAATGATGTTATGGAACTTTTAAAATTGAATTAAAAGTTAATTTGTGAAAATTGAATAATTTAATATTTAATTGACGAGTTAAAATAGCCATTTTTCAAACAGTCTCGGATTTGGACGAAACCAGTTTCATCGAATCCGTAATGTTGTATTATTATATGGTTTCAAATTTCGTGTCAATCGGACTTACGGTTTGTCCGGGGCAAGCTAAAACGCGTAGAAATCGATTCGAGTGAATTTTGAATTTAAATAGTCGATTCAAAAACTTATCTTTCAAATATGATCGAATTGGCTCCCGATATATATTCCATTGCGTTCGGAATGGGAGTAAAACATTATAAACGCCAGGCGGCACGCTTCGTCTGGAGTTCGGAAAAATTTCGGGTGAATAGTGCACGGAAATTTTCTATAAAAGGACCTCAATATTTCATTTTTACAGAAACCCTAATATCTTTAACCCTGGCCGCCACTTATTTCATTAATGGCCGAGAATTTCGATCGTTCCTCTTCTATTATCTACCAATCCACACCTTAATTCAAGAAATCTCCAACTACAAACTTGTAGAGCAAGGTGAGATCTAGCTATCCAACGGTTAAGGTCGTAATTAACGAAGTAGATTGACGACAATTCGAGCATGAAGGCACATCAGTTGTACACGTTTTTCGAGGCTTGTGATTGACCGAGCTCGACTGGATTTGGGTCGTGGGTGGAGTAGAGGCGCGCACGCGTGATGGAGGTAGTTGATCGTCTTCAAAGTCGACGATGGTGGCCAGAAAATTTCGAGATGGAGGCGACTATATGGGTTTCTTCCACGTGAACTACCTGTAGATGGAAGAAGAGGGGGGAGGGGACGGCCTTGATGTGGTTTTAGGAAATGGACGGCTTTGATATGATTTAGGTTTTAAAAAAAAAGTTGTATATTATTTATATTTAAATTCGTGTAAACTTTAAAACACTGTAACTTTGTCATACGAGGTCCGTTTTGGACGAAACGAATTGCGTTGGAATCGTATTGTCGAAAACTATGCGACGGAGCTAGATTGGAGTTGATTGGAGCTAGTGAAAATTTTGGGTAAAATCAAACGCGCGTTTAATTTTATTCGAAATAAAACACTGAAACAGCTATTGGAATCTGGTGAGAACTTCTCACTCCATCGAAATTGTTTCGATTTAAATTTTGAATAGTTAAATTTAAAATTGCTTGATTGTATATTTGAATGATAAATTATTATCTATTGTAGTTAAATAGACCCTATACGTCGCATATTAAGCGGATGTTATTTATTAAAAACATATACCGCGATATTCCATCTTGATTAGAATTGGTATTATATATGTACTTGGAGTTGATTTTCCCACATTATATAGAAGATGATACCCTATTGCGCCGCATAATAGCGCATAATATTTTATAAATCCTATATACCGCGATATTCCGTATTGACACGGAATTGGTATTGTGCTAACTTCTGTGGATGCAGGGAAACAGGTTGGAGGAATCCAACTGGATTCCTCACCCGTATTGATTTATTTACAGATATTGTGATATATTCTGTTATCATATGATATATGATGTTTTGGATGCCGTGATTGTTATATTTAGTGTTGTTGCAGCATTGGGCCTATTTTTGGAGTTTTAAAAATTTTAAAGTAACGATTTCAAATTTAAAAGGATTTTTAAAGTGATTTTCGAAAGTATACGTTTTATTTAAATTTTGGAATTGATTCATTTTAAATAAATAAACGTGGTAATTTTGATGTTATAAAATTTATGATTTTTGAGAAAATATAGTTAAAATGTGATTTTTGAAATATGGAGTAATGAATTTTATAAAATAGATTTAATAGAGATTTTTGAAATTATTATAAACGGTTTATATAAAAGATTTATACAATTGATATTTATAAATTAAAATATTGGAATTATAAAACGGGTTTTTATAAGTGATAAAATGAAGTATAAATGGATTTCATAAGTGAATGAAATTTATAGATTTATAAATTATGAAGTTATAAAATGAATAGATTTTTTAAAATAAAAGATTTATAAATAATTAACTTATAGATTGGATTTTGGCGTGTAAATGGGATATGGATAGAATTTGTTAATAAAGTGCTTTTATAAGTTGAAGTTGTTGTAAAATATAAATGGGATTTATAAACATTGTTTTATAAATCCGAAAACGACTTATTTTGATAAGATAATTATTATAGCTTATTAAAGGAGATATATCCATGAATTTTGACGGTGGATAATCCTTTAAATTAAATATGTAGAAGGTTGAATTTGGTTAACGAAGTATATTCACGTTTTCGGACGGTGAATAATATATTAAAGAAATGTTTTAGGGAGTGATCTTTTAAATAGAATTAAAACGATTAGAAGTTGTTTTCAAATGTGTTAAGGATCGAAACCATAGATTTCAACATTCATTGTTGAAATAGACGTTTTCGAGGAATAAAAGGAAATAGTGGACTATAATATTGTTGTTATAGTAAATGATTTTCGAAAGTAAATGTTTTGTATAGTATTGGGATTTATATATCTATCTAAATTTCGAATCCCTATACTAGTGATTTTGGGTTTTTGTAACGATGTTTTACGCAACATTCGTTTTGACTCAAATAAATGTGTTTAAGAGAATATTTTCCTTAAAAGAATAAAATATATACTTAATCGTGTTTTAAGTATATCGAATATTTTCTAAGTATTGAAAATAAATGGATTTGTGAATTACTTATTTTTAAATAAGTATTTGGAAATGTTTTCCAATGTAGAAATTGAAAGGGTTTAGAGAATATATCTGTTCAAAGATAAATTGAAGTGAATATTTGGTAAGTTGTTAATTTATGGAAGATTAATAAAAATAGCCTAGCGATTGTTATGGTGCTGAATATTTGTTGGTTTGTTTTGATAGTTAAATAACTGACTATCGATATTTACCTTTAAATGGGTATTTGTGGTCATTTGCTTGAATTTGAATGCTACACTTATTTTTAAAATATTTCGCTCGTTATTCGGTTTAGCCGGGAGAGGACCTTTGTGTCATAAATCCCATTCCGAATAGTGATACGACGTATATGGATAGCATTGAAGACCGGTGGTGAAGACCGGGTATTTTCGAGAATGAGAGGATAACTCGTTGATTGTCTCTGCACTGAGCCGCGCCGGTATAGAGATTCCCTAAGTGATGGGAAGTCCGATCGGGATTGTGAATACCTGGATTGCAAGGGCTTCTTTGGAAGTGCCTTCGGTTCTGTTCAAACCCAGAATAGACTTGAATGGATTGTATGTCTGACATTACAAATTGATATATAAAGCAGATTTCTTTCAAATACATTTCTGTTGGTGGCGGAGAATTTATTCTCTTAGCTTAACACCCTTCTCGGAGACGTACGAGCTCAGAGGTTTTGTAGTTGAAGGTTATCAGTGATATATTCCCAATTTGGTAATGTGGCATGCTGAGTGCTGCTGATCATTGTTGATCAAAGCATGGCTTTGTAAAAAGCGTAGCTTTGTGGACGAGACTTCATCGAACCTCACACCCCGAAATAGTCAAAATAGGAAAGATGTGGCAAGGTTATTGGGGGTAGCGCCCCTTAGGGTATGTGCATTTCCTTCTGGATAGAAGTGGTATCATGGTATGGAGCCCAGATACTTAACTTATGTTGATATCGCAGATATACATACATATATATATATATATATATATATATATTACTTTGTGATTTGTTGCTGGGGCCCCGGATAAAGGTTGGTTACAACCGGGGGATGGCATACTCGTGTGAGTAGTTACCCAGTTAGGGGTAACCCGGCCTTGTGTTGGCAGAGATCCGGTTAGGTTCTCGGGGCTTCCTTCCAGAGACGTTTCCATATGGCAATGGGAAGTTCCTTGGCCTGACCATTTGTTGAAAATCCAAAGAAACAATACGAGCTCTGTACGGTTTTATAACCTGCCATGGAATGTGACGGTAACCTGCTATTGAACATGGTAGCTATAGTAGGCATACGATATTGGTCGTATGTTTGCTAAGATTTATATTATACTTTCGAAATGTTTTTTTCCTGCACCTTACACTTGTAGTAATAATATCAAAGAAAATTTCTCGCATCGAGCATGTTTGACTATCATAAGAAGAAATCTCCTCCGATTCTGCGTTTGCATTGTGTGTGTGTGCGGGAGGCCTTATGGTAGTCTCATTTTCTAAAAGCATTGCGAATCTATTTAAAATAAATTTCATTGTTTGTTTTTACAGATATAACTGTTTTAATTTCTCACCCCAGTCACATGACTGACTTGGAGTTTATTGTTCTCTTCCTAAACTCTGGGTGCCCACCAATTTCCACACGGGCAGTCTAGAGTCGGGTTATCAGGATATTCAGGAATTCAGGAGTTGCTGTAGAGATTTGGAGGCAAGCTGGATGGCTTGGCATATCAATTAGTATATAGTATTTCTTTTCCGCTTTGTGTTGTTGAAAACTTTGATAATGTAATGTGATGTGATGAAATGTAATGACTGATATAGTTCTTTGTTTTAAAGATATTCATTTATCTATTATATGTTGTTCCGCTGCAATTGTGAGATTCTGATATTGTTTTTGTTGCTTTTTCTTTTTTTTGTTCTTCCTTCTTCTTTCTTCTACCTCTTCTTTAACCCTAACGGTACGGTTTTCCGGCCTTCGATTGCTCGACAGTTGATACAGTGGACGTATTGATGTCGACCTTCGTGGATGAAAAATTGCGTTCGTCACATTTGGTATCAGAGCATATGGTTAATTGACAACGTTGGCTCTCTTGGGAATTACTCATTAGGAATAGAGTCAGTAGTGCTCTACAATGAGTTTGAGTGTATTAATAGATATGAGCGCGTATTTGTTAGTGAATATAAATTGTTTCATATTGTGATGATTGGTTTGTTGAGTGGTATATGGATTCTGGTCAATACGAGTAATTAACGTTGTTGATAGGGATCTCTAAACACTTGTATAGAACAATTTGACACGATATCATTTTAAAATAGGGTGAATGAAACAATTTTACCTCGATTTTATTTTATATATAAAGGAATAATTTTTCAGAATTATTAAAGTGTATATAAATCGATGGTTTGGTTGTTGAAAATGTAAGAATATATATAAGTCAATTAAAGGATGTTTGAATAATCTAAATAAAAACAATTGTAAAAGAATAAATTGTATAAGCGAAGAATTATAAGTATGGGATTATAATTAATATGATTTACAATTGTGAAATGGTCTTATATAAGTAAAGAGAAAATAGTGAAATTATATAAGTAAAAGATTTGTAAATGTGATTTGTAATTTGAAGTAAAACTCCGGAGGAATATTTGGAAATGTTATGAAAGGGTTTGCAATTTGGAAAAGATTAAATTCCTTTTTAAGTTTGAAAATGATTTTCAAAGGCTTTAGAAAAGTGTTCTGAAGGAAAGAAAGCAGTAAACTCTTTTCGGTCGCTAGAAAATAATTCCGATAATGATCGCGACATCATCGGTGTGCATTTTCGGGTTTTCCAAAAGAGGGATTGCTGCCAAGTTGTTTTAAATGGAAGTTGTTTGGAAAATTTGGCTTTGGGTTTTGAAATTCAAAGGATAATTGAATTGGTTTAAAAAAATGGTTTTGAAAGATCGAAAAGACTCTGGCATGTTATATAAAATGATTGGAATACAATTATTAAGTTGGAAAATAAATTGTGAATGAATAAATAAAAATTTCAAGTGCAAGGAAATGAAATTAAAATCCAAGTTGTAATTATTGAATATAAGTAATCAAGTTTTGAACTTATGATATGAGATAATAAATTTAGCTTTGGTGAAGTTAAAGGATTTGGGTTAGTGTAGTAAATATATGGTGTGAAATTTAACTAAAGGAAAGTTAAATAAATTGATTTGGATTAGATAAGCTATCAAAATGGAAATTAAACTGAAGTGATTATATGAAATTTAAGTTAAGTTAAACAAATGATGTTGGAAATGGAATATAACTTGAGTAATGTTGAATGAAGTTGATTTTGGTATGGAAGTAACATAATAAAGTGAATTAAATGGATGGGAACTTGAGTTTTATAAATGAAATTCAACTTTATTTGTTAAATGAATTAGCAATTGAATTAATGAATGAATTTAATGTAAATGAATTGATATGGAATAGTGGATGTAGTTGTTAATTCATTTAAAAGCTAATGAAATCGAGGATTGAATAATTTAATTAAAGTCAATTAAAAGTGTTGAACCAAATTGAATGAATGTAAGCAAAGAAAATGAATTTGGTTGTATTGAATATACGTTGATTGTTAGATGATGGTTGGTTGATTCTATAGAAATCCATATGAAATTGAATTAATGAATTTGAAAGCTAAAGTAATTGAAATCAAATTGGAAGTTAAGTGAATCTTAAAATAGAATTGAATTTGATTTGGAAGTGAACTAACTTGAATATAAATTAGTGAATGCAAACTAATTGAATATGAATAAATGAATGTTAGTAAAAACATCCAACGTTAATGAATCAAATGTGATTGCATGAAAAACCAATTCATTGAATATTAATGAGAAGTGAATGTATATTGATTTGGTTATGGATGTTAGTTGGATGACAGTTGGTTGATGGTTGAATTTATTGCTTTGGATTGCATTTGCTATATTGGCACATATTTTTGTTTCTTCTGACATATGTTATATATCGATATTACTTTCATATACACATGTTTCTCATGATTTGTTGAGTGTTTAGTAGGTGCGTACGGCGCTTGCTTCGCATTTGGAGCTCGCTTTCGCGCTATATTAGCCGTATATGCTCGCTAATAATATATAAGGTACATATCTCGGATTACATATCGTACTTTTACACTTTTTTTCCCTGGGGGATGCCTCACAATTTGATGAGATGTATATTTTTGATATATATATTGCCATCTTTTTTCGGATCGAACCGCGCAAAGGAGACTATGGCGAATTTTTCTGAAAATTTAAGGCATTAGAATATTTTTGAGAAAATTGGAAATTTTTGAGAAAATAACTAAGTATGATTTGAAAACTTAGTAAAGTTTTTATAAGAAGTTTAACTATTGGATTTTGAAAAAGTTAAACACTTAAGTGAATTTTAAATTTAAATTTGAACAAATGGTTTTGAAAAATTTAATGGATTCTGTAACTTTTTCTTACTTGGTAATCTCGAGGACGAAATTCTTTTAAGGGGGAAGTTTGTAACGACCCAGAATTTCTATCAATTGAAATTCATATATCTAATTGATTTTAAACATTAACAAGTAAAATTTGTAGGTCGAATAAATTAAATTTTGAATATCTAGATTTAATTGGATAATTAAATCGATAATTTAATATGTGAAATTACAGAAATAATTGGAAATTGGGTTTAATGTGATTAAAATTGATTCGAAAAGTTATTCATATCATATAGAAGTTAGAATGATGTTATGGAACTTTTAAAATTGAATTAAAAGTTAATTTGTGAAAATTGAATATTTTAATATTTAATTGACGAGTTAAAATGGCCATTTTTCAAAAAGTCTCGGATTTCGACAAAACTAGTTTCATCGAATCCGTAATGTTGTATTATTGTATGGTTTCAAATTTCGTGTCATTCAGACTTACGGTTTGTCCGAGGCAAGCTAAAACGCATAGAAATCGATTCAAGTGAATTTTGAATTTAAATAGTTGATTCAAAAACTTATCTTTCAAATATGATCGAATTGGCTCCCGATATATATTCCATTGCATTCAGAATGGGGGTAAAACATTATAAACGCTAGGCGGCACGCTTCGTTTGGAGTTCGGAAACATTTCGGGTGAATAGTGCACGGAAATTTTCTATAAAAGGACCTCAATATTTCATTTTTACAGAAACCCCAATATCTCTAACCCTAGCCGCCACTTATTTCATTAATGGCTGAGAATTTCGATCATTCCTCTTCTATTATCTTCCAATCCACACCTTAATTCAAGAAATCTCCAACTACAAACTTGTAGAGCTAGGTGAGATCTAGCTATCCAATGATTAAGATCGTAATTAACGAAGTAGATTGACGGTAATTCGAGCACGAAGGCACGACAGTTGTATACGCTTTTCGAGGCTTGTGGTTGACCGAGCTCGACCGGATTTGGGTCGTAGGTAGATTAGAGGCGCGCACGCGTGATGGAGGTAGTTGATCGTCTTCAAAGTCGACGATGGTGGCCAGAAAATTTCGAGATGGAGGCGGCTATATGGGTTTCTTGCGTATGAACTACCTGTAGATGGAAGAGAGGGGGGGGGGGGACGGCCCTGATGTGGTTTCAAGAAATGGACGGCTCTGATATGATTTAGATTTAAAAAAAAAGTTGTATATTATTTATATTTAAATTCGTGTAAACTTTAAAACACTATAACTTTGTCATACGAGGTCCGTTTTGGACGAAACGAATTGTGTTGGAATTGTATTGTCGAACACTACGCGATGGATCTAGATTGGAGATGATTGGAGCTAGTGAAAATTTTGAATAAAATTAAACGCACGTTTAATTTTATTCGAAATAAAACACTGAAACCGCTATTGGAATCTGGTGAGAACTTCTCACTCAATCGAAATTGTTTCGATTTAAATTTTGAATAGTTAAATTTAAAATTGCTTGATTGTATGTTTGAATGATAAATTATTATCTGTTGTAGTTAAATAGACCCTATACGCCGTACATTAAGCGGATGTTATTTATTAAAAACATATACCGCGATATTCCATCTTGATTGGAATTGGTATTATATATGTACTTGGAGTTGATTTTCCCGCATTATATAGAGGATGAGACCCTATTGCGCTGCATAATAGCGGATAATATTTTATAAATCCTATATACCGCGATATTACGTATTGACACGGAATTGGTATTGTGCTAACATCTGTGGATGCAGGGAAACAGGTTGGAGGGATCCAACTGGATTCCTCACCCATACTGATTTATTTACAGATATTGTGATATATTCTGGTATCATATGATATATGATGTTTTGGATGACGTGATTGTTATATTTAGTGCTGTTGCAACATTGGGCCTATTTTTGGAGTTTTAAAAATTTTAAAGTAACGATTTCAAATTTAAAAGGATTTTTAAAGTGATTTTCGAAAGTATACGTTTTATTTAAATTTCGAAATTGATTCGTTTTAAATAAATAAACGTGGTAATTTTATTGTTATAAAATTTATGATTTTTGAGAAAATATAGTTAAAATGTGATTTTTGAAATATGGAGTAATGAATTTTATAAAATAGATTTAATAGAGATTTTTGAAATTATTATAAACGGTTTATATAAAAGATTTATAAAATTGATATTTATAAATTAAAATATTGGAATTATAAAACGCGTTTTTATAAGTGATAAAATGAAGTATAAATGGATTTCATAAGTGAATGAAATTTATAGATTTATAAATTGTGAAGTTATAAAATGAATAGATTTTGTAAAATAAAAGATTTATAAATAATTAACTTATAAATTGGATTTTGGCGTGTAAATGGGATATGGATAGAATTTGTTAATAAAGTGCTTTTATAAGTTGAAGTTGTTATAAAATATAAATGGGATTGATAAACATTGTTTTATAAATCCGAAAATGACTTATTTTGATAAGATAATTATTATATCTTATTAAAGGAGATATATCCAAGATTTTTGACGGTGGATAATCCTTTAAATTAAATATGTAGAAGGTTGAATTTGGTTAACGAAGTATATTCACGTTTTTGGACGGTGAATAATATATTAAAGAAATGTTTTAGGGAGTGATCTTAAATGTGTTAAGGATCGAAACCATAGATTTCAACATTCATTGTTGAAATAGACGTTTTTGAGGAATAAAAGGAAATAGTGGACTATAACACTGTTGTTATAGTAAATGATTTTCGAAAGGAAATGTTTTGTATAGTATTGGGATTTATATATCTATCTAAATTTCGAATCCCTATACTAGTTATTTTGGGTTGTCGTAACGATGTTTTACGCAACATTCGTTTTGACTCAAATAAATGTGTTTAAGAGAATATTTTCCTTAAAAGAATAAAATATATACTTAATCGTGTTTTAAGTATATCGAATATTTTCTAAGTATTGAAAATAAATGGATTTGTGAATTACTTATTGTTAAATAAGTATTTGGAAATGTTTTCTAATGTAGAAATTGAAAGGGTTTAGAGAATATATTTGTTCAAAGATAAATTGAAGTGAATATTTGGCAAGTTGTTAATTTATGGAAGATTAATAAAAATGGCCTAGCGATTGTTATGCTGTTGAATATTTGTTGGTTTGCTTTAATAGTTAAATAAACGACTATCGATATTTACCTTTAAATCGGTATTTGTGGTCATTTGCTTGAATTTGAATGCTACACTTATTTTTAAAATACTTCGCTCGTTGTTCGGTTTAGCTAGGAGAGGACCTTTGTGTCATAAATCCCATTCCGAATAGTGATACGACGTATATGGATAGCATTGAAGACCGATGGTGAAGACCGGGTATTTTCGAGAACGAGAGGATAACTCGTTGATTGTCTCTGCACTGAGTCGCGCCGGTATAGAGATTCCCTAAGTGATGGGAAGTCCGATCGGGATTGTGAATACCCGGATTGCAAGGGCTTCTTTGGAAGTGCCTTTGATTCTGTTCGAACCCAGAATAGACTTGAATGGATTATATGTCTGACATTACAAATTGAGATATAAAGCAGATTTCTTTCAAGTACATTTCTGTTGGTGGCAGAGTATTTATTCTCTTAGCTTAACACCCTTCTCTGAGACGTACGAGCTCAGAGGTTTTGTAGGTGAAGGTTATCAGTGATATATTCCCAATTTGGTAATGGGGCATGCTGAGTGCTGCTGATCATTGTTGATCAAAGCATGGCTTTGTAAAAAGAGTAGCTTTGTGGACGAGACTTCATCGAACCTCACACCCCGAAATGGTCAAAACAGGAAAGATGCGGCAAGGTTATTGGGGGTAGCGCCCCTTAGGGTATGTGCATTTCCTTCTGGATAAAAGTGGTATCATGGTATAGAGCCCAGATACTTAACTTATGTTGATATCGCAGATATATATATATATACATATATATATATATATATTACTTTGTGATTTGTTGCGGGGGCCCCGGATAAAGGTTGGTTACAACCGGGAGATGGCATACTCGTGTCAGTAGTTACGCGGTTAGGGGTAACCCGGCCTTGTGTTAGCAGAGATCCGGTTAGGTTCTCGGGGCGTCCTTCCAGAGACGTTTCCATATGGAAATGGGAAGTTCCTTGGCCTGACCATTTGTTGGAAGTCCAAAGAAACAGTACGAGCTCTGTACGGTTTTAGTTGTATAACCTGCCATGGAATGTGGTGGTAACCTGCTATTGAACATGGTAGCTATAGTAGGCATACGATACTGGTCGTATGTTGGCTAAGATTTATATTATACTTTCGAAATGTTTTTTTTCCTACACCTTACACTTATAGTAATAATATCAAAGAAAATTTCTCGTATCGAGCATGTTTGACTATCTTAAGGAGAAATCTCCTCTGATTCTGCGTTTGCATTGTGTGTGTGTGCGGGAGGCCTTATGGTAGTCTCATTTTCTAAAAGCATTGCGAATCTATTTAAAATAAATTTCTTTGTTTGTTTTTGAAGATATAAATGTTTTAAGTTCTCACCCCAGTCACATGACTGACTTGGAGTTTATTGTTCTCATCCTAAACTCTGGGTTCCCACCAATTTCCACATGGGCAGTCTAGAGTCAGGTTATCAGGATATTCAGGAATTTAGGAGTTGCTGTAGAGATTTGAAGGCAAGCTGGATGGCTTGGCGTATCAATTAGTATATAGTATTTCTTTTCCACTATGTGTTGTTGAAAACTCTGATAATGTAATGTAATGTGATGAAATGTAATAACCGATATAGTTCTTTGTTTTAAAGATATTCGTTTATCTATTATATGTTGTTCCGCTGCGATTGTGAGATTCTGATATTGGTTCTGCTGCTTTTTCTTTTTTTCTTTCTTCCTTCTTCTATCTTCTACCTCTTCTTTAACCCTAACGGTACGGTTTTCTAGCCTTCGATTGCTCGGCAGTTGATACAGTGGACGTATTGATGTCGACCTTCGTGGACGAAAAACCGCGTTCGTCACAATTTAGACACAGACTCATCCTCAAGCGATGATGATCAAAAGACGGAAAATTCAAATATGTGCTTTATGGCTATTCATGGTTCCGATGATCTCGAAGATACGAATCTAGAAAAAGACGGAAAATTCTCTGACCTATATCGACAAGGCCCTACCCATGATGTCGACATCCCTGTCAGAAATTTGAAATTCAAATTTGGCTTCAAATCTTTGAATTTCCCTTCACCTTTTTACCAAACCCAATGTTCTGGAAAGGTACCTCTTAACCAGAGAACATGTCTATTGAATATCTATTTATTTCCATTATCTTATCATACATTTTCACTTTCATTTTAAAATTCAAACTCTCTTTCACTCTTTCAAACTTTCTACTCTCTTCAAAAATGGCTTCTTTAAGCACTCCATCCACAATGAGGCTGTATAAAACCATTCAAGAGTATCTCTATAATGATCCGGAAGTAATCAAGGCTTATATAAGCTATGCTAATTTCAGAAAAGTTCATATGGGAAAGTTTGCTATCTTCAGAGATTTCTCTACATATAAAATCAATAATCTTCTTGAAGAGAATCATATCCTTAGTCTTTTTGACAATTCTCAAAATGATTTTGTTCGTTACCCTAATCTTGTTAAAATGTTTTATGTGAATTTGAATAGCGGTTTTTATGAAGGAAATGAAGATGAAATTTGGAGTAGTGTTAAAGGCACCAAAATTGTTTTAAATTGTGAAATTTTGGACAACATTCTCAATTGTAAGAATTTGAGAATAGATCTTTCTACTTTTTGATGAACATGATCGTGAGACATTTCATTACATTTTTGAAGGAGATGACAACTTTGAATTTAAAAATCATAACTTTTGTCCGAAAGCACGTATTGTCAATATTCTTTTCCAACATAGTATCACTCCTAGATCGTAAAATTTCAATAATACAACTTTAAAAGTTTGTAAAGCTCTTTTTTCTATCTTTTGTCATCATGACATTAATTGGGCACAAGTTATTATGGATGAACTTCATCCTAAGAATTTAGAAATGGGTGAGAATACCTTGTATCATGGAATCTATCTCACTTGGATTTTTAATTATTTTGGCGTTGATTACAAAAGGGAAGAATTTGTTTCAAGAAAAGTGTTTAATCATGCTAAAATTTCTCCCATGAAAATTGCTTTCATATTTCAACAATATAAATCTCTTGCCGAAAAGAATGAAAGATTGGCACATGAAGATATGGAGAAAGAAGATGAAGAAGAAGAAGAAGGAGAGAAATGGAAATTGAAGAAGATAATGAAGAAACCTTATTAGAAAGTATTGAATATCCTGTTAGGAACTGAGTTGATGATGTTTTGATGACAACAACCTTATATAGTTACTATACTTTACTTTATAAAATATATACTAACATTTTCATATAGATAGATATATATATATATGTATATAGGAAGTATATGCAGGTATTATCGAAGACTGATCAGTATAAAGACTCAAGCATCAAGATGAAGATTAGAGATTCAATATTCAAGACTCTAGAGAATCAAGATTTCAAGATCTCAAGATAAGTGTCTAGTATTTTGTTAAAACTTCATAATAGCACTCTCATCTTTCTTCCAATTTTCTTTTGGGATGGAACCCAATTTCTATTGAAACCAGTGGCTTACAAACCCACGACAAGTAGCTTACAAACCTACGACAAGTCGCTTACAAACCAACGAAAATCAAAATCATTTAAACTACTTTGTACAAGTTCTCGAGTCCTATGGAGGAGCTCTGTAGGAAGGTTCTTGCAATTTCAGTTTGAATAGATTTTTCAAAATGTTTTAAAATCTGTTTTAGCTTTCAAAATCATGTTTTCAAAAATGTTTTCAAACTTTGTTTTAGCCTTAAAATATTCCTCCATTCTGATTTTTAAAACTTCTATTTTTAAAACATCAAACTTATTCTGATTTTAAATATTACTTATATAATTGACGGTCTATATCAATTATATATATATATTTAAAATAATGTTTTATATTCATTCTCTATCTCAAAATATTGTTTAAACACTTTATTTTGCTTCAGAGAAGTTTCAACTTGTTTTAAATTCAATTGCTTTTACAAAACAACATCTCTACAATTTTGAACTGAGGGATGTCGACATATGGGGATACCCCATGTCGACATGGTGACAGTTGGATTCAAAATTCAAATTTCAAAAGAAGTGTCCATTCGTTCAAAAACCTTTCGCCAATGGTTATGACTGTTGTGCATCTATATAAAGGCTTCCAAAACGAATTTTTTAACAACTACTTTCTTATTTTTCTTCACTCTTTCTTCTCCACCATTCCATATCCATAAAACTTCATATTTTCAAGATCGTGCCATCATTCTGCCAAATTCTCAATAGGAAATCATTTAGATACTCTCTCTATTTGATTCTCCATCATTCTACTAAAGATCAAAGTGCTATTCATAGTTATAGGATTAATTTGTATTCAAAAAGTCCATGGAGTCTATTCATTCAAAAGGATTGTTATTAGAAAGTATTAGGGTGATCTTGTGTCCCGTAAATCAAGAGAGTTTACCCCAGACTCAGAGTTAGGAGGGTTCCTCAAGGCCTTAGAAATTGAGGGTTGTAATTTGGATATTGGCTTATAAAAATCTGTACAAGGATATTGCCTTGGTGCAGGACTGGATGTAGGAGGATTCCGAACCAGTATAAAATCCGGTGTGTTCTTTCCTTTTACTTGCTTTACTTTACTATTTGCATTTGTTATATGTTCTGTGATCACTCTGTGTTAGAATTCTGTTTAGATTTGTGTTGAAAGTTTTAATTTAGTCATATAGTTCATATATTCTTTAAAACACTATTCACCCCCCCCCCCCTCTAGTGTTATTTTTGCCTTAAGATCCTTAATCCGCATCCCCAACAATTGGTATCGGAGCATTGGTTTTCATTATTTTCATAATCTGAAATTTTGAAAAGTTTTAATGGCACAACACACTAATAATGTCACTCCTGTCACCACTACTTCTGTCAACACAAGCACTAACACTAGTTCATTTGTAGAGGGTCAGTCTATTGTCAGACCACCACTTTTTAATGACATTAATTATGCATATTGGGCATGTAGGATGAAAATTTATTTACAATCCATAAGTTTAGATACTTGGAATATGACACAAATTGAATATGTTGAACCAACTACAAATTTTTCCCAGTGGACTACTGAGCAAAAGACAGTTGCACAAAACAATTCTAAAGCTATGAATATACTATTTTGTTCACTAGATAGGAATGAGTTTAATAGAGTCTCTGTTTGTAAGTCTGCATTTGAAATCTGGAAAACTTTGCAAGTAACTCATGAAGGAACAAGCAAAGTTAAACAGACTAAAACTTCCATATTAACTAACCAGTTTCAATTGTTTAAAATGCATGAAAATGAGTCTATTTCCGACATGTATTGTCGATTTCAAGACATTGTACACTCGTTGATTGCTTTAGGAAAGGGTTTCTCAAAAGAAGATCAAATCAGAAAAATACTCAATTCACTCACTCCAAAATGGGATCAAAAGACACTTACCATTGAAGAGGCAAATGATGTTAGTCAAATGAAGATCGAAGAGTTAATCGGTAATCTAATGTCTTATGAAGTTCAACTATAAGGGAGAAAAGAATCTAAGGCAACGGAAAAGAAATCGATCGCATTCAAAGCAACAACTGGAGATTCAGAACAAGAGAGTGATGAAGAAATTGCTTTCATGACCAGAAATTTCAGGAAATTTCTGAAGTATAGAAAGATGAATAACTTTAAAAGAAATGATCAAAGAAATTCCAAAAATACTTCGGAGAACAACAACAACAACTACTACTACTACTACTACAACAACAATAATGGTGATAGATGCTATAACTGCAACAAAACAGGGCACTACAAGATGGATGGTCCATATCCAGACAAACAGACATTTCAACCAAACAACAAGCAACCAAAGAAAAGAAAGAAGGCATATGCAGCAACTCTTGACGATTCAGATTCATCCAGTGATGACGAGAAGAAAACTGATAATTCAAATCTGTGCTTCATGGCTATTCTCGAATCAGAAGACGATCGGAGTTTGGATCTAAAAATAGGTACACATTTATTTTAATTTTATTTTATGCTTGCTTGCTTTGATTTTGTTTGCAATTTCTTGAATTCTTAAATTTAAAATCACCCTTTGAAATTTGAATTTTTAAATTCAAAATAATATTATTCTAATAATATTTTAAATATTAAAATATTTTAATATTATTATATCTAATATTATTACTAAATTAAATATAGATATAGAATATAGATTAGTTTTCTTAGGACTTTAGGAATTTATTAGATTTTAGAAATAGACACCTCCTTTCAAATTCAACAGGCACATGTCGACATGCCATGATACCCCATGTCGACATGCCTCTCAGAAATTTGATTTCAAAATTTGAATTCAAATTTTTGAATTTTCCTCCACCTTTTCACTTACTTCAAAATTCTGAAAAGACACCTCTTGACCAGAGAACATGACTTTAGAGAATCTCTTTAATATACTTCTCTTATCATCTCTTTTCACTTTATTCTCATAATTCAAACTTTCTTCATTATCTTCTACTCCTCTCAACCACTCATCAATGGCTTCCTCAAGTAACCCATCAACTATAAGGCTGCCCAAATCCATCAAAAATGATCTTTTCAATGACCCGGAGGCTATCAAAGCTTACATAAACTATGTAAACTATGGTAAAGTCAATACGGGAAAATTTGCCATTTTTGATGATTTTTCTTCTTATGAAATCGATCAACTTTTTGAAGAAAACTCCATTCTTAGCTTGATTGATAACAAGCAAAATGATTTTGTTTGTTATCCAAACCTTGTCAAAATGTTTTATGCAAACTAAATCGTGGATTTTATAATGGAAATGAAGATCAAATTTGGAGTAGTGTTAAAGGAACACTTATTGTTTTGGATTCCGATACTTTGGGTTGCAAATTTACCGGTATGAATCTCTCGGAATTTCAAATCAATGAAACCGATCGAGAGACTTTTCATCACATTTTTGAAAGCGATGACCACATGGATTTTAAGAATCGCTTTTTCCGCCCAAAAGCAAGAATTGTCAACCTTCTTATTCAACACACAATTATTCCTAGGTCGGGAAACTACAATAATCCCACCTCAAAAGTGTGTAAAGCTCTTTTTGCTATTTTTGGAAAATATGATATTAATTTGGCACAAACTATTTTGGATGAGTTAAGACCCAAAAATTTTAACATGGGAGAAAACACTCTTTATCATGGAATTTACCTTACTCGGATTTTCAATTATTTTGGTGTGGATGTTAAAAAGGAAGAGTTTGTAAGTAGAAAAGTGTTCAATCATGGGAACATTTCTCTTATGAAAATCCCACTCATGTTTCAACCATATGAAACACTTGCCGAAAAGGAAGAGAGACTAGCTCATGAAGAGATGGAAGAAGAGGAAGAAGAAGAGGAAGAAGAAGGGGAAGGAATGGAAATTGAAGAAGAAGAAGAGGAAGATGAAGAAACATCTTTGGAAAGTATAGAGTATCCACATACCCCCGCCAATCCGTCCAACAAAACCATACTCAAGAACCAAAAGATACTTGCCCAAAACCAAAAGGTTCTTAAGAGATCTATTAGCAAGAAAATGGATAAAATCTCCACCAAGATCGACAAGTTCTTTGGGAAGATAGGCAGGAAACTTGGCTTGTCTTCATCATCATCTTCATCAAACTAATCCTAGCTATTATCTCTCTAGCTATCGTTTATCTATCTTTGTATTTTCTACTTTTTTAGTTAAGATTATGTAATGTTAACTAATATAAGTAATGCTATCTCATTCTCTATTTTCCAGCTTTATATATCTCTGTTAGTTATTTATTTTAAGTTTATATAGGTCCACAAGTACAAAAATAAACTTAGAAATCAAAAATAACTCAACTTGGTCATTCTGTCTAGACCATGTCGACGTGCCCCATCCCCCTATGTCGACATATAACAGTCAGAAAGTAGTTACAATCTCTAATTTCAAATTCTTGTAACTACCAAGTGACAATTCATTTTGAATGGCCAATAACTCCTATAAATACCTATTTCTTCCAGAAAAACTTCTCTACCTCCATTTCTATTCATCTCCTCTCATACTTCAACTTATTTCTTAAATTATGGCTTCTCCAATTAAGAATTTAAGTGAAAATCTTGAAGAAACTCTTACTTCTTTCAAGAATATTCATTCTTTTATACTTAGAAATCAAAGGCACTTAGAATTAAGCCAAATGCAGATGATCAAAGAGTAAGAGAAACACTTCGACGCACTTCGTTGGATGATCTCAAGCCATAGCAAAGACGAACCCGAAGCAAATCCACCAGTCACTCTCGACAAAGATAATTGGGATGTTATCAAAACTGATCCTATCTTTGGAGAAGATGGATGGGTGAAAGTCCCAAGGAATGTCTGATCATTATGTATGTATGTTTGTTTGTTTGATTTGATTTGATTTAGATTTGATTAGGATTTGATTGAATTGTTTACTTAAGTTTGATTTGGATTTGGTTTGTATACAACTTAATATACTATACATGATTGGTTTGCTATGTATGATATTGATTTGATTGTCAAGTTACACTTATATATATGCACACACACTTGATCACTTACACGTTCACTTTACACTTTTATTCTATATATACTTTAGAACAGGTAAATCTTTTATTCCTTTTTGTTGATGACAAAGGGGGAGAAAGTTATAAAAATATATGTGCTTGGTGTAAGGGGGAGTCATGGAATAAAGGGGAGTTGTAGTTTTAAGAAGAAGTCACGGAGTAAGGGGGAGTTATGGGGAGTTATGGTATGGTAAGAATATTTTATAAATAAAGGTTGTCATCATCAAAAAGGGGGAGATTGTTAGGAACTGAGTTGATGATGTTTTGATGACAACAACCTTATATAGTTATTATACTTTACTTTATAAAATATATACTAACATTTACATATAGATATATATATATATATATATATATGTATGTATATAGGAAGTATATGCAGGTATTATCGAAGACTGATCAGTATAAAGACTCAAGCATCAAGATGAAGATTAGAGATTCAAGATTCAAGACTCTAGAGAATCAAGATTTCAAGATCTCAAGATAAGTGTCTAGTATTTTGTTAAAACTTCATAATAGCACTCTCATCTTTCTTCCAATTTTCTTTTGGGATGGAACCCAATTTCTATCGAAACCAGTGGCTTACAAACCCACGACAAGTAGCTTACAAACCTACGACAAGTGGCTTACAAACCCATGAAAATCAAAATCATTTAAACTACTTTATACAAGTTCTCGAGTCCTATGGAGGAGCTTTGTAGGAAGGTTCTTGCAATTTCAGTTTGAATAGATTTTTCAAAATGTTTTTAAATCTGTTTTTCAAAATGTTTTAGCTTTCAAAATCATGTTTTCGAAAATGTTTTCAAACTTTGTTTTAGCCTTAAAATATTCCTCCATTCTGATTTTAAAAACTTCTATTAAACATCAAAACTTATTCTGATTTTAAATATTACTTATATAATTGACGGTCTGTATCAATTATATATATATATATATTTAAAATAATGTTTTATATTCATTCTCTATCTCAAAATATTGTTTAAACACTTTATTTTGCTTCAGAGAAGTTTCAACTTGTTTTAAATTCAATTGCTTTTACAAAACAACATCTCTACAATTTTGAACTGCGGGATGTCGACATATGGGGATACCCCATGTCGACATGATGACAGTTGGATTTAAAATTCAAATTTCAAAAGAAGTGTCCATTCGTTCAAAAACCTTTCGCCAATGGTTATGACTGTTGTGCATCTATATAAAGGCTTCCAAAACGAATTTTTTAACAACTACTTTCTTATTTTTCTTCACTCTTTCTTCTCCACCATTCCATATCCATAAAACTTTATATTTTCAAGATCGTGCCATCATTCTGCCAAATTCTCAATAGGAAATCATTTAGATACTCTCTCTATTTGATTCTCCATCATTCTACTAAAGATCAAAGTGCTATTCAGAGTCATAGGATTAATTTGTATTCAAAAGTCCATCGAGTCTATTCATTCAAAAGGATTGTTATTAGAAAGTATTAGGGTGATCTTGTGTCCCGTAAATCAAGAGAGTTTACCCCATACTCGGAGGTAGGAGGGTTCCTTAAGGCCTTAGAAATTGAGGGTTGTAATTTGGATATTGGCTTATAAAAATCTGTACAAGGATATTGCCTTGGTGCAGGACTGAAAGTAGGAGATTCCGAACCAGTATAAAATCCGGTGTGTTCTTTCCTTTTACTTGCTTTACTTTACTATTTGCATTTGTTATATGTTCTGTGATCACTCTGTGTTAGAATTCTATTTAGATTTGTGTTGAAAGTTTTAATTTAGTCATATAGTTCATATATTCTTTAAAACACTATTCACCACCCCTCCCTCTAGTGTTATTTCTGCCTTAAGATCCTTAATCCGCATCCCCAACATATCCTACCAACACTAACAATCCTTCCAACAAAACTCTTCTCAAAAATCAAAAGATTATAGAAAAATCAACGGATTCTCAAAAGATCCGTTAGTAAGAAATTGGATAAAATGTCCACTAATATGAACAAATTCTTTGCTAAAGTTGATCGGAAACTTGGCTTATCATCATCCTCCTCATTCTCTAGCACATTCTAAGAAGTAGGTTGTGATGTATTAGTTTGTTTTGTGTGAGCTTGTATTGTTCTTTTTATAATATTATGTAGTATCTTATGTATCATCTCGTCTATTTATAAAAATCATCTATCTTATGTTTTTCTATCTTATCGTGTCTCTGGAATAAATGCTAGTATAGTACATAAGTTTACATACATACATACTTATTCACAAAATAAATAAGACATATAAATTAATAGACCCATGTCGACAAGCCTCTCCCCCCATGTCGACATATAACCGTCAAATTTGGTTATTTTTAAAATTTTGAAATTAAAATAACTAACTCATATTTATTCATTTTAAACGAATTTCTGCCTACTTAAACACCCGTTTCTTCTAGAAATTTGTAATCTTTTTATTTATGCTTGTCACTATTTGCATCTCTTCACTACTTATAAAAAATGGCTTCCTCTTCTCAAAATCTAAGTGATAATTTTGAAGAAACTCTCAATTCATTCAAGAATATACTTACTTTTATTCTCCACAATCAAAGGCACTTAGAACTAAGTCAAATGCAGATGATAAAAGAACAAGAGAAGCATTTTGATGCCCTCCATTGGATGATTTCTGCCCTCAACAAAGATGATCTCGATGCAAATCCTGTAGGAACTTTAATTCAAGACAGTGAAGATTGGGAAGTTATTAAAAAGGATGATATCTTTGGAGAAGAAGGATGAGTTGAAGTTCCTAGAAGTATTTGATCTCTTTATGGTTTGAATTGCTTGTTTTTGAATTGTGTGATTTGATTTGCTTTGATTTGATTAGAATAGATTTGATTTGAATGTATTGTATAACATTACATGAAACATAGTATATATTTATTGGGTTTAAACTTTCATATTTGTCATGTCGGGAGTTATATTAGTTTAGGATAAATTTTTGTGATGACAAAGGGGGAGAAATATAAAATAGAGTAGTTAGAGTAGTTGGGCTTAGATTAAGGGGGAGTTATAGTGAAGGTGAAGTACATTTTATAAACATAGGTTGTCGTCAACAAAAAGGGAAAGATTGTTAGTCCTTGAGATGATAGTTTTGATGACAACAACCTTAGGACTTGTTATAAAATATAAATACTAACATTATAGTTTAGATATATATATATATATATATATGCAGGATACAAATATGAGGTACAAGAATGAAGACTGTACAATATAGAGATTCAAGACTGAAGATATCAAGATTAAAGACTCATGAGTATCAAGATATCAAAAGTTTAAGATTTTAATAGTGCAAGATAAGTCTAGAATTATGTTAAAACTTCTTGAAAGCACTTACATCTTCATTCGAAACTTATTCTTGGAATGGAGTCCACTTCGAGCCTGTTAAAGGGATGGAACCCTAGTGGGATGGAACCCACAACAATATCTAGTGGAACATATAGTGGTCCTATTTTGATATCCACTAATTTTATAAAAATGCTTTTCAAAAATATATATCTCTTGTTCTTAAAAAAATGTTTTCAAAACTTTCTTTTAAAAAAGACATCTCTCTTGGTTTTAAATATTTTAGCCTCAAAACTATTTTTATCATTTTAATATTTTGATTTCAAAATTATCCTTGCTTTTAAACAATCTCTTGTTTTAAATATTTAGCTTTAAAATATTTATATAAAGCGAATTTAAATCACTTTATATATTAAGATTATATATTAAAAATTACTTTCTAAACTCTTTTATATGTTTAAACTATATTCAAATATATTTACAAAGTTTAGAAATTGTTTTGACAAATTATAGGAACCAATTTTAATAAGAAAATCAAAAACATCAATTTTGCCTTGAGCATGTCGACATCCCTCAACCACCATGTTGACAAGATGTCCGTTATTTTCAAATTTCAATTTTCAAAAGAAGTGTCTATTCGTCGTATCCTTTCACGAAGAGATATGGCTATTGCTCTACTATAAATACCAGTAATTCTAAATGAATTTTTTTACCAGATTTCATTTATTTTCTCTCCTCTTCATCTTCCACTTTATTCTAAATAATCCTAAACTATACTCTGCTGAAATACCAAGTGAATCAAACTTGATTATCTCTTGTTTGATTCTCTTTCACTCTCTCCATAAGATCTTAGTGCTATTCAGAGTTATAGAATCTTTTGTAAATCAAACTGTTAAGTAAAAGGTGCGGTTGAGCCTTGAAATTAATTAGGTGTGATTGTAGCACTGAATAATCAATTAAGTGATCTTGTAGCCTGGTTAAATCAAGAGAGTTTGCCCTGGACTCGAATACAGGAGGGTGTATCTCGTAGCCTTGAAACCAAGGGTGCAATCTGGGAGATTATTTTGATAAGAAATTTGTACGATTGTACGGGCCAAGATGTAGGGTAACTCCGAACCAGTATAAAATCCTGGTGCGTTCTTTCCTTTATTGCTTTTATTTAGTATTTGCATCTGTGTCTGGTTCGGTAATTATATCTCTGTCTGTGAATTGCATTTGTTGGTGATTTTATTAGATATGTTTAAAAAAGATTTAGAAAATCCACAAAACACTATTCACCCCTCCCCCTCTAGTGTTATTCCAGCCTTAAGATCCGTAATCCGCATTTCTCACACAAGTATCATAAATCGCATTAGAAAAACCAAGGACAATGCATGTAATGGGTGATGATTGAGTAGTTGGTTGTAGTACTTGGATGAAACATTTATTTTGTTCTTCTATCCTTAGAGATTTCGGGGACGAGATCCTCTAAAGAAGGGAGAATGTAACAACCCAAAATTTAAGGAGAAAATAATAAATAATTACAAGTGAAAAGAAATAGTGTTTATAATTAGAATTCATTCAAATTAGTATTGAAATTAATTGGTAGTAGATTAATTGAAATGTTTCAATTAGAAAGGGAAAGAGGAAATAAATTGTAATGATTAAGTTTAATATAAGAACTTGCATTTATATCAAAATGGAATGAACATTTTAAATAGAAATAAATGCATGTTTTGAGATAAATGAAATAAACTTTTCATTTTTGAATATAGATATGATTTTGTAAACATGGAGTTTGTTTTGTTGAAAAAAAAGAAAGGAAAAAATAACAATATATATAACAGTATATTTAAAAAGAAGGCATCTACTTTTATAAATTTGAAAAGTGAAGATGATGATGTTCAAATGAGCTAGATTTTGTAAATGAGAGAAAATGTAACCATATATTTATAAAAAAATAGGGCATTTAATAAAATAAATATTATATTTTGAAAAGAAAAGGCAAGAGTGTATTATGGAAGGATTGCATTTCTTATAGAAAATATAAGGTATGTTATTTCTTTGTTAGTAAGGAATAAGAGTCCGTTTGGTTTTTTGAATATAAAAAGATTTATGCTAATTAATTAATGTAATTGATTGCTCAATTTAAAGGTAAAGAATAAGGTTACTAACTAAAACACAATATATATACACGTTAGCGGACATATGTTATCTATCTAATTACAATAGATGTGACTATGGAAAAAAATGTAGATATAATAATTCACATGTTAATTTATTTAATTCAGATGTAAATGTGAAAAGACATTGATATGTTGTTTATTAATTTATTTTAGACGTAAAGATGTAAATTAAATGGGATGTTGAAAACTGAAAATGAAACATGTGAATAAAGAGAGACGCATGGAAATTTAATCTGAAATAAAATGCACAAATTAGAAATTAATCGAGGAGAAGAAAATGTTATTTATAGTTTGTATATTATTGAGGGTGTAAATAATTGAATTAAATATAAGATAAGGTGCTGATAAGGCTCGTTGTATGTTTTGACACAATAATGAGTCAGCAGAAGTTTCATACATGTTGTTTTGCATTCTTTTATTTCATCTGGTCCTTCCGTGCTTCCATCTGATGGCTTCTATTCGGCCTATGGTATGGTCGCATCTTATTCAATCCCTAAATCCAACGGTCTGAGATCCACTTCTACACCTATAAATAAGACCCTAAGATTAACGCTTTTTCTCATTCTAGATTTTCTCCGCTTGGATTCACCTTTTAAGGAAGTACCCTAAAAGGAACAATTTTCCAAGGAGAGAAACTTTTTAATAAAAATAATTTAACAACCCTAAGTGGATCCGTGAAGGCTTAAAAGGAAGAGCTAAGGACCAAAGGTAAGTAACTGTAATTATTTTAAGATTTCTTTAAGTAATTTAAAATAATATGGTTTCCAATAGTTGTAGTTTTACAACGATTTTTGGAATAGTCTTTTAAGTAGTTTATTACAATTTTAAGAATTATTTTTAGTCTACTTCCTTTCAGCTATTCTTTTCAGTAATTTTAATTTATTTCTGTTAATTATACTTTTTCAATTATTTGCAGTTTATTTACAGTATTTTAGTTATTCACTGTTATTTATAAGTTATTTACATTTTCTTTATATGTTTTGGATTTTCTTCTATTTTCAGTTTTCCTTTATTCCTCCTTCTTCTTCGCATACGGATTAGAATAAGATTAACATGAATACGGATTAAATTGTAAGAAAACTGAAATAATGGAATATAAGATGTAAATTATCAAGACTATAATAAAATGGAATTAAGACTGCCTAATTATGATATTAATTGGACAGAATTAAAGATTGGCCTATTTATAATTATGAGATGTAATTTATAAAGACTATAATATAAGTAGAATTGGACTAAAATTATGCCTAATTATGATTAGAATTGGATTAATTAACTGGCTTAGTTATAATGTAGAATTATAATTAAAAAGAGTAAAAGATGAAAGAGCTTATTTTCACACTTAGGCCTTAGGTTAAGTAATAAGCATGATTATAGCTTAGGTTATAATAAAAATTACAGAATAGGGCTTATTTTAAGACTTGGAATAAATTAATAAGCGTAGAAAGTAAAAATGATAATAAAGGCTTATTTAAGTAATTTATTTAAGTTAATAAGCAAAGATGAAAGTAGAACCTGTACCAAATAGCATTCCCCATTAGACAAAATGGTGTCTCACATTAGTCTAAAGTGAGATAAGGGCACGCCTATGCTAAGAATTGTAGTACTTGGTCAAATAGAAGTCCAAATCACTGGGGATTTAGATAAGAGGCGCAACAAGATATTGTTTGGATGAAGGGCCAGTACCAACAACATGTCCTCTATAGTTTCTATGGACACACGGTGATCTCACATTAGCCAGAAGTGAGATAAGGGGCAAGCTATGCTGGACGTTGGAGGTAATAAGATGACCCAATAGGTGGAGCCAAATGTAGCATAAGCATGGTGGCAGTTACGCATGCGACTTTGCGGGTGCTCAGTAGTAGGTATGAGTTCCAAGCGCTTAGTATGGTTGTCTTTAGTAGACACCACTGCCTTCTGTATAGGGAGCTATATATGTCGTCTTGGTCACAATAACGTTTTGTGTAGAGGGTTATATAGCGAATGGTCCACATAAAAGTATTATAGAGTAGCAGACCGATCAAAAAGGGTAGAATTAGGGTTACATCCTAATTACTATATTAGGAATTCGGCCTAAACAAAGCAGAAAACAGGAACAAGTGCAAACAATCAAAGTTAACCTATCGTATAAATTGAGCAATGTTTAATCGTACTTATTTTCAATTTATCTCTTTCCTATTTTTTTATTATCCTTCTTTATGCTAGAACTGTTATAGAGTCTATTACTTTTATCTTGCTTAAAGACTAGTAATTACTATCATTCACCGGACATTTAGTCTGACCCACTCCTATATTTTCTCGTTGTCCCCCCATAGGCAATCAAGGGAGAAGTCGGTAGATTGCAGTTGCTTGGAAATTTCTTGGAGGAGTTTGCTACCATGCATTTTTTTTCTTTTAGCTTTTGTTCTTTCTATGTACTGGCTTATTATGAGGGATATTATATACTTTGATTTTGAGACTACGAATTTTTTAAGACATGATGGTTTTTTAAGTATGGATGTTATATTCGGTATTTCATTTATTTATGAAGCAATTATGAAAGTTTTATTTTAAATAAGTTATTATTCTAGTTTCCACTGTTTTTACCTATTTTTGTCTTGTGAATCTTAGTCTCTATTAGTTTTTTAATACCTACAATGCACCACACATTTTAATGTGTCCTTTTGGCTATATTAAGGGGTGTGGGGTGTTTCAATTTGGCTTTATTAAGTGTTACCCGATAGCGACAGTTATTTACAGCAATTCTCTTTGTTAAAATTGTATCACTTAGGATTTATGGAATTTGGTAATGGTCAAAATTCGAATATCGTCTGTATTTGACTTTATAATCCAAACATAAAGTTCTTGGTTCAACAATAACAATTATTATTAACCAAACTACTTTAACTAGAGATTTCAAATTGAGTTGACTTTAGTTGATTGCGATACTATCATCATATAACCGAAGAGACGAATCCTCTCTTGAATAGTATTTCACGTCCAATACATTCACTCAAACCAATTATAGTTATTCAATGGACATCGTGCCACAATTTGACTATAGAGTTTTCATATTGAAGATCAATAGCATTCTCAAGTCAGAAGAAATGTGTAAGTTTATCACATCGGTATTTTCTATTTGACCTTGGTTATACTAATTGATAACCCAAAAAATTGATCAACACCCTGGTTTGAGTGTGAAAGCACCTGCCCTGTTTATCACAGCAAATAAAATAGAAAAAACAATAGTAAATAGCAGAAAATGTAAAGAGACAAGAGATTTTTATAGTCGTTCAGTTGTTAATGAAGCCTACATCCACTTTATATATTCTTTTGTTGATCAACTATTATTACAAAGGATTTTAGATTACGATATAATTCTCCTTTCCTATATTAGACCAAGCCACCGTTGTTAGAGACAAAAGGAGGATCTCAATTGTCCCTTCATGGTTGTTATGTGGGAGAAGAAGAATGAAGAAATAATGGCAGAGCTTTAGTAGAGATCAAATCCCCTCGACTGTTGCAGATAGGATGGTATTCATAGGAGTTAGAGTGCATTTGGGCCCGAGCCACTTTACCTAAAGCTTGTAGTTATCATGCAGAGGTCACTCAAGAAGTTTGGGGGTGTTTGGAGCTAACTTTCGATCGATACCGATATGAAAAGTTGTGCAATTTTTGAATCTTCTCAATTTAGTTGTCTTTCTATCCCATAATTGAGTGCCTTGTCTGAATATCAAGTCGTTTGAAGTTAGTTAGATTATCCGTCTTAATAGATTATCCAATCCATTGCTTCGTAGAAGATCCATCCATAACTCACTCAAACTTAACGAAATGATATGAAACTTCATACATGCAATTTACATGAGTAGGAGAGCCTTCAAATCAGATCTCATAAGGATCCGCGCTAAGTATTTAGATCGGCAATGATCCAATTTAGTCAGATCTACGGTGATCCAAACCCTTAGCATATTTTTGAATCTTCTTCTACGTCGTAGGAGATATAGCCATAACTCACTCAATACTTAACCAAATGACATGAAACTTCATGCATGTAATGTACATGAGTAGGAGAGCCTCCAAGTCGGATCTCATAAGGTGGGGCCTATCCTAGGTCGGTCTGACCTAATCCGTCAAACTAGCTCAATTTGAAGGAGATCCGTTCATAACTCGTTGAATAATTATTAAAATCAGACGAAACTTTGCAGGTAGCTTCTAGAGGGTATGTGGGACCTACACTATGGATCATAGGTGGTGGGGCCAAACTTAAATGGATCGGTTGATCCGATGAGTTTGGATCGTTGCCGATCCAAATTTGCTAAGCCAAATGACTTTGTTTTAGGTGTGAGCCTTCCATTATGTCTTTTAAGTGCCCCTTCCAAATTTCATGTTAATCTGAGTCTGTATGAGTTATGTAAGTCCATTTTAATCTGCTTTAATCCAAAACGAGTAAGTATTTAAATGAGTCTTTACTTCTTGAACTAGGTTGCTTGGAATGTTACCAAACTTGATAAGTGAGCTTAGTAGAGGTGTAGGAGTGCAATGCAAATGGTTGGAAGGAACCATGACCCAACGTTTCAAATCGGATCGGTATCGATCCGAAGAGTTGGCACGATTCTTGGCTAAACTTCTTATGTTTCTTTATCTTGTACTTTTAGGCCTTCGGATCAAGTTTCGAGTCATTCTGACTTAATCAGATTGTTCTGGCTTCTTTTGAATTCCGTTGGGTTAAAAAACCAATTAACATTTGCCACACAAAGTATGTCTTTTGAATGAAAGATGTGCTTTACTCTAGAACTATAGTAACAAGAACAAGTTATAGTAATAAGTCTTCGATTATTGAGCTTTCCAGCGGTTTTTAGCCTTGGCGAACCATCCAGCTCCTTTAGATTCTTTCGTCAATCACAAGTCATTCCAAACCAGTTATAACCTAAGACTCTAGACTCTACTTAACTGTAATTTGTACATCAGAATCATTCCAGTTTTATTCGGAGTTATTACATTACATGTCTCTAATTACATTACACATCTCTACTTATCCTGTGTTCATCCGTGATTTACAACATTACCACTCATATTTAACTTAGGGTTATAATATCATATATTAAAATCACATCATATATCGAAACCATATCACATCATATATCAAAATCACATTATATCACATCATGTATCAAAATCATCCCGTGTCTATCCAAGATTTATCCATTTTATTCTATTTTTAAGGCATTCAAACCCTTTTCGCAAAATCAAATCTGTTTTAAGGTTCGATCTCTCCGGGCCATTTGATTTTAACGCGCGATCTCTCTAGGTTGTTTGATGTTTAGTTTTGGGGACGATCTCTTTGGATCGTTTGTTGTTTCAGTTCAGGGGGATGATTACTCTGGATCATTTGCTTATTAAGTTAAGGGGGATTAAGTAAGCCCATCCGCTCACTCTTCGGTGAGGGGACTTACTTTTTGCACTCCGATCCTATCTCTCCAATCGAGACTCTATGGCATTCGATGTTCAGGGGGGTGATCTCTTTGGATCATTTACTTAATAAGTTAAGGAGGATTAGTAAGTAAGCCCATCTGCTCACTCTCCGGCGAGGGGAATTACTTCTTGCACTTTGGGCTCGTCTCATCGGTAGGAGCTTTATGGCGTCCGATATCATACTAGTCCATCCACTTGCCCTCTGGAAAGGGGATTTGCACCTTGCACTCCGATCCCGTCACTCTGGTCGGGACTTTATGGCATTCAAAATCAGTCATCATATTGAATGTGGATTTTACAAAATTCATATTTCAAATCAAACAAGAAGAAATTAAATAAGAAGAAATCCTGAGTGTTTATCGCAGATATCCGACTCAAAGCATGGCAAGGGACCAATCTAGGTTTTGTGTACGTCCAAGCGGTCTGAGATTATTATCTTGAGCAGTCATCCTAAATATCCAACTCAGAGCGCGACTAGGAACCACTCTAGGTTTAGCACACGTCTAAGCAGTCTGGGGTCATTATTGTTTTTACCTCTAATATACGAAAAGAAAAGTGCAAAAAAAACCAAAGCAGAGAGTAGTAGCCAGATATAACTTCACATCCATCCTGATTAGGGGATTATTTGTCCTGGCCCAGAACCTTAGGCATTCCTTGAAGCATCTGCTGCGGGTGTTGGTTGTTCCGGTTGTGCTATCACAGCTTTGTTCCTCACGTACTGCGGCAGCTGGTTGTTCCAAACCAATTCTTCTATCAAATCACGAAGGCTTCAGCACTCATTCGTTTCATGTCTGTCCAGCTCAAGGAATGTGCAAAACTTTCTAGATCCTTTCTCTCTATCGGTGGGCTCTCTTCTCGGAGGCTTCCAATCGGGGAATTTTCCCCTTAGTATCTAGGTATATCCTTTTCAGGTTTCAGTCAGCTCGGAGTAGGAAAAGAATTTGGGTTCCCTCCTTTGTCATTTCGGTTCCCTAGAATCATTATCAGCTTCTCTTTTCCCTTTTCCTTTTCCAAATCTGGCTCCAAAGGGTCCCTTGCCATCCACGGCATAAATTATGACATCTTCGGCTTCATCTTCAACGTCAGCATCCTCCTGATGTAAATATCTCTCGGCTTCAGAGTAAAACTCATCAAGATCCATTGGTGGAACCCTCTTAAGTGCAGCTCTGCATTCGGTCTTGCTCGCGACTCCAAACACCGCTGCCATAAAAATCACTGATGGGTCCAGCCTATGAACCGCAGCTGCTGCTGCTGCATTGAATCATGTTAAATAACTTCTCAAGTCGCGTTACGGATATTAGCAGTAAACCGGTTTCTGTTCACATCTTCCAAACCCTGATCTATGGGTCCTCCTCTAACCAACCTTATTGCTAATTCAGCAATTCAATTTTCATCATCCAATAAAGATCTTCATCCTAAAGCGATGTTCTGCTCCTCGGCTTGACAAGGGAAATACGATGCATACTCCACTAGTTGCACACTAGTGTTCAGCCCTACACTCCTAGTCTCATTCTGTCCTTGCTCCTTTGGGATAACTCTAGCAAATATTCCTCTACCAGTTGCACTCTAGTATTCAGATTAGCCCCCGTACCACCAGTTATTGGAGTTTCAATAGTCACTTCATTGTTGTCCTTTTCGGTGCTAGCTCTAATATTGATCCCATCATCGAAGTTCGTTTCCAGGTTGACTCCCATGTTTCCCCTAAGTATCAGTTGCTCTGGGCGTGAAGGTAATGTTCTATCTCGTTCTAATCCAACACTCCCATGTTTCCCCTAAGTATCGGTTGCTCTGGGCGTGGAGCTAATGTTCTATCTCGTTCTAATCCAACTCTAGCAGCTCCTGTATTGTTTCCTAGGGTCTGAATTCTTGCAGCTCCTGCAGTTCCTTATTGTCCCATCTTTTGGAAGAATACTTCCATCATTTCTTGTTGCCTAGCCAAGATTCCATTCTGCATCTCCTTCATCGGCCTTTCCATTTCTTCTCAAGCTACATAGTTGGATTGGTGAGAATTTGAGGATACTTTCCGATTGCCCCAAGCTCTGGTTGACTTGTTCCGGCTTTAGATCTAATGTTAGGCCTCTTCATTTTCCCCAAATCTCAGATTTAAGCTTCAAATTTCCGGATCTAACTTTGTTCTCAGTGAAAGCACCAAATGTTATCCTAAAAAACGGATCAACACCATGGTTTGAGTGTGAAAGCACCAGCCCTATTTATAAAGATAAATAAAATAGAAAAAGCAATACTAAATAGTTGAAAAAGGTAAAGTGATAAGAGATTTTTATAATGGTTCAGCTGTTAATGAATCCTATGTCCACTTTATAGATTCTTTTGTTGATCAACTATTATTACAAAGTAGTTTAGATTGCAATATAATTCTCCTTTCATAGATTAGATCAAGCCGCCATTGTTAGAGAATAGAGACAAAAGGAGGATCTCAATTGTCCCTTCATGGTTGTTGTGTGGGGGAAGAAGAGTGCAGAAATAATGATAGAGCTTTAGCAGAGATTAGATCCCCTCTACTGTTGCAGATAGGATATTAGAGAGCATCTGGGCTAGAGTTACTTTACTAAAAGCATGTAGTCATCATGCAAAGGTCGCTCAAGAAGTTTTGGGGGTGCTTGGAGCTAACTTTTCGGATTAGTACGGATCCAAAAAGTTGTTCAATTTTTTAGTCTTCTCAGTTTGGTTGTCTTAATATCCCATAATTGAGTGTCTTGTCTGAATATCAAGTCCTTTGGAGTTAGTTTGGTCATCCATCTATGTAGATCATCCAATCCATCCCTTCATAGAAGATCCATCCATAATTCACTCAATACTTAACCAAATGATACGAAACTTCATATATGCAATGTACATAAGTAGGAGAGCCTACAAATCGGATCTTGTAAGAATCCGAGCTAAGTATTTGGATCGGCGATGATCCAATTGAGTTGGATCGGCGGTGATCCAAACCCTTAGCTTATTTTTGAATCTTCTTCTGGGTCGTAGGAGATCCATCCATACTCACTCAATTCCTAAGGAAATGACACAATACTTCATATATGCAATGTACATGAGTAGGAGAACCTCCAGATCAAATCTCATGAGTTGGTCCATCCTAGGCGGACGGACCTGATCCGTCAAACTAGCTCAATTTGGAGGATATTCATCCATAACTTGCTTAATACTTATCAGAATCGGACGAAACTTTGCAGGTAGCTTCTAGAAGATGCATGGGACCTATAATATGGATTGTAGGTGGTGGGACCCACCTTAAATGGAGTGGATGATCCGATGAGTTAGGATCGGTGCCAATCCAAATTGGCGTGGAAAAATAAATTCATTTTTGGTATGGGCCTTCTTTTATGTCTTCTTAATGTTCCCACCAAATTTCAAGTCAATCCAAATCTATATGAATTCTATAGGTCCATTTTAAGTTTCTTCGGTCCAAACGCAGGTAGGTATTAGAATGAGTCTTTACTTCTTGAACTAGTTTGCTTCAAATGTTACCAAACTTGATAGGTAAGCTTAGTAAAGGCGTAGAAGTTCAATGCAAATGGCTAAAAGGAACCATGAACCAACATTTTGGATCGGATCGGTATCGATCGGAAGAGTTGGCGTAATTCTGCACCAAACTTCTTATGTTTCTTTGTCTTATACTTTTAGGCCTTCGGGTCAAGTTTTGAGTCGTTGTAACTTAATCAGAATGTTCTAACTCCTTTTGAATTCTATTATGTTAAAAACCTAGTTAACATTAACCAACATAAAAATATCGAGTGAGGCATTCTATAGTTATCCACTAACATTAGTGTGTAACCCCATGATGCCTACAGCCATCAAGAGCAATACACCGTCCAACATTTAGAGAGCATTACATACTCTAGTCTCAACGGATGCATCAACATCCAATCCAGATACATCTTAACTAGGAATATTTAAAATAATATGTATATTAGATTGTGATAAAATACTCATGATTACAACTATTTGTAATTACTATCGTGAACACACTATTTATGGATTTTCTGTTAAACATTCTTAAATTAAATAACTAATTAATTATGACATGTTATAATAAGCATATAACAGAAAGAAAACATTTTTTATTACAAACGAGAATTGATTACAAAGTTAATAATTTGTAATAAATTATAAAATTTCCCCTAGGGCATACCTCTAACTTTATCACACACAAACACACACATACATACACGTATTGCTCAATCAAAAATAGAGTAAAACAATATAATCGTAAAATCAGGATTTTATATTCTCTTACACTAATGTTTCCAAACCATTTGATCTACTTATATCATTCATAAAAATAAATAAAAATAAGCATACATCTAAGATCCAAATTGTTTCTCCCAAAAAGATAACTCCACAATTCTTTACAAAATATATCGAAATAGACATGTAGATCTTTAAACCAATGGAAGTTGTTTTTGAATTTAGGGGATTAAGATTATTTCCTAAAAAAATAAAATTTTATCAAATTTTATTTTATTTCGTAAACCACATACAGATCATTTAGATCTACCTTTCTTCATCAAAATAGATTTCAACCTTTTAATTTAGGAAAAAACAACTTCAATACCATACCAAATCCAAAATTAAAACACACAAAATCCATCATACATGGATCAAGTAGATCTATAATTTGAATAAGATATTACATGAATTCAATGATTTATATATAAAGTTTAATTCAAAGCTTACTTAAATATATAAAATAAAAGTCTTCAATGAAATCAATGATGCGCGCTTTAATGGCGGTTGTTAGAAATTTTGAATCAATTCAAATGAACCATTGATCTAATACTAAGTTTGAAAGGATAAACAATATTTATTTTTATGAGAAGAAATATAGAATAAATAATTTCAGAAGTCATAATTGATTTCATTAGTAGATTAAAAGAAAGAGATGGATCTAAATGAATGCATATTGACCTAATTCTCTTAATCATCACAACTTTGTGTCTATAACTTTTATTTAAAGATCGTGCTGATAACGTGCTGAAAATATAAGCAGACAAGAAGCCATTAGAGAAAGAGAGTGGATATATTTCATTCATTTAAGATATCAACATATAATACAATGAAGCTCTATTTATAAGCTTATCATGTAAAATGAAGATTACAATAATGCCCATGTTACATTTAGCATATCCACCCTTATAATTTATATATATATTATAACACTAACTGATGTGCATGTAAAAAATATATTTTTACTCTCATGTTTAATCTTCATTTATAAAAATAAAGGATATATTAGGGTATTTTTACATGCTTTAACCAAAATACAAAAGTGTTTTTAAATCATTATTCACTTATCTATATTTGGGCAGAATGGTCATTTTGTATGTGCATTTATTTTGGAAAAAATTATTTGCACAATTTAATTTTGTAAGAAATTGAGTGCAAATTAGAAAAGGATTCAAGGATTTACGCATGCATAAGTAATGGAAGCCAAAAGAATGAAGAAAAGAAAGAATGAAAGCAACATGGAGGAGCCCATTTATCCACTTGCTGGTGGACCATATTTAAAAGCAAAATAACTTTTTAGTGGAAGATTAATTAAACATTAGTGAAACTTGAAGGGCACACAAAGTCAAGGGCGTTTTTGGTAGCTCCCTAAAAAGATATTAGAGTTTTAGACTTGTATAAATACCCTTTTATGTATCATGTAATGGATCTTATCTTTTACGCATAGTTGTAGCCACTAAATAGAAATAAACGTTCTCTTATTTATAATGGCTTCTTAGCCTTCTCTTTTATTTTATGCACTCTTGTTTCATGCTTTTTTTCTGTGCTATTTTATTTCATGTCTCTTTATATCTCATGTACGCAGATTAGATTTATCTCATGCAATTAGTGTAAATTTATTTTTATACAATTAGTTAGCTCTCTACTTTTTTTTAATTATCACTCTTTTTTAATAGTTTTTCCTTTCATTTTCATTTTAATGTTGAAATTAATTTATGTTGAAATGAATTCAAGTATAAAAAGCTAAATCTCTTCAATTTATGGGTAATGAAGCTCTTATGAATCGTATAAAATCAACGTGATGAATTCATTTAAGATCTCTTCTTTGATGCTTAATATAAATTTTGATGTTAATGGAAGTTTATCATTTATTAGTGAATTTGATAGCCTATGTTGTGAATTACAAATAGCTAAACTTAATCAAATATAAACACAAATTGCATTTTCATCTAGCTAATTGATGTTGATAATGAAAGTGAAAATAGAATCAGAAGTTGGTTTTCAATGTTACATGATAAAAAAGGGTAAATAGATCATGGTTAAGTTAGATTTTATTTCTAATTTCATAATCATTTTCATTAGATTTGGCAAGTGGGTTTGGATGATGTATTAAAGTTTGATGGTTTAGGTTGTGTTAATTAATATGACAAATACATCATATTTATAATAAATACATCAACTAATTCTACATATGATAGAAAAGAGAGATTATAAATTTATATTATGTCGATTTATATGAAAGTGAAAGTGGATTTACCTCTAAATTGCCTTTTAATCTCATAGTTTTTATTCCAAGTTTTCTCCATTTTTTTATACTTTTTAATTAACACATTTTCAAACTCTTAGGTAAATTGATTCGATAATTTCGAAATCAGTGCTTTCCTCGTGGGATCACCCGTACTCACATACGTACTACGATTGTACGTCATGCGTTTGTGGTATTTTATTTTATTATATTCGGCTATTTCTAACTGATAGAAAGTCTGGCCGAATAAGTTTTTGGCCTCGTTGCCGGGAAAAGCAATTTAATTTTAATTTTACTCTTTGAATTAATTTTTTTCCTTTTATTTTGTGCTAGTTTTCATTAAAAAGAAAAAAATGTTATTTTTTCCACTTTTGTTTCCATTTCATTTTATGCCTTTTATTGTATGCATTTTGTTGTTTTCGCCTTCTGCTTCACTCGTTTTTCTCTTCTTTAGTTTTCATTAGAAAAAAATTACATTTTGTTTTTTCATTTTGCATTTGTTCCAAAAAAAAAATCATTGCAGTTTTAATCTTTACATTCTGTTCATTGCATTTGCATTCTTATTGTTGCATTATGTGCATTACATCTTATTGTTGCAAAGATTCGTGTTGCTCCACAGTTTCGTGTACGATAGGAGACATGTTAGAATCTGATACCTTAATTCAATTCGAGGAGGATCTCAAGGAAGAAGTGAAGAAGCACCGAAGCTCTACCCCTTAGCTGAAGTGACAACAGGGAGGAAGTTGAGATGGCTTGTCATCGTTGAGAACTAGGGTTTTCCAGACCACATCCGTGATCTGGCGTTGCTTGGATTTGCCGCTCCAGATTTTTGAAGTGGTGGGGACTTCGATCGGTGAAAGTTGGAGGAGTTGACAGACCAAATTTTTGGTCCGGTAAGGTGTTATGATCTCGTTCGAGAAGAAGGTTGGTTTGGAAGTGGAGGGACAAAGATGCAATGATTTCAATCAATGATGATTTGGGGGAAACATTTACATGTTTGGAGCAGTGAAGTGGTGAATGAAGTGGAGCGGTGATGATGCCGAACCAGCATTTTCCTTCGGTGTGGTAAAGCATGCCGGTCCAGACTCTTGAAGTTGTCGGTCCAAATGTTGAAGTGAATAACCGAACCAAATATTTCGTTCGGTATGCTAATGCTGCTCTAAAATGTAGACGAACTAGATGTGTGCACACCAAACCAAACTTTGTGCCAGTTCAGATTTCTCGTTCGATCATTGAATGCCGAACCAGATGGACATTGAACCAAGTTGGTCAAACCAAAGCGATGCCGAACCAGATGTGCCGATCCAAACCTCGGGAGTGCTATATAGTAGTTATCCCTCCTCATATCTTCACTCGATAAATAGTGGAGCTTCTGGACAACAACGGCAGACATCCTCGAGAGCTGAAACTCTGTAGAATTTTATCTGTATTGTTAAATCTTCTTATGTATAGCCTCCAAAAGTGAATCAACCTTGTAACTCTAATCTTTCAGTATTAATAAAATCTCCTCTCCCTAAGTAGACGTACACTGCCTCGCGGTAGTGGAATCACTATAAATACTGGTGTTATTTATTTTTTCCGCATTGCATAGACCTATGACTGTCTGTTCTAGTGTTTATTTTCATTTGTTTCGTCTCACTACAATCACGATCCAGTTGTTTTCCGCTGACTTGGGTTTTTTATTCCCTTAGACAGATCAACTGAAGGGATTTTCCGCAACAAGACAAGAAAATCAATAAATGTCTTTTACCAGCAACTAGGTCTAGGTGAGCTTAAACCAAAAAAATCACCTTCAGTTGGTCGATCATTATGTAGAAAAACCAATAGGTGAGATTGAGGATGTGTTATCAAAGTTGGAGATTTCATATTCCCTGTCGATTTTATTATCTTAGAAACACAACCAGTATATAATCTCACAAGTCAAATTCCTTTGATTTTAGGACGACCTTTTTAGCCACTTTGAATGCTTTGATCAACTGTCGAAATGGTTTGATGAAAATTTCCTTTGGTAACATGACCATAGATCTTAACATCTCCAATTTAGAAAAATCAAACGAACCATTCGACCACACCTTGGAAGTTAGCGCAATTCACAAAAAACATTGAAAACGGGACAATTGACCTCAATAATGAACATGAAGTGGAGTACAAACAATTGTTTCAAGACGTGCCAAAGGAGATCATAGATACGCTTTCCTTCGAACCTTCCACGATTGAGTCCGAAACTTAACCGATTACTTTGATTGAGCAATCTTCCAAATTAGAGCTCAAACCTCTACCATCTCACCTTAAGTACACACGCTTAGATGACAACAAAAAAATTTCCATCATAATTCCTTTGGATCTTTTTGTTACTCTAAAAGCATCTCTTCCTTCAATTCTTTCAAAAAACAAAGAAGCAATTGGGTAGTCCATTATCGATAATAAGAGAATCGGCCCTGCAATTGTTCAACATCACATTCACTTAATTGACGAAGCCAAGCCTACTCGTAATGCACAATGAAGGCTTAACCCCAAAATGGAAGATGTGGTTCGAGAAGAAATTCTTAAGCTCCTTGATAACGTTATCATTTATCCTATATTCAACAGCTCATAGGTTACCCCAATTCATGTTGTGCCTAAAAAATCCAGACTCACCGTTATCATGAATGACGCTAATGAACTCATTCTAACTCGTACTCAAACGGTTGGCGTATCAAAATTGATTATCAAAAATTAAATTCTACAACTTGTCAATTTCTCTCTTCCTTTTATCGACCAAATGCTTGAACGATTAGCCGGTCACGAATTCTAATGTTTTCTTGATGATTATTCCGGTTTTAAATAAATTCAGTCGCTCACGAAGATCCAGAAAAAATGACTTTCACATGTCCTTTCGGAACCTTTACTTATTGGCATATGCCATTTGGACTTTGTAATGCCCCTGCAACTTTCCAACGATGCATGGTTGGGGTCTTTTTTGACATGATTGAACACTTTCTAGAAGTTTTCATGGACGATTTCTCTATCTTTGGAGATTCTTTTTCGATTTCTTACATCATCTCGAGCTGGTTCTAAATTGATGTAAAGAGAAAACTTTAAATTTGAACTGGAAAAAATATCACTTTATGGTCAAACAAGGTATAGTCCTCGGACATGTCATTTCAAATAAAGGCATTGAGGTTGATAAAGAAAAAATTGATGTCATTTCAAATCTACACATTCCCAAATCCGTTAAGGACATTCGATCATTTCTAGGACACACTGACTTTTGTCAATGCTTAGTAAAAGACTTTAGCAAAATTATTCGACATTTGACTACTCTTTTGGGAAAATATGTTCCTTTCAATTTTAGTTCTGATTAAGTCTCTTATTTTGAACGTCTTAGAAATGAACTCATTTCTGCTCCAATCATTTGCTCGTCCAATTGGGATCTTCCTTTTGAAATAACGTGATATGCTTCTTACTTTGCGGTTAATGCTGTCCTAGGATAATAAAGCAAGAAAATCCTCCATGTCATCTACTACGCTAGTATTACTTTGAATGATGCTCAACTCAACTACACAACCACCAAAAAAGAACTTCTAGCCGTCGTTTTTGCACTAGCAAAGTTTTGACTTTATTTAATAGGCTCATATATCACACTCTACACTGACCATTTCGCTCTCAGGTAGCATTTTGAAAAAAGGATGCTAAGTCCCGTTTGATTTGTTGGATCCGATTACTTCAAGAATTTGATCTTACAATCAAAGATAAAAAAGGATCCGACAATGTTATAATCGATCATTTACCTCGTCTTCCAAACGCATCATCTTCTTCACCTACCAACGAGAACTTTTCCGACGAACAACTCTTTTCAGTTTCCACCAATCCATGGTTTGCCGATATAGTGAACCATTTAGTCACTAAAGAAACTCCTTTATTTTGGTCCAAACAAGAAGAATGCAAAAAAAATTCCCAAGTGAAATACTTCTATTCGGATGATCCATACCAACCTCCAGTAAAAGCATGAAAAAAAGGATCAAATGATACGATCCCTCCGTCACCCTAGAATGTTTAAGTATTGTTCCAACCAAATCATTCAACGATGTGTCCCGAATAGCGAAATCAAGAGTATTCTTTCGTTTTGTCATGACCAAGCATGTGGCGGACATTTCAGTCCTAAGAAAACCATAAAATGGTGCTTCAATGTGGCTTTTGTTCGCGTACACTTTTCAAAGACGCATTCGAGTTTTGTAAAGTATTTGATTATTGTCAAAATTTTAGGAAAATCACAAAACGTAACATGATTCCTTTAACCTCCATCATTATCATCGAAATGTTTGACGTTTGGGGAATTGACTTTATGGGACCATTTCCTAACTCTTTCGGATATCTTTACATTCTCCTTATCGTCAACTACATTTCTAAATGAGTTGAAGCTGTTTCTTGTAAAACAAATAATTATAATGTAATTATGAGATTCATAAAAGAAAACAACTTTGCTAGGTCTGGCACACCTCGCACGATAATAAGTGACAATAGAACCCATTTTTGTAATCAATCTTTTCAACCTTTAATGAAGGAATGCTCAATAACCCAGTTATCCACTCCTTATCATCCTCAAACTTGTGGCTAAGACAAAGTTTCAAATCTACAAATCAAACAAATTTTGGAGAACTTTTAATAAAAATCGGAAAGATTAGCCTTAAAAATTGACATATGCTCTTTGGGCTTAGAGAACTGCTTTTAAAACTAATCTTGGGATGTCTCCTTTTCGATTAGTATATGGTAAAGCATGTCACTTACCAGTCAAGCTTGAAATAAAGCGTCATGGGCAATAAAGAACATAAACTTTGATCTTGAAAGGGCTAGCAAAAACAAGAGCTTTTGTGATAAGTCAATCCTAAGAAAAACGTTTTTGTCAAATCAGAAAGTTATTTTGTTTGACTCTCGACTTCAATTATTCCTTAGAAAATCAAAATCAGAATGGACAGGACCGTGCGTACTGTTTTTCCACGCGGTGCCATAGAAATAGAAAACTTTAGGGATGGATCAACTTTTAAGGTTAATGGTCATCGTTTAATTCCCTACTCTGAATTGGCAAGTGGACGATAGGAGGAACTCATGATTTTTCATTAGCCACCTACCACTGATGAGGAATTTTGACCCTTTCTTGTAAATATGTATATATTTTTCTTCTTTACACTAATTATATCATGCGCGGAGTGTGGGACACAGTCAAAATCAAGCTGGGGGGAGTCTCATGTATATTATGATTTTGCATTTTCTTTCTTTATAAAAAAAACTCAAAAAATTGCATTTTAGTTTTCTTAAAAAAATTCCAAAAAATAATTTTGCATCATAATTTACTTTTGAATAGGCACGTTAAAGTAAACATACAGTTTTGGTCATGAGATTGAAATTTTTGGAAAATTACTTAAATCAAATGAATAATAGAAAGAAAAGTTTAATTTACAAGCAACTATGATGTAACTAGCACATAGGGAGATTCATAAGTGGTGATTATGAAGTTATTCTAAATTGCAGTCTTCGTTTAAAAAGTGGTTGATTTAAAGTAAATGCGTTAACATTTTTAATTTTTAAAGTTAAGTAGTGCTAAGATGATTTTGCATAACTCTCTCTTCTCTTTAAAAAAACAAGAAAAAAACACCTAGAGTCATTGTACACCATCCATGCTCTGTACTCTTTTTATGTAAGCTCAAAAGGTAGTGCATAAATGGTATATCTGGCCTCGGTTTTCTAAGTTAGGTGTATTTATATATAGTCATAATAATAATAACAACAACAACAATAATAATAAACACTTAGAGTCAGATGTTCACACATAAGTGTGTACACTCGGCATCCTTTGTAATCTTCTTACATAAGCTCTCAAGGCAGTGCATGGATGATATAACTGGTTTTAGTTTTTTGAGTTAGATTTATGTAAATAATAATAATATTGATTTTTTTTTCAAATAAAGAGAGAGTAAGCAGTTGAAAAACATTATCCTGACTTGACCAATTTGACTTGTTTTACAAAAGGAAATGAAGGTACCACTTTGCAAACTTTGACAGTGAATTAAAGAATTTATTTCATAGTTGTACTATGCCATCAACCGAAACTACTAGCCAAGGTAGAGTCCAATTGGTACGATAACCTAATTTTTGTTGGAAGTTTTGATTAGTAAAAGGATGAAATTTCTTGATAATGACCGAGACTTATATATTATTATTTCATGGGAATTTAAAAAGTAAGTTCTTCATTTTGTAAATAAAAACTTGCATTCATATCTTCGTAAATAAAACTTGCAATATGAACTTTGCATATCCATTTGGATTTTATGGGTAATATTTACTGAAAACCCTCACGAGACAATACTGGTCCTATTAAAGACATCAAAAGATTTAACGCTTTGTTGCATACGCTCAATGTAATCGTGCTTCCTATGAAAGTGGATTTATCTTAGTTTTAGTTTATTTGCGAACAGATAAAAAGATAAGGATGGGGTATTAGATGTGCATGTAAAAATGTATATTTTTACTCTCATACTTAATCATCATTAGAATAAAAGACATATTAGGGTATTTTTACATGGTTTAACCAAAATACAAAAGCGTTTTCAAATCACCATTCACTCATCTACATTTGGGAAAAACAATTCTTTTGTATGTGCATTTGTTTTGAGAAAATTTATTTGCATAATTTACTTTAGTTTTGTAGAAAATTAAGTGCAAATTAGAAGATGATTCAGTATTTATGCAAGCATAATAGTGGAAGCCAAAAGAATGAAGAAAAGAAGAAATTAAATCAACATCGAGGAGCTCATTTACCCACTTGCTAATAGACTACATTTAAAAGCAAAAAACATGTTAGCGAGAGATTAATTAAAAATTAATGATAACTTGAAGGCCACACAAAATCAAGAGCATTTTTGGTAGCTCCCTAAAATGAATTTAGGGTTATAGACTTATATGAATACTCTCTTGTGTTCGTGTAATGGATCTCATCTTTTATGCATAGTTGTAACCACTATGTAGAAATAAACGTTCTTTTATCTTTATTGGCTTCTTAGCCTTCTCTTTTATTTTATGCACTCTTATTTCATGCTCTTTTTCTATGCTATTTTATTTCATGTTAGTAGATTAGATTTATCTCATGCAATTAGTGTAGATTTATTTTCACACAACTAATTAGCTCTCTACTTCTTTTTAATTAATTATTTTTCCTTTTTATTAGTTTTTCCTTTCATCTTCTGAAATCAATTTACGTAGAATTGAATTCAAGTATGAGAAGCTAAGCCTCTTCAATTTAAGGGCAATGAAGCTCTCATGAATCATATAAAATCAACATGACGATTTCTGTAACAATCCGATATTTTCAGCCATTCGCATCCACACATGCCAGACTTGAATTGCTCAAAATACCGCATTGTAAATAAATTTGGAGCAAATGAAATACAATCATAGAATCACAGACACAGAAATATCAGAATAACTCGCAGCGGAAATTAAAATACCAAAGTAGTTCATGAAGCTACTATAACAAACTCTCAAAACATTATACATAATATAAGTCTGAAACATATACAATAGAAATCCCAAATATATAGAAGTTTATAAATACCAGAACTAAAATAGAACAACTGAAACTGAAAGGGAAAAGATAACTAGACAGACAGAATCTCCAGCGATTCCTAGCTCCAGAAAAGAAATCTAAAGCTAAGCTGTAAATACTCAGGCTGACCCGAGCGTAAAGTAAAACACAATACACTCGAGTTAGGACATATATACTTATATAATGTAAACCAACTCAAGTGAACTGTAGTAGTAATGCACTATAACTTAAAGGATGCTTGGGATCGTCCATCCTCTAAGGATCAGTTAAACCATAAATTTAATACATCCCGTGGTTAAAATTTCCAGATAGTAATTTATACTTCGAAATCAAATATCATTTCAAAATTCAATATCATTTAAAAATCCATTTCAAAATATCAAAATATCATATCTTTTCAAAACCACATTCATTTTTATTTAAATTACCATTTCAACACACATTTCAAAATAGTTTATATTTCAAAACAAATTACTTCATTTTAAATCATTAAAATGAAGTTATTATATTTAATAATTAAATTATTAAATTTCCAAAATTTTAATCTTTCAAAATTCATTTATTCACTTAAATTTATTAAAACAATGAAAATTCAACTTTCGCAGCATTTGGAAAAATGCTACGGAAAGTTACTTTTATAACAATTTAGTTTGACAAAAGACTGCATTCAAAATGCTGTAATAGGGTTACATTAATTCAAATAAAACCTTAGCTAAATTCAACAATTATAGCACTTACAAAGTGCTATAATAGCCTTTAATTCAATTTAGCCCTTTAGTTCATTTATATTAACTGCAGCATTTACAAATGCTGTAATATCCTTTACTTTAGAAATAATAGCACTTCAAAATGCTGTTAATTAAATTCCAAATATTCACTATACTTTCACAAACCATTAAATTTTTATTTAAACCATTTCAAACTTATAAAATCATATTTTTTTTTTACATTTATAACCATCATTTAATTTTCCTTAAATTCATAATTTTATAAAGTTAAATTTCCATTCAAAAATCAATATTTAATAACAATTCACTTATTAAATTCCAACATTCAATTTCAATTCATATAATTAAATTTTTAACTTAACCCTTAAGTTTAAATTTCAAAATATAACTTATTTTTCATTTTACTTACTTAACTTCAAAATTCACATTTAAACAAAATTCACAATTTTCCAATTTAAGTTAAATTTCAAAATTCAACTCAATATTCATTTATTTCACATTTTAACTTATTCAAAATCCATTAATATATTATAAAATCATTTTAAATTAATTTAATTCAAAATATCATAAATTTATCATATTTTCATATTTAATTTAGATTCCATTTATAATTAAATCAAAATTTCCAAAATAACTTATATTTCAAATTTCCACTTTATCATTTATTTCACTTATAAATTCTCATAAAAATAAAAATACTTTACAAAAATCATTTTTAATTAAGTTTAAATCAAAATATTATAATATTTACATTTCTAAAATATTTTAAAAATTTTAGAAAAATATATTTTAACCACGGGTCGGTATATCATTTTCTACACTTGGTAAAGTGATACGGGTAATATATCATTTCAACCCATAATTTACAAAGAAAACCCGGGTTTTATCATTTCAAACCCGTAGTCCCAAGTAAAATGAAATAATTGAAAATCATTCAGGCCTATCATTTCAGCCCATAACGATTTTCCCCTATTCTAAAGTCCGTTCGGGTATGTATCGTTTCAACCCATAGTGATTCTAATCTAAAGGAAACTTGTAGTGTGATAAACTGATATAAATAACAGAATAACATTATATAATAGTAATAGATATTATAACAGGTGTTTAAACATGGGTTAACATCATATGGTCATAATATAGCAGATATAATATGGTGATGCATTTTACAGATTCAAATGTGATCGATTTACTAGTTATATAAGTATAAAACTGTCTGGTGAGAATAACTCACTGGTATAAGCTGGAGACGACAACTAAAACACACAAACTGAGATCTTCGAAGGCACAAAAGCACGAATAAGGTTTTAGATTGGGAGAGCCAAAGATTAATCACCTTGAATACATTCAAACAAACAAAACAATCTACATAAGTTTTCAACCCGAATATAATAAACCAATGTTAGAAATGAATGCACAAAACATCACCAACGTATTTGCACTTGCTTCAACCACTTGTGCTTTAGTCTAGGGTCAGAAACACATGGATAAGCATGGGTTAGGATCTGGTCTTTGGGTTCACATGAGTCGGCCTAGCATAGATTTAATGATGGTGCAAAGGTATGGCATGAAACTACACAAAACAAGGCAACACAACATGGTTCAAAGCAAACAAAGGCTCGACCAAAGCAATCATGGGCACGACCAGGTCTGGTGGGGTCAGGGGATGATGTGACAGAGGGTGCAGGTCAGGTTGGAGGTGGTGGTGGAGGTGTAGGTGGCGGCCAAGGGGGTGTTTGAGGTGGTGGAACATCATGGTGCTTGGCTATGTACATTCAAGTGGAGTTTGGTGCATTTTCATGTGGATCTTCAACCTAGGGACCACGGCATGGCTTGGGGTTGGACTGGAGGTGGTGGAGATTGGTTGAGGTGATGGTGGAGGCGGCCAAGGTGCTGGTGGTGGTAGGGGCTGAACCTAAGAGATGAAGAAATAAGTGTAATTCACATGAAAAAGTATAAAACAATGAAAACGAAAAGAAGTTTACCAAAATTTTTGAAAAGAAGAATGGCCGAATTTTTTTGTGAGTTGAGAAATAAAATTCACATGAGATGAAATGAGGTAGCCAGCTGAAGAGAAGAGAGTTAAGGCAGCAAATATGAAAAGGTGTTGGTTGAAATTGAAAATGTGAGAATATAAAAAGGCTAAGCAAATCAATGGTCACTAAACTCTTCAAATTTCCACCAAATTCTTTTGCAATTTTTAAAAATCTGAAAAATGCATATAAATTCAGATAAAAAAACTAAAATTTAAAAAATAAGCAAAAATAAATAAATAAATATTAATTATATATAATTTAAGTAAGAAAAACAGCAAAAATTGCAAACTAGTCTTAAAAATTTGAAAATAAATGCAACAAGTTTTGGAAAAAAATTATGTACTTGAAAAATATTTATAAATAAAGATAAGAATACAAAAATAAAATGCATGAACAAAAATAAATAAATAAATTTTAATTAAATATAATTAAATGAAGAAAATAGCAGAAAAAAGGAAACTAGCCTTTAAAAATAGAAAATAAATGCAATAAATTTTGGAAAAAATCTTATTATCATTTTAAAAATATTTAGAAATGAAATCTTAAAATAAAACAAATTTAAAATAATTTCAAACAAAAATAAAGTCAAATTTAAATTATATTCAAAAAAATCTAGGGTTGTTACACTCTCCCCCACTCATATCTTTTCGTCCTCGAAAAGAACGGACAAGGAAAATAAAGAGAAACAAGATAGAAAAACAAAATAGTATCTGAAACAAACAATTCCGGATTCGATGCACGAATGCTCTCCTCCATTTTCCAGGTACAATCTCGATCGTCAGTACTCCACTGTACTTTGATCAGATTAACAGATTTCCTTCCGAGCAACTTCGTACCTCTATCGACAATACGAAGTGGCTTCCTCTCAACGGTCAAATTTGGCTCAATATCCAAACTATCAAGAGCAGAAGGCTGGACAAAAAGATATGGGTCGAGCAGATACTAAAGGACATGTGAGACGTGGAATACATCATGCACTCCAGAAAGTTTCTCGGGCAAATCTAAACGATAAGCCAAAGAACCAACTCTTTCCACAATGTAGAAAGGACCCTCAAAGAAGAAGATGGTACAAATAGCTAGAAGGGAGAATAAGTTGAAAGAAAAGGATGAACCATATTTAAAACTATATAAGTTTCAATTTAAAATTTTATATTTAACATTTTAAATGTTTTATAATACACATTTTATAATATGATGAATAGTCATTTGATTCAAATTTGATAGTTCACAATAAACAATATTTAAAAATAAATAAATTGTTTAGACAAATAAAATATATGATCAAAATATCCTTTATATAATATATTTTATCAAAATACTTTTATAACTCGATGTCTAAACAAGTTTACTTTCGTTCCTGTAGACTCTGGCTATGCGTTGATCAGGTGAAAAGCTAGAATTCTCTAGGTACTTGGTAGACTTGTTTCAACACCCAGTGAAAATACTGAAAAACATTTTAAAACAACAGATATGGAAAGTACAATCCAAACAAATCAACCAAACCAAACATTTGTCTAACCATGGATCGCAGATACACAATGGTTACGCCTGGATCCGCCAGGAAACATCCGTACCCTTAAGCTATCTCAGCCAGCGGATTTCGCTACTACTACGACCTACATAGATCGCAGGATAACAATGGTTGTGCCTCGACCCCCCAGGAAACATCCATACCCCCAGGCCATCTCAGCCAGGCGAATTACGCTATGCAGTCGTAAACAGAAGACCATGGAGATCGCCATGGAATTCGATGGACACTCGAGCATCATATCCGGAAAACCCAAATCAGAGAGAGAATGATATCGATAGAATGAATCCACAATGTGGTCACAAAGCGGATATCAAGCAGAAGGCACTTTCCATATCTTTACTTCGAAAATATGTATCATATAGTACCTTTCAAAATCACTTTCAAAAATCATACTTATATAAAGTCCATTATATATAAGATTCCATTTCAAATCGAATATTTTCCAAATCCATAGTATATCAAGTCACACTTATATAGACTTCAATTATATAAGATTTCAATTTACAAATTGAGTATGAGTACCCTTTCGAATCAACAGTTTTCAAATCAATTTCATACTTCTACAGATCAATTTTATACCTACACAAATCCATTTTATATAAGTTTGATAACTCTCAGATCATAGTATTTAGTAAGACAAGGTTCTCAATTTCAATTCCTTTTCAATATCAATTCAGTTTCAAAATCATATATGATTTCGCCAAGTCATTTCTTCCTAATTACATATATTCAGTTTTAAAGTTTTTTAAAACAATAGATTTAGAAAATAATCCAAAATTTCAAATCAACAAAATTTATGTCAAATAAATTCATTTCCGTTCAAACATATATTCGCTTTCAAAAATCATAATACTTTCAAAGTTATAAATCTTTCGAAACCAAAATACTTGAATCATTACACTTTGAAAATCATAACCTTTCGAAATCATACATTTGAAATCTTAAAACATTCCTTTAATTCTTTACATTTCACAAATTTATTCAATTAAACCCAAATCTAAAATTTTCAATTTTAATTCAATTCAAACCATCAGTTTCAGTTCAATTTAGTTTTCCAACAAAACCGTTTCAAAATATTATCAAATTTCAAATAAAGATTTGATCCATAAAATAAACTATTCAATCTTTAATATATTTCAAAGCTTAAATATACCATATTCCAAAACTAAATTTTATAATTTCATATATCTCAAATTTTACTTCATTATTACCTTCTTTTTTTTGAAATATTCATTTCATAAATCCATCATTTTTAAATAAACTCAAATTACAAGCAAACCAAATATCCTTTCATACAAATATAAACTTCAAATATTCATTTATCAAAATCAATCATCATTTCAAATTCACATTCTTTATCAAAATAAAGATTAAATCATTTCCAAACCATTTCAATCATCAAAATATCAAAAATGGTTACAAAGTTTAAAACCATCTCTTTTAAAACCTTCAAATTATTTATTTCTGTATGAAAAATCCAATTTACCATTGGAAAGATATTTATTCTATATATATACTTTATTCAAAATATTTCAAATCTATATTTCATACCAATATAATTCAAAATAGTCCTACTTATTTCGCTCAATAAACAGTTTCAAACTTATATAAATCATATTACTTTATACTTTAATCATTCCAAACTAAACTTATATTCTTTATCAAATACCTTATACCTTTCAGAATTGCTTAGCTTTGAAAAGTTAACCTTGATTTGGAAGTGCTCGAACCTTCAAAATAGTCGAAGAAATCATATTTTCAATTCAAGAGTTGGAAATCACCAACAAATCAGTAAACCAATTCCAAAAGATAGGGTTATACCAAAACAAATCTGAATCTCAAGGACTGAACACCAGCTTACTATAAACCATTTCAAATATATATATATATACACACACACACACACACACATACATATCTTTCGAATATCAAACCATACTTCAAAAATCTGAAATCAAAATTTGATTTCACAAAATCACTCGCATAGCAAAGGTATTAGAGTGTCCTCTCCCCCACTCAGAAATTCGAAAATCAATGTCGATGATGCATGCATTCATCACCGAAATCATTTTCCAACGACATAAGTGGGTTCTGGACTTTTATTTTCTTGAAACTTATTTGAAATCTCTTTTGAAATCATTGGAATTCATTCGAATACACTTGAAACATTCTTATTTAGAAAATATCTTTAAATCATATTATTATTGTATATTTTCCAAAATCTTAAAACCGATTTCAAAACATCGGAGTTCGATTCCTCGAAATTCAAATTCAAAAACCCTTCAGTTATAAATCATTTTATATAAGTCAAATCCTTATAAAATTTTCAAAATTTCAAATCCTTTCGAAACTTCAAATTTCTCGTTTTAAAAGGTATATAATCCTTATCGAAAACATTTCACTTTTATATACAAAATAAGGTCATCTTTATCAAAATAATAATTTCGATGTATGCACAAATTCCAAAATACAACCATACACATATTCCTAAAGAACGATTCAAGGATAGATTTCAAACAAACAGAGATTCAAATTTAGAGGATTCTAATCAAATAGAATTCTGGTTCGAGGATAAGCTCGAACGAAGATAGGATAATTTAATTACCAAATAGGAGATGATAAGCCTGTATAAATCGCGGGCGACCTTAACCGAGTTAACCGTGACTTCAAGAATATAATCAATGCGGAAATCTAAGGCAAATAGACATTCGATCGGCAGAGATAGAATCTGGATATAACAAAAAATAGAGAGCATCGAAAACCGAGGATACAGGAATCTCTGGTGAATCAATGCCAATTATAAAGGAGTTTCACCCATTTACAAATTATTCAAAGATTGGCGGAATCATTGATCTTTAGAGAGGTCATTCCCAAGTGGAGTTATGGAATGCCCTAAAATCAAAAGGATAAAATAGGGAAGACAAGACTGGATTTTAGAACAAGTGGGAGCGTTCCAAAGTTCAAGGAATCCTAATCGATAAGAATCCTAACCAAGAGATTTCTAACAAGGTGGATACCGAAGAGATGAAGTTTAAAAAATCTTGGTTTCAAAAAAAGGAAAGTTTTATACCAAAATAATCTTTGAAAATCCTTTAAAAATAATTTGGAAATTATTTTATACTTCAAAAATACGTTCTCTCACAAGGAAATGATTCTGAGATTGATTTCACTCATACTAGGGTATTTCTACCCTATCTCTAATGAGTATTTGCTCCGCAGGCTATGGTTTGCCTAAAACCAAAGCTCTGATACCAACTGTAATAACCCGATATTTTCAGTCATTCGCATCCACACATGCCAGACTTGAATTGCTCAAAATACCGCATTGTAAATAAATTGGGAGCAAATGAAATACAATCATAGAAACACAGAAACAGAAATATCAGAATAACTCGCAGCGGAAATTAAAATACCATAGTAGTTCATGAAGCTACTATAACAAACTCTCAAAACATTATACATAATATCAGTCTGAAACATATACAATAGAAATCCCAAATATAAGTTTATAAATACCAGAACTGAAATAGAACAACTGAAACTGAAAGGGAACAGATAACTAGACAAGCAGAATCTCCAGCGATTCCTAGCTCCATAAAAGAAATCCAAAGCTAAGTTGTAACTATTCAGGCTGACCCGAGCAGAAAGTAAAACACAAAACACTCGAGTCAGGACATATATACTTATATAATGTAAACCAACTCAAGTGAACTGTAGTAGTAATGCACTATAACTTAAAGAATGCTTGGGATTGTCCATCCTCTAAGGATCAGTTAAACCATAAATTTAATACATCCCGTGGTTAAAATTTCCACGTAATAATTTATATTTCGAAATCAAATATCATTTCAAAATTCAATATCATTCAAAAATCCATTTCAAAATATCGTATCTTTTCAAAACCACATTCATTTTTATTTAAAATACCATTTCAACACACATTTCAAAATAGTTTATATTTCAAAACAAATTACTTCATTTTAAATCATTAAAATGAAGTTATTATATTTAATAACTAAATTATTAAATTTTTCAAAATTCATTTATTCACTTAAATTTATTAAAACAATGAAAATTCAACTTTCGCAGCATTTAGAAAAATGCTACGGAAAGTTACTTTTAAAACAATTTAATTTGATAAAAGATAGCATTCAAAATGCTGTAATAGGGTAACATTAATTCAAATAAAACCTTAGTTAAATTCAACAATTATAGCACTTACAAAGTGTTATAATAGCCGTTAATTCAATTTAGCCCTTTAGTTCATTTATATTAACTGCAGCATTTACAAATGCTGTAATATCCTTTACTTTAGAAATAATAGCATTTCAAAATGCTGTTAATTAAATTCCAAATATTCACTATACTTTCACAAACCATTAAATTTTTATTTAAATCATTTCAAACTTATAAAATCATATATTTTTCATTTTTATAACCATCATTTAATTTTCCTTAAATTCATGATTTTATAAAGTTAAATTTCCATTCAAAAATCAATATTTAATAATAATTCACTTATTAAATTCCAACATTCAATTTCAATTCATATAATTAAATTTTTAACTTAACCCTTAAGTTTAAATTTCAAAATATAACTTATTTTTCATTTTACTTATTTAACTTCAAAATTCACTTTTAAACAAAATTCACAATTTTCCAATTTAAGTTATATTTCAAAATTCAACTCAATATTCATTTATTTCACATTTTAACTTATTCAAAATCCATTAATATATTATAAAATCATTTTAAATTCATTTAATTCAAAATATAATAAATTTATCATATTTTCATATTTAATTTAAATTCCATTTATAATTAAATCAAAATTTGCAAAATAACTTATATTTCAAATTTCCACTTTATCATTAATTTATTTCACTTATAAATTCTCAGAAAAATCAAAATACTTTACAAAAATCATTTTAATTAATTTTAAATCAAAATATTATAATATTTACATTTCTAAAATGTTTTAAAAATTTTAGAAAAATATATTTTAACCACGGGTCTGTATATCATTTTTTACACTAGGTAAAGTGATACGGGTAATACATCATTTCAACCCATAATTTACAAAGAAAACCCGGGTTTTATCATTTCAAACCAGCGGTCCCAAATAAAAAGAAATAATTGAAAATCATTCAGGCCTATCATTTCAGACCATAACGATTTTTCCTATTCTAAAGTCCGTTCGGGTATGTATCATTTCAACCCATAGTGATTCTAATCTAAAGGGAACTTGTAGTGTGATAAACTGATATAAATAACAGAATAACATTATATAACAGTAACAAATGTTATAACAGGTGTTTAAACATGGGTGAACATCATATGGTCATAATATAGCAGATATAATATGGTGATACATTTTACAGATTCAAATGTAATCGAATATTTAAAAATATTTAGAAATGAAATCTTACAATAAAACAAATTTAAAATAATTTCAAACAAAAATAAAGTCAAATTTAAATTATATTCAAAAAAATCTAGGGTTGTTACAATTTCATTTATGATTTCTTCTTTGATGCTTAATTTAAATTTTGATGTTATTGGAAGTTTATTGCTAGTAGTGAATCTTATAGCCTATGTTGTTAATTACAAATAGGCCATAATTAATCAAATATAAACATAAGTTACATTTTCATCTAGCCAATTGATTTTGATAATGAAAGTGAAAATAGAATTAAAATTTGATATTCTATGTTACTTGATAAAAAAAGGTAAATAGATCATGCTTAAATTAAATTTTATTTTTAATTCCATAATCATTTTCATTAGATTTGACAAGTGAGTTTGGATGATGTATTGAAGTTTGATGGTTTACGTTGTGTTAGTTAATATCACAAATAGACCATACTTATAATAAATACATCAACTAATTCTACATATGATAGAAAAAAGAGATTATAAACTTATGTTATGTTGATTTATATGAAAGTGAAAGTGGATTTACTTCTAAATTGCTTTATTCCAATATTTCTCTAGTTTTTTTTAATACTTTTTAGCTAACACATTTTCAAACTCTTTGGATAATTTGATTGAGTAATTTTGAAATTATTGTTTTCATTGTGGGATTGACTCGTATTGCATACGTGCTACGATTGTATGCTGTGCGTTTGCGGTATTTTATATTATTAAATTCATCGGTTTTCTAACGGATAAAAAATCCGTCCAAACACTAACCTTTTTCTTTATAACCTGATACAAAGACATAATTATCCACCATATATGTAGTAAGAAAGGTAAATTCTAAAACATAGTTTGTAAAAAGATAAATTTAATCAACTTACTTGAAAGCTAAATTTGTTTAGGGATTTTTTTTCCACGACCGATGCCTATAATTTGATAAGTTGAGTAATTAACACATAAAAACTAATTGTAAAGTTCACAAAGATAATTCATTAAACTTAATTATTAATAAAATAATAATAGGAAATTTAATAAATCCAATTCTGTTATCAAGATTGAGATATATTCATTTGATTTTTTTTTAAAGAAAGATAAATTCACTATCATATTCCATAAAATAATCAAATCACAAATTTTAGATGTTAGGTCATAGAAATGCTTCTTTATCCTTTCCAAAAATCCTCTCTTCAACACTAAGCTCTTCGGTATCAACTAATTTTACTACTTTTTTCATGAACTCTACCATCTCTTTGTATCTCTATGCTTTATCTACTATACTTTGACATGTGTATGTTTACTCACGAGATGAAGACATTTTTTCTTGTGTTGTTTGATTTAATTCTTTATCATTGATCTCATCCATCTCTTCGGATTACAGCTTCTAGGTATCCCAACACTATTTAATATAATTTTTTTTTATTTAACCGAAAAGGTAAATAAGTCTATCTTTTTTGTCAGAACTGCTATTGTGAATTTTATTATAAATAGGCATGATAGGTTATTTGTTTGCATTTAACTTTTACATTACAAGAAATTAAACTTTAAATAATATATGAATAAATTAGCTCTCAAGGTAAACAAAATTGTTTTTTATTGAAAATATAAATAGTGTGATGCTAAGAGCGTCGCCCTAGTTGCTTGGGGCACCACGGGCAACGGTTGGCGCCGGCCAAACACTGTTTGGCTTGCGGTTGACCGCCAATTACAGTATAAAAAAAACCTTTCAACGATTAACCACCGAACGTGCTTCCCCAAGCACAAAACGTGGTACCCTTAGCACTACCTTATAAATAAATTTTATCGAAAGTACTTTATATGTTATATATTTTTATTTAAATATGTTAATCTGTTCATTTTGTCCACATTTACTTTAAACAACAAGACGAATAAATTATAGTTTGGAAAAATTGAAATGATAATTAGCTTTTTAGTGAATGACAATTTATAGTTTTGTCAACACTATATTTTACCTTATTTCATAAAGAAAATGGTAAATCAATTTTTAAATAAACTGCTATATTGTATTATCTTTTTTTCCTTCTAAACTACGTTTTCCATTTTCTCCATGTTAAAGCATATGCATTGGCACTTTTATCATATACTTTGTATAACTTCATGTTTTCATTCAATGTAAAAAATAAATCGTTTTATGTTTAAATACGGAACAATATATTATTTTATACTTTTGCATGAAAAATGAAATGGCAGTCTTGTATGTTTTTGTTTAAAGTGGTAAATTGTTATAGCTTTTTGTAAAAGTTGAGGTGTTTTATATCTTTTATTAAAAAATATCTTTGTATACATAATTATCATTCAAAAAGATATATAAAAGTAAATTCCCCCATGCCGATAAAAAAAGTCAATAAAAAAATGTAGGAGTAACTTTATATAAAATGACGATTCTTATAATATTTTCACAAAAGACGATAGTTATATTTATCTTTTTATATGTTATAGTGAAAATGATCACCACTATCATTTTCAAAAAATATATATAATATTATACTTTTATGTTTAAAATGATACAAGACAAAATATAAATAACTAATTGTCACTTATCTTTAAATTTGAAAAGATAAACAATAAATTACTTAATAAACAATGATAATGTAATATTATCATAATTAAAATGGTAAAAATAAAACGGTAAATATATATATGATAATTTGATGATTACTTATCTTCAAATATAAAAAGATAAAGTATAACGATAAATTACTTGGTAAATTGTTATATTGTTCCATTTAAAATAAAAACTTCTTATCATTTCATATACAGTAAAAATATGATTTATTTAAGAAAAATGAATGTCAATTTTTCTAATAGAAAAACGAACATCTGATATATATATTTTTGCAAAAATACTAATTCTTATAACTTTTTATACGAATCAACAACTTTTTGTCTATTTTTTAAGAAAAATTATTTTTCAATGTTTATATTGAAAATGGTAAAAGTTAATGCGGAAAAGATACAATGTTTACAAGAATAAAAGATAAAAGTAGAATTAAAAATAAAAATAAGTTATTTAATCATTTTGAGAGCACCAAAAATATTTACTTGTGTGATTACAAGGTTATAGTAATGATAAATCAGTCTATTATTGCAAATTTTTTAAATGTAAGACTAAACAAATTATCATAAATCAATAACAATTCATACAACGGTACGAAGACAACAAATTTAACCTAACCTGGTATACACAAGCAATAAATAAAAAATCAAGACACACACAGCCAACACAATCAGAAGAAAGGGATGACGATGACGATGCAAACGTTGGAGTCGATGTATTTGTTATAACCAATTAAACAGTCAAGGATTTTACCTTGATCAGTCAAACTAGCCAATTCCATATTGAAGTCAAAGTTGGTCAACAAATAGGGTTTTAGCGTTATTAACCATGTTTGAGTCAGTGTATAATGCCCTAGCTCTAGTGACTAAATCATCAAAGAGAGTTTACTGTCTGATAGCTTGGATGAAATGGTACGTAAAGAGCGATCTCTGGCATATGTTACTTTGAGGCAACGGAAATAGTAACACACATATATACATATACATACACAAACACACACACATACATATGTCTGATACATGGACTAATAAAACACATCACTTTGAACTCGATAGACTACGTATAATCCAAAAATTGTTTACTCTAAATGTCCATGTAACGACCCATTTTGCAATCAATCCTTTAACATGTCATAGCTGCTAGAATCGTATCAACTCCATTCTATCTCTGAATAAACAAAATAGTGTTGCAGATCCTGACTTCATACAATGGTTACTAAACTCAAACTTTGTAGTTCTCCAACATAATATACATTTCCCGCGGACTGCTCAAAAAACAAAATATAATGACGTCCATAGATAACTATCCTGAAAATAGAACACCTCAGACTAACTCGACGCGTTGTCATATACGTAACAAATCTAAATCTCGCTATGAGTCTAGTCAAAATCATAAACAATAGACGTGCAATATCGGGTTTAAATGTGATATACTAAAACATACGGATGTCGCACACACCATATCAAATCAAGCCCACAATACGTCAAAATTGTCTTAACACACATATCACAGCTCTATTCATCGTGACTCATAGCTGCAACTCTAGTCAACTAGGATATCACAATCTATGCATTTATATGAGTTATCAATTTATGCAAGTGATTCGTTGTTTTATTTTAAGATAAAAATAATACTTATGAGATTAGTATACCAATTAGATTGAAAGGATTGAATTCTAATACACAAGTTCAATCGTGGAATCATGTCCAAGATAATCAGAGATGTTTTGCGGTCTTAATTAATAGCTATCAGACTATTAACAAATATTACACTGTAAAGTCAAACCAACTAAACTGCACTGGCATTTGCACAAAGTATAAACGACAATTAGCAATGATTGCGATCATAGGTGGTAAGCCATCTTGTGGGATTTCAACCGCTAAACATACATAATAAACATGTGAAAAAAATAAATATAAATGGCTAATGAGTGGAAAAAAAAAATACAACTCATCAACCAAAGATCACTTTAAGTTACAAGGCATGGGCAAAATGAGCTTTTTGAGTACATAGTGCAAGCTGGAAAAACAGTGATGTCAGATGATAGTAACAAAATTTGAAGTACTTATCTCCTTACCATTTATCTGTCATGCATCTTATATTCTTGACATCAATGGACTATAATCCATCCATTAGATAGACTTACAAGTATATATAATCCCAATGCAGAACTACAGTTTAACAGGCATGGACACATGTGCATGTACATGTACATGTATATGTATATATGGACAAAAGGCCTTAGCGACTAGTGACTTAGTTGCATGCCATCTTTAATATCTATGCTTTCTTATGCTCCGCCTTGTAGTAATATGGATGATATTGAATAAATGACCACTGGGCACAGCTATAGGAATGTTCATTGGTTCAAACCTGTAATTTTAAATGTAAGCAGTTTGATCCAACGCGTTTGTGTTGTTTATTGAATTAGTACCAATACCAAATAGTGTGTGCTATATGTGGGTTTAGGTGGTGTTGTCATCAGGTTACGAGCAAGAGGAGTTATAGAAGTGAGGCAGGCAAGCTTAACTACCAGGCAAGAGAATTTTGGTACAAACAGGTAAGCACATGAGCACTATATAAGATTTTCAGTCAGGTTAAGTATCTTAAGAATTTATATAACTAACACAACATGTGATGTTTGATGGTGCTATTAAGTGACGTAACATTGTGCATGTGTGGGATATGATTGAGATTATGAAGCATTACCTGAGAAACCATGGCCTTACACCCCTGATCAAATTTCCCGGTCTCCACTTCAGTTGTCGCTTGATGAGGCATGCTAACGAATTCAGCCCCTTGGTCTCCCTTTGCAGTGGCTTCATAGAAGAATTTTGGTGTAGAAACACAGGAGTACGGCACTGATGCTCCAACTTACATAGATTTGTGGTGTAACGACGAACATGTTGTATGTACAATGCTCGTCTGCCTTGAAACTGGATTCATCAAGTTGAGCTGTAGATGATTCCATAGTTGGTAGAATCATACATCCAGTAATCAAACTCATGCATGATGATTAGGATGTGTTAGGGCTACCCTATCAAGTTAAAATACCAAAGTATATAGATTCTTGACAGTGCTTGCTCGATAAGAATGACATATTTTTAGTCCACTGAAGCTTTACTGCTGTACAGAAAACATGAAACACTACCGATGTGCATGGTGTAAAAAAGAAGGGAAAAAAAGAGAATCAAAGAACAAATTCGTTATTTGAAATAGGTACGCAGCATGCTCCTTTTATTATTTAATGTCTTTGACACAAGGAATAAAGCAAGAGCAGGGCATCCACTTTTCCAGTGCACAAACAAGTCATATAGATAGTGCAGGCAAAAGAAGGCGCATGCATGACCATAAATTGAAGCAAAATCAACAACGGGTATAAACAAATTTGGACAAAGAAATGGCAGAAAGTGATAAAGAATGAAGGGTTATGGAATGGAAGGGACAAAGTTGGGTTAATTGAAGAGAGGAATGGTGAGCAAGCTGCGCATTCTGCATATAAAAGCAAGAGCTTGGCAATTAAAAACAAATACATAAGTTGCCTTTACCATGGATGATGAGCATTGAGGTGAGATGTGCAAGTAGAGTAATATTATTGATCAGTAAAGGCATCTGCAGAGGATGCAGTGCAGTGCGAATATTAGGAAGAAAACAGAGAGTGAATTTGAGATTTTATAACGGAGGGAGAAAGCAAGCAAAGAAGCAGCAAAGCAAAGCAAGTGGGAGAAGAGAAGAGAAACAAACAAAAGCGCATATTGAGGCCCATACCGTAGATTTGAGGAAAAGGTTTGAATCAACAAGGTATAAGACGGTCATGTGGTGCAGCTTTGTTCCATACTTACCTGGACGGGGTCTATGGGTGATCATGAAGGCCCAGGCCTAGTCTAATGGTTCCCATTGCACTTTGGGAATGCGTTGGGCTACCATCTCCCCAAGTGGGAGAGTGGACGTCATTATTTGTTGCTTTGGGGGTACGCGTTCGCGCGGCCCCTGCCCATTGCTGAATGTAAATTTTTTTTCTGTACCCTTATCTTCTGAGACCGGTGTGACCCCATGTATGTGGCTTCTCTTTGGGCCTTGGTGTAAATGTTCTTCTTACTGTTCCTCTGGTTGTGTAATTAAAACTGTCTTCTCTGTTTTATGAATTTGCCTTCTTTAGTTTTTGTTAATTATGATTTTAGCTGAATCCTATATTTTTAGTTCAAAAGGGGTATTTGTATGCAACATGCTACTGTCCTGTTATCTGCAACGTTACATTTCTGTTCTTTCAAGTTTCAATCCAACCTTTCCGTGTTTGGATAACACTCTTGATTTCCAGACAATGTTCAAAATCTTTACATGCTTAATAGTCACTCAGTACGAAAGCCCAGATAGATTTTCTTTTGGCTGCTTTTGCTTTTTCTCCTTTTCTGTTGCTAGTTTTTTGCTTACTGCTTGTCGGCTAACCTGTCTTTTTTGCTTGCTTATTTCTTTTGTTAAATTATGAATAAGCTGTAGCTTTTTGAATCATTTCTTTCTGCTCAAACGGGATTTGGACGCAACATGCTTTTGTTATCTGCAACATTGCATTTCCCTTCTTTACATACTCGATAGTTACATTTCTCAAGTTTTTATCCCAACAAAGCCTAATGCTATGAAGATACTTCCAACCGTTTTTCTTTCCAATGCCTGGTTATTTCAATATTCCCTTTTCTTCTTCTTCTGGTTACGCATTTAGAAATAATAACAAATCAACTATGGCGTCCTCACATAAAAACGTGCACGAAAGTTAAACCCATCAAACACACCGTTTGAGGTTTTCTTACTACGGAGATCCCTTGTACTACAATCTATGATCGAATGCTGAGATTTCAAACCACGTATTACGGCGTCTAGCGCGGCTATACGTTTTAGACCAAATAAAGATTTTTGTCTGAAAATATTATATAAGATGAAGTGACAGCTTTAATCGAAGTTTAAATAGATACAATTGATTCATCTATTTTATACATTAAATATATATAGTTAGTTGCTATATCAAATAAGTAAATAATATACATTGTATGTTCAAATTATAATTGACACCAACAATAAAGAACATCGTTGGTTGATTAGAAACAAATTAGTTCAACATTCGATTTGCTTAAAAAAAAATTGGAACTTCTTCAAAATATTTCAAATAACTAAAAAATATACATACATGGGAAGACTCAATTTAAAAAGTCATGTATACGTTTGATGACTTGAATTTAAAATAATTAAATTCTATTAGAGAATCCGTATATTAATTACTTCAGAGTTAAACACCTAAACTAAAAACTTTATCTTCTTATTACTAATGCAAATAACCTATTATTCGCGTATTTGTTTAATTAGTTTATTCACAAATTCATGTACATGTTCAACAATGCTACAAGTACTAGGCTTAAGGTGAAATGTTGTATATATGGCAGATGAATTCTACTTATAACCATCATTTTCTTGATTATTATACTTCATGAATAATTTTTGTTCTGGTTAAGTCTTTATTAGTAGATGTAATACCTTCGCGATCACATTTTTTTGGTATCAGCGTGAGTTGTCAAAAATGTCCCTTTAATATCCCTTAAATATAAGATCAGATAATTAAACGTTCTATATAAATTCAAACCGCCTTTCTACAATAACAAATTTTAATACCAATTAAAAATAGGCGTTAACAAATGAACTTTCGTTTCATAATCGTTCTTTATTAATTAATAATATAAATATTAAAACAAATAAAAATTTAGATATTGCAATTTAGAAATAAAAAATCTTTAATAACAGTCGTAATACATTTGGTGTCACATTTCTTTTGTATCAGCATGAACAACCAAAAATACCCTCAAATATCACTTAAAAATAGGATCTAATTATTAAACTTTTTTTTACAAATTCAAACCCCCTTTCTACAATTTTTTTTTTGAATTACCTAGAGAATCAAGCTTCGCTTGTAAACTCTAGAGAAGTATGTACCTGCCAAACACATACTTCGGGTACTTGTTATAGGGTTGTCAGTTTCGGGGCTCGAACTCGTGCCTTCGATCACGCAGTCCGGACCATCAACCAACTGCGCCAACCCTGTTGGCCCTTTCTACAAATTTTAGTAGCACTTAAAAATATAATCTAACAAATAAACTTCCATTACAAAATCGTTCTTTATTAATTAATAATACCAATAAAAATTAAAACTAATAAAAAAAATAGATATTGCAACTTAGAAATAAAAATTCAAACTAATTACACATGATGTCAACACTTAATATTCGGGCAAATCATTTTCACTTGAATGTGCTGAACATATACAGTTTGTAGAAAACTAATTCACGTGCGAAGCATATGCGATGATCACGCGCGAAGCGCGTGCCACAACGCTTGTATAAATAACGTACTTTCAAAAACTTTAGAACAGTCTCATTTTATAATACTTCCTATTACAAACGCAATTGTATTTACGTTTTGTAAATTATTTCAAATCAAACGATTGTCCAAATTTCAGAACACACAAAAAAATCATACACGGGAAATAAGGAAGTAATGTTGAAATTTTATTAATAATACCATATCAATGACAATGAATTATCGAACAATTTTAAAACAATACTAACTATATCTTAAATCGTACACAAATACTAAACCAACGAATCTATGTCATGATCTTATGTCAATGAATATAAACCAACGAATCTACATCATAACATTGGAAAAAAATAAATCACACAATAAATCATATTGACGGAGAGTGGCGCTTGCGGCTGCTCGGAGGCTTGGGCTTGCGATGGTGGCTGGCGACCTGGCGATAGCTTGGAACCTAGTGCGGCGACTTGGATAAGGCCTTGGGCTTAGGAGGTGACGACTTAGGCTTACGGTGACAAGTTGGATGTTGGGTTTGGGAGGTGGCGGCTTGGGCTTTCGGGGACGAGGTGGCTGCTCGGCTTGGGAGGTGGCGGCTTGGGGAAGGAATGACTTGCGGCATGTTAGGGCAGGAGGAGGTGCTGGGCTTGTGGAGGGGTTTTGTAACATCTCATATCTTGAGGCCCAAAACTAAGCGCTACAGATGCTGCAGTCATTTATAATATTAACTTTCGACGACAAAATACATCTATGTTAATAATATCCATAATATCAAAAGCACATAAATATGAAACAAAATCACAGATTTCAAAAATAACATTTCTGGTTACATTTCAAAATATGTTTCATATCCAAATTACATAATCCCGTAGTTGTGCACGTGCGTCGTTTTCAATCAATTTTTTTAATATTGTTTCTTAGGCTTTAAATGTCAAAAATGATTGTACGATCAATCATATATTTCATAACTTCTTTTGCAATTTTAAGAAAAGACAACAAACGTGATCCATGTGGGACATTTGTATGTCCTAATATTTCCAATATAGAGTTGATGAGATTGATAATTAACCAATGTTAGAAAAAAGGATATTGGAAACTTCAGAATGTTTACGATTTCATGTGCTAGTGGACTGCAAAAAACAAAATATTTTAGAAAAAGTAACAAATCTCATGTTTACATATTTTCTTCCAATGTACATATAACGCTATCCATAGTAAAGTATTTTACTCATAAATGTACAAAATATTTCATAAAAAGTAACAAATCTCATGTTTGCATATTAGAGAATCCATATATTAATTATTTTAGAGTTAAACACCTAAACTAAAAACTTTATCTTCTTATTACTATTGCAAATAACCTATAATTCGTGTATTAATTTAATTAGTTTATTCACAAATTCATGTACATGTTCAACAATGCTACAAGTATTAGGCTTAAGACGAAGTGCTTGAATATATGGCAGATGAATTCTACTTATAAACATCATTTTCTTGGCTATTAAACTCCATGAATAATTTTTGTTTTGGTTAAATCTTTATTAATAGCTGCAATATCTTCGGTATCCCTTTTTTTGGTATCAGCTACAAGTACTTACATCTTTTATAACAGTTGGCGTTTAGGCTTGGGAGGTGGTGGCTTGGGCTTTCAAGGACGAGGTGGCTGCTGGGCTTGGCAGGTGGTGGCTTGGGGAAGGAATGACTTGCGGCATGTTAGGAAAGGAGGAGGCGCTGGGCTTGCGGCGGCATAGAGGAAGGAGGAGCGGTGGTGTGGAGTCTTTTTATTTTAATTCGAAGAGTGATGGAAAAGAAGACGTAGGCCGGGTTAAGTATAAATGGGGGCGGCATCATGTCGATGCCCCGCCGACGCCAAAACTTTAGCATGCCAGTAATTTTTTATGACTTACCGATGCTACACTTACGCCATGAACAGAGGCGCCGACACAACGTGAGTAATGTCAAGTTGGTAAATAACAAATTCTCCAGTGGTGATATCACCATGGTCGAATCCCTTTTACATCCATACAAGCTAATTACAACATCTAATGGTGGTACATCATTTGCTAGAAACTGTGGTGCAGATCTGGGAAATCTTAGAGACCAAGTAAATCGATGCGTGAATCTTGGGCCGCTTCTCTTCGTAAATTCTTATATTACACATATTAATTATTTTGTGTCATATACGTTGAAGTTGGGTCAACACACAGTGGTGTAAATGAGTAAATTTCAAAAAAATTATTCCATTTTGGATCTTGTTTGGGCCTTTGAAGTCTAAATTTATTTAGATCTTATCTAATTTATTTTAAATAAAATCAATATTTTATTAAACTTATGAATAAAGTTTTATATTTATGTTATGTTTAATACATTTTCAAACCTTTTTCCAACTTTGTCAATATTTTTTTGTTCATGTTTGGTGATGGGTAGTTGTCTCCAAGATTTTTTGTACAATTTATTTTGTGATTGTAAAGTGTTTCATGTTATCTAAATACACACACACACACACACGAGTGTCATAATCATAACAGTAAAGCAAAAAAACACAATAATGACATCTTAAGTATGTTTTAAATAATCTGTTTCTTTTATGTTTGTGATTGTGCCTAATTTGGTTGTCTAATGTAAAAATAATATATTTGAACATTGAAGAAGTATTTCATGTTAGTTAAAATGGTGTGGCCATTATGCATAAGTTGTTTATTAAAAATACGCACATAAAAGGATTGTCCACATATTTATAGCAGTAAAGCCCTTACTATCTATCCTCGTTTAAATTTTGTTACCTTTGTAGCCTTATGTGTTATCATGAAATTTTTATTCATGCTTTTTGTTACCTGAAAAATGCAATTTCTTCAAATAATAAAGTAATCCATTCTGCACAATCAAATTTATGAATTTTGTGTTTGATTTCTTTGTTCTCTATTTCTTTTTTCTCCAATAATGACATCTTAACCATGAACCAACATTTTGGATTGGACCGATATCGATCGGAAGCGTTGGCGCAATTCTGCACCAAACTTCTTTTGTTTCTTTGTCTTGTACTTCAAGGCCTTCGGGTCAAGTTTTGAGTCATTGTAACTTAATCAGAATGTACTAACTCCTTTTGAATTCTATTATTTTAAAAACCTAGTTAACATTAACCAACATAAAAGTGTCGAGTGAGGCATTCTATAATTATCCAATAACAATTAGTGTGTAACTCCATGATGCCTATAGCCATCAAGAGCAATACACCATCCAACATTTAGAGAGCATTACATACTCTAGTCTCAACGGATGCATCAACATCCAATCCAGATACATCTTAACTAGGAATATTTAAAATAATATGTTAATTAGATTGTGATAAAATACTCATGATTACAACTATTTGTAATTACTATCGTGAACACACTATTTATGGATTTTCTGTTAAACATTCTTAAATTAAATAACTAATTAATTATGACATGTTATAATAAGCATATAACAGAAAGAAAACATTTTTTATTACAAACGAGAATTGATTACAAAGTTAATAATTTGTAATAAATTATAAAATTTCCCCTAGGGCATACCTCTAACTTTATCACACACAAACACACACATACATACACGTATTGCTCAATCAAAAATTGAGTAAAACAATATAATCGTAAAATCAGGATTTTATATTCTCTTACACTAATGTTTCCAAACCATTTAGATCTACCTATATCATTCATAAAAATAAATAAAAATAAGCATACATCTAAGATCCAAATTGTTTCTCCCACAAAGACAACTCCATAATTCTTCATAAAATGTATCAAAATAGACATGTAGATCTTTAAACTAATGAAAGTTGTTTTTGAATTTAAGGGATTAAGATTATTTCCTAAAAAATAAAATCATATCAAATTTTATTTTATCTCGTAAACCACATACAAATCATTTAGATCTATCTTTCTTTATCAAAATAGATTTCAACCTTTTAATTTAGGAAATACAACTTCAATACCATACCAAATCCAAAATTAAAACACACATAATCCATCATACATAGATCAAGTAAATCTATAATTTGAATAAGATATTACATGAATTCAATGATTTATAAATAAAGTTTAATTCAAAGCTTACTCAAATATATAAAATAAAAGTTTTCAATGAAATCAATGATGCGCGCTTTAATGGCAGTTGTTAGAAATTTTGAATCAATTCAAATGAACCGTTGATCTAATAATAAATTTGAAAGGATAATAATAATATTATTATATTTGCTTTTGTTAGGCATTGGTAAACGATAAATAATTTTGCTTCTGTTTTTGTTCTATCCTTATAAAAAGCCAAAAATAAAAAATCATTTTCAATACTTTTACAGGTTGCAAATTACAGAAATTCAGAAGGAGAAGAATTGTTTGCTAAATTGCCCTGCTTTGCTTGGCCGAAAAAAGAATTGCGCTAAAAAAATTCGCTGGTTTTAGATAAATTTGCTAATAATTCTGCACACCCTGGTATCGTTTTCTTATCTTTTGTTTTTATTTTTCTTGCATTATTTGTTGCTTGCAATTAAAAAAACAAAAAAAATTCTTTTGTAGTGCATTGTTAACGCACGTTTAATTTCAATTTTACGTCATTTCATATTATTTTTATTTTCTAAGAGCAACACCCAACTTCACATAAGGTAGGGATTTCATTACTCTTTCCTTGGTCCAAAAATTGCATTTCATTATATAAAATTCAATTAAGTAATAAAGAATAGATGTTGGACTTAATGGTGTCGCAAGTTCATCTAGGGAAAATTTATATTTTGATAAGTTGATTTCTTTTAACAAACTATTTCATGGTGTCTACGGCAACGGCAGAGCAATAATTATTTATAATTATTACGGTAATTTGTAAGAAATTTTAGTGATTGTTTCTCTGAAGATGCTTAAACTTCAGCTGCATTGCTACGGTAACTCACAGTGCACTGATAACCTTCGTCCGTTACCTGGCTAAGAACTATTTTATTGAATTAAGTCAAAGTATGATTATACAAGTTTGGGTTAGGGGCTAGTAAGGACAGAAAATTCCAATTAAGTCCTTGCATTCATTTAGTTGCATTAGTTTCATGCATATATAAAAAAAATCCAAAAGAAAAACAATTTTCTTTGAAAAAAATAGTTCTCTTAAAAAAAGAAAAAGAAAAAAGGGAAAAAAACAACATATTTTTTTAAGTAAAAAAAATTCAAAACAAAACATATTTTTTTCAGTAGAAAAAAAAGCTAAATTTCAAAAAAATAAATCTCCCTCTCTCTCAAAAACAAAACTTTCCCTCATATTTTCTTACCATTTTTGTTCACCTCTTTCTCTCCTTAAACTTTTTTCTTATGCATGAGTTTTTGGATTCGTGCCAAATCAATAAACTGCTTAGCTCGAACAAACAGTCTTTCTACAATGGCAAATGAAAATTCACCACGTACTCTCATGGACAGAATTTTCCCTGATAGAGATTATGTCCCTTCTTGCATTACTTTACCCGCCCCAGCGGGTAATCACTTTGAAATCCATTCAAGCCACATTAACATGCTTTCAAAATTTGGTAATTTTGAAAATGATGATCCTTACATCTTTTTAACAAAATTTAAATAAGTTTGTGCAATTATAAAACTTCAACAATTATGCAATGATGAAATAAAATTTAGGTTAATTCCATTTGCAATTACAGACTACGTCAAAAAATGGTTATGTAGCTTGCTTTCAAATTTGATTAGAACTTGGGACAAATTTGCAAAAGTTTTCTTAAAAATAAATTATCCCTTAGAAAAGACAACCAAAATGCGAAATGAAATTGTAAATTTTCATCAATTTAGAGGTGAATCCTTTGAAAAATATTTTGAAAAAGTTAAAGAAATTTTGATCAAATGTCCACATCATAATTTTGAAAAATGGACTCTTTGTCAATTTTTATATGGTGGACTTGAAAATAGCTCTCGAACTATGCTTGAATCAATGGTTTAAAGAAACTTTTTAGCACAATATTACGATGTCGCTTGGAAATTTCTTAAAAAGCTAGCCGAAAAATCATCTTAATAGGAACAATCAAACGAGAAATCGATCTATTCAAGATTGAGCGCACATTCGATAGGCTCATCATTAGCTTTAGAAGCAAAAATCGTTGCGATGATAAACAAATGTGATAACGTCCTTTCATCTAATCAAATGAACCAAGCTTCCCAACTCTCATGTTAAAAATGTAATGATCCAAATCATCTTGTTGATCAATGTCCTAACTCATTAGAACAAATCAACACTTTTAACAAAGCTAGGAATGATCTGTTCTCTCCAACGTACAATTTTGGGTGGAGAAATTATCCTAACTTCGCTTGGAACCAAAACAATTCAAACATGAATTTGGTTCAACCATCTTTCCAGGAATTTTTGAACAATGCTTCAAATCCACCTTTGCTACCAAATCAAGTTTAAAAAAACTTTGCGCCACCTTTTCAAAACCAAGCGCAACAATCTTTTGTTCCTCAAGATGAGAAAAGTTTGAAAACTTTGGCTAGAGCAACCACTCAAAATCTTCAATCGAACAACAGTTTGCTAGATTTTCTAACTTTGTACATGCAAAATACGAGTCAGTCGATTACTAAACTCAAAACGAAAATGAGTCAGTTAGCCACTTCTGTGAGTGAACGTGAAAGAGGCACGTTCCTGAGTCAACCTATTTCAAACCCTAGAAATCAAAATACAAGCTCAAATCAAGCTCATGCCATTCAAGATAGTAATTTGAATCAAATGAACGTTATCACCACCGTCCGAACCGATAAGCAAATTGATAACCAAATTGTCAATCCTAATGACTTATTAGAAATTAATTCCAAATCTCCAATCCCTCGATCGAGTCCATCCAGAACATTGAATCAAATTCTGAATCTCATCTTTCACCAAGTCAAGTATACCGACCTACTAAGTTGTGAGCTTCATTTCCCTATGGACTTCGCGCTAAGAAACATCTGAACAAATGGAAAAAGTGTTAGAAATTTTTAAGCAAGTCAAGGTCAACATTCCTCTTTTAGACATAGTTCAACAAGTTCCAACCCATGCCAAATTTTTGAAGGAACTATGCATTCAAAAACGGCACACTTAAGTACCTAAAAAAGTCTTCTTAGCGGCCATCTAAGTAAAGTCTTGTCTCAATCCATTCTTGTGAAATGCAAAGATCCTTGTTGCTCTACAATTTCGTGTACGATAGGAGACATTTTAGAATCTGATACCTTAATTCAATTAGAAGAGCATCTCAAGGAAGAAGCGATGTCACGGAAGCAATCGACGAAGTGAAGAAGCACCAAAGCTCTACCCCTTAGCTGAAGTGACAACAAGGAGAAAGTTGGGATGGCTTTTCATCGTTGAGAACTAGGGCTTGCCAGACCACATCAGTGGTCTGGCGTTGCTTGGATTTGCCGCTCCAGATTTCTGAAGTGGTGGCGATTCGATCGGTGAAAGTTGGAGAAGTTGACAGACCAAATTTTTGGTCTGGTAAGGTGTTATGATCTCGTTCGAGAAGAAGGTTGGTTTGGAAGTGGAGCGACAAAGATGCAATGATTTGAATCAATGATGATTTGTGGGAAACATTTACATGTTTGGAGCAGTGAAGTAGTGAATGAAGTGGAGCGGTGATGATGACGAACCAGTATTTTCGTTCGACGTGGTAAAGCATACCGGTCCAGACTCTTGAAGTTGTCGGTCCAAATGTTGAAGTGAATAACCAAACCAAATATTTCGTTCGGTATGCCGATGCCGTTCTAAAATGTAGCCGAACTAGATGTGTGCATACCAAACCAAACATTTTGCCAGTTCAGATTTCTCGTTCGATCATTGAATGCCGAACAAGATGGACACCGAACCAAGTTGACCAAACCAAAGTGATGTCGAACCAGATGTGCCGAACCAAACCTCAGGACTGCTATATAGTAGGTATCCCTCCTCAAATCTTCACTCTATAAATAGTGGAGCTTCTGGACAACAACAACAGTCATCCTAGAGAGCTGAAACTCTGTTGAATTTTGTTTGTATTGTTAATTCTTCTTATGTATAGCCTCTAAAAGTGAATAAATCTTGTAACTCTAATCTTTCAGTATTAATAAAATCTCCTCTCCCCAAATAGACGTACACTGCCTTACGGTAGTGGAACCACTATAAATACTGGTGTTATTTATTTTTTCTGCATTGCATAAAATTGTGACTGTCTGTTCTAGTGTTTATCTCCGTTTTTTCGTCTCACTACAATCATGATCCAGTTGTTTTCCGCTGAGTTGGGTTTTTTATTCCCTTATACTGATCAACTGAAGGGATTTTCCACAACAAGACAAGAAAATCAATAAATGTCTTTTGCAGCAACTAGGTCTAGGTGAGCTTAAACCAAAAAAGCCACTTTAGTTGGTCGATCGTTCTGTAAAAAAAACCAATAGGTGAGATTGAGGATGTATTGATCAAAGTAGGAGAATTCATATTCCCTGTCGATTTTATTGTCCTAGAATCACAACCAGTATATAATCTCACAAGTCAAATTCCTTTGATTTTAGGACGACCTTTTTAGCCACTTTAAGTGCTTTGATCAACTGTCGAAATGGTTTGATGAAAATTTCCTTTGGTAACATGAACATAGATCTTAACATCTCCAGTTTAGAAAAATCAATCAAACGAACCATTCGATCACACCTTGGAAGTTAGCGCAATTCACAAAAACTTTGAGAACGAGACAGATGACCTTAATAATGAACATGAAGTAGAGTACAAACAATTGTTTCAAGACGTGCCAAAGGAGATCATAGACACGCTTCCCTTCGAAACTTCCATGATTGAGTCTGAAACTCAACCAATTACTTTGATTGAGCAATCTTCCAAATTAGAGCTCAAACCTCTACCATCTCACCTTAAGTATGCACATTTAGATGACAACGAAACTTTTTCCATCATAATTTCTTTGGATCTTTTTATTGCTCTAGAAGCATCTCTTCCTTCAATTCTTTCAAAAAACAAAGAAGCAATTGGGTAGTCCATTATCGATAATAAGAGAATTGGCCCTGCAATTGTTCAACATCGCATTCACTTAATTGACGAAGCTAAGTCTACTCGTGATGCACAATGAAGGCTTAACCCCAAATTGAAGGATGTGGTTCAAGAAGAAATTCTTAAGCTCCTTGATAACATTATCATTTATCCCATATTCAACAGCTCATAGGTTACCCCAATTCATGTTGTGCCTAAAAAATCCAGACTCACCGTTATCATGAATGACGCTAATGAACTCATTCTAACTCATACTCAAACGGGTTGGCGTATCAATATTGATTATCGAAAAGTAAATTCTACAACGTGTAAATTTCTCTCTTCCTTTTATCGACCAAATGCTTGAACGATTAGCCGGTCACGAATTCTATTGTTTTCTTGATGATTATTCCAGTTTTAAATAAATTCAGTCGCTCCCGTAGATCAAGAAAAAATGACTTTCACGTGTCCTTTTGGAACCTTTGCTTATTGACGTATGTCATTTGGACTTTGTAATGCCCTTGCAACTTTCCAACAATGCATGGGTGGGATCTTTTTTGACATGATTGAACACTTTTTAGAAGTTTTCATGGACGATTTCTCTATCTTTGGAGATTCTTTTCCGATTGCTTACATCATCTCGAGCTGGTTCTAAATTGATGTAAAGAGAAACATTCAAATTTGAATTGGAAAAAATATCACTTTAGGGTCAAACAAGGTATAGTCCTCGGACATGTCATTTCAAATAAGGGCATTGAGGTTGATATAGGAAAAATTAATGTCATTTCAAATCTATACATTCCTAAATCCGTTAAGGACATTCGATCATTTCTAGGACACACTGACTTTTATCAATGCTTAGTAGAAGGCTTTAGCAAAATTATTCGACATTTGACTACTCTTTTGGGAAAACATGTTCCTTTCAATTTCAGTTCTGATTGTGTCTCTTCTTTTGAACGTCTTAGAAATGAACTCATTTCTGCTCCAATCATTTGCTCCTCCAATTGGGATCTTCCTTTTGAAATAACGTGATGTGCTTCTAACTTTGCGGTTAGTGCTGTCCTTGGATAACACATCAAGAAAATCCTCCATGTCATCTATTACGCCAGTATTACATTGAATGATGCTCAATTCAACTACACAACCACCAAAAAAGAACTTCTAGTCGTCTTTTTTGCACTAGCAAAATTTCGACCTTATTTAGTAGGCTTATATATCACGCTGTACACTGACCATTCCTCTCTTAGGTACCTTTTTGCAAAAAGGATGCTAAGTCTCGTTTGATTCGTTAGATCCTATTACTTCAAGAATTTGATCTTACAATCAAAGATAAAAAATGATCCGACAATGTTATAATCGATCATTTACCTCATCTTCCAACCGCACCATCTTCTTCACCTACCACCGAGAACTTTTTCGACGAACAACTCTTTTCAGTTTCCACCAATCCATGGTTTGCCGATATAGTGAACTATTTAGTCACTAAAGATACTCCTTTATTTTGGTCCAAACAAGAAAAATGCAAAAAAAAATCCCAAGTGAAATACTTCTATTAGGATCATCCATACCGACCTCCAGTAAAAGCATGAAAAAAAGGCTCGAATGATACGATCCCTCCGTTACCCCAGAATGTTTAAGTATTGTTCCAACCAAATCATACAACGATGTGTCCCGAATAGCGAAATCAAGAGTATTTTCGTTTTGTCATGACCAAGCATGTGGTGGACATTTCGGTCCTAAGAAAACCATAAAATGGTGCTTCAATGTGGCTTTTGTTGGCCTATACTTTTTAAAGACGCATTGGAGTTTTGTAAAACATTTGATCGTTGTCAAATGTTTGGAAAATCGAAAAACGAAACATGATGCCTTTAACCTTCGTCATTATCATCGAAATGTTTGACGTTTGGAGAATTGACTTTATAGGACCGTTTCCTAACTCTTTTGGATATCTTTACATTCTCCTTGTCGTCAACTACATTTCTAAATGAGTTGAAGCCGTTTTGTGTAAAACAAATGATCATAATGTAATTATGAGATTCATAAAAGAAAACAACTTTTCTAGGTCTAGCACACCTCGCACGATAATAAGTGACAATAGAACCCATTTTTGTAATCAATCTTTTCGATCTTTAATGAAGGGTTGCTCAATAACCCACAAGTAATCCACTTCTTAATCATCCTCAAACTTGTGGCCATGTCAAAGTTTTAAATCGACAAATCAAACAAATTTTGGAGAACTTTTAATAAAAATCGGAAAGATTAGCCTTAAAAATTGACATATGCTTTTTGGGCTTAGAGAACTGCTTTTAAAACTAATCTTGGGATGTCCTCGTTTCGATTAGTATATGGTAAAGCATGTCACTTACCATTCAAGCTTGAAATAAAGCGTCATGGGCAATAAAGAACATAAACTTTGATCTTGAAAGGGCTGGCAAAAACAAGAGTTTTTGTGACAAGTCAATCCTGAGAAAAACGTTTTGTCAAATCAGAAAGTTCTTTTGTTTGACTCTCGACTTCAATTAATCCTTGGAAAATCAAAATCAAAATGGACAGGACCATGTGTACTGTTTTTCCACACGGTGCCATAGAAATAGAAAACTTTAGGGATGGATTAATTTTTAAGGTTAATGGTCATCGTTTAATGCCTTACGTGGAATTTGCATGTGGCCGATAGGAGGAACTCATGATTTTTCATTAGCCACACTACCACTGATATGGAATTTTAACCCTTTCTTGTAAATATGTATATATTTTTCTTCTTTACACTTATTATATCATGCACTGAGTGTGGGACACAGTCAAAATCAAGCGTGGGGGGAGTCTTAAGTATATTATGATTTTGCACTCACTTTTTTTTTAAAAAAAAAGACAGAAAAAATTTCATTTTAGTTTTCTTAAAAAAATTCCAAAAAATAATTTTGCACCATAATTTACTTTTGAACAGGCACGATAATGTAAACATAAAGTTTTGGTCATGAGATTGAAATTTATGGAAAATTACTTAACTCAAATGAATAATAGAAAGAAAAGTTTAAATTACAAGCAACTATGATGTAACTAGCACATAGGGAGATTCATAAGTAGTGATTATGAAGTTATTCTAAATTGCAGTCTTCGCTTAAAAAGCGGTTGATTTAAAGTAAATGCATTAACATTTTTATTTTTTTAAAGTTAAGTAGTGCTAAGATGATTTTGCATAACTCTCTCTTCTCTTTAAAAAAATTAAGGAAAAAACATCTAGAGTCATTGTATGCACGTAAGTTGTACACCCGTCATGCTCTGTATTCTTCTCATGTAAGCTCGAAAGGTAGTGCATAAATGGTATATCTGGCCTCAGTTTTCTAAGTTAGGTGTATTTATCTATTATAATAATAATAATAATAATAATAATAATAATAATAATAATAATAATAATAATAAACAACACCTAGAGTCAGATGTTCACACATAAGTGCGTACACTCGGCATCCTTTGTACTCTTCTCACATAAGCTCTCAAGGCAGTGCATGGATGATATAATTGGCTTTGGTTTTCTGAGTTAGATTTATGTAAATAATAATAATTTTGATTTTTTTTAAATAAAGAGAGAGTAAGCAGTTGAGAAACATTATCCTGACTTTACCAATTTGACTTGTTTTACAAAAGTGAATGAAGGTACCACTTTGCAAACTTTGACAGTGAATTAAAGAATTTATTTCATAGTTGTACTAAGTCATCAACCGAAACAACTAGCCAAGGTAGAGTCCAATTGTGACAATAACTTAATTTTTATTGGAAGTTTTGGTTAGTGAAAGACTGAATTTTTTTGATAATGACCGAGACTTATATATTACTATTTCATGGGAATTTAAAAAGTAAGTTCTTCATTTTGTAAATAAAAACTTGCATTCATATCTTTGTAAATAAAACTTGCAATATGAACTTTGCATATCCATTTGGATTTTATGGGTAATATTCACTGAAAACCCTCACGAGACAACACTGGTCCTATTAGAGACGCTAACAGATTTAACGCTTTTTTGCATACGCTCAATGTAATCGTGCTTCCTACGAAAGTTGATTTATCTTAGTTTTAGCTTATTTGAGAACAGATAAAAAGATAAGTACGAGGTATTTGATGTGCATGTAAAAATGTATATTTTTACTCTCATACTTAGTCTTGATTAGAATAAATGACATATTAGGGTATTTTTACATGTTTTAACCAAAATACAAAAGTTTTTCAAATCACCATTCACTCATCTACATTTTGGCAAAACAATCCTTTTGTATGCGCATTTGTTTTGAGAAAATTTATTTGCATAATTCAATTTAGTTTTGTAGAAAAATAATTGCAAATTAGAAGATGATTCATGTATTTATGCATGCACAATAGTGGAAGCCAAAAGAATGAAGAAAAGAAGAAATTAAATCAACATGGAGGAGCTCATTTACCCACTTACTAATAGACCACATTTAAAAGCAAAAAACATGTTAGCGAGAGATTATTTAAAAATTAATGATAACTTGAAGGCCACACAAAATCAAGAGCATTTTTGGTAGCTCCCTTAAATAAATTTAGGTTTATAGACTTGTATAAATACTCTCTTATGTTCATGTAATGGATCTCATCTTTTATGCATAGTTGTAACCACTATGTAGAAATAAACATTCTATTATCTTTATTGGCTTCTTAGCCTTCTTTTTTATTTTAGGCACTCTTATTTCATTCTTTTTTTCTAAGCTATTTTATTTCATGTTAGTAGATAAGATTTATCTCATGCAATTAGTGTTGATTTATTTTTACACAATTAATTAGCTCTCTACTTCTTTTTAATTAACTATTTTTCCTTTTTATTATTTTTTTCCTTTCATCTTCTGAAATCAATTTACATAGAAATGAACTCAAGTATGAGAAGCGAAGCCCCTTCAATTAAGGGGCAATGAAGCTCTCATGAATCATATAAAATCAACATGACGATTTCATTTACTGTTTCTTCTTTGAAACTTAATTTAAATTTTGATGTTATTGGAAGTTTATTGTTTATTAGTGAATCTGATAGTCTATGTTGTTAATTACAAATATGCCATATTTAATCAAATATAAACACAAGTTACATTTTCATCTAACAAATTGATTTTGATAATGAAAGTGAAAATAGAATTAATATTTGATATTCTACGTTACTTGATAAAAAAAGGTAAACAGATCATGTATAATTTTTTTAATTCCATTATCATTTTCATTAGATTTGACAAGTGGGTTTGGATGATGTATTAAAGTTTGATGATTTAAGTGGTGTTAGTTAATATCACAAATAGACCATACTTATAATAAATACATCAACTAATTCTGCATATGATAAAAAAAAGATTATAAACTTATGTTATGTTGATTTGTATGAAAGTGAAAGTTGATTTACCTCTAAATTGCTTTATTCCAATATTTCTCTAATTTTTTTTATACTTTTTAGCTAACACATTTTCAAACTCTTGGGTAAGTTGATTGAGTAATTTTGAAATTAGTGCTTTCCTTGTGGAATTGACTCGTATTGCATACGTGCTACGATTGTATGCTGTGCGTCGCGCTATTTTATTTTATTAAATTGATTGGTTTTCTAACGGATAGAAAATCCATCCAAACATTAACCTTTTTCTTTATAACCTGATATGAAGACATAATTATCCACCACATATGTAGTAAGAAAGGTAAATTCTAAAACATAGTTCGTGAAACGATAAATATAACAAACTTGCTTGAAAGCTAAATTTGTTTAGGGATTTTTTTTCTACAACCGATGCCTATAATTTGATAAGTTGAGTAATTAACACATAAAAACTAATTGTAAAGTTCACAAAAATAATTCATTGAACTTAATTATTAATAAAAATAATAATAAGAAATTTAATAAATCCAATTCTATTATCAAGATTGAGATATATTCATTTGAATTTTTTTTAAAGAAAGATAAATTCACTATCATATTCCATAAAATAATCGAATCACAAATTTTAGATACTAGATCATAGAAATGCTTTTTTATCCTTACCAAAAATCCTCTCATCAACACTAAGCTCTTCGGTATCAACTAATTTTACTACTATTTTCATGAACTCAACCATCTCTTTGTATCTCTACGCTTTATCTACTAGCTTTGACATGTGTATGCTTCCTCACGAGATGAAGACATTTATTCTTGTGTTGTTTGATTTAATTCTTTATCATTGATCCCATCCATCTCTTCGGATACAGCTTCTAGGTATCCAAACACTATTTAATATAAGAAAATTTATTATTTAACCGAAAAGGTAAATAAGTCTATCTTTTTTGTCAGAACTGTTATTGTGAATTTTATTATAAATAGGCATGATAGGTTATTTGTTTGCATTTAACTTTTACATTACAAGAAATTAAACTTTAAATAATATATGAATAAATTAGCTCTCAAGGTAAACAAACTAGATTTTTAATGAAAATATAAATAGTGTGAGAGCGTCCCCTTAGTTGCTTGGGGCACCGCGAGCGACGGTTGGCGCCGTCCAAACACTGTTTGGTTGGCGGTTGACCGCCAACTACAGTATAAAAAAAACCGTTCAATGATTAACCACCGAACGTGGTGCCGCAAGCACAAAACGTGGTACCCTTAGCACTACCTTATAAATAAATTTTATCGAAAGTACTTTATATATATATATATATATTTAAATATGTTAATTTGTTCGTTTTGTCCTCCTTTACTTTAAACAACAAGGCGAGTAAATTATAGTTTGGAAAAAGTGAAACGATATTTAGCTTTTTAGTGAATGACAATTTATAGTTTTGTCAACACTATATTTTATAATTTTTCGTTTGTATGAGAACCGTATAACTTTTGATCTTTTTGTCTCACCTTATTTCGTAAAGAAAATGGTAAATCAATTTTTAAATAAACCGCTATATTTTATTATCTTATTTTTCTTTCTAAACTATGTTTTCCATTTTCTCCGTGTTAAAGCATATGCATTGGCATTTTTATCATATACTTTGTATAACTTCATGTTTTCATTCAATGTAAAAAAATAAATCGTTTTATGTTTAAATACGGAACAATATATTATTTTGTACTTTTGCATGAAAATGAAATGACAGTCTTGTATGTTTTTGTTTAAAGTGGTAAATTGTCATGGCTTTTTGTAAAAGTTGAGGTGTTTTATATCTTTTATTAAAAAATATCTTTGTATACATAATTATTAGTCAAAAAGATATATAAAAGTAAATTCTCCCATGTCGATAAAAAAATCAATAAAAAGATGTAGGAGTAACTATTACAAAATGATGAAAAATTGTATTTGATATTCTTTTGTTACAGTACAATTGATGTAGGTTGAAGAACTGTAAAATAATTTATTTTTAAACAATGCCTAAATACAAGTCTTTACATAAAGAAGTGAACCAGGCCTTGATGTAGCAGCCCGAGCAAGTGGTAATCTTTGCCAATAATAAGAATGAATCTCAAGCGTTGATTTGGATGGATGGTTGTGATCATTTCCACATGGCAGCATGGATTGATAAAAGAAACACACCCAGTAGAAGCACATTTACAATACCCGCCCTCAATCGAAGCTAGGCATCTCTTTTCCTTCCGCCGCCATGAAATCTACTGTCATCAATAATATTCATTTCCTCTCTAAATCTAGCAATTTTTTTGAAAGAAAGTGATTTTGTGAGGGCGTCAACACGTTGGTAGAAGGAAGTAACATGCCTAATCTCTAGTTTTCCTGCTGTTGTCCTTTCACATACAAAAAATAGGTCAATTTCAATGTGTTTGGTGCGAGAGTGTTGGATCGGGTTTAGAGATAGGGAGACGGTGCTCAGATTATCGCACCAAATCAACGGTTTTCCTCTCAGCTCGAGCCCTAGTTCATGAATTAGGGCTTCTATCCATATTATTTTGGCCGCTGTACTTGCTATTGACCTGTATTCAGCTTCGGTGCTTGAACGTGATATAGTTGATTGCTTTTTGGTGCACCAGGAGACTGGGTTGCCACCTATATAAACACAGTAGCCGGAGGTAGATCGTCTATCATCAACATCGCTAGCCCAATCGGCATCGCTGTAAGCTTGTATATTTACTTCTTTACTTTGAGTTAACAGCAAACCATAGTCTTGAGTGCCTTTTACATATCTTAAAATACGCTTAACCACCCTCCAGTGGTTATTTATGGGGTTTTGCATAAATTTGCAAACTTTGTTTACACTATGACATAAGTCTGGTCTAGTAATGGTCAAGTACTGTAGAGCGCCTACAATGCTTCGATACTGTTTAACATTGTCAATAGGTTCCCCCTTGGTTTTGGATAATTGTAAATTGCTAACCATGGGCGTGGGTAGAGGCTTAGCCTGATCCATGTTGGCACGAACCAAAATTTCTGAAGCATATTTTCTTTGAGATAAAAACATTTCTGTTTGTGATGGTCTGCTAATTTGAATTCCAAGAAAATAATCAAGTGTCCCCAAGTCTTTGATTGCAAAATTTTGATCCAACAGTTGTATGACTTTAATGATGTCACTCTCATTACTCCCAGTGATGAGGATGTCATCAACATACACTATTATATATGTGACTTCATGATTAATGGTTCTGATATATAATGAGTTGTCTACCTTGGTTGGCTTGAATCCTAATTTTGTTAATGTGGTTTTGAGCTTCTCGTACCAAGCTCTTGATGCCTGTTTGAGACCAAAAATAGCTTTACGTAATTTGCAGACTTTATCTTCATTTCCTTTTGTAATGTATCCTTTTGGTTGATGCATGTATAGTTCTTCTTGTAAGTCTCCACTGAGAAAAGCATTCTGTACATCCAGTTGTCTAATTTTCCATTGATTATTTAATGCTATGGTAAGTATGATCCTGATGGTAGTAGGCTTGACTACGGGAGAAAAGGTTTCATTAAAATCAAACCCAAATTGTTGAGAGTAGCCTTTAGCAACTAGCCTTTCTTTGAACTTTGCTATTTTTCCACTAGCATCCTTTTTGATCCTATAGGTCCATTTGCATTCAACAATGTTTTTATCCTTTGGAGGTAGCACTAGATCCCATGTTTGATTCTTTATTAATGCTTTATACTCATCTTTCATGGCATTTCTCCATTCTATATTTTTAACTGCCTGCTCATATATGACTGGTTCCATGACATCAGCACTTGCATCGTATATCTTAGGCTTTAAAATGCCACTTTTTGACCTTGTCACCATATGATGCCCTGTTTCTTGCACATTATGTCTAATGTCAGTGACTGCTGGTCTATTGCTGCTAGATGTTGAGTTATCAGGTGATTGTGCTTCATCATTTTCTTCAATTTGTTGTGCTGGCCATTCATGTTTATCACTTGCACTACAATCAGATTTTGTTTCTGCAATGGATTGTGATCTTTCAAGTTTTCCATTGTTTCCCTGTTCTTTCTGAATGGTTAATTCTGGTATGGTGGGCAAGCATACTTTGACATAATCAGTGCATTGGTTTGTTGTGTCTTTACTGTCTGCCAGTCTTTTATCTGCAAAAGGAAAATTATTTTCATTAAACATAACATGTCTTGATATATAAATTCTACCACTTTTGTCGAGACATTTGTAACCTTTTTGGTTTATAGCATATCCCAAAAAGATACATGGGCTTGACCTTAAACTCAATTTATTTTTGTTGTAAGGCCTAAGACAGGGAAAACATAAGCACCCAAATGTTTTTAGAATATCATAATCAGGTTTAATGCCAAATAATTTTTCATAAGGACATTTATAATCAAGCACTTTACTTGGCATCCTGTTTATAAAATAAACAGCCGTGGTGAATGCATCTTGCCAATATTTTAAGGGTAATGACCCTTGAGATAATAGTGTCAGGCCTGTGTCCACTATGTGCCTATGCTTTCTTTCGACAAGTCCATTTTGCTCTGATGTGTGAGGACAAGTGAATCTATGTAATATACACTTGTTTTGAAAATATTTTTTAAGTGGATAAAATTCAGTCCCTCCATCAGTTTGCACAATTTTTACCCTATAATTAAACTGTTTTTCAACCAGTGAAATAAACTGAACTAAGGCATCATGAGTTTCAGATTTTGATTTGAGAAAAAATATCCATGTCTATCTAGTGTATGCATTAGCAAAAGATAAATAGTACCTGTGCCCTTGTGTTGAATTTAATGGGGCTGGTCCCCATAAATCTGCAGCTATCAATTCAAAGGGATTTTTATATATGGTTTCAGAATTGCTGAAGGGCAATTTGTGGATTTTTCCTAACTGACAGTGGGTGCATATATCAGAAATATCATTACTTTGAAAAGAAATTTTATTATCCATCAAAAATCTTTTTACAATTTTCATACTAGGATGCCCTAGTTTGCAATGCCAATGATCTAAAATGTTTTTCCTATTTTGACCACTGGTGTGAACTCTGTTGCACCAATACTTCTTCACTGTAGGTTCAGATTTCTTCACAGCATTAAATTTGTACAGTCCCTTACTCAAACTACCCTGCAACAATATATCTTTACTTAGCAAATCTCTAACTAAACAAAAATTTGGGTGAAACTCAAAGTACACTTTGTTGTCATTAGCAAATTGAGATACGCTAATTAAATTCTTTTTAATTTTGGGAACTCTCAATAAATTGTTCAAGTATAATTCTCTTTTACCTCGAATAGTTCCTATGCCAACATGTGATATACTTGTTGTTTCACCATTACCCAAATATATAGCTTGCATACCTGTGTAGCTTTTGTTGCCTAAATTGAGGTTTTGAAGGTTACTTGTCACATGATTAGTTGCTCTCGAGTCTGGGTACCAATCATCCAGGCTTGTGTTATCTAATTTGGGTTCGTCTGAATTGATTGATTGAGTTCTTGAACCTTCGTTGTTCCTTTTCTGCTGTTGATCCAGTTGTGTTATTTTAATATTGGGATTCCTTTGAGTTTGCTGTGTAACAGTGAAGTCTTTATTGAATCTGAAATAGCACTTGCTAGCTATATGACCAAAATTTTCACATATTTGGCATTTTACTCTATTGTTGTTGCTCCATCTTCCTCTTCCCCTTCCTCTTTGTGTATAATTATTTCTTTGACCATCATGTTTGCTTTCTTGATTTGTTGTGTTGCCCTGTTGTATCTTGTTTCTTGAACTGCTAGCATAGTTAATTGAACGTGGCTCTTCTTTGTTCAATTCTGCCCTCATGGGCAAGTAAAGCAGACTGGACATACTGTAAATCTGGTAGAGTTTGTTGCGATGCTATGAAAGTTACCACTGGTTCATATTCATTATCAAGTCCATTTATTATGGTGAGAATTTGCTCGATTTCAGAAACTTTGTGACCAATTGCATTTAGTCTATCACATAAAGCTTTGATCTTTGCAAGATATTCTCTCATTGGCATGTCATTTTTTCTTGAGTTCTGCAACTGTCTTTTAAAATGCATAATTCTTGCGGCTGATTGTGAGCTGAATATCCGCTCTATTGATGACCAAATTTCATATAACGTGTTGCAGCCAACAATTTATGATAATAGACTTGAGCCGATGGATGATAGTAGCCATGACGATAGTAAGTTATCTTGCTTTAGATATCTTGTGTATTCTGGGTTGCTAACTGTTATTCCATTGTCTTCTTCTATGACTGCAGGTGGTACAGCTATTGTCCCCTTGATATAGTTTTGAAGGCCATATCCCTTCTAGGCTGTTTCAATATGATATTTTCAGACTATGTAGTTGTCCTCATCAAGCGAGATGGTGATAATTTGACTTTTGGGTTTGATTAATGCTGTCTCTGATACAACAGTTTCCCTTTTGTCATTTCTTGAAGTGGTTGATGATCTTTCATCACCTGCTTCTTTATCTGCATCTTTATAAGCGACTAATCTGTTTCTTGAATGTGAAGTGCAGCCAAACAATTTTGACGAGGCACAAGAAATGTGTAGTGCAGCCAAACAGTATCGGCGAGGCACAAGAATTGTTGCGGCCTGTCAAGAACTTGAACTCGTTCTGGTTCTTGCTAGGTGAAGCACAATGAATTAGTGAAAGGATGCGGGTGGTGCAGACACACTTGAGTCGGGAATGGTATAACTCTTCGATGATGAAATTTAATTGAGAAGAGAATAAAGAACAATCTTTATAAAAAAGATTGCGGATCTCAAGCTTATGTCATTAGGCTCTTAAAAGCTCTGATACCATATTACAAAATGATGAAAAATTGTATTTGATATTCTTTTGTTACAGTACAATTGATGCAGGTTGAAGAATTGTAAAATAATTGATTTTCAAACAATGCCTAAATACAAGTATTTATATAAAGAAGTGAACTGCGCCTTGAGGTAGCAGCCCGAGCAAGTGGTAATCTTTGCCAATAATAAGAATGAATCTCAAGCGTTGATTTGGATGGATGGCTGTGATCATTTCCACATGGCAGCATGGATTGATAAAAGAAACACACCCAGTAGAAGCACATTCACAATAGTAACTTTATATAAAATGATGATTCTTATAATATTTTCATAAAAAACGATAGTTTTATTTATCTTTTTATATGTTATAGTTAAAATGATCACCACTATCATTTTCAAAAAAAATATATATAATATTATACTTTTATATTTAAAATGATACAAGACAAAATATAAAGAACTAATTGTCACTTATCTTTAAATTTGAAAAGATAAACAATAAATTACTTAATAAACAATGATAATGTAATATTATCATAATTAAAATGGTAAAAATAAAACGGTAAATATATATGATAATTTGATGATTACTTATCTTCAAATATAAAAAGATAAAGTATAACGATAAATTACTTGGTAAATTGTTATATTGTTCCATTTAAAATAAAAACTTCTTATCATCTTATATACGGTAAAAATATGATTTATTTAAGAAAAATGAATGTCAATTTTTCTAATAGAAAAACGAACATCTGATATATATATATATATATTTTTGTAAAGATACTAGTTCTTATAACTCTTTATACGAATCAACAACTTTTTGTCTATTTTTTAAGAAAAATTATTTTTCAATGTTTATATTGAAAATGATAAAAGTTAATACGGAAAAGATACAATGTTTACAAGAATAAAAGATAAAAGTAGAATTAAAAATAAAAATAAGTTATTTAATCATTTTGAGAGCACCAAATTTTTTTACTTGTGTGATTACAATGTTACAGTAAATGATAAATCAGTCTATTATTGTAAATTTTTTAAATGTAAGACTAAACAAATTATCATAAATCAATAACAATTCACACAAAGGTATGAAGACAACAAATTTAACCTAACCTGGTATACACAAGCAATAAATAAAAAATCAAGACACACACAACCAACACAATCAGAAGAAAGGGATGACGATGACGATGCCAACGTTGGAGTCGATGTATCTGTTATAACCAATTAAACAGTCAAGGATTTTGCCTTGATCAGTCAAACAGGCCAATTCCATATTGAAGTCAAAGTTGGTCAGCAAATAAGGTTCTAGCGTTATTAACCATATTTGAGTCAGTGTATAATGCCCTAGCTCTAGTGACTAAATCATCAAAGAGAGTTTACTGTCTGATAGCTTGGATGAAATGGTACGTAAAGAGCGATCTCTGGCATATGTTACTTTGAGGCAACGGAAATGGTAACACACATATATACATATACATACACAAACACACACACATACATATGTCTGATACATGGACTAATAAAACACATCACTTTGAACTCGATAGACTACGTATAGTCCAAAAATTGTTTACTCTAAATGTCCATGTAACGACCCATTTTGCAATCAATCCTTTAACATGTCATAGCTGCTAGAATCGTATCAACTCCATTCTATCTCTGAATAAACAAAATAGTGTTGCAGATCCTGACTTCATACAATGGTTACTAAACTCAAACTTTGTAGTTCTCCAACATAATATACATTTCCTGCGGACTGCTCAAAAAACAAAATATAATGACGTCCATAGATAACTATCCTGAAAATAGAACACCTCAGACTAACTCGACGCGTTGTCATATACGTAACAAATCTAAATCTCGCTATGAGTCTAGTCAAAATGATAAACAATAAACATGCAATATCGGGTTTAAATGTGATATACTAAAACATACGGATGTCGCACACACCATATCAAATCAAGCCCACAATACGTCAAAATTGTCTTAACACACATATCACAGCTCTATTCATCGTGACTCATAACTGCAACTCTAGTCAACTAGGATATCATAATCTATGCATTTATATGAGTTATCAATTTATGCAAGTGATTCGTTGTTTTATTTTAAGATAAAAATAATACTTATGAGATTAGTATACCAATCAGATTGAAAGGATTGAATTCTAATACGCAAGTTCAATCGTGGAATCATGTCCAAGATAATCAGAGATGTTTTGCGGTCTTAATTAATAGCTATCAGACTATTAACAAATATTACACTGTAAAGTCAAACCAACTAAACTGCACTGACATTTGCACAAAGTATAAGTGGCAATTAGCAATGATTGCGATCATAGGTGGTAAGCCATCTTGTGGGATTTCAACCGCTAAACATACATAATAAACATGTGAAAAAAATAAATATAAATGGCTAATGAGTGGCAAAAGAAAAATACAACTCATCAACCAAAGATCACTTTAAGTTACAAGGCATGGGCAAAATGAGCTTTTTGAGTACATAGTGCAAGCTGGAAAAACAGTGATGTCAGATGATAGTAACAAAATTTGAAGTACTTAACTCCTTACCATATTATCTGTCATGCATCTTATATTCTTGACATCAATGGACTATAATCCATCCATTAGATAGACTTACAAGTATATATAATCCATCCATTAGATAGTCTTACCTTATTTCGTAAAGGAAATGGTAAATCAATTTTTAAATAAACTGCTACATTGTATTATCTTTTATTTCTTTCCAAACTACGTTTTCCATTTTCTCCATGTTAAAGCATGTGCATTGGCACTTTTATCATATACTTTGTATAACTTCATGTTTTCATTCAATGTAAAAAAATAAATCGTTTTATCTTTAAATACGGAACAATATATTATTTTGTACTTTTGCATGGAAAATGAAATGGTAGTCTTGTATGTTTTTGTTTAAAGTGGTAAATTATTATAGCTTTTTGTAAAAGTTGAGGTTTTTTATATCTTTTATTAAAAAAATATCTTTGTACACATAATTATCAGTCAAAAAGATATATAAAAGTAAATTCTCCCATGCCGATAAAAAAATCAATAAAAAGATGTATGAGCAACTTTATATAAAAGATGATTCTTATAATATTTTCATAAAAAACGATAGTATTATTTATCTTTTTGTATGTTATAGTGAAAATGATCACCACTATCATTTTCAAAAAACATATATAATATTATACTTTTATATTTAAAATGATACAAGACAAAATATAAATAACTAATTGTCACTTATCTTTAAATTTGAAAAGATAAACAATAAATTACTTAGTAAACAATGATAATGTAATATTATCATAATTAAAATGGTAAAAATAAAACGGTAAATATATATGATAATTTGATGATTACTTATCTTCAAATACAAAAAGATAAAGTATAACGGATAAATTACTTGGTAAATTGTTATATCGTTCCATTTAAAATAAAAACTTCTTATCATTTCATATACGGTAAAAATATGATTTATTTAATGAATATCAATTTTTCTAATAGAAAAACAAACATCTGATATACATATATTTTTATAAAAATATTAATTCTTATAACTTTTTATACAAATCAACAACTTTTTGTCTATTTTTTAAGAAAAATTATTTTTCAATGTTTATATTGAAAATGATAAAAGTTAATATGGAAAAGATACAAAATTTTTCCCTGCAATGTTTACAAGAACAAAAGATAAAAGTAGAAATAAAAATAAAAATAAGTTATTTAATCATTTTGAGAGCACCAAAAATATTTACTTGTGTGATTACAATGTTACAGTAAATGATAAGTCAGTCTATTATTGTAATTTTTTTAAATGTAAGACTAAACAAATTATCATAAATCAATAACAATTCACACAAAGGTACGAAGACAACAAATTTAACCTAATCTGGTATCTATGTAGTTAACGCCCCGCTACTACCCCTCTATACCTCATAGCGGATTTCTACCGCTACGATTTTTCCACATAGCCCCAGAATATAGTATTTCCGCTTTAATCCCCGCTATTTCCGCTATATCCCATTATTTCCGCTATTCCCGCTATATCTATTTTAATAAAAAAATTGAAAATTTGATTTATACATTATAAAATTATGAAACTAATTTATTTGATTTAATTTTTAATATATTTTCCGAAATGAAAATACTCTAGTATTCTACCAAATTCAGTTGTGTTATATAACAGTTTTTCGTTTATTTAAAGTATATTCGCACATGTTTTTATTTAAAATTATTTATGTATTATTTATAATTCAATTGAATGATAATTTTTCATTTAATTACCATTTATATATTTATAAAAACATTAAGTACGACTTTTATATGCTGTTTTAGAGCCAGCCACTATATCCCGCTATATACCCGTTGTATCCTCGCTATGACTTCTTGCACCTCCACCGCTTTGAATCTACCGAGCGCATTAACTGCACAGCCTGGTATACACAAGCAATAGATAAAAAACCAAGACACGCACAACCAACACAATCAGACGAAAGGGCTGACGATGCCAACGTTGGAGTCGATGTATCTGTTATAACCAATTAAACAGTCAAGGATTTTACTTTGATCAGTCAAACTGGCCAATTCCATATTGAAGTCAAAGTTGGTCAACAAATAGGGTTTAGCATTATTAACCATATTTGAGTCAGTGTATAATGCCCTAGCTCTAGTGACTAAATCATCAAAGAGAGTTTACTGTCTGATAGCTTGGATGAAATGGTACGTAAAGAGCGATCTCTGGTATATATTACTTTGAGGCAACAACGGAAATAGTAACACATATATACATATACATACACAAACACACGCTCATATGTCTGATACATGGACTAATAAAACACATCACTTTGAACTCGGTAGACTATGTATAATCCAAAAATTATATACTCTAAATGTCCATGTAACGACCCTTTTTGCAATCAATCCTTTAACATGTCCATAGCTGCTAGAATCGTATCTACTCCATTCTATCTCTGAATAAACAAAATAGTGTTGCAAATCCTGACTTCATGCAATGGTTACTAAACTCAAACTTAGTAGGTCTCCAACATAATACACATTTCCTGCAGACTGCTCAACAAACAAAACATAATGGCGTCCATAGATAGCTATCCTGAAAATAGAACACCTCAGTCTAACTCGAGGCGTTGTCATATACGTAACAAATCTAAATCTCGCTATGAGTCTAGTCAAAATGATAAACAATAAACGTGCAATATCGGGTTTAAATGTGATATATTAAAACATACGGATGTCGCACACACCATATCAAATCAAGCCCACAATACATCAAAATTGTTTTAACACACATATCACAGCTCTGTTCATCGTGACTCATAGCTGCAACTCTAGTCAACTAGAATATCACAATCTATGCATTTATATGAGTTATCAATTTATAAAGGTGATTCGTTGTTTTATTTTAAGATAAAACTAATACTTATGAGATTAGTACACCAATCAGATTGAAAGGATTGAATTGTAATACGCAAGTTCAATCGTGGAATCATGTCCAAGATAATCGGAGATGTTTTGCGGTCTTAATTGAGCTATCAGACTATTAACAAATATTACACTGTAAAGTCATACCAACTAAACTGCACTGACAGTTGCACAAGTATAAATCGCAATTAGCAATGATCGCGATCATAGGTGGTAAACCATCTTGTGGGATTTCAACCGCTAAACATACATAAGAAACATGTGAAAAAAATAAATATAAATGGCTAATGAGTGGCAAAAAAAAAATACAACTCATCAACCAAAGATCACTTTAAGTTACAAGGCATGGGCAAAATGAGCTTTTTGAGTACATAGTGCAAGCTGGAAAAACAGTGATGTCAGATGATAGTAACAAAATTTGAAGTCCTTAACTCCTTACCATATTATCTGTCATGCATCTTGTATTCTTGACATCAATGGACTATAATCCATCCATTAGATAGACTTACAAGTATATATAATGCAAATGCAGAACTACAGTTTAACAGGCACGGACACATGTGCATGTACATGTACATGTATATGTATATATCGACAAAAGGCCTTAGCGACTAGTGACTTAGTTGCATGCCATCTTTAATATCTATGCTTTCTTATGCTCCGCCTTGTAGTAATATGGATGATATTGAATGAATGACCACTAGGCACGGCTATAGGAATGTTCATTGGTTCAAACCTGTAATTTTAAATGTAAGCAGTTTGATCCAACGCGTTTGTGTTGTTTATTGAATTAGTACCAATACCAAATAGTGTGTGCTATATGTGGGTTTAGGTGGTGTTGTCATCAGGTTACGAGCAAGAGGAGTTATAGAAGTGAGGCAGGCAAGCTTAACTACCAGGCAAGAGAATTTTGGTACAAACAGGTAAGCACATGAGCACTATATAAGATTTTCAGTCAGGTTAAGTATCTTAAGAATTTATATAACTAACACAACATGTGATGTTTGATGGTGCTATTAAGTGACGTAACATTGTGCATGTGTGGGATATGATTGAGATTATGAAGCATTACCTGAGAAACCATGGCCTTACACCCCTGATCAAATTTCCCGGTCTCCACTTCAGTTGTCGCTTGATGAGGCATGCTAACGAATTCAGCCCCTTGGTCTCCCTTTGCAGTGGCTTCATAGAAGAATTTTGGTGTAGAAACACAGGAGTACGGCACTGATGCTCCAACTTACATAGATTTGTGGTGTAACGACGAACATGTTGTATGTACAATGCTCGTCTGCCTTGAAACTGGATTCATCAAGTTGAGCTGTAGATGATTCCATAGTTGGTAGAATCATACATCCAGTAATCAAACTCATGCATGATGATTAGGATGTGTTAGGGCTACCCTATCAAGTTAAAATACCAAAGTATATAGATTCTTGACAGTGCTTGCTCGATAAGAATGACATATTTTTAGTCCACTGAAGCTTTACTGCTGTACAGAAAACATGAAACACTACCGATGTGCATGGTGTAAAAAAGAAGGGAAAAAAAGAGAATCAAAAAACAAATTCGTTATTTGAAATAGGTACGCAGCATGCTCCTTTTATTATTTAATGTCTTTGACACAAGGAATAAAGCAAGAGCAGGGCATCCACTTTTCCAGTGCACAAACAAGTCATATAGATAGTGCAGGCAAAAGAAGGCGCATGCATGACCATAAATTGAAGCAATTCAGACAAAGTGTACTAGTGAAAAAAGATATGTGAATTCATATCAGTAGGTTATATATGAATATATAGATGTATCAGGGGAGGAGATTAAGCAAAATCAACAACGGGTATAAACAAATTTGGACAAAGAAATGGCAGAAAGTGATAAAGAATGAAGGGTTATGGAATGGAAGGGACAAAGTTGGGTTAATTGAAGAGAGGAATGGTGAGCAAGCTGCGCATTCTGCATATAAAAGCAAGAGCTTGGCAATTAAAAACAAATACATAAGTTGCCTTTACCATGGATGATGAGCATTGAGGTGAGATGTGCAAGTAGAGTAATATTATTGATCAGTAAAGGCATCTGCAGAGGATGCAGTGCAGTGCGAATATTAGGAAGAAAACAGAGAGTGAATTTGAGATTTTATAACGGAGGGAGAAAGCAAGCAAAGAAGCAGCAAAGCAAAGCAAGTGGGAGAAGAGAAGAGAAACAAACAAAAGCGCATATTGAGGCCCATACCGTAGATTTGAGGAAAAGGTTTGAATCAACAAGGTATAAGACGGTCATGTGGTGCAGCTTTGTTCCATACTTACCTGGACGGGGTCTATGGGTGATCATGAAGGCCCAGGCCTAGTCTAATGGTTCCCATTGCACTTTGGGAATGCGTTGGGCTACCATCTCCCCAAGTGGGAGAGTGGACGTCATTATTTGTTGCTTTGGGGGTACGCGTTCGCGCGGCCCCTGCCCATTGCTGAATGTAAATTTTTTTTCTGTACCCTTATCTTCTGAGACCGGTGTGACCCCATGTATGTGGCTTCTCTTTGGGCCTTGGTGTAAATGTTCTTCTTACTGTTCCTCTGGTTGTGTAATTAAAACTGTCTTCTCTGTTTTATGAATTTGCCTTCTTTAGTTTTTGTTAATTATGATTTTAGCTGAATCCTATATTTTTAGTTCAAAAGGGGTATTTGTATGCAACATGCTACTGTCCTGTTATCTGCAACGTTACATTTCTGTTCTTTCAAGTTTCAATCCAACTTTTCCGTGTTTGGATAACACTCTTGATTTCCAGACAATGTTCAAAATCTTTACATGCTTAATAGTCACTCAGTACGAAAGCCCAGATAGATTTTCTTTTGGCTGCTTTTGCTTTTTCTCCTTTTCTGTTGCTAGTTTTTTGCTTACTGCTTGTCGGCTAACCTGTCTTTTTTGCTTGCTTATTTCTTTTGTTAAATTATGAATAAGCTGTAGCTTTTTGAATCATTTCTTTCTGCTCAAACGGGATTTGGACGCAACATGCTTTTGTTATCTGCAACATTGCATTTCCCTTCTTTACATACTCGATAGTTACATTTCTCAAGTTTTTATCCCAACAAAGCCTAATGCTATGAAGATACTTCCAACCGTTTTTCTTTCCAATGCCTGGTTATTTCAATATTCCCTTTTCTTCTTCTTCTGGTTACGCATTTAGAAATAATAACAAATCAACTATGGCGTCCTCACATAAAAACGTGCACGAAAGTTAAACCCATCAAACATACCGTTTGAGGTTTTCTTACTACGGAGATCCCTTGTACTACAATCTATGATCGAATGCTGAGATTTCAAACCACGTATTACGGCGTCTAGCGCGGCTATACGTTTTAGACCAAATAAAGATTTTTGTCTGAAAATATTATATAAGATGAAGTGACAGCTTTAATCGAAGTTTAAATAGATACAATTGATTCATCTATTTTATACATTAAATATATATAGTTAGTTGCTATATCAAATAAGTAAATAATATACATTGTATGTTCAAATTATAATTGATACCAACAATAAAGAACATCGTTGGTTGATTAGAAACAAATTAGTTCAACATTCGATTTGCTTAAAAAAAAAGTTGGAACTTCTTCAAAATATTTCAAATAACTTAAAAATATATATACATAGGAAGACTCAATTTAAAAAGTCATGTATACGTTTGCTGACTTGAATTTAAAATAATTAAATTCTATTAGAGAATCCGTATATTAATTACTTCAGAGTTAAACACCTAAACTAAAAACTTTATCTTCTTATTACTAATGCAAATAACCTATTATTCGCGTATTTGTTTAATTAGTTTATTCACAAATTCATGTACATGTTCAACAATGCTACAAGTACTAGGCTTAAGGTGAAATGTTGTATATATGACAGATGAATTCTACTTATAACCATCATTTTCTTGGTTATTATACTTCATGAATAATTTTTGTCCTGGTTAAGTCTTTATTAGTAGATGTAATACCTTCGCGATCACATTTTTTTGGTATCAGCGTGAGTTTTCAAAAATGTCCCTTTAATATCCCTTAAATATAGGATCAGATAATTAAACGTTCTATATGAATTCAAACCGCCTTTCTACAATAACAAATTTTAATACCAATTAAAAATAGGCGTTAACAAACGAACTTCCGTTTCATAATCGTTCTTTATTAATTAATAATATAAATATTAAAACAAATAAAAATTTAGATATTGCAATTTAGAAATAAAAAATCTTTAATAACAGTCGTAATACATTTGGTGTCACACTTTTTTTGTATCAGCATGAACAAGCAAAAATACCCTCAAATATCACTTAAAAATAGGATCTAATTATTAAACTTTTTTTACAAATTCAAACCCCCTTTCTACAAATTTTAGTAGCACTTAAAAATATAATCTAACAAATAAACTTCCATTACAAAATCGTTCTTTATTAATTAATAATACCAATAAAAATTAAAACTAATAAAAAAATAGATGTTGCAACTTAAAAATAAAAATTCAAACTAATTACACATGATGTCAATACTAAAAATTCGGGCAAATCATTTTCAATTGAATGTGCTGAACATATACAGTTTGTAGAAAACTAATTCACGTGCGAAGCATATGCGATGATCACGCGCGAAGCGCGTGCCACAACGCTTGTATAAATAACGTACTTTCAAAAACTTTAGAACAGTCTCATTTTATAATACTTCCTATTACAAACGCAATTGTATTTACGTTTTGTAAATTATTTCAAATCAAACGATTGTCCAAATTTCAGTAGCACTTCCCCTTATTCCCCATATCACACAAAAAAAAATCATACACGGGAAATAAGGAAGTAATGTTGAAATTTTATTAATAACTTAAAAATATATATACATAGGAAGACTCAATTTAAAAAGTCATGTATACGTTTGATGACTTGAATTTAAAATAGTTAAATTCTATTAGAGAATCCGTATATTAATTACTTAAGAGTTAAACACCTAAACTAAAAACTTTATCTTCTTGTTAGTATTGCAAATAACCTATCATTCGTGCATTAATTTAATTAGTTTATTCACAAATTCATGTACATGTTCAACAATGCTACAAGTACTAGGCTTAAGGCAGATGAATTCTACTTATAACCACCATTTTCTTGGTTGTTAAACTTCATGAATAATTTTTGTTTTGGTTAAATCTTTATTAGTAGATGTAATACCTTCGCGATCATATTTTTTTGGTATCAACGTGAGTTGTCAAAAATGTCCCTTTAATATCTCTTAAATATAGGATCAGATAATTAAACGTTCTATATAAATTCAAGCCGCCTTTCTACAATAAAATTTTTTAATACCAATTAAAAATAGGCGTTAACAAATGAACTCCCGTTTCATAATCATTCTTTATAATTAATAATATAATTATTAAAACAAATAAAAATTCAGATATTGCAATTTAGAAATAAAAATTCTTTAATAACATTCGTAATACATTTGGTGTCACACTTTTTTATATCAAAATGAACCATATGTGCCGAACCAAACCTCAGGACTGCTATATAGTAGGTATCCATCCTCAAATCTTCACTCTATAAATAGTGGAGCTTCTGGACAACAACAACAGTCATCCTAGAGAGTTGAAACTCTGCAGAATTTGGTCTGTATTGTTAATTCTTCTTATGCATAGCCTCTAAAAGTGAATCAGTCTTATAACTTTAATCTTTCAGCATTAATAAAATCTCCTCTTCCCAAATAGACGTACACTGCCTTGCGGTAGTGGAACCACTATAAATACTGCTGTTATTTATTTTTTCTGCATTGCATAAAACTGTGACTGTCTGTTCTAGCGTTTATCTCCATTTTTTTCGTCTCATTACAATCACGATCTAGTTGTTTTCCGTTGAGTTGGCTTTTTTATTCCCTTATACTGATCAACTGAAGGGAATTTCCGCAACAAGACAAGAAAATCAATGAATGTCTTTTACAGCAACTAGGTCTAGGTGAGCTTAAACCAAAAAAGTCACCTTTAGTTGGTCGATCGTTCTGTAAAAAAACCAATAGTTGAGATTGATGATGTATTGATCAAAGTAGGAGAATTCATATTCCCTGTCAATTTTATTGTCTTAGAAACACAGCCAGTATATAATCTCACAAGTCAAATTCCTTTGATTTTAGGACGGCCTTTTTAGCCACTTTAAATGCTTTGATCAACTGTCGAAATGGTTTGATGAAAATTTCATTTGGTAACATGACCATAGATCTTAACGTCTCCAATATAGAAAAATCAATCAAACGAGCCATTCGATCACACCTTGGAAGTGAGCACAATTCACAAAAACTTTGAAAATGAGACAATTGACATTAATAATGAACATGAAGTAGAGTACAAACAGTTATTTCAAGACATGCCAAAGGAGATCATAGACACGCTTCCCTTCGAACCTTCCATGATTGAGTCCGAAACTCAACCGATTACTTTGATTGAGCAATCTTCCAAATTACACCTCAAACCTCTACCATCTCACCTTTAGTACGCACACTTAGAGGACAACGAAACTTTTTCCATCATAATTTATTTGGATCTTTTTGTTGCTCTAGAAGCATCTCTTCCTTCAATTCTTTTAAAAAACAAAGAAGCAATTGAGTAGTCCATTATCGATAATAATAGAATTGGCCCTACAACTGTTCAACATGGCATTCACTTATTGACGAAGCTAAGCCTACTCGTGATGCACAATGAAGGCTTAACCCCAAAATGGAAGATGTGGTTCGAGAAGAAATTCTTAAGCTCCTTGATAACGTTATCATTAATTCCATATTCAACTGCTCATAGGTTACCCTAATTCATGTTGTGCCTAAAAAATCCAGACTCACCGTTATCATGAATGACGCTATGAACTCATTCTAACTCGTACTCAAACGGGTTGGCATATCAATATTGATTGTCGAGAAGTAAATTCCACAACGTGTAAATTTCTCTCTTCCTTTTATCGACCAAATGCTTGAATGATTAGCCGGTCACGAATTCTATTGTTTTCTTGATGATTGTTTCAGTTTTAAATAAATTCAGCCGCTCCCGAACATCAAGAAAAAATGACTTTCACGTGTTCTTTTGGAACTTTGCTTATTTGCGTATGTCATTTGGACTTTGTAATGCCCCTGCAACTTTCCAACGATGCATGGTTGGGATCTTTTTTGACATGATTGAACACTTTTTAGAACTTTTCATGAACGATTTCTCTATCTTTGGAGATTCTTTTCCGATTGCTTACATCATCTCGAGCTGGTTCTAAATTGATGTAAAGAGAAACATTTAAAGTTGAACTGGAAAAATATTACTTTATGGTCAAACAAGGTATAGTCCTCGGACATGTCATTTCAAATAAGGGAATTGAGGTTGATAAAGAAAAAATTGACATCATTTCAAATCTACACATTCCCAAATCCATTAAGGACATTCGATCATTTATAGGGCACACTGACTTTTATCAATGCTTAGTCGAAGACTTTAGGAAAATTATTCGACATTCGACTACTCTTTTGGGAAAACATGTTCCTTTCAATCTCAGTTCTGATTGTGTCTCTTCTTTTGAACGTCTTAGAAATGAACTCATTTATGCTCTAATCATTTGCTCGCCAATTGGGATCTTCCTTTTGAAATAACGTGATATGCTTCTAACTTTGCGGTTAGTGCTGTCCTAGGATAACACATCTAGAAAATCCTTCATGTCATCTATTTCGCTAGTATTACTTTGAGTGATGCTCAATTCAACTACACAACCACCAAGAAAGAACTTCTAGCCGTCTTTTTTGCACTAACAAAGTTTCGACCTTATTTAATAGGCTCATATATCACGCTCTACACTGACCATTCCGCTCTTAGGTACTTTTTGTAAAAAGGATGCTAAGTCTGGTTTGACTCGTTGGATCCTATTACTTCAAGAATTTGATCTTACAATCAAAGATAAAAAAGATCCGACAATGTTATAATCGATCATTTACCTCGTCTTCCAAATGCACCATCTTCTTTACCTACCACCGAGAACTTTTTCGACGGACAACTCTTTTCAGTTTCCACCAATCCATGATTTGCCGATATAGTGAACTATTTAGTCACCAACGAAACTCCTTTATTTTGGTCCAAACAAGAAAAATTCAAAAAAAAAAAATTCCCAAGTGAAATACTTCTATTAGGATCATCCATACCGACCTCCACTAAAAGCATGAAAAAAAGGCTCGAATGATACGATCCCTCCGTTACCCCAGAATGTTTAAGTATTGTTCCAACCAAATCATTCAACGATGTGTCCCGAATAGCGAAATCAAGAGTATTTTCATTTTCTCACGACCAAGCATGTGGTGGACATTTCGGTCCTAAGAAAACCATAAAATGGTGCTTCAATGTGGCTTTTGTTGGCCTATACTTTTTAAAGACGCATTCGAGTTTTGTAAAATATTTGATCGTTGTCAAATGTTAGAAAAATCACAGAACGAAACATGATGCCTTTCACCTCCGTCATTATCATCGAAATGTTTGACGTTTGGAGAATTGACTTTATGGGACCGTTTCCTAACTCTTTCGGATATCTTTACATTCTCCTTGTCGTCAACTACGTTTCTAAATGAGTTGAAGCCGTTTTGTGTAAAACTAATGATCATAATGTAATTATGAGATTCATAAAAGAAAACAACTTTGCTAGGTCTAGCACACCTCGTACGACAATAAGTGACCACGAAACCCATTTTTGTAATCAATCTTTTGATCTTTAATGATGGAATGCTCAATAACCCACAAGTTATACACTCCTTATCATCCTCAAATTTGTGGCCAAGTCAAAGTTTCAAATCGACAAATCAAACAAATTTTGGAGAACTTTTAATAAAAATCGGAAACAGTAGCCTTAAAAATTGACATATGCGCTTTGAGCTTAGAGAACTGCTTTTAAAACTAATCTTGGGATGTCCTCTTTTCGATAAGTATACGGTAAAGCATGTCACTTACCAGTCAAGCTTGAAGTAAAGCATCATGGGCAACAAAAAACATAAACTTTGATCTTGAAAGGGCTAGCAAAAACAAGAGTTTTTTGTGACAAGTCAATCCTAAGAAGAGCATTTTGTCAAATCAGAAAGTTCTTTTGTTTGACTCCCGACTTCAATTATTCCTTGAAAAATCAAAATCAAAATGGATAGGACCATGCGTACTATTTTTCCACACGGTGGCATAGAAATACAAAACTTAGGGATGGATTAATTTTAAGGTTAATGGTCATCATTTAATGCCTTACTTGGAATTTGCATGTGGCCGATAGGAGGAACTCATAATTTTTAATTAGCCACACTACCACTTATAAGGAATTTTAGCCCTTTCTTGCAAATATGTATATATTTTTCTTCTTTACACTTATTATATCATGCACTGAGTATGAGTCAAAATCAAGCGTGGGGGAGTCTTATGTATATTATGATTTTGCGTTCTCTTTATTTTTTTTAAAAAAACTCAAAAAATTGCATTTTAGTTTTCTTAAAAAATTCCAAAAAATAATTTTGCATCATAATTTACTTTTGAATAGGCACGATAAAGTAAACATACAGTTTTGGTCATGAGATTGAAATTTTTGGAAAATGACGCAGCGGATTATTCGAACAAAACTTCAATCGATAAAATGTAGAAATCGATGGAATGAAGATACCGAAATGCCCAAATTCGTTGATCCGAAGATACCGAATTCTAGTTATCTCAAACACGTTGATAGCGCACTATACCGTGTTCAAAGATCTACGATTCTTCGCACGTTGATCTAGCGCACTAGATTCCGTGAATCGGCTTCAACAAACGTGGATTCGAGCGCACTCGAATGACGTAAGTGGAGATAGGAGATTACACTCAACTACCAATTGGAGAAGAAAGCACAAAGCAATCAACAAGAAATTTTATTTCAAAATCAACTACTACAAAATGTACAACACACGCGTATTTATAGGGTTTTCACAACACAGCCCTTGAGTCGTGACCGACTCATGACTCACGACCTACGACTCATCATAAGTCGTTAACGACTTAGCAACCCACCACACCTTTATGCATTACACGACTTACCATACAACACGGTATACGACTCATCAAACCATTCAAGTTACACGACTCAAGAAAACATAACGACTCAACTTATGAACGACTTATGACACAACCGACTCACTATTACAACACACCAGACATAATACGCGACACAACAAGATACGACTCACGACTCATAGCTTCAGCGACTCAACATCCTTCCTACGACTCAAGCTTCCAAGTCCCCTGCGGCAAAACCCTTCAAGCGAGTCAACTCTGGACGACTCTTCTATGTCGTAACTCGTCCCCGCCTTATGGCCACCCATTACTGTTATTCATTGTTGTTTCCTGATGAGTCGTGAACGACTCATGGCCTTGCAATTAGGTCGTATACGACTCATCAATTCAGATTTATTGAAACTCCCATTGAGTCGTGACTCGTGTCCTTCCTTTGTCTCAAGATCGCTACTTGCTGAAACGTTCACCTTTCTCATGTTAAGCCGTAAACGACTTATGGTTGAATTGTTGAGTCGTGTACGACTCATAAAGCACGAACGACTCAAGTCACTGATGGGTTGTGGACGACTTATCACACTACACCACAAATTCCTGCTGAGTCGTAAAACTTCCATAGGCCTTGCTGCATCATCCTCCCCTGGTTGAGAAAAATTCGTCCTCGAATTTGTAACTTCTTCTACAACAAACTCACTTCCATGATATGGAATTAAATGCTTGACGTTAAAAACATCAGAAGTATAGACATCATCTGGTAACTTTAATCGATAAGCATTCTCATTGATTTTCTTCAAAACTTCAACTGGACCAATTTTCCGTGCTTTCAATTTATTGTATGCACCAACCGGAAAACGATCCTTCGTCAATACCGCATAAACCAACTCACCTTCCTTAAATTCAACATTTCGACGTTTCAGATCTGCAGACTTCTTATACTTCTCATTCGATTTCTCCAATCGTTTCTGAACGATTTTATGACATTCAGTCAGCTCATCAACAAAATCAACAGCTCGTTTAACTGTTCCCTTCGCCTGTGGTATTACTGCCAAATTCAACGGTCCCCTGGGTAAATTTGAATAAACAATCTGAAATGGACTGAATCCTGTGCTACGATTTACTGCATGATTGTGTGCAAATTCTGCCTGGCATAGCTTCATGTCCCAACTTCTCAAATTATCCAGTACAAGACAACGCAACAAATTTCCCAATGACCTGTTAACAACTTCTGTCTGCCCATCAGTTTGCGGATGATAAGCACTACTAAATTTCAGTTTCGTTCCCACCATCTTCCACAAACTCAGCCAAAAGTGACTCAGAAAACGAGTATCTCGATCAGAAACAATAGAGTCTGGTAAACCATGAAGTCGATAAATCTCCTTGAAAAATAACTGCGCCACTCGAACTGCATCTGCTGTCTTCTTGCAAGCAACAAAATGTGCCATCTTTGAAAACCTGTCCACCACAACAAATATCGAATCATTTCCCCTTTGAGTTCTCGGCAAACCCAAGACGAAATCCATGCTAATATCAACCCATGGCTTAGATGGTACTGGTAATGGCATATACAATCCTGCATTCGTTGCTGTTCCTTTTGAAACCTGGCAAATATGGCATCTCTCCACAAATCTTTCAACCTCTTTCCTCATCGATGGCCAAAAGTAAGACTGTGAAATCAACTGTAAAGTACGATCACGGCCCACATGCCCTTCCTCGTGTAACTCTTTGACAATTTTCAACCTCAAGCTACAGTCTGGAATACACAAACGATTCCCTTTAAACAGAAATCCATCAACCAACATAAATTCATCCGAACTTCCCTCCTTAACTTTCTCAACAACTTTCACAAAGTAAGGATCTTCTTCAATCATCTCTGGCAACATTTCAAACCCTGTCACTTCAACCTTCATTGTCGTTAATAAATGACTCCTCCTACTCAAAGCATCAGCTACTCGATTTGTCACCCCAGATTTGTGCTTAACAACAAAGGTAAACTGCTGTAAATACGCGATCCATGACGCATGTCTTGCTGAAATCTTGTCCTGCCCCTGCAAATGCTTCAACGCCTCATGATCAGTGTACAGAACAAATTCCTTCTGAAATAGATAATGTCTCCAATGTTTAATCGTTTGCACCACAGCATAGAATTCAATATCATATGTACTGTATCTCATCTTTGCCCCTGACAACTTCTCACTGAAATATGCAATAGGTCTCCCCTGCTGACTCAACACTCCTCCAATCCCCATCTTTGATGCATCAGTATGTAGCTCAAACAACAACTGAAAATTAGGTAAAACAAGAATTGGCGCTGTCGTCAACAGTTCTTTAATTCGTTCAAAAGCAACTCCCGCTTCCTCTGACCATAAAAACTGTTTTCCTTTCATGCAATCGGTAACTGGTGCCATCACGCTACTGAAGTGTGGAATAAACCTTCGGTAGAATGATGCCAATCCATGAAAACTTCTAACTTCAGTGATAGTTCTTGGTTGTGGCCAATTTCTAATAGCTTCAATTTTACTCTGGTCCACTTGGATTCCCTTCTCAGATACGACATATCCCAAAAATAACACACTTCTCGTCATGAACACACATTTCTTCGTGGCTGCATAAAATTGTTCCTCACGAAGAATAATCAACACTTCCCTCAAATGTAGAACATGCTCCTCCATACTCCTGCTATATATCAGAATATCATCGAAATAAACCACTACGAACTTCCCAATGAATGGTCTAAAGATTTGATTCATCACCCGCATAAATGTACTAGGTGCATTTGACAAACCAAATGGCATAACCAACCATTCGTATAACCCCTCTCTTGTCTTGAAAGCTGTCTTCCATTCGTCTCCAGGTCTGATTCGAATTTGATGATAACCACTCTTTAAATCAATCTTCGAAAATATAGTTGCCCCACTCAACTGATCCAGCAAATCATCCAACCTCGGCATAGGAAATCTATATCGGACAGTGATCTTATTCAAAGCTCTACTATCTGTGCACATCCTCCATGTTCCGTCCTTCTTTGGTACTAGTAATGCTGGCACGGCACAAGGACTCAAGCTTTCCTGAACACGTCCCTGTTCCAACAACTCTTCCACCTGCCTTCGTAACTCCTCATGTTCCTTCGGACTCATTCGGTAATGTGGTCGATGTGGTAACACTGCTCCCGGAACAAGATCAATTTGATGTTGAATGTCTCTCAATGGTGGTAACTCCTTAGGCAACTCCTCTGGAAAGACATCTTCAAATTCTTTCAAAACTGGCTTTGCTTCATCTGGAATCTCAACTTCTTCACTGCTCTCTCTCCCAATCAACAAAAACACTTCCGGTTCTTCCTCCACTTCTTTGACAAACTCCTTCAGAGTCAACAGAGTTTTCAATTCCTCAATCTCTTCTAGCTTGCTCTCCTTCTGCTGTTGCTTCTTAGGAACCAAAGTGATTTTCGTACCCTCGAACATGAAATTGTAACTATTGGCACGACCATCATGTTGAACTGCTCTATCGAATTGCCACGGTCTGCCCAACAACAGATGACAAACATCCATATCCACAACATCACACCAAATTTCATCTTTGTATTTCTTCCCAATAGAAAAATTAACACAAGCCCTTCGACACACTTTCACTTCACCACCCTTCCTTAATCATGCTAGCTTGTACGGTTTAGGATGCTTCTCGGTCTTCAAGTTCAATTTCCTTACAGCCTCTGTAGAAATAATATTATCACAACTCCCAGCATCTATGACAAACTTGCAAACTTTCTCCAGAATAGTACATGTTGACTGAAATATGTTACTCCTCAACCAACTATCTTCCTCCTCTTGTTTTGGCGTCAAACAAGACCTCCTCATCATCAGATTACAACCTTCATCTCCCGACAATTCTTCTTCCTCCTCAACATAAGGTACATTTAAACATTCTGCCTCCTCACCATCCTTCTCCTCAACTTCTGCAACCATGGTTCTCTTCTTCGGCTTCGGACATTCGTTGCTTTTGTGACCCAACTCCTGACAATTATAACATTTGAAACCACTGTTAACCTTCGCCTTCTCAGCCTCCTTCACCACTGGCTTATTGACAGGTTTAGGTACATTAGAACCTCCACTAACACCCCTTGCTTGATTATTGGAATTAGTAAACACACCACCTCCACGCCTTCCTTGCTTCTCCCAAGCTAACGCTTTCTGATGTGCCTCTGCCACGGATCTAGGATCGAACATATTAACCATATCCTGGATCTGTATTCTCAATCCCCCAATGAATCTAGCAGTTAGCTGTTCTTCTGTCTCCATAATATCATTCCTGGCAATGAGTTGGTAAAATTCATCAGCATAATCGCTAACAGACTTTGTCCCTTGCCTCAGATTCTGCAACCTTTGGTACATAAGTGATTGGTAGTTGTAAGGTAAGAAAGTAGATCTCATTAGCTTCTTCATCTTATCCCATGATTCTATCTTTGACTTCCCCATTCTCTCCCTAGTAAGTTTAGTTTGTTGCCACCACGCCAAAGCTCTCCCCCTCAACCTAGTAGCAACCAACTTCACCCTTCTATGCTCAGGAACCTCCTTGAAATCAAAGATCTCTTCAACATTTGAAACCCAATCTAAGAACTCCTCAGCAACCATTCCTCCTTTAAATTCCGGAATCTCCATCTTCATACCCGATTCCCATCGACGATCATCTTCAACATCCCGATAAGAATTTCGAACTTGGTCTCGATCTCGATAATGAACACTAGCTCTATCACCTTCTTCAACAAAGTCAAAAGTACGTCTACATCGATCTCGACCATTATCATCCCTTCGCTCATGCATACTTCTTTGACTATGTCTCTCTTCTTCCCTATATGCTTCATGGTCAAATTCACGTTGACTTCTCCTTTCTTCATGTACATAGTCATGATGATCTCTTTGTGATGAAGTTGATGTTTCTCTTCTATCTCTACAAGAATGTGGCGATACCCTCCTCGCTTCCGTAACCGATGGCGAAACTCGGTTTCCTCCATGGTTCGAGTTTGGTGATCTCCTCCTCTGATTCAAATCATTCATCAATTTCTCCAATTTACCAATGCCTTCATCAAACTTTTCATTAATACGTTGTTCCATAAGCTCGGCTTCTTCTCTACGATACAAAGCTTCAACGTTTTGATGACGATTGGCTCTCCTTGGTGGCATGGTTAAAAACTTCACAAACTTCAACAATTCAATCACAAGACTTCTAAATTTTCACACAATTTCACAAGGCTCGGCCTTGAACTTAACTCGGCAACACAATGCTTATACGACTCAAATAAGATCGGCTTAACTTGACTCGGCTACCTCTCAAACACTTCTCTAGGCTCGGCTACTTCCCAAGTATACACGGCCTAACTCCCTTCAAACACCTTTCAACACTTAGATCCAAAAACCAATGGATCAAATACTTCACACTTGTTGCAACTTCAATATGAACACAATGAACAACTTCAAACTTCAAAAACTTCAAAAACTTGGCTCCAAGAATCAACTTAGCTATGATTGGCTAAGTATGGCTCTGATACCAATAATGACGCAGCGGATTATTCGAACAAAACTTCAATCGATGAAATGTAGAAATCGATGGAATGAAGATACCGAAATGCCCAAATTCGTTGATCCGAAGATACCGAATTCTAGCTATCTCAAACACGTTGATAGCGCACTATACCGTGTTCAAAGATCTACGATTCTTCGCACGTTGATCTAGCGCACTAGATTCCGTGAATCGGCTTCAACAAACGTGGATTCGAGCGCACTCGAATGACGTAAGTGGAGATAGGAGATTACACTCAACTACCAATTGGAGAAGAAAGCACAAAGCAATCAACAAGAAATTTTATTTCAAAATCAACTACTACAAAATGTACAACACACGCGTATTTATAGGGTTTTCACAACACAGCCCTTGAGTCGTGACCGACTCATGACTCACGACCTACGACTCATCATAAGTCGTTAACGACTTAGCAACCCACCACACCTTTATGCATTACACGACTTACCATACAACACGGTATACGACTCATCAAACCATTCAAGTTACACGACTCAAGAAAACATAACGACTCAACTTATGAACGACTTATGACACAACCGACTCACTATTACAACACACCAGACATAATACGCGACACAACAAGATACGACTCACGACTCATAGCTTCAGCGACTCAACATCCTTCCTACGACTCAAGCTTCCAAGTCCCCTGCGGCAAAACCCTTCAAGCGAGTCAACTCTGGACGACTCTTCTATGTCGTAACTCGTCCCCGCCTTATGGCCACCCATTACTGTTATTCCCTGTTGTTTCCTGATGAGTCGTGAACGACTCATGGCCTTGCAATTAGGTCGTATACGACTCATCAATTCAGATTTATTGAAACTCCCATTGAGTCGTGACTCGTGTCCTTCCTTTGTCTCAAGATCGCTACTTGCTGAAACGTTCACCTTTCTCATGTTAAGCCGTAAACGACTTATGGTTGAATTGTTGAGTCGTGTACGACTCATAAAGCACGAACGACTCAAGTCACTGATGGGTTGTGGACGACTTATCACACTACACCACAAATTCCTGCTGAGTCGTAAAACTTCCATAGGCCTTGCTGCATCAGAAAATTACTTAACTCAAATGAATAATAGAAAGAAAAGTTTAAATTACAAGCAACTATGATGTAACTAGCACATAGGGAGATTCATAAGTAGTGATTATGAAGTTATTCTAAATTGCAGTCTTCGTTTAAAAAGTGGTTGATTTAAAGTAAATGCGTTAACATTTTTAATTTTTAAAGTTAAGTAGTGCTAAGATGATTTTGCATAACTCTTCTCTTTAAAAAAAATTAAGGAAAAAAACACCTAGAGTCATTGTATACATGTAAATTGTACACCCGCCATGCTCTATACTCTTCTCATGTAAGCTCAAAAGGTAGTGCATAAATGATATATGTCGCCTCAGTTTTCTAAGTTAGGTGTATTTATCTATAATGATGATAATGATAATGATAATAATAATAATAATAATAATAATAATAATAATAATAATAATAATAATAATAATAAACACCTAGAGTCAGATGTTCACACATAAGTGCGTACACTCGGCACCCTTTGTATTCTTCTCACATAAGCTCTCAAGGCAGTGCATGGATGATATAACTGGCTTAGGTTTTCTGAGTTAGATTTATGTAAATAATAATAATTTTGATTTTTTTTCAAATAAAGAGAGAGTAAGCAGTTGAAAAATATTATCCTGACTTTACCAATTTGACTTGTTTTACAAAAGTAAATGAAGGTACCACTTTGCAAACTTTGACAGTGAATTAAATAATTTATTTCATAGTTGTAGTATGTCATCAATCGAAACCACTAACCAAGGTAGAGTCCAATTGAGACAATAACTTAATTTTTATTGCAAGTTTTGATTAGTAAAAGAATGAAATTTCTTATAATGACCGAGACCTATATATTACTATTTCATGGGAATTTAAAAAGCAAGTTCTTCATTTTGTAAATAAAAACTTGCATTCATATCTTTCTAAATAAAACTTGCAATATGAACTTTGCATATCCATTGGATTTTATGGGTAATATTCACTGAAAACCCTCACGAGACAACACTGGTCCTATTAAAGACGCTAAAAGATTTAACGCTTTGTTGCATATGCTCAATGTAATCGTGCTTCCTACGAAAGTGGATTTATCTTAGTTTTAGCTTATTTGAGAACAGATAAAAAGATAAGTACGAGGTATTTGATGTGCATGGAAAAATGTATATTTTTACTCTCATATTTAGTCTTCATTAGAATAAAAAACATATTAGGGTATTTTTACATGTTTTAACCAAAATAAAAAAGTTTTTCAAATCACCATTCACTCGTCTACATTTTGGCAAAACAATCCTTTTGTATGCGCATTTGTTTTGAGAAAATTTATTTGCATAATTCAATTTAGTTTTGTAGAAAAATAATTGCAAATTAGAAGATGATTCATGTATTTATGCATGCACAATAGTGGAAGCCAAAAGAATGAAGAAAAGAAGAAATTAAATCAACATGGAGTAGCTCATTTACCCACTTGCTAATATACCACATTTAAAAGCAAAAAACATGTTAGTGAGAGATTAATTAAAAATTAATGATAACTTGAAGGCCACACAAAATCAAAAGCATTTTTGGTAGCTCCCTAAAATGAATTTAGGGTTATGGACTTGTATAAATACTCTCTTATGTTCATGTAATGATCTCATCTTTTATGCATAGTTGTAACCACTATGTAGAAATAAACGTTCTCTTATCTTTATTGGCTTATTGGCCTTCTCTTTTATTTTATGCACTCTTATTTCATGTTTTTTCTATGCTATTTTATTTCATGTTAGTAGATTAGATTTATCTCATGCAATTAGTGTAGATTTATTTTTACACAATTAATTAGCTCTCTACTTCTTTTTAATTAACTATTTTTCCTTTTTATTATTTTTTCCTTTCATCTTCTGAAATCAATTTACGTAGAAATGAATTTAAGTATGAGAAGCTAAGCCCCTTCAATTTAGTGGCAATGAAGCTCTCATGAATCATATAAAATCAACATGAAGATTTCATTTATTATTTCTTCTTTGATACTTAATTTAAATTTTGATGTTATTGGAAGTTTATTGTTTATAAGTGAATCTGATAGCCTATGTTGTTAATTACAAATATGTCATATTTAATCAAATATAAACACAAGTTACATTGCCATCTAACTAATTGATTTTGAAAATGAAAGTGAAAATAGGATTAAAATTTGATATTCTATGTTACTTGATAAAAAAAGGTAAACAGATCATGCATAATTCTTTTAATTCCATAATCATTTTCATTAGATTTGATAAGTGGGTTTAGATGATGTATTAGAGTTTGATGGTTTAAATTGTGTTAGTTAATATTACAAATAGACCATACTTATAATAAATACATCAACTAATTCTGCATATGATAGAAAACAAACTTATGTTATGCTGATTATATGAAAGTGAAAGTGGATTTACCTCTAAATTGCTTTATTCCAATATTTCTCTAGTTTTTTTAATACTTTTTGGCTAAAACATTTTCAAACTCTTGGGATAGTTTGATTGAGTAATTTTGAAATTAGTGCTTTCCTTGTGGGATTGACTCGTATTACATACGTGCTACGATTGTATGCTGTGCATTTGCAGTATTTTATTTTATTAAATTCATTGATTTTCTAACGGATAGAAAATCCGTCCAAACACTAACCTTTTTCTTTATAACCTGATATAAAGACATACTTATCCACCATATATGTAGTAAGAAAGGTAAATTCTAAAACATAGTTCGTGAAAAGATAAATTTAATCAACTTGCTTGAAAGCTAAATTTGTTTAGGGATTTTTTTTCCACAACCGATGCCTATACTTTGATAAGTTGAGTAATTAACACATAAAAACTAATTGTAAAGTTCACAAAAATAATTCATTAAACTTAATTATTAATAAAAATAATAATAGGAAATTTAATAAATCCAATTCTATTATCATGATTGAGATATTCATTTGAATTTTTTTTAAAGAAAGATAAATTCACAATCATATTCCATAAAATAATCGAATCACAAATTTTAGATACTAGATCATAGAAATGCTTCTTTATCCTTTCCAAAAATCCTCTCCTCAACACTAAGCTCTTCGGTATCAACTAATTTTACTACTTTTTTCATGAACTCTAGCATCTCTTTGTATCTCTATGCTTTATCTACTAGCTTTGACATGTGTATGTTTCCTCACGAGATGAAGACATTTTTTCTTGTGTTGTTTGATTTAATTCTTTATCATTGATCTCATCCATCTCTTCGGATACAGCTTCTAGGTATCCAAACGCTGTTTAATATAAGAAAATTTATTATTTAACCGAAAAGGTAAATAAGTCTATCTTTTTTGTCAGAACTGTTATTGTGAATTTTATTATAAATAGGCATGATAGGTTATTTGTTTGCATTTAACTTTTACATTACACGAAATTAAACTTTAAATAACATATGCATAAATTAGCTCTCAAGGTAAACAAAATAGATTTTTAATGAAAATATAAATAGTGTGATGCTAAGAGCGTCGCCTTAGTTGCTTGGGGCACCGCGGGCGACGGTTGGCGCCGTCCAAACACTGTTTGGTTGGCGGTTGACCGCCAACTACAGTATAAAAAAAACCGTTCAATGATTAACCACCGAACGTGGTGCCGCAAGCTCAAAACGTGGTACCCTTAGCACTACCTTATAAATAAATTTTATCGAAAGTACTTTATATATTATATTTTTTTATTTAAATATGTTAATCTGTTTGTTATGTCCACCTTTACTTTAAAACAACAGGACGAATAAATTATAGTTTGGAAAAATTGAAACGATATTTAGCTTTTTAGTGAATGACAATTTATAGTTTTGTCAACACTATATTTTATAATTTTTCGTTTTTACGAGAATCGTATAACTTTTGATCTTTTTGTCTTACCTTATTTCGTAAAGAAAATGGTAAATCAATTTTTAAATAAACTGCTACATTGTATTATCTTTTTTTTTTCTTTCCAAACCACGTTTTCCATTTTCTCCATGTTAAAGCATGTGCATTGGCACTTTTATCATATACTTTGTATAACTTCATGTTTTCATTCAGTGTAAAAAAATAAATCGTTTTATCTTTAAATACGGAACAATATATTATTTTTGTACTTTTGCATGGAAAATGAAATGTAGTCTTGTATGTTTTTGTTTAAAGTGGTAAATTGTTATAGCTTTTTGTAAAAGTTGAGGTTTTTTTATATGTTTTATTAAAAAAATATCTTTGTACACATAAATATCAGTCAAAAAGATATATAAAAGTAAATTCTCCCATGCCGATAAAAAAAATCAATAAAAAGATGTATGAGTAACTTTATATAAAAGATGATTCTTATAATATTTTCATAAAAAACGATAGTTTTATTTATCTTTTTGTATGTTATAGTGAAAATGATCACCACTATCATTTTCAAAAAACATATATAATATTATACTTTTATATTTAAAATGATACAAGACAAAATATAAATAACCAATTGTCAATTATCTTTAAATTTGAAAAGATAAACAATAAATTACTTAGTAAACAATGATATGTAATATTATCATAATTAAAATGGTAAAAATAAAACGGTAAATATATATGATAATTTGATGATTACTTATCTTCAAATACAAAAAGATAAAGTATAACGGATAAATTACTTGGTAAATTGTTATATTGTTCCATTTAAAATAAAAACTTCTTACCATTTCATATACGGTAAAAATATGATTTATTTAAGAAAAATGAATATCAATTTTTCTAATAGAAAAACAAACATCTGATATACATATATTTTTATAAAAATATTAATTCTTATAATTTTTATACAAATCAACAACTTTTTGTCTATTTTTTAAGAAAAATTATTTTTCAATGTTTATATTGAAAATGATAAAAGTTAATACGGAAAAGATACGAAAATTTTCCCTGCAATGTTTACAAGAACAAAAGATAAAAGTAGAAATAAAAATAAAAATAAGTTATTTAATCATTTTGAGAGCACCAAAAATATTTACTTGTGTGATTACAATGTTACAGTAAATGATAAGTCAGTCTATTATTGTAATTTTTTTAAATGTAAGACTAAACAAATTGTCATAAATTAATAACAATTCACACAAAGGTACGAAGACAACAAATTTAACCTAATCTGGTATCTATGTAGTTAACGCCTCGCTACTACCCCTCTATATCTCATAGCGGATTTCTACCGCTACGATTTTTCCATATAGCCCCAGAATATAGTATTTCCGCTTTAATCCCCGCTATTTCCGCTATATCCCATTATTTCCGCTATTCCCGCCATATCTATTTTAATAAAAAAATTGAAAAATTGATTTATACATTATAAAATTATGAAACTAATTTATTTGATTTAATTTTTAATATATTTTCCGAAATGAAAATACTCTAATATTCTACCAAATTCAGTTGTGTTATATAACAGTTTTTCGTTTATTTAAAGTATATTCGCACATGTTTTTATTTAAAATTATTTATGTATTATTTATAATTCAATTGAATGATAAATTTTCATTTAATTACCATTTATATATTTATAAAAACATTAAGTACGAGTTTTATATGCTGTTTTAGAGCCAGCCACTATATCCCGCTATATCCTCGCTGTATCCTCGCAATGACTTCTTGCACCTCCACCGCTTTGAATCTACCGAGCGCATTAACTGCACAGCCTGGTATACACAAGCAATAGATAAAAAACCAAGACACGCACAACCAACACAATCAGAAGAAAGGGCTGACGATGCCAACGTTGGAGTCGATGTATCTGTTATAACCAATTAAACAGTCAAGGATTTTACTTTGATCAGTCAAACTGGCCAATTCCATATTGAAGTCAAAGTTGGTCAACAAATAGGGTTTAGCATTATTAACCATATTTGAGTCAGTGTATAATGCCCTAGCTCTAGTGACTAAATCATCAAATAGAGTTTACTGTCTGATAGCTTGGATGAAATGGTACGTAAAGAGCGATCTCTGGTATATATTACTTTGAGGCAACAACGGAAATGGTAACACATATATACATATACATACACAAACACACGCTCATATGTCTGATACATGGACTAATAAAACACATCACTTTGAACTCGGTAGACTATGTATAATCCAAAAATTATATACTCTAAATGTCCATGTAACGACCCTCTTTGCAATCAATCCTCTAACATGTCCATAGCTGCTAGAATCGTATCAACTCCATTCTATCTCTGAATAAACAAAATAGTGTTGCAAATCCTGACTTCATACAATGGTTACTAAACTCAAACTTAGTAGTTCTCCAACATAATACACATTTCCTGCAGACTGCTCAACAAACAAAACATAATGACGTCCATAGATAGCTATCCTGAAAATAGAACACCCCAGTCTAACTCGAGGCGTTGTCATATACGTAACAAATCTAAATCTCGCTATGAGTCTAGTCAAAATGATAAACAATAAACGTGCAATATCGGGTTTAAATGTGATATATTAAAACATACGAATGTCGCACACACCATATCAAATCAAGCCCACAATACATCAAAATTGTTTTAACACACATATCACAGCTCTGTTCATCGTGACTCATAGCTGCAACTCTAGTCAACTAGAATATCACAATCTATGCATTTATATGAGTTATCAATTTATAAAGGTGATTCGTTGTTTTATTTTAAGATAAAACTAATACTTATGAGATTAGTACACCAATCAGATTGAAAGGATTGAATTGTAATACGCAAGTTCAATCGTGGAATCATGTCCAAGATAATCGGAGATGTTTTGCGGTCTTAATTGAGCTATCAGACTATTAACAAATATTACACTGTAAAGTCATACCAACTAAACTGCACTGACAGTTGCACAAGTATAAATCGCAATTAGCAATGATCGCGATCATAGGTGGTAAACCATCTTGTGGGATTTCAACCGCTAAACATACATAAGAAACATGTGAAAAAAATAAATATAAATGGCTAATGAGTGGCAAAAAAAAAATACAACTCATCAACCAAAGATCACTTTAAGTTACAAGGCATGGGCAAAATGAGCTTTTTGAGTACATAGTGCAAGCTGGAAAAACAGTGATGTCAGATGATAGTAACAAAATTTGAAGTCCTTAACTCCTTACCATATTATCTGTCATGCATCTTGTATTCTTGACATCAATGGACTATAATCCATCCATTAGATAGACTTACAAGTATATATAATGCAAATGCAGAACTACAGTTTAACAGGCACGGACACATGTGCATGTACATGTACATGTATATGTATATATCGACAAAAGGCCTTAGCGACTAGTGACTTAGTTGCATGCCATCTTTAATATCTATGCTTTCTTATGCTCCGCCTTGTAGTAATATGGATGATATTGAATGAATGACCACTAGGCACGTCTATAGGAATGTTCATTGGTTCAAACCTGTAATTTTAAATGTAAGCAGTTTGATCCAACGCGTTTGTGTTGTTTATTGAATTAGTACCAATACCAAATAGTGTGTGCTATATGTGGGTTTAGGTGGTGTTGTCATCAGGTTACGAGCAAGAGGAGTTATAGAAGTGAGGCAGGCAAGCTTAACTACCAGGCAAGAGAATTTTGGTACAAACAGGTAAGCACATGAGCACTATATAAGATTTTCAGTCAGGTTAAGTATCTTAAGAATTTATATAACTAACACAACATGTGATGTTTGATGGTGCTATTAAGTGACGTAACATTGTGCATGTGTGGGATATGATTGAGATTATGAAGCATTACCTGAGAAACCATGGCCTTACACCCCTGATCAAATTTCCCGGTCTCCACTTCAGTTGTCGCTTGATGAGGCATGCTAACGAATTCAGCCCCTTGGTCTCCCTTTGCAGTGGCTTCATAGAAGAATTTTGGTGTAGAAACACAGGAGTACGGCACTGATGCTCCAACTTACATAGATTTGTGGTGTAACGACGAACATGTTGTATGTACAATGCTCGTCTGCCTTGAAACTGGATTCATCAAGTTGAGCTGTAGATGATTCCATAGTTGGTAGAATCATACATCCAGTAATCAAACTCATGCATGATGATTAGGATGTGTTAGGGCTACCCTATCAAGTTAAAATACCAAAGTATATAGATTCTTGACAGTGCTTGCTCGATAAGAATGACATATTTTTAGTCCACTGAAGCTTTACTGCTGTACAGAAAACATGAAACACTACCGATGTGCATGGTGTAAAAAAGAAGGGAAAAAAAGAGAATCAAAAAACAAATTCGTTATTTGAAATAGGTACGCAGCATGCTCCTTTTATTATTTAATGTCTTTGACACAAGGAATAAAGCAAGAGCAGGGCATCCACTTTTCCAGTGCACAAACAAGTCATATAGATAGTGCAGGCAAAAGAAGGCGCATGCATGACCATAAATTGAAGCAATTCAGACAAAGTGTACTAGTGAAAAAAGATATGTGAATTCATATCAGTAGGTTATATATGAATATATAGATGTATCAGGGGAGGAGATTAAGCAAAATCAACAACGGGTATAAACAAATTTGGACAAAGAAATGGCAGAAAGTGATAAAGAATGAAGGGTTATGGAATGGAAGGGACAAAGTTGGGTTAATTGAAGAGAGGAATGGTGAGCAAGCTGCGCATTCTGCATATAAAAGCAAGAGCTTGGCAATTAAAAACAAATACATAAGTTGCCTTTACCATGGATGATGAGCATTGAGGTGAGATGTGCAAGTAGAGTAATATTATTGATCAGTAAAGGCATCTGCAGAGGATGCAGTGCAGTGCGAATATTAGGAAGAAAACAGAGAGTGAATTTGAGATTTTATAACGGAGGGAGAAAGCAAGCAAAGAAGCAGCAAAGCAAAGCAAGTGGGAGAAGAGAAGAGAAACAAACAAAAGCGCTTATTGAGGCCCATACCGTAGATTTGAGGAAAAGGTTTGAATCAACAAGGTATAAGACGGTCATGTGGTGCAGCTTTGTTCCATACTTACCTGGACGGGGTCTATGGGTGATCATGAAGGCCCAGGCCTAGTCTAATGGTTCCCATTGCACTTTGGGAATGCGTTGGGCTACCATCTCCCCAAGTGGGAGAGTGGACGTCATTATTTGTTGCTTTGGGGGTACGCGTTCGCGCGGCCCCTGCCCATTGCTGAATGTAAATTTTTTTTCTGTACCCTTATCTTCTGAGACCGGTGTGACCCCATGTATGTGGCTTCTCTTTGGGCCTTGGTGTAAATGTTCTTCTTACTGTTCCTCTGGTTGTGTAATTAAAACTGTCTTCTCTGTTTTATGAATTTGCCTTCTTTAGTTTTTGTTAATTATGATCTTAGCTGAATCCTATATTTTTAGTTCAAAAGGGGTATTTGTATGCAACATGCTACTGTCCTGTTATCTGCAACGTTACATTTCTGTTCTTTCAAGTTTCAATCCAACTTTTCCGTGTTTGGATAACACTCTTGATTTCCAGACAATGTTCAAAATCTTTACATGCTTAATAGTCACTCAGTACGAAAGCCCAGATAGATTTTCTTTTGGCTGCTTTTGCTTTTTCTCCTTTTCTGTTGCTAGTTTTTTGCTTACTGCTTGTCGGCTAACCTGTCTTTTTTGCTTGCTTATTTCTTTTGTTAAATTATGAATAAGCTGTAGCTTTTTGAATCATTTCTTTCTGCTCAAACGGGATTTGGACGCAACATGCTTTTGTTATCTGCAACATTGCATTTCCCTTCTTTACATACTCGATAGTTACATTTCTCAAGTTTTTATCCCAACAAAGCCTAATGCTATGAAGATACTTCCAACCGTTTTTCTTTCCAATGCCTGGTTATTTCAATATTCCCTTTTCTTCTTCTTCTGGTTACGCATTTAGAAATAATAACAAATCAACTATGGCGTCCTCACATAAAAACGTGCACGAAAGTTAAACCCATCAAACACACCGTTTGAGGTTTTCTTACTACGGAGATCCCTTGTACTACAATCTATGATCGAATGCTGAGATTTCAAACCACGTATTACGGCGTCTAGCGCGGCTATACGTTTTAGACCAAATAAAGATTTTTGTCTGAAAATATTATATAAGATGAAGTGACAGCTTTATTCGAAGTTTAAATAGATACAATTGATTCATCTATTTTATACATTAAATATATATAGTTAGTTGCTATATCAAATAAGTAAATAATATACATTGTATGTTCAAATTATAATTGATACCAACAATAAAGAACATCGTTGGTTGATTAGAAACAAATTAGTTCAACATTCGATTTGCTTAAAAAAAAAGTTGGAACTTCTTCAAAATATTTCAAATAACTTAAAAATATATATACATAGGAAGACTCAATTTAAAAAGTCATGTATACGTTTGCTGACTTGAATTTAAAATAATTAAATTCTATTAGAGAATCCGTATATTAATTACTTCAGAGTTAAACACCTAAACTAAAAACTTTATCTTCTTATTACTAATGCAAATAACCTATTATTCGCGTATTTGTTTAATTAGTTTATTCACAAATTCATGTACATGTTCAACAATGCTACAAGTACTAGGCTTAAGGTGAAATGTTGTATATATGACAGATGAATTCTACTTATAACCATCATTTTCTTGGTTATTATACTTCATGAATAATTTTTGTCCTGGTTAAGTCTTTATTAGTAGATGTAATACCTTCGCGATCACATTTTTTTGGTATCAGCGTGAGTTTTCAAAAATGTCCCTTTAATATCCCTTAAATATAGGATCAGATAATTAAACGTTCTATATGAATTCAAACCGCCTTTCTACAATAACAAATTTTAATACCAATTAAAAATAGGCGTTAACAAACGAACTTCCGTTTCATAATCGTTCTTTATTAATTAATAATATAAATATTAAAACAAATAAAAATTTAGATATTGCAATTTAGAAATAAAAAATCTTTAATAACAGTCGTAATACATTTGGTGTCACACTTTTTTTGTACCAGCATGAACAAGCAAAAATACCCTCAAATATCACTTAAAAATAGGATCTAATTATTAAACTTTTTTTACAAATTCAAACCCCCTTTCTACAAATTTTAGTAGCACTTAAAAATATAATCTAACAAATAAACTTCTGTAACGCCCCACCTCTATACCCACGCTAGCCAAGAACACTACGGAGTAGTGCTGTCAACTAGCACGGAGAATAAGGCTGTTGAGGAGCGACCATCCATGTAATTGCTTATTACACGGTAGCTACAAATAATCTTCGGAAACAAACATAGAAATAAGCATAACGCAAATCAGTCACAGACATCCATATCACAAAGGCGGAAGAAGATATGAATATATAACTAACACATGAAAGTGTACATCAGAGTAGTGGTCAAAAGATCCACAATAATACAAAAGAATAGCAACACGTGCTATACAAAAGAATACAACTATGAGTCTATATCTTAAGTGTATACAACAAAAAACTGCTAATCTAAACAGTTAGCCAAAAATCAGAGTGATGAATCCCTGAGAAGAAGTCAAGCAGAAGCACCTGTAACATCTCGGTTTTACCCGAGTATTATTTAAGAAAATAATAAACAGGTCAGTCTAGCTATAAATATCAGATGACATGATATAACATAAAAGATATGACATAAACATAAAATATCCATAATGACATACCACTATAAGTATGTAAATAATGATCAACAGAAGATCAATCAATAAGAGATAATCAATATCACAAGAATCTTCTCAAAGATTCGGAAAGGGCATCATACCCCAAACTTGTACTCATAACAAGTCAATGACATAAATTTTAGAAATCAATGCAAGAAGTCCAGAAATCATAGAAAAAAGAAAGAGGCCTATCACATGACGGTCCGAAGACCAAGGGGAGCTACCCCACATGTGTGAATGGAATCACACAGATTAAGGTCCAGACTAACCAAAAAGCAAAAAGGTATGTGTGAGTGGAATCACACAAGTGGTGTCTAGTCTAACCTCGCAATAAGAGACATCGCACAGTTGCTAGTCTAAATCATCAGAATGATCGTCATGATCAACGAGAAGTGTCAATTACACTAAGCTAGTAAATATATAAGTTTGGCTTCATGTCCCATAACCACTTTCTTAACTTAAATATTTACGAAAAAACTGTAAATCTTCACTAATAAAATTGCCACAAGAGGTTCAATCGAACAAGTCAAAGAATTAACCGACGAAGTGAACGCAAGCGTTTCATACCACTTGTTTTACTAAGTCGTTTAATTAGATTTCTCATCCGAGTGAGGTAAAGGTTTGTATATACTAATAGATTGGAAAACGGTTTAAGAAAAGAGCTTTTTTTTATTAAAAATAGAGTTGAAATTGTTTGTTAAAAGAGTTTTGATATTTACTACTAGTATTGAAACCTTTATATTACAAAATGACAAAACACAGAAGCAATTGTAGAAACAATCGATCACAAAGATCGCATACGGAGATGTGAATAAAATTCAAGGAAATCAGCTCAATGTTTTTCAGATAAGATCCCCTACGGAGGGGGGTCCAGGGGGGTGCGGGGGCAACGCCACCGCTTACGAGGTTCGACCTGCCCGGTCAGGTTGCGGGGGTCCAGGGGGCAGCGCCCCCGGCGGGGTGTGGGGCAATGCCCCGTCCAAAACGGTACGACCTAAGTGAAGAGCGAGCTAAAGCAAAATGAGATCTAACGACCTAAGGGTTCACGCGACCTAACACAATGGCCGAGCGACCTAACTGGACTTAAGGGAGGCAAGCGACTTAAGGTCCAACGACCTACGACTCAAGCAAGCCGAGCGACCTAGTGTGGAGGGGTCGAGCGACTTAAGGAAGGCGAACGACCTAAGGTCCAACGACCTACGACTTAACAGAGTCGAGCGACCTAAAAGCACACGACCAAACTAGCAGAGGAGATTTAAGGTCGGTAATGACTTACGACTTACGAAATGGAGGGTGAACGACTTAACAAGGTTCACGACCTAAAAGGGGTCAACCCAACGAGTTATAGGTCCAACGACCTATCGGTTTAAAGGTCATGCGACCTAAGTGTTACGACCTAAGAGTCGAACGACTTAAGGGTTAGGCCAGGAGCGACCTAACGAGATAAGACCACGCATCAGAACGAGTTAAGAGGGAAGGGGTCAAGTGACCAAGAGGTTACGCGACTTAAGGGTTAGGCCAGAAGCGACCTAACATGGCCGACCTAACAGAGGTTGCGACCTAACATGGCCGACCTAACAGAGGTTGCGACCTAACATTATAAAGGCCAAACGACCTAAAGCTTAATTCGCGAACGTCCTACTGCCTAAGGCTTAACTCGCGAGCGACCTACGGCTTAACTCGTGAGCGACCTACGACTTAAGGCTTAACTTGTGAGCAACCTAACTCCGAAGTGCCAATATTTCCAAAATGAGCTAAAGCCCTGCGACCTACGACCCAGCGACCTTGCGACCTATCACCGAACGAGTCAAGTGGCCAGAACGAGCTAAGTGCAGGAAATTTTCAAAAATACTAAAAATTGGAATTTTTCGCCAATCCAATCCAAACCAAAGGCAAATGTGCATGCAAAAGTGATAGGGAATCATTCCCATCAGTCCAATATAGTTATAGACTAGATTTGTGAGATAAAAATCTCACCTTTGAACAAATTCAACGAAGAAGGAGCTTGAAACAATGGAGAAGCAACTACAAGCTAGAATCCAATGTCTTCACTTTGATTTTGGAGTCGAATGATGGATTTAAAGTTGAAACCTAAGCTTGGAGTTTTAATTTCCTCTTCCACTCACCATTAATGCAAAAGCTTGGTTGTTAGGAAATTTATGAAGAGTGAGAAGAAGGAAGGGGGTTTGGGCTTGATTTATAATGGCAATCTAACCCAAAGTCCAAAGCGGGAAAAGTTAGTGAAATTCCACTAACTCCAAACCTACCAATGTTTATACTTAAAAAAATTATAAACGGCATTTCGAACTCAATGGAAGGGGTCTCGAGTCCTAATTTAACCGTTTGCAAAAAATAGCTTTTCGGACCAATATCCGATTAACGACAAAATATTTAAATATAAAATTGATAAATATGCGGGTTGTTATAGACTCCCCTCCTAAAAGAAATTGCGTCCTCGCAATATATAAGATGGAAATAACAAGTAACAACCATAAAAGCATATTAGCACATAAGAAATTTGAAATATGAAGTTCACCTCAAAGAGCAGGAGTAAGCAAGTCCGGATGCGTTCGCTCGATGAATTCTCTGGATTCCCAAGAGCAATCCTTAGGATTTGAGGACCATTGAACCTTCACAAGCGGAACATCTTTATTTCGAAGTCGTTTAACCTCCGAAGCTATAATTCGAATAGGATGCTGCTCATAAGTTAAATTCGGCGAAACTTCAATTTCTTCCACAACAGCAGGCTCAAGAATAGAATCGGAATCCCGAAGGCATTTCCGTAATTGAGAAACGTGAAATACGTTATGCATAGCAGAAAACTGAGCCGGCAATGCAAGGCGATAAGCCATGGAACCAATACGTTCAGTGATAGGAAATGGCCCAATATATCGAGGCGCTAACTTCCCCGATCGACTGAAACGTACAACACCCTTCATAGGTGAAACACGAATAAAAACAGGATCCCCAACAGAAAATTCTAATTTCCTTCTTCGATTATCGGCATAGGATTTTTGTCTACTCTGGGCTTCTTTCAACCTATGTCAAATAAGTTCTATCTTTTCCGTGGAATCACAAATAAAGTCTGGACCTAAAACCAGCTTCTCACCGGCCTCAAGCCAACAAGAAGGAGATCGGCATGGCCTTCCGTAGAGTGCCTCGAAAGGTGCCATACCAATACTTGATTGGAAGCTATTATTATAGGAAAATTCAACAAGTGAAATATGATCTTCCCAACTTCCACCAAAATCAAGCACACAAGCACGAAGAAGATCTTCAAGAGTTTGATTCACACGCTCGGTTTGTCCATCGGACTGGGGGTGATACGCGATGCTAAAATTAAGCTTCGTTCCTAAAGCTTTTTGAAGACTCTTCCAAAATCCACTAGTAAACAATGGATCACGATCGCTAACAATAGAAGTAGGAACTCCATGCAATTTTATAATTTCCTTGACAAATAGTTTGGCCAAAAGAGGAACGGTTCGGTTAGACCGAACCGGAATAAAATGGGCGGATTTAGTAAGTCTATCAACAATCACCCATAAGCTATCATGACCCGAACGAGAACGGGGAAGGCCATCTATAAAGTCCATGGAAATTTGATCCCACTTCCAAATTGGAATTTCTAAAGGTTGCAATAACCCACCAGGCCTTTGATGTTCGGCCTTGACAAGTTGGCAAGTCATGCAACACTTAACAAAGTTAGCAATATCAGATTTCATTCCCTCCCAATAATAAAGTCGCTTCATATCAGTGTACATTTTACTACTACCGGGATGAATGGTGAATTTAGAACGATGAGAATTTTCTAAAATATCTTTACGAAGATCTCCAATATTTGGTACGATAAGTCTACCAAATTTTTGAATGCCGCCACGAGAATCAATATCAAAGTCTTTCAAACCTTCAATATCAATTTTATCCTTAACATTTTTGCCAAGAAGAGCCAATTCAGAATCTAGCCCTTGAGCTTCAAGAATGCGGTCTAAAAGAGAAGGATGTGCCTCAAGGCTACATAAAACAAGTGATGAGCATAAATCGGATACGCGCTCTCGAATCTCACAGGTGGATAAAATCTCGAGATCGTTCTATTCGGATATCATCATAGAAACAACTGCTTGTTGTTTACGGCTAAGAGCATCGGCAACACGATTACCCTTACCGGGGGTATAAAGAATATCAAGATCATAAGGTGCAAGAAACTCGAGCCAACGCTGTTGACGTAAATTAAGTTCTTTTTGAGAAAATAAATATTTCAGAGACTTATGATCCGTATAAAGAATAAATTTCTCTCCCAATAGATAATGACGCCAAATCCGAAGGGCGAAAACAATAGCCGCGAGTTCTAAATCATGTGTGGCATATCTAGTCTCGGCCGGCTTTAATTGCCTAGAAGCATAAGCAATAACACGTTCTTTTTGCATAAGAACGGCACCCAAACCAACGTGACTAGCATCAGTATAAACAACAAAATCTTGATTCCCCACGGGAATAACAAGAATAGGAGCATCTGAAAGGAGTTCTTTCAATTTCTGAAAAGAGGCTTCACATTTGTCCGACCAAATGTATTTAACTCCCTTCTTAGTCAAACCAGTAAGAGGCACGACAATATTAGAAAAGTCCTTAATAAAACGATGGTAATAGCCCGCCAAACCGAGAAAACTACGAATCTCTGTCACACTCTCCGGTCTCTTCCAATCTTGAATCGCTTCAATCTTTGAAGGATCCACGGAAATCCCGGATTCGGAAATAATATGACCGAGAAACTTCACACGAGATTGCCAAAAGTGGCATTTAGAAAATTTCGCCTTTAATTGATTACTCCTAAGAGTTTCCAATACAATCCGAAGATGTTTCTCATGTTCCTCCTCGGTTTTTGAATACACAAGAATATCATCAATGAATATGAGAACAAACAGATCGAGGAAATCTTTGAAAACTCGATTCATGAGGTCAACGAAATAAGCTGGAGCATTCGTTAACCCAAATGGCATAACAAGCCATTCATAAGATCCATATCGAGTACGGAATGATGTCAAAGGAATGCTCTCCTCAGCGATACGAATCTGATGGAAACCGGTAGCCAAGTCCAATTGTGAAAAGACCTTAGCACCACTAAGCTGATCAAATAGATCATCAATCCGAGGTAAAGGATATTTATTTTTAATAGTCAGATCGTTAAGCTTGCGATAGTCAACGCAAAGCCTAAGCATACCGTCCGATTTCTTCACGAAAATAGCCGAAGCTCCCGAAGGTGAGGAACTAGAGCGAATAAATTGCTTCGTCTCCAATTCGGATAATTGTTTACGCATCTCCTCATTTTCCTTATTGGACATGCGATAAGGAGGACGAGTAATAGGTTGATCTCCAGAAACAAGATTAATTATGAACTCAATTGCTCGTTTAGGTGGTAAACCTAAAACGGGCTCGAATATGTCGGAAAATTCACGAACAATGTGAATACGAGAAATAATATCATCTTCATCATCATCATCGTCATCACGAGGATTTGAAGAATATAAAGATACCACCAAACAGGATTCTGAATCTTTAAGATTAACAGAAATCTATTTAACAGATAGTGGATGTCGGAGATGAATAGTCCGCTCAGGACATAGGATATGGGCTTGATAACGGTTAAGCCAATCCATTCCCAAAATTATTCCAAAGCCTAAGTAACGCATGACATGCAAATCGACTAGGAAAGAAAAATCACATAAAATAATCTCCACATCTTTACAAAGCAAACTAAGAGTTGCGGATCCACCAACAGGATTCGCAATTTTTAAAGAAGTCATCAATGTAGTAACACTTAAGGAAAAAGTGTCTACCAGTTCTTTTGATATAAAAGAATGGGATGCACCCGTATCAAAGAGAACTCTAATAGGTTGATCATGAAATAAAATAATACCATCAAGAATGGAATGAGAAATACCTTGGCCACGAGATGTGTTGCCAGGGGCTTGAGCCACATTCAACTTTCCTTCCTCCTTGCCTTTACGCTTGAGGCATTGATGTATGTAATGATCCGGGCTCTTACAATAGCGACAAGATTTGGGCTTAGAGCACTTATTCGCATAATGATCTCCAGACCCACAGTTGAAGCAACTCGCACCACTAGGAGAAGGAGAATTTGCCGCAGGGGTTGCCTGCTTACCCTTTTTGTTGGGATAAGGACCCTTGAATTTGCTTGTCCTCTTCTTGTTGTTGAAGTTTGGTTTAGCGCCTTCCACCTCAGCATCACTCTCTCTATCAGCCTCTTCAAGACGAAGAGCGATATCGACGAGTTGATCAAATGCGACTTCTAGTTTCAGGAGTAGTGGCTTCTTAAGATTCTTATTTAAGCCATAAACGAACCTCTGGTTCTTCTTCAATGGGGTGTTGATGTATTCAACCCCATATTTGGAAAGCGACTCGAAGGATGCGACGTAATCGGTCACAGAGGATTGACCTTGAACAAGTTCTATAAAACGTAGAGCCAAGGTTACTTTCCCAGCTTCTGGTACAAACTTTAACTCGAAGCGTCCCTGAAATTGCTCCCAGGTGAGATCCGCTTCATTAATTTCTGAAGTAAGGAGTTCGTACCAGTCCAATGCTCTCTCCTGGAGCATGCTGGAAGCCACCCGAACGCGGTGGAGATCGATAAGGTTCATGCGAGAAAAGATTCGATCGCATGATTTTAACCAAGCCTGGACCTCGATGATATTTTCCGAACCTTTGAAGGGCTTCCCACCCAAGTTAGTGTAATCGCTGCACAAGTTCCCGACTTTGGGTGAGTAGGTTCCGGGTTAGCTCCAGCTGCTTGAGCATTAGTTACTAAATCAAGAAGCTGTTGAGCAGTCATAAAAACTCCATCCGAGGGAGCAGCACCAGATGATCCAGTTCTGGGACGGCCTGATCTAGACATTCTCTTCCTTTAAGAAAGAAAGAAGAGAAGGAAGAAGGTTATTCACCAATGAACATCAAGCAATCTTGATAGATAAAACAAGGAATCATAAAGGAAATAGGATGAATCGGTACGAAGACTCGAATTAATCCTATGGTATGACTTCTAAGATAGACCTAGGACGATGATCCTTTGTAAGTTATTCTACATTGTTCCGAAGTTTGGCTCTGATACCAAGCTGTAACGCCCCACCTCTATACCCACGCTAGCCAAGAACACTACGGAGTAGTGCTGTCAATTAGCACGGAGAATAAGGCTGTTGAGAAGCGACCATCCATGTAATTGCTTATTACACGGTGGCTACAAATAATCTTCGGAAACAAACATAGAAATAAGCATAACGCAAATCAGTCATAGACATCCATATCACAAAGGCGGAAGAAGATATGAATATATAACTAACACATGAAAGTGTACATCAGAGTAGTGGTCAAAAGATCCACAATAATACAAAAGAATAGCAACACATGCTATACAAAAGAATACAACTATGAGTCTATATCTCAAGTGTATACAACAAAAAACTGCTAATCTAAACAGTTAGCCAAAAGTCAGAGTGATGAATCCCTGGGAAGAAGTCAAGCAGAAGCACCCGTAACATCTCGGTCTGACCCGAGTATTATTTAAGAAAATAATAAACAGGTCAGTCTAGCTATAAATATCAGATGACATGATATAACATAAAAGATATGGCATAAACATAAAATATCCATAATGACATACCACTATAAGTATGTAAATAATGATCAACAGAAGATCAATCAATAAGAGATAATCAATATCACAAGAATCTTCTCAAAGATTCGGAAAGGGCATCATACCCCAAACTTGTACTCATAACAAGTCAATGACATAAATTCTAGAAATCAATGCAAGAAGTCCAGAAATCATAGAAAAAAGAAAGAGGCCTATCACATGACGGTTCGAAGACCAAGGGGAGCTACCCCACATGTGTGAATGGAATCACACAGATTAAGGTCCAGACTAACCAAAAAGAAAAAGGTATGTGTGAGTGGAATCACACAAGTGGTGTCTAGTCTAACCTCGCAACAAGAGACATCACACAGTTGCTAGTCTAAATCATCAGAATGATCGTCATGATCAACGAGAAGTGTCAATTACACTAAGCTAGTAAATATAGAAGTTTAGCTTCATGTCTTATAACCACTTGCTTAACTTAAATATTTACGAACAAACTGTAAATCTTCACTAATAAAATTGCCACAAGAGGTTCAATCGAACAAGTCCAAGAATTAACCGACGAAGTGAACGCAAGCGTTTCATACCACTTGTTTTACTAAGTCGTTTAATTAGATTTCTCATCCGAGTGAGGTAAAGGTTTGTATATACTAATAGATTGGAAAACGGTTTAAGAAAAGAGCTTTGTTATTAAAAATAGAGTTGAAATTATTTGTTAAAAGAGTTTTGATATTTACTACTAGTATTGAAACCTTTATATTATAAAATGACAAAACACAGAAGCAATTGTAGATACAATCGATCACAAAGATCGCATACGGAGATGTGAATAAAATCCAAGGAAATCAACTCAATGTTTTTCAGATAAGATCCCCTACGGAGGGGGGTCCGGGGGGGTGCGGGGGCAACGCCACCGCTTACGGGGTTCGACCTGCCCGGTCAGGTCGCGGGGGTCCAGGGGGCAGCGCCCCCGGCGGGGTGCGGGGCAACGCCCCGTCCAAAACGGTACGACCTAAGTGAAGACAAGCGGCCTACGACCTAAAGCAAAATGAGGTCTAACGACCTAAGGGTTCACGCGACCTAACAAAATGGCCGAGCGACCTAACTGGAGTTAAGGGAGGCAAGCGACTTAAGGTCCAACGACCTACGACTCAAGCAAGCCGAGCGACCTAGTGTGGAGGGGTCGAGCGACTTAAGGAAGGCGAACGACCTAAGGTCCAACGACCTACGACTTAACAGAGTCGAGCGACCTAAAAGCACACGACCAAACTAGCAGAGGAGATTTAAGGTCGGTAACGACTTACGACTTACGAAATGGAGGGTGAACGACTTAACAAGGTTCACGACCTAAAGGGGGTCAACCCAACGAGTTATAGGTCCAACAACCTATCGGTTTAAAGGTCATGCGACCTAAGTGTTACGACCTAAGAGTCGAACGACTTAAGGGTTAGGCCAAGAGCGACCTAACGAGATAAGACCACGCGGCAGAACGAGTTAAGAGGGAAGGGGCCAAGTGACCAAGAGGTTACGCGACTTAAGGGTTAGGCCAGAAGCGACCTAACATGGCCGACCTAACAGAGGTTGCGACCTAACAAGGCCGACCTAACAGAGGTTGCGACCTAACATTATAAAGGCCAAACGACCTAAGGCTTAATTCGCGAACGTCCTACTGCCTAAGGCTTAACTCGCGAGCGACCTACGGCTTAACTCGTGAGCGACCTACGACTTAAGGCTTAACTCGTGAGCGACCTAACTCCGAAGTGCCAATATTTCCAGAATGAGCTAAAGCCCTGCGACCTACGACCCAGCGACCTTGCGACCTATCATCGAACGAGTCAATTGGCCAGAACGAGCTAAGTGCAGGAAATTTCCAAAAATGCTAAAAATTGGAGTTTTTCGCCAATCCAATCCAAACCAAAGGCAAATGTGCATGCAAAAGTGATAGGGAATCATTCCCATCAGTCCAATATAGTTATAGACTAGATTTGTGAGATAAAAATCTCACCTTTGCACAAATTCAATGAAGAAGGATCTTGAAACAATGGAGAAGCAACTACAAGCTAGAATCCAATGTCTTCACTTTGATTTTGGAGTCGAATGATGGATTTAAAGTTGAAACCTAAGCTTGGAGTTTTAATTTCCTCTTCCACTCACCATTAATGCAAAAGCTTGGTTGTTAGGAAATTTATGAAGAGTGAGAAGAAGGAAGGGGGTTTGGGCTTGAGTTATAATGGCAATCTAACCCAAAGTCCAAAGCGGGAAAAGTTAGTGAAATTCTACTAACTCCAAACCTACCAATGTTTATACTTAAAAAAATTGTAAACGGCATTTCGAACTCAATGGAAGGGGTCTCGAGTCCTAATTTGACCGTTTGCAAAAAATAGCTTTTCGGACCAATATCCGATTAACGACAAAATATTTAAATATAAAATTGATAAATATGCGGGTTGTTACAACTTCCATTACAAAATCGTTCTTTATTAATTAATAATACCAATAAAAATTAAAACTAATAAAAAAAATAGATATTACAACTTAAAAATAAAAATTCAAACTAATTACACATGATGTCAATACTAAAAATTCGGGCAAATCATTTTCACTTGAATGTGCTGAACATATACAGTTTGTAGAAAACTAATTCACATGCGAAGCATATGCGATGATCACGCGCGAAGCGCGTGCCACAACGCTTGTATAAATAACGTACTTTCAAAAAACTTTAGAACAGTCTCATTTTATAATACTTTCTATTACAAACGCAATTGTATTTACGTTTTGTAAATTATTTCAAATCAAACGATTGTCCAAATTTCAGTAGCACTTCCCCTTATTACCCATATCACACACAAAAAAATCATACACGGGAAATAAGGAAGTAATGTTGAAATTTTATTAATAATACCATATCAATGACAATGAATTATCGAACAATTTTAAAACAATACTAACTATATCTTAAATCGTATACAAATACTAAACCAACGAATCTATGTCATGATCTTATGTCAATGAATATAAACCAACGAATCTACATCATAACATTGGAAAAAAATAAATCACACAATAAATCATATTGACGGAGAGTGGCGCTTGCGGCTGCTCGGAGGCTTGGGCTTGCGATGGTGGCTGGCGACCTGGCGGTAGCTTGGAACCTAATGCGGCGACTTGGATAAGGCCCTGGGCTTAGGAGGTGACGACTTAGGCTTACGGTGACAAGTTGGATGTTGGGTTTGGGAGTGGCGGCTTGGGCTTTCGGGGACGAGGTGGCTGCTGGGCTTGGGAGGTGGCGGCTTGGGAAAGGAATGACTTGCGGCATGTTAGGGCAGGAGGAGGTGCTGGGCTTGTGGAGGGGTTTTGTAACATCCCATATCTTGAGGCCCAAAGCTAAGCGCTACAGATGCTGCAGTCATTTATAATATTAACTTTCGACGACAAAATACAACTATGTTAATGATATCCATAATATCAAAAGCACATAAATATGAAACAAAATCACAGATTTCAAAAATAACATTTCTGGTTACATTTCAAAATATGTTTCATATCCAAGTTACATAATCCCGTAGTTGTGCACGTGCGTCGTTTTCAATCAATTTTTTTAATATTGTTTCTTGGCTTTAAATGTCAAAAATGATTGTGTGATCAATCATATATTTCATAACTTCTTTTGCAGTTTTAAGAAAAGACAACAAACGTGATCCATGTGGGACATTTGTATGTCCTAAGGTTTCCAATATAGAGTTGATGAGATTGATAATTAATCAATGTTAGAAAAAAGGATACTGGAAACTTCAGAATGTTTACGATTTCATGTGCTAGTGGACTGCAAAAAACAAAATATTTTAGAAAAAGTAACAAATCTCATGTTTGCATATTTTCTTCCAATGTACATATAACGCTATCCATACAATGTAAAGTATTTTACTCATAAATGTCGGAGGCATTGATTGTGTACGTGTAATCGTTTAGGACGATTTTAGAATGACTTCCCGAGTCTTCTATAAGTTAAAATATCTTAGTCAGATAGAATATCTCACTTGATGATGTGAACTTGCCATTCAACTTGAGCAACGAGGATCTCGTGAGTCAACTTGAAAGTAACGAGGATCTCATGAGTTTATACCTTAGTTTGATTATGTTTTATACAGAGATTTATTTCCACGTATGCATTATATCTATTTTGGTTATATAAAAAATTATTTTTTAATATAAAACTTTTGATGAAAAAAGTTTTAAATAATTTATTACATATGTATATATTAACAACGTGACAATTTCAATATTTTGAACTTTATCATTTTTGGTTGAAATATATATATACACGCACGCACACATACGTACGTATGTACGTTTTTAAATTTAAAATTTAACCTAGCCAAATAAAATGTGTTTATATATATAGGTATTTTTATTATTATAAAATTGTATATTATATTTTGAGTGCTTTAACCGAGAGAAACTTTTTAAAATACGAATGCATATATAAACATATACGTATACGCACGCTCACACACACACACACACACATATAATTTGATAGAGTTTGGGGCATCCTTAAAGGTAATTATGTAATTTAGATAACCAATCCCATTCGAAATAAATGTGTTTATTTTCAATTATATACTTGCTGTATTGTGACATATTAATTAAATTATTTAAATACATTAAATAGAAGATCCTTAACTAATACATTATGTGATGATAATTACAAGTAATAATCAGGAGAAAATTTTCACAATTTAAAATAATATATTATCTTAAATATTCCCGATCGAGATGTTTCGCGGAAAGGTATTGATATGTCCGTTGAGACCAGAGATATAGCGCTCTCTAATTATTGGGAGACTTATTACTCATTACTGTTGGTGGCATCAAGGAGTTACATAATCATATTTATTGGGTAACCATGAAATGACACGTTCGAGAATTTCCTGATGGTTAATAACAACTAGGCTAAACGAGAAATCTCAACGTGACGATATTACATAGCTTTCTCGACTTAGGATTACTGTTGAACTTTAGTGTGGAAATTCTACCTTGATTTTAACTAAATCATGGCATAGCGACCATCGAGTAACTATAGTTGGGTATGAGTTAAAGTATTGGAAGTAAAACACTACGCAATAGAGAATTCGTCTACTCGATTGTATGAGATCAGTACCATGGTCAATTGTATTCAATTCAAATTCAAAATCTCTATTCAGATAACAATAAATGTTATTATGACCTAAGGGCTTTGTTTATGAACCAACTGAGTTGAATATGAGTGATATTGGAATTTTGGCCAAAACAAAATTCCATAAGTTCTTCTGTAATATAGTTTTTACGTAGAAAACATGTGTAAATAATCGTTACTAATAGATACCGTTTAACATTATAAAACATGATTTTACCAATGAGATCTTTAAGTGGTGAGTTCATCCATGCTATCACACCATTAGCTAAGGTGCCATGTGAACATTAATATTTGAATTGTTCAAATATTAATCGTTGACTGAATTCACACCTACGAGTTGCATAACTGAATCTGTCCAGTCTTCGAAATACCATCTGATTTAATTAGTTTATAATGTTATGATAATCAATGTTGAAGAAATACAATTAGTGTTGTTTTTTTGTATAGAGTGTATTTAATAAATATGGTTGCTTCTAGAAAAGTTCTGGGTGCTACTAGTAATTATTTATGTCCATATATAAAAATTATATATATATATATATATGACTTCGATAAGAATTCAAATTGGATTTAAATAATATCAATATACGACACACACACACACACACACACACATATATATATATATTGTGTGTGTGTGTATCATTGTTTAAGGGTTCAACAAAAAAGACCATGAAGTAGAACTTCACATAGATGATCTGTAAGCAACTGAGCTCCATTCCGCTAATGTACTTCAACAAAGTCTATACATACTTTAATATTTGATCTATAAATATTACTAAGGATTAGGTTTGTACTAGAAATTCTTACAACCATAACTCCCAACACTCATCCAAAATCAATTTAATAATATTTTATAAATGTTGCAAATTATTTTGAAGATACTAATATAACGATTTTGCCGATAAATTTATTTTTATGGACATGTATTTTAATTAGTAAATATATAATTATCGTATATTTATTTGATTAAATAAATGGGCCTAATATAACTAATAACTGTAATGTATTTAGTTATTCCAGCCAAAATTATCTACCTCTATTATTCACTTCTATAAATAGAACCAAAGGTTACTATTAAAAAGACTTTGAGTGTTTTCCTAACTTAGATTAAAATATAGCAATGCACTCTGTAACTCCATCATTAAGATTGAGATCCGTTCTCTCTAAAAGGCTAAACCGACAACAAGGCGATAACTGTTAGACCGGGTGCATCAACAACATTATAAAAGCGATAAGTCTTAAAAAACTTTTAATCCATTGTGACTAGGTCTTTTATAGTGTTATCTTGAATAATATAGTTTACACCAAATCATATCTAATGCTTAGAATTTGAATTCAGTTTGATCTTAATTTTATTATATCATTATCATATTAAAATATTAATTTGATATATAATATTATTGTTTATTCAAAATAAAATTAAACGAACCAATTTTATTGTTGAATTATAACATTTATTCAAATATAAATTTAATAATAAAATGATTTTCATATATAATAATAAATAGCTTGTTTTAACTTTGAATATAAAATATCTAAAAAAATATAAGATAAACAATGTCACAGTATACTGATTTAAGAATAATAGGGTTAATACATAATTATTCAACTAATAATTCAATATATTGAGTCATATTCCGATGCCACATACATGTGTACAACATACAGTTAAATAATGTCAATGTGTTGAAAACTATAATACGAACCTAACGATACAGGTTGCATGCAAAGCGGAATTCATATGTGAGAGTTATATGTGTTCAAACATGTAGGGATAAAAATATAATTTAAACTTAATAGGGATTTGTATAAAACAACACCTTCACCTTTTACCAAACCCTAGCCGCCTGAACTCATAAACTTCGGTCAAAATTCATCGCTACTCGAGACTTCATTCTTCCCCGCTAACGCCACTGTTCAAATTCTCTGAATTAAAGCTGCCACTTGGTACTGTTCATGTTGAATCCGATGTTGACTTGTAAAACCTAGTTTTGCTATTCTAAAACCGATATGTTCTTACTGACCTCGCCATAGGCCATTAAAGCTACCACTAATGCTTGCAGTTGTGTTCGCTCATCAAGTTGACTGGGTTGACATTGAATAAGTTAAGAGTATGCTCGAGGGGGTATATCTAATTTGATTGTATAACTTAACTCTTATAGTTAATCGTTTTTGAAATAAAATAAGCCTTTTGTTTTATTTTATATTGTATATATTGTTGTATTAGGATATATTTAATGTATTAATACATTAAATATGTATACAAGTAGAAAAGCATTAGGAAAAGTATTTAATTGATTGCAGTTGTGAATGTGTTCATATGCATAACTATTAAATTGTATAAATAAATACCTGTCTTTAAATGTTCCTAGTCAAGATGTATCGAGAAAGAAATATCGACATATATGTTGAGATTAGTGTACGTAATGCTCGTATATAATGGACGATGATTTACTTTTGACCGTTGGGGACACCAAGGCATTATGTACATATACTTGTTTGGAATAATTACAGAACTACTCACCGAGGGTCTTTTATTGGTTAAAAGTTAAATAGAATATCTCACGAGACGATGTGCAGTAGTCTTTTGATATGAGAATACCGTGATTATTAAATGACTAAACAATACATTGAATATGGTCAATCACATAACAACAAAGATTATGTTAAGACCATAGTTGAGCATATGTTGAACCACTTTGTAACATTCTCCATTTTGACACTCAAAAATAGATATTAAGGATGTTGCAATCATCCTTGGTATTATTTTCCAACGAAAAATACACTTAGTTATTGTATCATTAATATCAAGTGCATAAGAATACAAAATTTTTAAAACCAAATTCATTTCTTCATTTCAAATTCATTACATGTCTCATGATTACATCGTTAGAGAAAATATAATACTTACAAATATAATTTCAAGAGCGACATATGATGATTCTCCATTGGATGATTAGAGTCATAACTACCGACGATTATAAAACCTATCTTTACATCCAAACAATTGCAGTTATACCGCATAGCAGATATTAATATAAACACTGCTAGCTTGTCTCCTGCACATCTCCGGAAGCTTTATTCATCTTAACCTGAAAATACAACTCCGGACGTACTCAAATAAGTACCGAGAGTTTAAAGGGAAATCAAATCCCCAAGTCAAAAAAAAAGTTTGTTGTTAATAATATTAGGCCGTTCCAATCAAAATAGACACAAGTGATATTACATTGCTGAATGGAACGGGTTTCCCCTTACTTGCATCTTACAATCAAATTTTAAACTTAACATCCTTAGGATAAAATTAGATAGGCCTAATACATTGTTCTCTCCTCATTTACCTGCAACCACAATGGTTAAAACATAACTACTAAGTCCAAAATGAGTATTCTGCTATTCAATAGGGTTTAAGGTCACACAGTGCCTAACCTTCCCATCCCATTAAGTGTCTGTGTTGGAACTGGGCCAACATGCACTGGGTTAAATGAGTGTTTCAATTTTTTTATCATTCTAGACCTTAATGGGACTATGAAGTCTAAATTAATTTAAAGCTAATCTAAATAAATTTAAAATAAAATCTTTATTTTATTCAACTGATTAATATAAAGATTTAATTTGTTTTTATATATATATATGATATATAATGTGTATATGTGTATTAATTACATACATACGTGTACGTGCACGTGCAACATATTACATGCACATATTTTGTTGGAACTGGACCAACCAACAGCGAAAGTTATGAGCGAATTTCAAAAAGAATTCTCTTATTGGATCTATATTGAGCCCATGAAGTCTAATTTATTTAGAATATTTCTAATTTTTTTAAATAAATCTCTTATTTTATTTAAATTCATAAATTGTATAGTTTTATTTAATTTATATCTTAATACATATAAATGTACAAACATGTATCATATACATACATATATGTGTATTCATGTGTAACATGATAACTTGTGTAAGGTATAATATGCCCGTGTATAGATGTAGGGTTTTACATCGCAATGAACACATTAACTCATTCAATATGTATTGTATGTTGTCCAAATATGTATGTATTTAAACTTATTACTTATATAAATATTACATAGACACATGTATGTATATATAATTTTATTCAAATATTTTTATATAAATGAATATATATATGTGTGTGTGTGTGTGTGTGTGTGTGTGCATGTATTTATATGTAATTTATAAATTTATATAAAATAATAATAATATATATTTATATATGCATGTTATGATAATAAATATTTAAATAATATATACATATAATATAATTTTTTAAATTATGAACCAAATATATATGCACATGTATCTATAAGTACAAAATAATTTTTTTAAATATATATATTTATGCATAAATATATCTATAATATTTAAATATATGCATATGTATATAAATTAAAAAAATGAATTTTTTAATAATTCCAGATCGTAGATCTAGCACCATAAAATTTTATTATTGTTTTTTATTATTTTAAAATATATATTATTTGATTATTCACTTAAACATAGATAAAATACTAATAAAAACATATTTTTAAAACTTTATTCAAACTTTAAATTTTCAAAAATTTTATAATATTTTGAAGTTCTAAAAAAAATTTCAATTTCAATTTACTTTTTATTAATTTATTGCTTTTCGATTGTTTATTAAACTATTTTTTAAAAATAGAAAAAAATCATTTTTTAATGTTCATTTTCTACCTGAGAGCTTACCTCATGATAAAATAATTTTATAAAAATTAAAAAATAATTATAAACATATTTTATTTTATATGATTTATTTATTTAATAAGATGATTTAAGTATGGTTTAATAATAATAAATAATTATAAAAATAGTTTATGGCTGTCAAATTATAATTGCTGAAATATGTACGAAATTATATAATCAATTATTACCGTAGAATGATATTATAATGTAAATATAATCCATATATGTATATTACATAAAATATTTATATGTATATATAATTAATAAAATAATAATTATTATATATAAAATATTCGACTGCATATATCTGACTTATATATATATATAATTCTTTTTTAAGTGAGCACATATATATAACCAATCTAGTTTATGACAACATCAATACATATAAGAATCTCACCTAATTAACAGTATATTAATAATATATGTAATTTAATATATATATATTGAAAATATTATTCAGAAATTATAAACTATAATTCAGTAAAAACATACCTAAAACCAATGCCTTAAAGCACACCTTGTAATGTTGAACTCTCTCCTACTCCTTTAAAAGCTTTTCGATTTGACAGACCGCTAATCTCGGAATCATTGACCTTTGATCATCGAACAATAATCGAATTTGAATAGGTTTGAGCTTGATATGATAGGGCATCTAAGGGATAGCATCGACCAGCAATGAAAGGAAAGGGTGGCAGCAAAATGTTGTTTGTAATTAGGGTTAGAGGTGTTTAAATAGTAGATGGAAGAGAGAGAACAGTGGATCTCATCCCATACCAGTTCTCTTATCCATCATCATGGACCAAGATCCCATTTAAGCCTATAGAAAAAATTATTTAATTAAATCTAATTCAATCGCTTATCGATATCGTATATCGATTGACATATTTATAACTATTATAAATATATTTTATAATATTTATTCCTCAAATCATAATCAAAATTTTATAATTAATATTTTATAGATATTAATGAATTTAATAATTTACAATAATTATAAACTAATTAAATCATTTGGTCAAAAGAAAATTCATCATTTCGGTCATGTGACTCATTAGGCGTTAATTTGGTCGGATCTATTCGAATGTTAACGATCACCTGCCACTTAGCAGATGATGTGACATTTTGGCCAAATTTATCGCTTACTTAGTGTCGGTAAAATCTAAATTCACTTTATTAAGCATTACCCAGTTATGACTTTTATATATACCAATTCCCTTCATCAAAACTATATCACTTGGGACTTATGGAATTTGGTAATGGTCAAAATTCTAATATCGTCCATATTCAAAATTATAGTCCAAACAATTATTATTAACAAAAATGCTCTGGTCAAAGACTTTGACTTTGACTTAACTTGAGTTGACCGTGTTACTAACCCTATATAACTGAAGAGACGAATCCTCACTTAAATAGTGCTTTACTTCCAATACTTCCACTCGATCCAACTGTTATCCTGCCTTTTGACCAGGCAGTATACAGATAGATTGGACGAAACGGACTTGGAAACTATCAAGATAAGAAGCCCGGAGAGATAGCCTATGAGTCAAGAAACCAAGTACAAACAGTGCTATGGGACGAAGACCAAACCAACACAAGAAGAAAAGCACAAAAATCCACCAAAGTGTTGGGTCGGTACCAATCCAGCAAAGTTCACCCAATCCAACCCCATTTTCATGTATACACAAATGTGATGCTAATAGCTTATTCCAGATTCCATTTCATTGATCTTATGCAACTCTCCAATGGTCTCCATGCGCGCTTCAAATCAACAGCTCCATTCATCTATGAATCCATCATTTGGACTTATAAAGAAGCTGCTAATGATGCAAATAAGATTGGAATCACGAAGCCAACCAGGAATTGAGCTATGATAAAACATTCAAAACATCCCATTTGGCTATTTCATGGATCGGTATTGATCCAAGGCTATAACTAACCAAAATTCTGGTTATTTTATTTTAAATGTTTAATTAATTTTAAATATTTAAATAATTAGATTTTGGAATTTAATAACTTATGATTCAAATATAAGGAACGATTAAATATTTGAATTATGAAATTTAATTAAATGGATTTAATAGTAGTATTAAGCTCGTTTTAATTAATAAATAATATTGGTGAATTCAATTTGCAAAATTTGGATACAGATATAAATAGACCGGATAAATATCGATAATTAAATATTTAAATTCGTAAAATTAACCTTTTGGGGCACAGTCTCGAATTTCGACGAAATCAGTTTCATTGTCCGTAATAGTAAATTAGATTATATCGTTGAATTTCGGAGCGATCGGACGTATCGTTTGGCTGTACGAGATTAAAACGCGTTGAAATTTAATATCGAAAATTTAATATAATAATTGGGTCTAAAAACCTATCTTCTGCATAAGATCGAACCCGGGACAAGTTCAACTGCGTTTAGAATTGGGGTATAACATATAAAACGCCAAGCGACACATCTTGTTTGTAGTTCGGAATTTGAGGTATGTTGATAATTTAAAATTTAAAATTTAAAATAATATTATACCCTTTCTATTCTTGACCATACCCTCTCAACTTTGGCCCATACTTCCCCATGCACTTGCCATACCCTCAATATTATCATCCATACTCTCTCCCATTTTGTAGGTTGCAGCAGTGTTTTGGGTGATCGATTATTTTTACAGTAGATGTTTGGAGCTAAGGTTTACTTTTTCGAGCTATTCGTGTGGAAATAGGGGGAATCGAGGGTGGACCCGAGCTCTTCATGGCGAGGTGAGGCAACGCTAGCGTTTTGGCATGGTTCAGCTCAATTTTTGGTCGTGCAACCTAACATACGACTTGGAGCAGGGGCTATCGTCGCGTTTTATGGCAGGGCCGTAGGGCTTTGGTGTTTGGGTGCGGATCGAAGAGGAGCTATGGATTTGTTAGGCGAAGTCGGATTTCAAATTCGTCGTCTGTGGTGGTTTGGGTGGTGTGCGTGTACATATTTGTTTTCGGTATGTATTTACAGGGGACGGAGGTCATTAGCTTCGATGAAGAAGTTGTTTGCAGGGCATTAGTTATTAATTTGGCGATTAGTTATTATTTTAATAATTAATCGTTGTTATTTATTCAAAAACTTATTAAATCATTAACTTCTGCGTATTAGGTCAGATTCGAACGTCGTTTTTTGTGTTGAACTCGTGTCGTCGAGATCTTCATGTTGGAATTGGTTTGGTTTGATTTGGAGCTTGTTAGAATTTAGGCTAAAATCAAATGCCCGTTTGGTTTTAGTCCAAATTGGGACGTTTTAGCGAAAAAGAAAATCAATATGGGTTTAACTCACATTAAATTTTATTATATCTATGATATTAAAAACGTTTATTGATTGCTTGGATGTTAATTTAATTGTTTACTACTTGTTTGGTCAAATTTTCCTATTGGAAAATGGATTACATATTAATTTGATCGCTATGAATCCATATGATTATCTATTTATTATCCATAATCATTGTTTTGCACAAAAAATCTATAGAGAGATCCAAAAGGATTTCTCGCCAATAAATTATTTATTTTCATCTTTGTGCCGTTATAATTGAATTAAATCCCAATATTCCATTTAACTTGTTAATTGTCGTTATAACGATTTCGCTATATCGTCATTTATTAAATATGATCCCCAAACCTTGTCATATGAACTTGAGCTTATGTTTCCAATAAAAAGAATATTGAAAATTCATTAATCATTTTGATTAATGATAATTTAGATTTATTAATCATTTTAACTAATGATTTTGAGATTAGTTAATTAATTTAATAGATGATGATTAAAATTGGTTTATCTTTAGATTTAATTAATCATTTTTGCTAATGATGTTTTATACTTAATTAACATTTAACCAATGATCATTTAAGTTTAATTAATTATTTTAATTAATGATAACGAAGTTTAATTAATTTATTGAACTTAATTAACCATTGTAATTAATGATGATCGAAATAGATAATCATTTTACGTAATGATATTTAAAAGTAATTATTCATTTTAAATAATGAGATTTGAATTTATTAATCATTTTAATTAATGATTGTTTTAAATTTAATTAACCGTTTTAACTAATGGTATTTGGAATTAAGTTAAATCATTTTAATTGATGACATTGTAATTAAATAAGTTATTTTAACAAATGATAGTCTAATTAGTCGTTTTAACTAATGTGGCTTGAATTTAATTAATCCAATTATTTTATGACTAGTTGAACTTAAATAATTGTTTTAATTAATGGAGTTCAAAGTTACTTATCATTATAACAAGTGATGTTTGAGATGACTTATTCATTTTAACTAATTATTATTTGAATTTAATTCATCTTTGTAATTGATGGTATTTAATGTTAATTATTCGATTTAATAAAAGTGATTTAAATAAATCATCCAATATAATAAAATTGTTTTAATCAGCTGATTTAAAGTTAATAAACCGATTTAATAAAGATTTTTAAAGTTAATTTACTAATATTATATAAATGTTGGAAAAATTGTCTATTTTATTAAAGATAATAGATTTGTTTATTAAAAGAGATTTTAAATGTGATTAATTATCTTTCGAGATAATTAATATTGTTTTTAAAGTTATAGAAAGGGATTGGAACTCAATTATTGGAATGTTAAGTTGGATAATCTTCTGGATGTTCAGTCTAATGTTGGTTTAGGCCTTCGGGCTCGCGCCCTTGGAAAATTATTCTCTTAACGTTTGAATAATCAAGAACTAATTTTAAAAGTGTTTTACCAAGGTGGAAATATGGAAATCAAGCATAAGTTCAGTTCGTTTTTAAAAGTAAAAGTTTGATTCGTCTGTGGAAATGAATTAAGTCTATAAAGCAAATCACTTATATGGAAACGATTTACTTGTGTAATTAGCACTAAACATCGAAGAAATAAACTTGCCGCTATTTCAAAAGTTAAGAGTAATTGTTGGACATGACTTTGAGGTAAAACTACCTTGACTTGTCTGGTATTATTGTTAACCAAGAAAAAGTACAAGTTTGAATTCAATGGGTGGTGATAAGTATACAAGACTTAATTTCCGTATACGATCGTTTTATATCCTCGATAGTTGGTATCTCAGCTATCGATTACTCAGCTTCTTTGTTATTGTCGTTCTAAAATGATTTATAGCTCCATTGAACAATGTTATCCTTTATCGAAAATGACTAAAAACAAGGTGCGAAAAAGGGGGCACGCCCTCCAAGTAATTATTGTACTTCGTAATTCTAAGACGATTTATCGCTCATTTTGAGCATTGACATCCAACACTGGAAAAAATAAAACCAAGGCGCGAGTGGGATCCAAGCCATGTGGGTCACACCCATCAAGGTATGTTCACATCATCTAGAGGGTTTCAATATGCATGCATTGATGTGAAATATTCGGATGCTTGTGTGAAGCGGGGTCCAGCTTGGAAGTTCCCTAAAGTGATGCGTGTGCTCTCAACTATATTTTATCTAGACGTATACTTTCTTAGAAGAGGGAGCACCCTCCTATTTACTTTGGATTAATTCATTTTACCTATTTGATTCGAACCTTTGAATCAATTTTTATGTGATTGCAATGGGAAGAGTCAATCGCTCTTCATGATGTTTGATTATACCTTTTTCAGTCCATTCTATCAAGTTTGGATTGTTATCTTATTTAGTCCATTCTTTCAAGTTGGACTGTTTTCTATGTTCTATCCATTTTGTCCAGTTTGTATTTTCTCCGTTTATTTTCATTCTTTCGAGTCTAGTTTTAATATCAATTATGCCCGTTCTTATTTTGATTTGTTTCTTGATTTTTATTTCTGCTCTTTCCTGTATGGATGTTATTCTTGTGAGGTAAAAAAACTCGTTCCGTGTTAGCGGCGTGGTGTCACAGAACTATTATATGATCCCCATTATTCGAGTTGTCTCACGCTGGTATTTCTAGACTGATCCGAATGTTATTTAATATAATGCTCTGGTCAGAACGAGTATTTTTCCAGGTTAGCTTTGGTGATACGGAGATCTTTGAGGGGAGCTACAGATTCACCAATCGCAGTGTTTTAATTTTCCATTGTTTTATAAAGCATACTTATCAACATTTGTAAGGTTAGGATTTTATAACTATCTAGCTGATAAGGTTTGCTTTTACTCTGATATACTCTGTATGTTTGGAGTGACAGTTTCTACCGTCTTTGTTATATTATATGTTGTCGATTTTGCTGTGAGATTCTACATTTCTCTGTTCTTTTCTTTTTGTTTACCCTAACAGTTTGGACTTTTGTCGATTAGATGCGTGGCATTGGAACATAGTGGTAGTGTTCGGTGTCGACTTGCGATTGTGAGAAAGGCAGGTCGTTACAATTTGGTATCAGAGCGCGAGGTTAAGCGAGAACCTTGCCTTTGGTAGGGTTTGCTCATTGGAGGTAGGGTATGTGACACCCTAGAATGAGTTTGAGAGTATTATATATACGAGAGCTTATTTGTTAATGTTATAAAAACGTATTATGTTAATTGGTCTATTGAGTTTTTATGAATTCTAGTCGAGTCGTGGCATGCCACGATATCGATAGGTGCTTCTAAACACTCGACCAAGGCCAACGGATATGGTATTAAAAATTTTGAAAATTTTGGCAAATTAAATATTTTTCCTAGGATTATATATATATATACACACACACAAAGGAGTAATTTTAAAAACACTATATAGTTATAAAGTGCGTTGGTTCAAGTATGATAATGTTTATTTATTATCACAATTGTTTGTTAGGTTATGCTTAATTTAAATAAGAAGCATTAATTGCTGCTTGTTAGTTGTTACACTGAGCTCAATTTATTTATGAGCATTTATTGCTAGATTTCAAAACAAATCCTTTTTGATTTAATTCTCACAGTTTGACTATAAAGGTGTTCGGAGGCAATGTTAACTTGAATATTCACCATTTAATAATAGCGAGTTAAAGATTGAACTTTAATAAAAAGTTATAAATATAGTCTGACTAGTAAGGTAAAACATTTAGATAATAAATATTTGATAAAATTTGATTATAATAAAGGATAATTATTATAATATGAAATGATTTTTATATAAATGAAATCCTATACAAATTTAGTTTATAAAATGTATTTTGAAAGGATTTTGAATCTAAATCCTGGAATTTTGAAAATAATTTCAGAAGGTTTTTGAGAAAAGAAATAGCCATATTTTTTAGAGGTAATTTTTAAATGGGATGCATTTTCTTTGGGTTAATTAGAAGGAAATCATTTCGATTAGCCGTGTAGTAATATGAGTAATCTTCTATGTGACGATCAAACATCTATTCAAGCAACGTTGTGGGGTACTTAGTAAATTATTCTCTTTATCATTGTGAAATCGAAATGAGTTCAAATTCGAGTAAACCCAAAGTGAGTTTTAATAAATAAATAGTTTGAAGTTATTATATACAAAAACATATATAGTAATCTTTCAAAGATAAATATTAAAATTAAAACCGGGTATTTACTTTAAGTTCCTCAAAAGGGAATTGGTTCCAAAACAAAAAGTATTTCTAATAAAAGATTGTTCTAATAAATAAGATTTGTTTTCCCTTAGATAAGATAGGGGAGAATATAACACAGGTTTAAACTGGGTAAAATTAAATAAGAGGGTTTTAATAAACATTATTTTTATTAAACCATATAGTTGTTTAAAACATCTAAGTAGTATGAACTATTTGCTGATTGGGTCAACCCGTAAATATTATTCTTTTAACACTCTAAGTTAAAAGGGTTAATAGGTTGACTCGGTTTTAAGAAACCATAATTTGATTTGATCTCCACCTAGATCTTTAAAAAGGTAAAATAAAATTTGTATGTACTATTAGGATATAGAAGAGTATTATACAAGCAAATAAAGTGGAATAAGTTATTATTTTATGTTTTATAAAGAAATGAATTTATAAAATATTATAAAAACTTGGTTGAGAATTTATGAAATAATTCATAAATAATTTTTGTATTGAGTAAAATACAAATTGAAAAATATAAGTGATTTAGGATTTTTTTTAATATAATTAAGAAATTAATAAAATATAGAGTATAACTTTCCATTTTGTCCGAATGAATTTGGATAATCTTCTAAGCAATAACCAAAGGCTAATGAGCAAAATGGCACGCTTAGATAATTATCTCTATTTTTGGACAATTAAGAAAGTTATGAACCTAAGTTAAGATTTGTTTGTCAGTCATTTGACATTTTGAAATAAAGTTAAGTGATGAGTTTTTCCTTTTGGAATTCAATTGACTATTTCTGTTAATATATTCCTTCTATATTGAATTTGATTGATTGGTTGTGTGATTTCATACACCATTGTCTTTAAAAGTTTAAATTTATAGACAATGAATTTTAAATTTTTGTTATTAGGACCTAAATCCAATTTTGAAAAAGGAAACTTTTAAATATTTTGGACAAGGAATGATACTTATTCACTCTAGTTAATGTTTTTTGGAGGAACTGAAATACCACTAGAGACTCCATGTTGTTTTGATTCTAGAGTTTCACCATAATTCAATTGGAGGAATCCCCTCCTTGTCATTTTGATTTTTGATCTTTGATTTTTCTCATTTGAGAAAACTGAAAATAAAATTTTGAATTGGAAAACCAGGCTATTTGGATCTAACTCTATCATTTGAAATAATTGGATGCATATCATCTATTACAAAACATTCTCTAGATTTTGTTGCATATGATTGAGATATGGTTGTTGGATGCGCGTAGATTTATATCAGAGTAGTTTTTGCTCATAGAATTCCATCACATTATTTTTTCAACTTGATTCCCTTTTAGATTTCGTATGTACAGGTATGCAAGAGATTGCTATTTGATTCTTATGCACCATCATTTGCATAGAAGATAATAAATTACTTGCCAAAATATAAGTCAAAAGCAAGAAAATATGTAATAAATTTTGAAAATTTAAAATTGTTGATGATTTTATGCCCCAAATATGGAAGGTCATTTGACTTTTGTTTTCTTTGATTGTTTTGGAGCTGCAGAGGCGATTTGTAGTTGTACTGATCGAGCCGTATAAAGGAGACGCTAGTGAAATTTTCCATAAATTTAAGAGTTTGAAAATTTAAAAGAAATTTGGAAAATGTTAGATAACTAAAATTTTATTTTTAGGTCGTGTCTTGGAATAAATGAATGAATGTAAGAAACTAGTTGATATAGGTGAACAGATTTGAAAGACTTGGAAATTTTAAAATCTGTTCCAGCTAAATTGATTTTGAAAAGGTTAATAAGTTTAATAACTCATTCAATTGATATTTTTAAACTTGAGGATTTGAAAACATTTTCTTCCTTAGGAATTTCGGGGATGAAATTCATTTAAGGGGGAAACATTTAAAATTAAATAACCCGAATTTTGGAATTGAATAACTTATATTTCAAATATAGGGAATGACTAAATATTTGAATTATGAAATTTAATGTTAATTAAATGGATTTAATAATATTAGTAAGCTCATTTTAATTAATAAATAATATCGATGGATTCAATTTGCAAAATTTGTTTACAAATATAAATAGACCGGATAAATATCGATAATTGAATATTTAAATCTGTAAAATTAGCCGTTTGGGGGCACAGTCTTGGATTTTGACAGAACCTGTTTTATTGGATCCGTAATAGTGAATCATATTACGCCGTTGAATTTCGTGGTGATCAGATATATCCTTTGGTCGTGCGGGAATGAAACGCGTCGAAATTAATATCGAAAATTTTATATAATAACTAGGTCTAAAAACATATCTTCTACATATGATCGAATTAGGACTCGGGACAAGTTATATTGCATTCAAAATAGGGGTATAACATGTAGAACGCCAAATGGAATGCCTCGTTTGGAGTTCAAAATTTTCGGGCATGTTTTGTTGAATAATTTAAAATTTAAAATAATATTGTACCCTTTCTAATCATGACCATGCCCTCTCAACTCTGGCCCCTACTTCCCCGTACACTTGCCATACCCTCCATATTATCATTTATACTCTCTCCCATCTTATAAACGACGCCTTTAAGTTAAAAATGAGGATTTTCCATTTTCAAAATTCAAATAAAAATTCCATACTTAATTAAAAATCTTGAACATCGATCCGTTGTGCTCGTTAGGAGATTAGCTTCCATCCTATAACCATTTTGTAGCTTGCTGCAGTGTTTTAAGTGATCGATTATTTTTATAGTAGATGTTTAGGAGTTAGGGTTTACTTTTCGAGCTATTGATGTGGAATTGGGGGAAACCGAGGGTAGACCCAAGCTCTTCATGACGAGGCGACGCTGGCGATTCGGTGTGGTTTAGCTTAATTTTTGGTCACATGACCTGACATACTGACATACGACTTGGAGCAGGGGCTGTTGTCGCATTTTATGGAGGGGCCGTAGGGCTTAGGTGATTGGGTGCGGATTGAAGAGGAGGAGCTATGGAGTTGTTAGGCGAAGTCGGATTTCGAATTCGTCGTGTGTGGTGGTCAGGGTGGTGTGCATGTATGTATATGTTTTGGGTATGTATGTACAGGGGATGGAGGTCATTAACTTTGAGGAAGAAGATGTTTGTGGGGCATTAGTTAGTAATTAGGTGATTAGTTATTATTTTAATAATTAATCGTTGTTATTTATTCAAAAACTTATTAAATCGATAACTTTTGCGTAAACGTTGTTTTTTGTGTTGGACTCCTGTCGTCGAGCTCTTCGTGTTGGAATGGTTTGGTTCGATTTGGAGCTTTTAGTAATTTAGGCTAAAATCGAACACCCATTCGGTTTTAGTCCAAATCGGGACGTTTCGAGGAAAACAAAAATCAATGTGAGTTTAACTCACATTAAATTTTATTATGTCTATGATACTAAATATGTTTATTGATTGCTTGGATGTTAGTTTAATTGTTTGATTGCTTGTTTGGTCAAATTTTTCGATTGGAAAATGGATGACATATTAATTTGATCGTTATAAATCTATACGATTATCTATATATTATCCATAACCAATATTTTGCAAGAAAAAATCTGTTGAGAGATCTAAAGGGGGTTTCTCGACAATAAATTATTTATTTTCATCTTTATTCTGCTACAATTGAATTAAATCCTGATATTCCTTTTATCCTATCAATTGTCGTTATAACGATTTCGCTATATCGTCATTTATTAAATTCCATCCCCAAACCCTATCATATGAACTTGAGCTTGTGTTTTCGATAAAAAGAATATTGAAAATTCATTAATCATTTTGATTAATGATAATTTAGATTTATTAATCATCTTAACTAATGATTTTGGGATAAGTTAACCAATTTAATAGATAATGATTAAAAATTAGTTTATCTTTAGATTTAATTAATCATTTTTGCTAATAATGTTTTATACTTAACTAATCGTTTTAACAGATGATTATTTGAGTTTAATTAATTCTTTTAATTAATGATAATGGAGTTTAAATAATTTATTGAACTTAATTAATTATTTTAATCATTGATGATTGAAATTGATAACCATTTTACGTAATGATATTTAAAAGTAATTAATCATTTTAATAATGGGATTTAAATTTTGTTAGTCATTTTAATTAATGATTGTTTTAATTTAATTAATTGTTTTAACTAATGATATTTGGAGTTTAATTAAATCATTTTAATTGATGATGTTTTGTAATTAAATAAATTAATTTAACAAATGATATTTTAATTAATTGTTTTGACTAATGAGGCTTGAATTTAATTAATCCAATTAATGTATGATTACTTAAACTTAATTAATTGTTTTAATTAATGGATTTAAAATTACTTATCATTATAACAAATGATGTTTGAGATGACTTATTCATTTTGACAAATGATTATTTGAATTTAATAAATCTTTGCAATTAATGATATTTAAAATCAGTTAATCGATTTAATAAAAGTGATTTAAGTAAATCATCTAATATAATAAAATTGCTTTTATCAACTGATTTAAAGTTAATAAATTGATTTAATAAAGATTTTTAAAGTTAATTTACCAATGTTATATAAGTGTTTGGAAACAATTATCTATTTTATTAAATATAATAGATTTGTTTATTTAAAAGAGATTTTAAATGTGATTAATTATCTTTAGGGATAATTAATATTGTTTTAAAGTTATTTGGATGTTAAGTTGGATAATCTTCTGGGTGTACGGTCTAATGTTTGTTTAGGCCTTCGGGGTCGCGCACTTGGAAAATTATTCTCTTAACGTTTCAACAATCAAGAACTAATTCAAAAAGTGTTTTACCAGGGTGGAAATATGGAAATCAAGCACAAGTTCAGTTCATTTTTAAAAGTGAAAGTTCGATTCGTTTAAGGAAATGGATTATTTCCGCAAAAGCGGGTCACTTGTATGGAAATGATTTACTTGTATAATTAGCACTAAATATCGAAGAAGTAAACCTGTCGCTATTTCAAAAGTTAAGAGTAATCATTAGACATGACTTTGATGTAACACTACCTTGACTTGTCCGACATTATTGTTAACGAAGAAAAAATACAAGTTTGAATTCAGTGAGTGGTGATAAGTATACAAGACTTAATTTTCATATACGATCATTTTATATCCTCGATAGTTGGTATCTCAGCTATCAGTTATTTCAACTTCTTTGTTATTGTCATTCTAAAATGATTTATAGCTCCATTGAGCTTTGTTATTCTTCATCGAAAATGACTAAAACCAAGGCGTGAAAAAGGGGCTGCATCCTCCAAGTCATTATTGTGCTTCGTCATTCTAAGACGATTTATCGCTCGTTTTAAGCATTGATATCCAACACCAGGAAAACTAAAACCAAGGAACAAGTGGGAGCCAACCCATATGAGTCACACCCATTAGGGGTATGTTCATATCATCTAGAGAGGTTTTGGCATGCATGCGTTGATGTAAAATATTCTGATGCTTATGTGAAGCGGGGTCCTGCTTGGAAGCTCCTGAAGTAACGTGTGTGCTCTCAACTATATTTTGTCTAGAGGTATACTTTCGTGGAAGGTGGGAGCACCCTTCTAGTTACATTGGATAAATTCATTTTACTAATTTTATTCAAACATTTGAATTGGTTTTTCTGTAATTGCAACAGGAAGAGTCAAGCACTCTTCATGGTGTTTGATTATAGTTTTTTTCAGTCCATTCTATCAAGTTTGGATTGTTACCTTATTTAGTCCCTTCTATCAAGTTGAGATGTTTTCCTTGTTCTATCCATTCCCAGTTTAGATTTTACTCGGTTTATTTCCATTCTTTCAATTCTGGTTTTAATATCAATTATGCCCATACTTATTTGGATTTGTTTCTTGATATTTATTTCTGCTCTTGCCTATATGGATGCTATTCTTGTGAGGTAAAAAAACCCTGTTCCGCATTAGCGGCATGGTCTCTTAGAACTTTTATATAATCCCCATTATTCGAGTTATCCCACGTTGGTATTTCCAGACTGATTCGGGTGTTATTTATTATAATGCTTAGGTCAGATTGAGTGTTGATTGGCTTTAGTAATACGGATATCTTGGAAGGGAGCTGGAGGTTCACCCATCGCAGTGTTTTAATTTTCCGTTGTATTGTATAGTATACCCATCGGCATTTGTATGGTCAGGATTTTATAGCTGTCTAGCTGATAAGGTTTGTTTTTAAGTCTAATATACTCTGTATGTTTGGAGTGATAGTTTCTACTATCCTTGTTATATTATATGTTGTCCATTCCACTGTGAGATTCTATTTTTCTATATTATCTGTTCTTTTCTCTTTATTTACCCTAACAATCTTCCCTTTTGTCGATTGGATGCACGACAATGGAAGACAGTAGTAGTGTTCAGTATTGACTTTCGATGGTCAAAAAGGTGGGTCGTTACAATGAACATGAATTGGTACCGATCCATGAATCATGATGAGGTAGCCATCATTTTTATGGAGAATTAGTCTTTGGCATGGAGAACGATGTGGAGATGATGATGGCATGATTCTAGGCTTCCTACAGCTATAAATAAGAGGGCATGGCTCATATTAAAGGTTCCTTTTTGGCTATCTTGCTCTCTTACTCTAATCCCTTGTAATTACTCATGGATTTATACCGATCTGTAACAGATTTGTACCAATCTGTAAGAATGGTACATGAAAACGACAATATAACAAAAGGATACTTGAAATGGACATAGGTCGGAGTACGTCAAACCACTATAAATCTTGTGTGTTCCATTTCATGCTCATTTTTTTTATTTATTTTCTTCACTTTTATTCTCTACTCAATCTATTGGATGTTTGTGCCATTTTTGGTTCAAATATTTTGGTGCTCTCATTAAGAGACACTTGAATTCACTAATTTGAGACTTGAGGATATTCAAGATTGACAAGACACTCTTTTAGGAAGGCTAGTACTAGAGGAAATCAACAAGGGGGTAGTACACAAGCATCCTTAGGAGCTAAACCCCCATCCATCTATATAACCAGGGATGAGATGAGACCATGAGGAATGGATTGCAGGAAAGTATGATTGCTCGCCAGGAAGAGATGATAGAGAATTTCTTTAGAAGAATAGGACACGAGTTATAGAAAATCAGAACCAAAGGCTAGAAGCTGCAGCAAATGCACTAGGAAGTTGAATGGAGCAAAATAAAGCGACCCCTGAACGAATCATCCAGATTGGTATCTATTCAAAAGCATGGATCGATACTGATCCACAAGAACAAGGGCGCATGGCTGGAGCTAACTTGAACATAAATGAAGCATGTCCAGGGAATGATGCTGAGCAACTGAATGTGAACCAGAATATAGATGTGCAAACGGATGAATATGTGCCAGAATTTCCCATGGAAATAGGGGGCATACTAAGAATGCTAACTTGAGAATTCCTTTGAATTACGATGGAAGACTTGTTGAGATGGTGAGACAACCTATGAAGGGTGGATTACCTAACCGAAGCCTGGAGGATGTGAACAGGAGTCCATTCACTTCAAATATTCGGTATGTTAGGAATCTGCTTGATTTCAAGCTGCCTACGTTGGAGATGTATGATGGAAAGACTAATCCAACGGTTCATTTGATGAGGTACATCCGGCATATGGAGGTGTTGGGTGCGTCTAAAGAGTTTATGGGATGACTTTTCCCTTCATGTCTGACTGATTTGGCAGCACTATGGTTTAGCCAACTATAGAACAGTTCCATCAGCACATGCGCTGAGTTTGTGCATGGATTCGTGAAATGGTTCCTGGTCTATATTTAATGACCCAAAAATGTAATGACACTATCTAGTATGAAGCAGAGTGCCAAAGAGACCCTTAGGAGTTTTTGACAAGGTTCAATGCGGCTGCGGCCACGGTTGATAAGGCAGACCCTTCAATGGTTTTGATGGCGACGGTTTCAGGAGTAACCAGTAAAACGGATTTCAAAGTTGCTTTGGAATGGGATCCTTTGATGGATATCGTAGAATTCTATTTTGAGTCCAGGAGATACCTGCATCTGTAGGATCGATTTCACCCTAGAGGGGGGGTGAATAGGGTGATGGTATAAATTATAAAAATTAATTGCGGAAGCTTATAAAATATTTTCGACACAGACCACAGAACAATAGCAGCACAGATAATAGCAGAATAGTAAATGTAGAAATAGAACGACACAGAATTTACCCAGTTTCGGCAAAACCCTGCCTACGTGCTGCCGCCATGGTTTCTACTAGAAATTAGATAGTTAGACGCTTACACGTAAACTCGCGACACCCGCTATCGACTAAACCTAACTCTACGCTCAAAACTCTGCCACAACTCAGCCACTGAGTTGCGAATTCTCAAGCTACGTCACGTAGCTTGTCCCCTAGTCACACGACTAGAAATTTAAACAGTTTAATACGAAATTACAAATTTAAAAAGAATTTAAACAAATAAAAAAACCCTTATTTTTAAAACTAAGACCAAATAAATATTATTAGGACCGGCCCAATAATTAGATAAAAATTGCGTCCCCCTTTTCTCCTTTTTATTATATCGGCCTGGTTCCTTTTACTTGAGAAAAATGGCGTTCGTCCCTTTTTCCAGATTTAGGGTTTTGTATCTTGAAGAGCCTGTTTTAATTCGATCGAATCAATGATGATTTGCGTGTTGCCTTGGTCGATTTGTTGCTCACTTCGGTTGCTTCGTTGATCGAGTTCTATCCTTGCTCCGGTATGTAATTTTTCTTCTTTTGCTTTGCTCGTTTGATGCTTACTTGAACTCGATCGAAATATGCCGATGATGATTGTAGTTATTTATAGGAGTCGATTTCCTGAATTCTCGTTCGTCTGATTATTTTTGAATTTGTCAAAAAAAAAATTCTCTACCGATTGATGTTACTTGGATGATTGAGATTGATTCTGAATTCTTCAATTTACTTGAATCTTACGGTATTGATTTTGGCTTGGTTTGATACCTTTATTCTCAAGGTTCTGACTTTTTCATACTTTGACTTCGGCTTGGTCTTTTGATTTCCGTATGGATGTTGATGATGATTTACGACTTGTTCGTATGCGTATATATTTTCATTGCTTGTAAATCACGGTGTTGATTCATTTTGTGATGACTACGGCTTGACTATAATTGATTCTTCACTTTCCTGATGCTGTTGACTTCGGGTTGCACTACCTCCACGACTTTGTCATTTACATTGTTTGTACATGTTGTTACCACTTGTGTCAACCTGGACTTGCACAGCTTCACCTTGATTTTGTTTTGACTTTGGTGAAGTGGTTATCGTCTCTGTATATTTGTTGCTTCCCTGACCTGTGCATTCCATTCTCATGTGTTCATATCTGTAGTATATCCTGATGCTCCTGTGCATATTGTTGCTTGATTAAAAATTGGTGCATTTCGTATACTGTCATGTTCGCTGTGATGTCATATCTTTGGTGCACTCACTTGAACTTCTGGCTCTGGCCATTGTGTATCCATTGTTGCTTATAGAGTTATTTGAATTGATGTTGTTACATTTGTGGTCATTGATGTATTGTTTACTTGATTACTTGAGCTTGCATTTGTTAGTGATGTTGTACTTCAATATTACCTGGTCTTGTTTGTTCGATCATCTTGCTGTTCCATGGTCTATTTGGAGTTTTGTTCATTTGAGACATCTTAGCTGTAGGTCTGGTTCGCCTTTGATTCATGCTGTACATATTGAGTCTGAGTTGCTCCCAACCGTTATTGCATTTGTACATTTGGATTTTGGTTTTATTCACTTTGGAATTCTCTGTTGCACTTTGTATCATTTCTTTGGTTCAGTGCTTATATATGTACACTGATATACATGTCTTCAAGTGTATCGCACTGAATCATTTTAGTTGAGACTGTGTTGTTGTTTGTCGTGTCACTTGTATTTGATAGTTTTGTATTGCACCTGTGTTGAATCCAGTTTCACAACTCGGGTTTGACCTTATGCTGATGTCGAGATTTTATTTATATTGCACCTGAGTTGAAACCCGTCATTTTATTTTAGGTTTGACCTTGTGCTCACCTGTCCCTACAAATCAATATGGTGTATATCGGTGTGCACGGCCTTACGGCATATACAGTGATACACTGTGCATGTCACATTGTTCGTGTGTGATGAATTCAAATATAAATCATGACGAATAACCCAAATAACTGAGGCAAATATTATTTTCAAAATCCTCATTTTATTTTATATTGCAAAAATATTTCTTTTTCAATTTTACTGCGTTAGTGAATATTTTTGCAGATTGCTCAGATGCTGGATTCTAACTGGAATGAAGTTGAAGATAAACTACAAGTGTGAGTGTTATATAGTGAAGAATTTATGTAAATTGAATTGTGATGTAATTGTAATCAAAATTGTATATGTATAGTGAGAGCTTGAATTTGTACTATTCAAAATTATAATCAATATTTGTTTGAATAAAATTTCTGTTTGAATTCAAATTCTGTGTTATTTAATTTTATTCAGCAAATATTTATTTAATGTATGAAAAATAAATTAGTACATTAACTAATACATTTAAATGAATGTATATATGTTTATTATCATCAAACAAAAATCATATAAGCGCATATTCAACAATCTCCCCTTTTGATGATAACAGACATACATTTAAGATTTTGAATATGTTAAATGTATTTGATCATTGATATGCTCTAATTGCTCCCCCTATTTAAATGCTTCCACTCTACACAAACCTCCCCCTACAAATATGCATACAATTAAATAATATGCAAATGAGCCTAGATGCAAATAGAAAATTATTTGACCTTTGCTTGATTTTATTTGACAAAATCTTAACTTTTCTCTCCCCCTTTTGTTATCAGCAAAAGAATAATAGTGTTAGAGAAAATAGAGATAAAGTGATCGATATTAATTCAACATTAAAACTCAATTGAGTATAAATATTAAATTTCAATAAAAAATCAAACAAAAATCATAAATATTTTGTTAGGCGCATATTCCACTTTTAGAATGATGGGAATGATGTCATCATATAAAACCGTACAGTTGTGTCTATTTGTGGTATATTTATATCAGGAATTTGAATATCTACTAACCATGCATAACCGTTAGGACTTTTAAATGAGATTAGTAGTATTCCAATTTTATTTTTTAAAAAAAAATGAATTCAAGCATCTTCTAACCACGCATAACCGTGAGGACTTTTAAATGGGATTAGAATCAACTTGTTTATTTTAAAAATCAACTTTTGATATGCGTTCCATACATGCATAACCGTAAGGACTTTTAAATGAGAATGGAAGCACATAACAAATTCCAAGTAATTCACCCATGCATAACCGTGAGGACTTTTAAATGAGAGTGAATACTTTGGTATTTATTTATTATTATTATTATCTTTTATTATTTTAAAAATGTCAAAATGAAAAACGAACGATTCCTGTTTAAAGTACCACATATCGACAAACTATATAGAATTTTGATGAGTGATGGTCGTTAGAAATATGATAGATATAGAGATGGTCATGGAATTTTTACCAACAAAAAGTTTTATAACTCTTGTTTAAATTTCTAAAGAAATTTTCTAATTATACTTTCTCGAGTTATAATATATGATCAATATTAACACTCATCACTTTTTCAATCACTATTCATCTTTTCGATAATTATTAGGGAGTCAGATTAGTCAAAATAGTCATTTAAAATCAAATTCAAAAATAATTATGAAATCGATTTTTCAAAATGACTAATCTAAAAATATGGTCAAAAATGATTTTCTCGAGGGGGTTTTATAAGAAAATTTTCTGCTATTTGAAAATTGTTTGAAATGAAAAATATGCAGATATTTTCTTTGAAAAACGATGCAGTTACTAAATGTCTCAAAAATCACATTCAACTAGTAATTTTTCTATCAACTAGATTACCAGTGTAACCTGCATCAGAATTTCTCTTTCACTCAAAAATTATCATTAATTGAATTCGATTGACCAAACCATGAAGTGTGCACTAAAAAATTTCAAACTCAATTTTAACAGCAATTTAAATGACATTCTCTTGAATTTGAAATGAAGTCGTGTTAATAATCAATAACCGTGAATATAGAGTTAGCCGTATTATAACCAATTGTATTAACATCCAACAAAACACTATTTTTAATCCAAATTTATATATATGAAGTAATTCAAAGAATCTAGAGAATTTTATAGTGTTTTTGGCATAAGAATCTAATTGGCCAACTATGTTCAATAAGTCAGAGTCAAAATCATCATCTTTTCATCATCTCAATATTGGTTGATTTTAATTCAGAATATGGTGCAGATTATCACATTTAATATATCGTTCAAATAAATATACTTTTACCTGTTTTTACCTTTACGATATTTTTCTTCGTTGTCCATTGTGATTCTGTTACCTTTATACTAGGCTAAGGAACTTTGCTTTGTCGCTCGATGTGCCCTTGGAACAGCTAGAATCCAAGAGAACACTGTTATTGTTCCTTAGCCTGCCACCACACCTACACGATGAAAGATTTATGTGACCTATTTGTTTTTATAGGTCCATGGTTGTTAGTGGCAAAAAATTTTGAAAAACAATTTTGTAAAGACCCAAAACTATTTATAATTGTTCCCTTTGGCACCCAAATTTGTTTGACTTTGAGAGATTTTATATTTGTGCCTTTAGGAACCCCAATTGGTATAGTTTTCACATGTTTGGGTCTATACCAACAATTATTGTGATTGTGTCCATATTTTCTACAAATTGTGCACATTGACTTTTCTTGATTAATCTTGTTTTCAACAATTTTAGATTGATTATATCCAAGTCCTTTTCTAACCGTATTAACAGTTTGCTTTCCTAATAGCATATTCAACGATTTTTCACTTTTTGAAAATTTATCTAAAGTCGTCGACAATTGTTGGACTTGTGTTTTGAGAGATTCATTTTCGTTCAATAATTGTGTGCACTTTTTGATAGAATTTTCTCTCCTAGTATTTTCATTTTCTTTCAAAATCAGAATTTCATTTTCAGGTGATTTTATATTCATTTCTGATTTTTTAATTTCTTCATCAAATGTTGGACACTTATCACACTTAGCGATCCTACTTTGATAGGTTTTAACTAATTGGTCAAGTTGTTTATTTAAATCTATCAAAGTATCCTTTTGTGATTCAAGTTTGCCATACTTATCCCTAAGCCGTTCAAAACAGCCATTTACTTCGTGGAAATAAATAAGTAATTCAGAGTGAGTAAGTTTTGATACCTTTCTAGGCTCGTCATCGTCGCTATCGGTTATATTTTCTTGAAGGCACATATCTGCTTTCTCACTCTCACTGCTAGTACTTTGATTATCTTCATCACTTGTATTCCACGTGGCTGCAAAACTTTTCCGTTTTGATTTCTTTTCAAAATCGCGTTGAAATCGGGGATAATTGGGCTTGATATCACCGGGTTTGTTGCAAATGATCCCGTGTTCTTCCGAGTTGTCCAGTGCTTTGATTATTCTGCTTTTTAATTTTTGATTTAGAGCTGAATTTCCGTATTTGTGACTCCACTTTTTGAATCTCTTTATTAGTAGTGTCAGCTCAGCTGCTCCATTATCATCATCTTCATCACAACTGTCTTTTACCAATCCTGTTAAGCACATTTCTTTAACTGAGTAGGTTGTGGAGGATTTCTCATTGCTGTTGACTTTTGCACCATATATTGCATCGAAAGTATTCCAGATTTCCAGTGTATTTTCACAATGAGAAATGAAATTAAAATTATCTTGATTAATATGAGAATATAATATATGCATAGCAAGAGCATTAATCGAGATAATTTTCTTATCTGTTATATCACACCCATTTTCAATAATATCCCAACATTTAATATTAACAGATTTTAAATAAAATTCCATTTTCAATTTCCAATTCAAAAAATCTATTCCAGCGAAAATAAAAGGAATAATATTGGAACGACCCTCAACAAAAGTATTATTAAAAGAAGCTATTTTAAAAATTCAAATTTTTTAAAACAAAAATCGATTTTTGAAAAAAGAATTTTTTTAAAAAAAACGGCTTTTGTTCCTAGCTCTGATACCACTTGTAGGATCAATTTCACCCTAGAGGGGGGTTGAATATGGTGATGGTATAAATTATAAAAATTAATTGCGGAAGCTTATAAAATATTTTCAAAACAGATCACAGAACAATAGCATCACAGATAATAACAGAATAATAAATGCAAAAATAGAACGACACAGAATTTACCCAGCTTCGGCAAAACCCTGCCTACGTGCTGCCCCTAAGGTTTCTACTAGAAATTAGATAGTCAGACGCTTACACACGTAAACTCGCGACACCCGCTATCGACTAAACCTAACTCTACGCTCAAAACCCTGCCACAACTCAGCCACTGAGTTGCGAATTCTCAAGCTACGCCACGTAGCTTGTCCCCTAGTCACACGACTAGAAATTTAAACAATTTAATACGAAATTACAAATTTAAAAAGAATTTAAACAAATAAAACAAAACCCTAATTTTTAAAACTAAGCCCAAATAAATATTACTAGGACCGACCCAATAATTAGATAAAAATTTCGTCCCCCTTTTCTCCTTTTTATTATATCGGTCTGGTTCCTTTTACTTGAGAAAAATGGCGTTCGTCCCTTTTTCCAGATTTAGGATTTTGTATCTCGAAGCGCCTGTTTTAAATCGATCGAATCAATGATGATTTGCGTGTTGCCTTGATCGATTTGTTGCTCACTTCGGTTGCTTCGTTGATCGAGTTCTATCGTTGCTTCGGTATGTAATTTTTCTTCTTTTGCTTTGCTCGTTTGATGCTTACTTGAACTCGATCGAAATATGCCGATGATGATTGTAGTTATTTATAGGAGTCGATTTCTTGAATTCTCGTTCGTCTGATTATTTTTGAATTTGTCAAAAAAAAATTCTCTGCCGATTGATGTTACTTGGATGATTGAGTTTGATTCTGAATTCTTCAATTTACTTGAATCTTACGGTATTGATTTTGGCTTGGTTCGATACCTTTATTCTCAAGATTCTGACTTTTTCATACTTTGACTTCGGCTTGGTCTTTTGATTTCCATATGGATGTTGATGATGATTTACGACTTGTTCATATGCATATATATTTTCATTGCTTGTAAATCACGGTGTTGATTCATTTTGTGATGACTACGGCTTGACTATATTTGATTCTTCACTTTCCTGATGCTGCTGACTTCGGGTTGCACTACCTCCACGACTTTGTCATTTACATTGTTTGTACATGTTGTTACCACTTGTGTCAACCTGGACTTACGCAGCTTCACCTTGATTTTGTTTTGACTTTGGTGAAGTGGTTATCGTCTCTGTATATTTGTTGCTTCCCTGACCTGTGCATTTCATTCTCATGTGTTCATATCTGTAGTATATCATGATGCTCCTGTGCATATTGTTGCTTGATTAAAAATTGGTTCATTTCGTCTACTGTCATGTTCGCTGTGATGTCATGTCTTTGGTGCACTCACTTGAACTTCTGGCTCTGGCCATTGTGTATCCATTGTTGCTTAATGAGTTATTTGAATTGCTGTTGTTACATTTGTGGTCATTGCTGTATTGTTTACTTGATTACTTGAGCTTGCATTTGTTAGTGATGTTGAACTTCACTTTTGCCTGGTCTTGTTTGTTCGATCACCTTGCTGTTCCATGGTCTATTTGGTGTTTTGTTCATTTGAGACATCTTAGCTGTGGGTCTGGTTCGCCTTTGATTCATGATGTACATATTGAGTCTGAGTTGCTCCCGACCGTTATTGCATTTGTACATTTGGATTTTGGTTTTATTCACTTTGGAATTTTCTGTTGCACTTTGTATCATTTCTTTGGTTCAGTGCTTATATATGTACACTGATATACATGTCTTCAAGTGTATCGCACTGAATCATTTTAGTTGAGACTGTGTTGTTGTTTGTCGAGTCACTTGTATTTGATAGTTTTGTATTGCACCTGTGTTGAATCCAGTTTCGCAACTCGGGTTTGACCTTGTGCTGATGTCGAGATTTTATTTATATTGTACCTGAGTTGAACCCGTCTTTTTATTTTAGGTATGACCTTATGCTCACCTGTCCCTATAAATCAATCAAGTGTATATCAGTGTGCACGGCCTTGCGGCATGTACAGTGATACACTGTGCATGTCATATTGTTCGTGTGTGATGAATTCAAATATAAATCATGACGAAAAACCCAAATAACTGAGGCAGATATTATTTTCAAAATTCTTATTTTATTTTATATTGCAAGAATATTTCTTTTTCAATTTTACTGCGTTAGTGAATATTTTTACTGATTGCTCAGATGCTGGATTCTAACTGGAATGAAGTTGAAGATAAACTACGAGTGTGAGTGTTATGTAGTGAGGAATTTATGTAAATTGAATTGTGATGTAATTGTAATCAAAATTGTATATGTATAGTGAGAGCTTGAATTTGTACTATTCAAAATTGTAATCAATATTTGTTTAAATAAAATTTCTGTTTGAATTCAAATTCTGTGTTATTTAATTTTATTCAGCAAATATTTATTTAATCTATGAAAAATAAAATAGTACATTAACTAATACATTTAAATGAATGTATATATGTTTATTATCATCAAACAAAAATCATATAAGCGCATATTCAACAGCATCAATAGGAAACTGAGGTTGATTAGGAAGAAATTACCGTTGTGGATGGCGGAGGTCTGTTCGAAGAATCATCCAGCAAAGGCAAAGGAAAATGAAAGATGGATGACGACTTTGAAGGATCAAAGCGACAAATGAGCCAAAATTCTCTTCTTACATTGATTTAAATGGAACCCTAAAGCGGATTTACCTTTATACCAGGGGACAGGTCCCTATTGGAAACTAGCAAGGAGAGAGCCGATGGACCATGAAAGGACATCCGGAAAATATTATCTATTCCATTAGATGGATGGACATAACGCAAATGACTACAGACACTTGCACAATCTGATCGGGGAACATATTAGAAACAACTAATCATAGTGGTATGTGAGAAGACGAACTGCGGTGGCAGAATGGGAGTAGCCATCAACTGTAACAAATGGAAGCGGCCTTGGATCGAGGTCGAGGATAGTCATCACACGATCGGGATGGAGGGGTGACGAATTCAATTCTCGCACTTTGTTTTTTCGTTTCTTTTCTTGTATTTTACTTTAATTACCTCAGGCCGTTTACACGTGTACGGAATCCTGAATGGTCCCAAGGTACGCTCTAAGTCAGATATCTGAGATGATTACTTAGTACGGTAATAACCTCGACTGCTTACACATGTACGAGACCTAGATTGGTCTCTAGGCACGCTTCGAGTCTGATGTTTGGGATGAACGCTTAAGAATTTTGCTTGTTTGGTTTGATTGATTTGAATATTTGGATTTTTGAAAAACCACATTGAATGTGATGATTGAAATTGATTGCTTTAAGTCCCATCCAAAGAGAAGGGTCCAGAGTGCAAGGTGCAAGTCCCCTCGCCGAAGAGCGAGTGGATGGATTTGTACGATATTGATCGCTTTAAATCCCAACTGAAGAGCAGGGAACAGAGTGTAAGAAGTATGTCACCTCGTAGAAGCATGAGCGGATGGGATTGCTTGTCGTTAAGTTCCCTCGTCGAAGAGCAAGCGGATTGGGCTCTGCAAGGGTCCAGAGAGGCCATGATTTGATTATCGGCCCCGAATGACCATGGATTTGACTAATGGTCCAAAAAGACCATGGATTTGATTATCGACCCCGAACGACCATGGATTTCATTAATGATCTAGGGAGACTATAGATTTGATTATCAGTTCTAACGGCCTTGGCTTTGACTAGTGGTCCGGAAAGACCATGGATTTTACTATTGGCACAGAATGGCCATAAATTCACTGACGATTTGGAGAGATCGAGAATTCAACATATATGCTAACTCTCGGATGAACATAGGATGATTCTGATTTATGGTATAATAAATGAAATAACAATTCCGAAGGGACAAGGAATGATTATCTATGACCGACACTTAAGCATGTACTCGAATCCATAGCCATCGTGGTCTGGAATGGCCTTTGGTTTACAGGTGAACTCAAAGGAACATGATTATTCGCAATAGCCTAATCGACTGATAGCCAAAAGATTCAATTACTAATGTTCAATCGACTTTGATATTTGTTCTTGAGAAAAACAAACCTTCCATTTGCAAGACATGCTTTGTGAGGAAAGTGTTATCCCGCCTTTTGACCAGGCAGTATACGAATAGATTGAATGAAACAAACTGGGAAACTATCAAGGTAGGAGGCTTGAAGAGATAGTCTAGGAGTCTAGAAACCAAGTACAAATAAAGCAACGGAACGAAGGTCAAATCAACGCAAGAAGAAAAGCACAAAAATCCACCAAAATGTTGGATCGGTATTGATTCAACACCATGGATCGATACCGATCCAACGAAGTTCACCCAGTCAACCCTAATTTCTTCTATACAAAAGTGATTATGCTAGTAGCTTGTTCCAAGTTTAATTTCATCGATCTCCATGCGCACTTGAAGTCAGCAATTCCATTCTTTCATAAATCTACCGTTTGGACCAAGAAACATTGTGTAGGTGTATGACATGTATATGCATAAGACAATAAACAACACTGCAATAACTTAGAACAATTTCTATTCATCAAACCGTTGATAATCCTAATTCTGATTTCCAGTCATATTTTACTTTTTAGTTAAAATGCATATATTTGTAATCAAAGTTTTAAAATAACATTTCTATTATTATTTAATAATTAAAAGGGCTTTTTGATTTTAAAAAATTATTAAATCATTTAAATTAAATTTAAATTCAAAAATCAATAATTATAAAATGTTTTATGACATCATTAATGATGTCATAAAACATTTTATTTTTAAAAAAAATTATTACATATTCTTATTTAAATGGATAAATAAGTGTATGTATCTAGTTTCATTTGTGACTTTTGATGGTTAAAAGCTGTTTATCGATAAAACGATTCTGGGTCATTTTACCAATATTTTTCCAAAGAATATATCTTTATACACATTTTTCCAAAACAATGTTGCTATTATTATTTATCACATAAAACAAGATTATTTATGTTCAATAATCCTATATTTGAATATTTAAAATTAATTAAGTATCCCAATTTAAAGTGATAAAATTACGGGTCGTTACAGACTTCCGCCCTAAAAATAATTTTGTCCCCGAAATTACAACCCAAAACATATATGTTTAAACTCAATTTTGTACGATATACACAAATCACCCTTACTGAATATTTGATTCGATCTCCTATTCAAAGACACAACTTTACTTCCAAACTAGTATCGATGCTTCGATTCTCTAATGTAGACTTTGATTAGGCTTTTCATTCAGAACTTTAGTTTTCCTCGCATAGCTCTCAACTATGACAGAAAACGCAAGTACCCAACCATAAACTCTCATCAATGTTCGTCGTCGAGAATCGAGTGATAAATCCTTTTTTGGACTGGTGTAAACACATTTAGGTTCCACACTCGAATCTTAGATCAAAACTATGCGATGAAATGTTTTACGTACAACATACATACTTAATAGCTTCCAAAAATCTTTAATTTAAACATTCATATAAACCTTTATTTCTTCAAAATATTTATTCATGAAAAATTTCTATTTTCTTTCTAAAGAAACCATTTCAATTTTAAAAGGTAAATTATCTTTTTTATTTCTAAAATTATATTAAACTTCTTATATTACAATATGCTCCCTTTTAACCAATATCAAGTGCAAAAATCTTGACCAAAATTAGTGATTACTAATTAATTTATTAGTTAATGATTCACATTATATTTTAATCTTAAACCCGTACTAATTAACTTTCGAGGAATCTTTATGAAAATACTTCATAAATTTTTTACTACGGTTTAAACACTTTTGTAAAGCCATTTCTTTATAACATTTCTTTAAACCATTTATTCCGAAATATCTTATTAAATTGATCTAATATAAGATGGAAGAAATGCACAGAGAGAATAACCCAAAACGAGATTTATTAATTAACATCATATTAATATACCTACTCTTAACCCTAGCCTGTATCATAGATTTTAAGGAATAAACTTTAGGGAATACAGTCTATCATACACCACCATCATATATATAGATACTTGAACTACTATACACACTATTCTAGGACCCGTTCTGAGGTAGATGGTGCTTTATTATTGGTAATTAAGTCAACTCACCTTTTCTTTAGACGATCCTTCATGAAATGTCTTCCTTCATAACACGAACTACAAGTCCATTTGGGACACTCTTTGAATATATGTCCTAGTCCTTTGTAATAGTAGCAACTCTTTGCCCTTCCTGATCGAATTTTGGGTTTTTCCTTTGTTTTAGGGCACTCGTGTAGAAAATGTCCTTGCCTTTTACAGCTAAAATAGAATATATAATCCCTAAAAGATTCTTCACTCTTATTTTCCTTTATTTTCCTGTCCTTACACTGAACTGCATAATGCCCTTCTTTACTTCATCTGTAACAGTATATGCCAGCATAAGATCCTTGTCTTAATTTTTCTTTTGCTTCTCTTTCTGCACGTACTCTTCGTGCTTGTTTTGGATTCAGCCATAACCCATCATCCGACATACAAAAGCCATATTGCCCCTAAGTGATATACGAAAATATCATGAGAAGTTTTATAGCATTTATTTCTTGACTTAAAAACCTTTTATCCAAATAACTTGATTCAGACTTGGTTGGATTTGAACTTGTCTTGAATCTTTAATGATAAGGAGAATAATTTACTAAGCATACGATACCGTTCGCCCAAGCCAACATCTGATCGATACTTAGAAGATTATTCCAATCATCACTAAATAGACCAAGACCTTATTCGTTAAACTTTCCAAAGGGTATACATCCTATAAATTTCCCAAATCACACAAACATCTATCATCTTTTTGTATATAAAATATAATCCTTTTGAAAATAATGTGTCGATCCGCCTTGTTTAAGTACTTAGGAATTCCTATCAATTACATGGAGCTCTTCATGCATTGGCCAAAATTCATAAACCATCCAACCGATTAATCAACACAAAATATATTTTATATCCAACAACAAATACACATTCATATGTATAATACTCTCAAAGTTTAGGGTATTACTAACGCTATATCTAATGGGTCACCCATTCTAGGGTATTAGTTACTCTATCTATAATGAGTTTTACCTCACCAAAGTTATTCGCTCAACCTAAGCTTTGATACCAAATGCAATGACCCACCTTTTCGACTCTAAAAAATCGACACTAATGCATCCTTATATCATGTATCCCAAACTCAAGTGCCGAAAAGGCAGATTGATCAAGGGTAAAATGAAAATAACGTAGAATAGAGCAGAAAAAAATCTTACACGAATGGAATAATCATATATTATTAACCACAAAATCTTTTACAATGGAAAATTTTGAATACAATATCAGAGTCTAACCTAGATTCAGCCTGGAATGTTGTAAATTCTTTGTCCTCACAAATGCTGAAAAACAACAAAACAAATACAGTGGAAAAATAGAATACATCCAAACATTAATGAAGATCTCTAGTTCTCATCTAGAAACCCTAAGCATATTTGGCTAAACTTGAAACTACTCGGATCTGACCTGAGTATTAAAAATACTCGTATCAGGCTACATGAACCAGCATGAGAAAAATCGAAACATAAATGTATGTGACAGTGTCATAGATCAGGTTGATGCCAATCAAAACCTTTGAAAAGAAAGGTATCTCGTAAGATCATGCTGTACATAAATATAGATGGATTTTTACCTTATGATAACCAAAACACTTTATACCAAAACAAATTTGATGTCATCATTGATGACATTGGTTTGAAAACACTTTTTAAATATAGATATAAAGAAGGTACCGATACCTGGAAAATGTCAAATGGTGTATATGATGCCAAAGAGGTAGCTGAAATGTTTGCAAAGAATTACAGCTATTTTGGGAATACAACCAAAATCGTAAAGCTCATATTAGAATTAGATTTCCAACATGATAGGGAACTATTGGTCATTTCCTTCGATGTAAATCCACACATAACGTCCTAGTCATTGATGGCTATTCACTTTTCCCAAGCAAGCCTCCGTACTACATTGTTACACTACTATGGAACAACGTAATTCGGTGGCTTTTCTCTTTCTCAGTCGAGCCTCCAATCCTGCTCATTTAAACCATTGAAGATCCAGACACTATAAGACTCCTCCATCATCAATAAAACCGATATCCTGAACTATATGTCTTGCAGACCACATAGTATCCCATATCGTCCTTCGGATGTGAGGCTCGTGAAGCTACTCTCTTCTTTCCATAAACCATGCTTTTTTTTCACAAAGAAAATTCCACTTAGAATGCCACATTTCCATTTCTAACAACACACTATTGATTTCCTTAAAAGTATAACCAGTGAGCTCGTACGTCTCGAAGAAGGGTGTCAAGTATTGGAGAGGTTACCTCCTACGTTACTAAACAAATGGACGTTTGTAGATATCAATATACATGGTTTTAGAAATTTAATGTCATATACTCATCCATACAAGTTGTCTAGGTGAAGGAAAAACCGAAGGCATTCCTCCTACTAGTTTCCTTTTAGGAATCACTCCTAGGATTAGTAGCAAGAAGTTCTTCCAAATCAAAGATTTTCAAAATTAAGGCACTACTGCCACCATATGTGTGTGTGTGTGTGTGTGTGTGTGTGTGTGTGTATATGATATGGGTACTAACCAAAAGGTTAGTGGAAAGCAGTGCGACATCATGAAGATCTCCATCTTCAAATCATTGTCTTCAACATGTCTTCACTTTCGAACATGTACATAGGTTCGAAGTGGGTTTCAGATAGTAACTACCCAAATCCGACCCCGGTTTCTCCAAACCAATCATCGATAAAAAGATGTCAAGTATATTGATGATTATCAAATAACATCCAATTAATTTAGCTTTTTATCAAATTAAATATCTTTCGAAGATATATTCTTTTAAACTATTCCTTTATCTTTTAAGAGTGTATGGAATCATTAAGCCTCGTTTATCAAATTCTCTAGTTGATTATACCTCTTAATCTTGGAATAATTCCAAATCATTTCACCTTTTTCTTAGGAAAACATTTCCAAATCATTTGTTTAAATTTTAACAAAGATTTCTTATTTTCAAATCAAAACTTTAAATGGGTCAAAAATGACGTCATTTAAGACATCATATACTGCAAATCCAAATTTATTAGCGTTAAGTAGAAAAGGATCCCTAGAGATTAGACTAATAATACTCAATACAGATTTTTGTATTCAACCTGTACTATCCGTCGAATAACGGTGATCACCTTTCAAATTCACATGGGTAGTACAAGATGCCTCCTCCAAATTTAAAACAGAGTTTAACTAGGGTATTCTATACCACCAAAATCATATTTTAAATCCTTTTTAACTTTTGAAAAATTCCAAATCTCTTTTATTTTAGCTTCCGAAAATATGGTCCGAGTAGATCAAACTAACTATCCCTTCCGTCGAGCCAATCTGGATAGCTGGAGCGGAACCCAGACACTGGTTGTCCAAGCTCGGGTCTAGAGACTATCTCTCTGTCATCCATAAGGTAGTAAAGTTATTTATCAACTTTACATCCTTTATATGATGTTTTTTAGAGATGATTTTCATTTAATACCATTCCTTATATTTTTCAAAACAATTTTCCTTTAACCATTTATTTTAAACTCCTTTAAAATAATTATAAAACTTCCAAACCGTCTCCAAAATACTTAATTATTCATTTGTAAAGATGAATAAAAATATTGGGGAAGAATATAAGTTTAAAATCATGATTTGCAAAAGTTACTGAAAACCGTTGCATAAACCGCTATGAATAGTGTTTTAAAGCTTCTTTGCTCAAAACACTAATTCCATCTCATATAAATCTATTTTTATAACTCAAATCCCCCTTAAAACATTTTAACATATTTATTGAATTTATTTCATATTTTTAGTAACTTAAAATCTAATTTTAAAGAATTTACCACTTCGGTTTCTGAACTGGGAAAACGCAATGTTTTTGAAAACTTGATTTGGACATATTTCAAACTCCACTAAATAAAACCTTAATTTTCTTCATTTTCTTGAAAAATATACCAACATGGGTCCACAAATTCTTGTTTGAAAGAATTCTGACTTATATTAAATCCTACACATTGATTTCAACTTTTCAGGTCGGAAAATGACGAACTACCGCTACGCGACGAGCTTGATTGGCCTTATTTTCAAACTTCATTAAACTTGATAGAAACTTTTTAAATGTTTAAAATACCATAATAAACCATATTAAATCATTTCAAACTATTCTTACTACATTAAAAACTCATTTCCATTTTATTCCATATTATATATTCATTTTTCAATCTTTTTATATTCAAAACCATAAAGAGGCTTACTAATTCACACACACATATTAGTAGGGATTTATTTCTCCATGAACTATGGTTAATCAATTAACCATTTCTGCTTTGATGAATATTATTTTCTCATCATTAGTGACCAAGTTATCAACCAAATATTCAACCAAGCATATTAATTTACTAATTAAACATGCATATCATCATTTTAAGTTTTAAATAAACAAAATTAAACTCAAGTACTCTCTATCGATTTTCACTCCACCAAACTTTTTCGTAGATTCTTCAAATTAAACCAATGACACTCTGTCAGCACTTCCTTCTCTTTTCTTTGCCACTATTATGTTCAGCCACAACCTATGGGAGGGTGGTGTGCTCTGCCAAATATGCGTAGGGAGATGGGCCGAATATATAAAGTGGTTTTGAAGTTATTTCGGAGGTGGATCTACTTAATATTCATGTGGATAGAATTTATTTTCATTTTTCCATAATTTCTTCTAAGACGAATAAGCCATTAAAGTGGCTCAAGAAGATAGAGAAGAAAAAGAGAATGTGTGTGTGAATTAATGAGAGAATGGGGTTGGTATTTATAAGTAAATTTTGAGAAAAAATATCATGATATTTTTTATCCACCATCACATCATCACTTTCCACCTCCTCCTCCCATCACTTTGAACATTCATTACCCACCCCCATGCCATCATCTCTATCACCTCATGCCTCCTTCTTAATGTCTAAATAAGGTATCTTGGTGATTAAAGGAGATTTGGTTGGATTTGTTTTGAAAAATATCTTGATGTTTTTATTTTTACTTATGTAAATGCAAGCGCAAATGGTAAAATGTATATATGTAGGTGTACGACATGTATATACATGCACATGTATATGCATAAGACAACAAACAATGTTGCAATAACTTTGAACAATTTCTATTTGTCAAACCGTTGATAATCCGGAATCCGATTTATGGTCATATTTTTACTTTTCAGTTAAACTATATACATTTGTAATCAAAGTTTTAAAATAACATTTCTATTATTATTTAATAATTAAAAGGGCCTCATTTGATTTAAAATAATTACTAAATCATTTAAATTCAATTTAAATTCATAAATCAATTATTTGAAAATAAAGACATCGTTAATGATGTAATAAAAACATTTTATTTTATAAAATAAAATAAATAATTTTATTACATATTCTTACCTAAGTGGAGAAATAAATATATGTATCCAGTTTCGTTCGCAACTTTTGATGGTTAAAAACTTTTTATCAATAAAATGTGTTTCGATCATTTTACCGATATTTTTCCAAAGAAAATATTTTTGTAAACATTTTTCCAAAACAAGGTCACCCTTATTCTTTATCATATTTAACGTGATTATTTAACTTTAATAATCCTATATTTGAATATTTAAAACTAATTAAGTATTCCAATTTAAAGTGATAAAATTACGGATCGTTATAATATCCCATTATATGGCGGTTTCCATTCCCGTATATTAGGAATAAACCTTGAGTATTTCTTAAATTATTCAATATACATTTTATAGTCATCCAATGCTTCTCTCTAAGATTAAACTTGTATCGACTGACACATCCTAATGAGTATGCCATATCCGGTCTAGTATATAACATAGCACACATTATGGATCCTATGGCTGAAGCATATAGAATCCTCTTCATGCACTCTTTCTCCACATCGGTATGAGGAGCATCTTTCTTAGGAAGGACGATTCCAGATTGCATTGAAACATTTTCATGCATGGAATTCTCCATACTAAGTCTCTTCGGCATCGTAAATATGTACATAGATTGGGACAATCCCAACAATCTCTTAGATCTATCGTTATAAATCTTTGTACCTAGTATATAGTATGCTTCTCCTAAATCCTTCATGGAAAGTTCTTGGAAAGACAAGCTTTCACTGATTGCAATAATTAAACATCATCACCAATCAACAAAAGATCATTGCCACACAGCACTAGGAATACAATAGCTTAGTCCTATTCCTTTTGGTATATGCATGTTTCCTCCATGTTCTAATAAGATAACTCTATTTGATTACTTTGTCAAAATACTTTTTCCAACTTCCTGAAGGTTTTTTAAGTCCATAAATGCACTATAACAACTTGCATGCCTTGCCCTCACTCCCACTTACTACAAAACCATCAGCCTACGATACATACACTGTTTCTTTTAAATAACCATTTAGAAATGCTATTTTAAATCCATTTTCCATATTCCGTAGTCATAAAATGCAGCAATGGCCAACATAATTCAAATGGACTTAAACATGACTATGGGTGAAAAGGTCTTGTCATAATGAACACCTTTAATTTAATGAAATCGTTTTGCAACTAGCCTAGCCTTATAAGTCTCTATTTGTCTATCTACGTTTATCTTTTGTTAAAATCCATTTGCAAGCGATAGGTTTTATCCCTTCAAATACATTAAACAAAGTCCACACTTTGTTTTCATATATAGAATCGATCTCAAATTTCACCGCTCCAAGCCAGAGTGTAGAGTCTTTGATCTATAATGCTTACTCGAATGGTAGAGGAGTGTCATCATCTAAGACACAGTCCTGCTTGCCATCTAGAAGAAACAATAGTATCTCTCTAGCGCACAAGATTCCTTATTTGACCTTCTAATAGGTTGTATGTTTTTATATACGGGTGAACTTGGTTCTCCCACTGGTTTGGCCTTAGTGTTAACCCATGTCTACAACCTCACTGTTAATTTACTTTGATAGAATTCCTTTTCCAAAAACACAGCATGCCAAGAAATAACGAACTTTTATTTCTCTGTATTGTAGAACATATATTCCATTGAGTTCAGGTTATCCTGTAAATTTATACAATACTGATCTTACCTCGAGTTTATTCAAATCAATGTTCTTAGTGTAAGCCAGACAACCCCACACCTTCAAATATGTAAGTTGGGGTTCTTCCTATACCACTTTCCATATGGTGTTTTTGGCATAGATTTAGTAGGCAACAAGTTCAACATATGCGCTGTGGTTTCCATCACATATCCCAAATAGGATAGAGGTTACTCTGCCTTACACGTCATGAAACGAACCATATCTAATAGTGTTCGATTCCTTCAGTCCGATATACTGTTGTGTTGCTGAGTATATGGTGGAGTAATATGACAGATATTCTCATTATTTTTTGAATACTGTTCTCGTCCAATGTACTGACTTCCTCAATCGAATCGAAGAATCTTAAACTTACGGTTTGTTTAGTGTTCTACCTTATACTTATATCCAATAATTTTTTCACAAACGCCATATTTTTCTTTATATGATGCACATATCCTAGTCTCGAGAAAACTTTAGTGAAGGTTACAAAACAAGAACAATTATCTTTAGTGATTATAGGCATTGGGCTACATACCTCACTATGTACAAGACCCAAGAGTTCATCAACTCTTTCACTGCTCTCATTGAAGGGGTGCTTGGTCATCTTTCCTTTGAGACATGACTCATATATGTCAACCGATTCATAATCAGATAACGGGAGAAAACCTTCGGTTTTCAATTGTGTAATCGTTTCTCACTTATATGACCTAGCCAACAATGCCAAAGATAATTATTAATTATGTTATTATTCGAAGAATTACTCATAGAACATACATAATTTGTATCGATCACATAAATGCCATTTTCTAAAATACCATCACATACTTTATTTCTGTAACATTCCTGAATTTTAAGCACGATTAATTTAATACTTTATTTGATCTTTGGGATTAAATTTTGAAAATAATTGGAATCAATATAAATTTTTTGATTTAGTTGTGAATTTATTTAAAATTTGTTTGGGTTTGAAATATACAAATAAATTATAATTGAAAAAAAGCATTTAAATAGAATGTTGAATTAAAAAATTTAAGAATAAGTATTTTACAAATAAATATTGGGTTTAAAAATAAAGTATTGAGAATAAATAGAATTTAAAGGCTTAGAGATTAATAAAAGTATGTATTTTAGAATAGAATTTTTAATTGGGAATTCAATAATAGAAATCTTAAAGAATAAATTGAATTTAAAATTTACATTTTGAAATTGATAGAAATTTAATTATTTATTTTATTAAGCATGCATTTTGGTTTAGAAGTAATATTTTGAAATTAATTTTTGAATTAGTAGAAAAATAATTTGAATAATTTGAGTAAAACAAAATTGTATTTGAATTTTTGATATGATAGGATGTATCTTTATTTAGATAAATGAATCTTAATTTGGGGTTTGATTTTAACTAAATATTGGGTTATTAACTTTATATTATCAAAGAACTAACACATGTATAAAATTATTAGTAATGAGTAATTAGATTTTAAATCATTGATTATAAAATTGTTTAAGTATAGAATAAGATTAGATAAAGGATGTATTTATTTATAAAATGAATATATGGAAATAAAATGAAAAGTAATAGAATTTTTTGACTTGAGAAAAAGAAATACAAATGTAAATATATCCACATGAGAGATGGTGTAGGAAGATTAACAAGATCTTGTTCTCATTAAATGGCATGAATTGTCTTTATAAAAAAATAAAATATTCAAATAAAAAAAATAAAAAAACCTTTTAGCTCCCAAGATTTCGAAATTTTAAGCCTCAAATCTCTAAAATACAACCAAGAAGATCTTGCAAATCTTAAAAAAAAAATCATCAAAACAAAAAAAAAAAAGAAAAGAAAAAAAACTGCTCTTCTTCTTCTTCAATTCAAGTTTGAAAATCTAAAACCATACAAATAAACTCAAGCTATGGCCTACAGAACTCCATCTTTCAGGTAGTTTTAAACTTTATAATTTACTGAGATTATGATTTAAACTCAAGTTTTAATATAGATGAATTTAACTGCAGGCTAGAAATGCTGCAGGCTTTGGCTAGAATGAAGCAGTGCAGTAATTTTTGAAACAATCTTAAGGCAAGTAAAATTTCTTTTAAAAGTTTTTAATTTGAATTTTTCAAACATTAATGAAAACAAGAATTTAACCATTGGATCCATCAATCATTTGCAGCAAAGTAATCAAGGTCAAAAGCCTAAACTATATGCAGTTTTTTCAAGATCCAGGAAATAAAAAGCTTCTCTGTTATATAAATTCAATTGTAAGTAATTTAAAATTGTTGTTATTGATTAACTAAGTGAACTAATAAAACAAAGAGTAATCAAAGATCTGTACTTGCAAGTTGCAGATCTAAGCTTCAAAAAAATTAAAGAAAGGTTACAGGCTTCATCTTGCTTTTGAAAATTGTCAGGAAACTCTCTGTTTCTTTTGGAATCCAGGTGAGCAAACTCTCAAACCCATTTTTATTATTATTATTTTGATGTTTCATGTAATTAGCATTGAATGGGTTGTGGATTGATCTCGCACGAGTACAAATATACCTGTATGTATATATATGGGGTACTGTGTGTACAGACAGACCCCTATCCTCTGTTCATCATCTAAAAGAAAAAAAGGGTGAGCAAATCCCTTAGCCTGCTATGTTTTTTTTCTATGCTTGTATTTGTCTTTGGAGTATGCATGGGTTATGGTTGAATGACTGTGTGGATTTGTTTGAATGCTTTTATATATATGTGAAAAAAACTGGGTGTATACTAGTGTGCAGGCAAAACAACATGCCTCTGTTCCAGGTTTCAAAGAAAAAAAAAATTTAAAAATCATCCCAACACAAAACATATTAGGATTTGATGGTTGAATGAATTAAGTTTATATGGGTATAACATTATTTATAAAAACGTAAATAAGCACAAATTAACAGATGGTTTATTGGAAATTTCAATTTCACAGTAATGACCTTTAATGGTGAAAATTCAAGTGATTTAATTCCTGTTTTTGATTTTACAATCTAATTTGTACTCTGGAATGTTGAATTTTAAAAATAAAATTTTGATTTTTAGTTTCAAATTGAATGTGGGATCTGGGTTTTGAACTAAATTGTGTTTTCGTCAATTCCAAACGATCAAGGGGAAATCAAGCTTTGGGGTTGATGTTGGAGGTAGATTAAGTAATGAAGTTTACTGGAAAAATAGCCAATGATTTTTTAGATGCTCATGAAGGTTTGTCGATGGGGTTTTAGGGTTTAAGAACCCAGAATTGCTGCTGTATTCATCGACTTCGGGTGGTGACAAACGTTGATCGAAAGCCGTTCGGTCTGGGTGGAATCAAAGCGGGGAGGTTGGCGCGGCTCCAGTCAGGTTCGCGTGATTCGCGGTGGTCGAGGCACGGCGATACGAGAGTTTTTCTGATGAAGGATGGTCTTTGGGTTGCAGTTGAGAGCTCGATTTGTTTCAACGATTCAATTGAGGTTGCCGAGTAGCTCAATGGTGTGAGGATGTCGTTGCCGACTTGCTGGGCATCACGATGGTGGCCGGAGGTGATGGAGTTTCATGTGCAGGTGCACGCGTGGAACTTGTACCTGGGTTGTAAAATGGGGAAGACGAAGAAGTTTGGGGGGTAGTTCGTGTGGTTCTCGAGTTTGGCTCGGGAAAATAACGTCGTGGCTCGAGTCTCAACTCGAAGTAGGGTTCAGGTGTTTAAGTACAGTACTTGACGAAAAATTTTCAAGTTGAAATTTTGGTCTCTCGTGCAACTTGGGAAAAAAACCCGAAGTAATGGAGCTTTGAGCTCGGGTTCGACTCGAAGCAGCTGATAATTTTCTCGAGTCAGCATGTAAGCGGTTTGAAATTTCAAGGAAATTCAAGGTTTAAAAATAAAACTTGTTAAATAAAAATTGTCTTCAATATTTAAACGTTCCTAAGTTTTAAAATAGTAAGGAGTTTTAATTAACCTAAATCAAAATGGTTTAAATGAATTGATTTTAATTTAAAGGGTATCTACTTAATAATGTATAAGGAAATAATTATTAAAAAGGATGTTTTTAAAGCTGTTAAATTAGTTTTCAAAGTTGCGTTAACATATTAAGGGAAATAATTATTATTTGAAATGAATTATTTAATATAAGTAATTAAAGTAAATTGACTAATAATTCGGCTAATAAATCAAGTAATTAATGATTAAATAAAAATAATAATTAATTAGTGAAAGTAATTAAGAGTAGATAATTAAAGATTAAAGATTGATTTATCAAATATTAAGGGTTAATTACTTTAAACTATAATTAATTAATGTGGTTAATTAATTAGGATAATTAAATTAAGAATAATTAATTAAAAGATAATTAATTATAATAAAGATTTAATCAATAATTAAAGGCTTATTAATTAAAGTAATAATTAAGAAATAAGTAATTGAGATTTAATAGATTACAATTAAGGGTTAATAAATTAAGATAATTAATTAAAGAAATGATTAATTATGAAGGTGATTAAAACTTAATCAATTGTAGCTAATAATAATCAATCATTGGTTTAAAATTACTAATGGAAGTAATTATGTAGGTAATAGATTTAAAACCACCCAAATAATCATCTTAATTAAAGATGTTTGATTGTTATTGGATGATGTGTGATGGATTGATATATTTGATATGTGATGTGATGCTATGTGATGCTTTGTACTGAGCTGCTATATCTGTGATGAATATACTGTTGTATGAATATGAAAACCCCTTGACCCGTAAAACGACATTTGAGATTCGATGCGACAGGGAGTCGGATTCCAGTTGGTTATCCGAAACCCACATCGAATCATATTAGTGAACCTTTGTGATTGATAATTTACTTTATCTATGAATCTGTGAATATAGATAAGCGTTATGAGTTATACCGCTTATCGATATGGTTGAATCTGCGATCACGATGTTGTGCATTCATGTGTTGAACCCCTAGACCACACTTATACACACACAAATGTGGATTGCACGTGGAAATGGGTTAAGTCACAGATTTTTGAAATATATTTAAAATTTTATTTTTGAATCCAAAATAGTTTTGGAATTAGAATTGAAGCTTTTGAAAAAAAAGTTATTTTGAATAACTTGATTGAGTTTTGAAATTTAAATAATTCGATTTAAATTTGAATTCAATGTTTGGGATTGAATTCTATGGCTTGGAAACTATGGGTTAAAAAGGTCATTCAACTTAAAAATGGGTTTATATGGGTTTTTAAACCATTTTAAAAGTGATGTTTTGGAATTTAAATTTAACCCAAGATTTCAACTTGTATAAATTGGATTTCACTGAAACGGAAAACTGTTTGTTTTTCAAATAATAAAAGCTTTCACATAAGAAATGAACTTCCAATTTGTGTTAGAAGGATTTCAAGTCTAAAGTGGAAATAGTTTCCCAAGTTATAGATAAATCTTTGGAAACGAGTTTCGAAAACTATAAATTAAATCTTTAGTTTAAAGATTTAAGGAATAAATCCAATTGAAATGGAAATTGTTTGAAAATCTATGGATGGATCTTTATGAAACTAGGTGAACTTTGTGAAATGAATCTTTTTATTTAAAGATTTAAAATGGTAATTTGTTTAACCATTTAAAAGAAAAACTTTGGATTTTCAAGTTGTGACTTAACTGAAATCCCATATCCATATGTTTTTAAATATTGCGCTCGCTATTCGGTTTAGCCGGGAGAGGACCTTGTGTCATATAGCCCATTCCGAATAGTGATACGACGTTATGGATTGCATATGAAGACCGGTGTTGAAGACCAGGTGTCTTCGAGAACGTTAGGATAACCTATCGATTGTCTCTGCACTGAGTAGCTACGGTATAGAGATTCCTTAAGTGATGGGAAGTCCGATCGGAATTGTGGATAACAGGATTGCAAGGGCTTCTTCGGAAGTGCCTTCGGTTCTGTTCGAACCCGGAACAGACTTGTATGGTTGTATGTCCGACATTACACTTTGAGATATTAAACTGATTTCTATCAAATACATTTCTTCTTGGTGGCGGAGAATTTATTCTCTTAGCTTAACACCCTTCTCTGAGACGTACGAGCTCAGAGGTTATGTAGTTGATATTTATCAGTGATATATTCCCAATTTGGTAGTGTGGCATGCTAAGTGCTGCTGTGTGTTGATGATCATTTGTGATCAAAGCATGTCTTTTGTATAAAGCGTAGCTTTGTGGACGAGACTGCATCAGGACCTCACATCCCGGAAATGGTCAAAACAGGAAAGATGCGGCAATGTTATGAGGATCGCGCCCTTTAGGGTGTGTCATTCCCTTCTGGTAAAGGGTGGTATCATGGTATGGAGCCCAGATACTTACTCATGTGGATACTGCAGATCTATTACTTTGTGATTGCTTTGTGGTTTTGGGGCGCCTCGGATAAAGGTCCCAAAGGACCGGGGGATGGCATGCTCGAGTAGTAGTTACCTAGTTACAGAGGTAACCCGGCCTTGTGTTGGCGAGATCCGGTTAGGTTCTCGGGACGTCCCGCCAGAGGCGATCCCATTGACAGTAGGAAGTTCCTTAGCCTGACCATTTGTTGGAAATCCAATCAAAACAATACATGCCTTGTACGGTTTTAGTTGTAGAAACTGCCATTTAACATGGCAGCTATAGTAGGCATAATATCATGGTACCTATGCTGGCTAGGATTAATATTATACTTTCGAAAGATTTTCCACTATGCACTAGTAATAATATCAAAGAAATTTTATCGTATTAAGCATCTTTGACTATCATAAGGGGAAATCTCCCCCAAGTGTGTGATTGCATTGTGTGTGTGCCGGGAGGCCTTATGGTAGTTTCATTTTCTAAAAAGCATTGCGGATTTTCAAATTTAAATTCCTTTGTTTGTTTTAAAAGACCAAATGCTTTTGTTTGCTCATACCAGTCTCATGACTGACCTGGAGTTTATTGTTCCTATCCTGGGCGCCCACTATTTTCCCACACGGGCAGTCTAGAGTTGGGTTTTTTTTCAGATAGTCAGGTTTGGTAGATTATCTGGAGCTAGTTCAGTCTTTGGATCTGAACTGCACTTGTTTATCTTTGTGCATCGTGATTGGGAGTTCGAGCTATTGCTGGATTGGTGTTTTGGAGATGGAGATTGCCGATAGTGGAGCTCTTTCTTGAAGACCATATTAGAGTTGTTGTTCCGCTGCTGCATTATCTTTTCTTTCCGCTGCTATTATCTTGTATCATATCTCTGATGTATATTCATTGTATCATCTGTTGTATCATATTGTATCAGATATTGTATTTTGTTATATTCTGTTTCTTACGCTGTGTTGTACTTAATGTGTTATAAGCTCCGGTGAACCAGATTCGGCATTTGGATCTGCGGCATTTGAATACGAGTGTCGTATTCGGTGCCGATTTTCGAAGGCCGAGTCAGGATCGCTACAATTTCCATCTAAAATAATGTTCGTAATATTATTAACACAATAAAAAAACACAACTAGTCTTAAATAATCTAGATATGGAAATAATTCCAATACATTGTCTTTAACAAAATAGCAATTATTTAATATCAACACAAATCCACTTGGTAAACTAAGAGGAAAGTGTCCAACTGTAGTTGCATCTACAATAGATCCATCAGCAACGTACACGACGGTAGTTCCTAATCCTCTGTAACAAATTTCATATATGGATTCCAGATCCAGTATCTAAAACCCAAGATAATTAATTGATCGTAAAAAAATTTTGAGTTAAAAATGTACCTGAGGAAGCTGCATAACTATTTTGCTTCTTTTCTTTAACACTCTTCAAGTACTTCGGATAGCTCTGTTTTCAATGATCTTTCTTGTGATAATAATGGCAGTCACCCTTATCAGCAACAATAGTATTCTTACTTTTATAGGTAACCCTCTTATGGTTCTTCGATCCTTTGAAGACGATGCACCACTCTTTCAAGCAAGCATAGTCCCTTGATCCTTGGATGTAGACTCGATTTACCTCAACATTTTGAGGAGTTCATTAAGATTCAAATTAAAATGATTCGTACTAAGTTGTAAGAGAATCAAGGATCAAATCAACCCGTAACTTATTGCTTATCGCTACATCTAGTTGTGAAAGCCTATCAATATAGCCCTTCGTTATCAGTATGTAATTATCCACACTCTATCCTTTATTCATTTTGATATTGAATAGCTACTCTGTAAGCTTGTACCTTGCAGAATGCGATTGTTCACTAAATAGGGCCTTGAGATTATCAAATATCTCATGGACATACATGTTTTCGTGCTGCCTCTACAACAACTTGTCTAACATAAACAACACGAAAACTTAGGCGATCTCTTGGTCCAAAACCTATTTCTCATTAGCAAGTCTAAGTATGCGGTTTGCATCATCAGCGAGTTGTTCTTTAGGGTCGTAGTAATATAAGACCAAATACACTCATAAGTCAATGCTGTCTTAATTGCTCTTAGAAATCAATATAGTTAGGTCCAGTAATCTTGGCACTTCGGAAACCAATTTTAGTGCAGTTAATTTTTGCATGTTTTAAATTGATAGATTTGGATATTTCATATTAGATGTTCTTATAATATTAGTAAGGTTAAACTTTGTGTTTCATTTAACTAATAAGCTCCCACTAGTCTTTTATATTTCTCCGAACCCTAAGATGAAACATAGAAGATTTTGATTTCACTTGTGAGTGTTAGGACTCATATGTCTTAGGATCCTGACCTTGAGTTTGCTCAATAAGTCATAGCCTTACAGATAATGGATAACCCCTTATCGATCGTATCATATACAACTCCTAACTTGTGATTTTTGTCCTAATCTCATTTCGACCCTGAGTTTTTTTGAATAAATCAAAATAGATTATTCACTCATAGCTACTATTTCGCGATTGCCTAAGTATAGTATATGTACCTTGAGTTTGCTCAACAAATACATATAGCTATCTTACTTCGTTTATGCTATATACTAATAATACTACACATAACATCTCCAGCTTAATTTTGCCCAACAACTGCAGAGTATACAAGTAATTTTTCAGCATGTAAATGGTAGAGGACAACTTTATATTAAAGATTCATAATCTTTCATACTTTACATTGAGTGACATCAACTTGTGGAATAATGTATTTTTTATAAAATACCCTCACGGTTCAAGTGCTACATACATCGAAAGTCATGTTATACGTACAATACATATGTATTTACCCCTTAAGTCTATTTAAGGTTTCTTAATAATCCACTTTTAGTTTATATATTCATATTATATAAGTTTTATCATATAAATTTTATAACTTAATTTACGTATATAATGGTCATATGTATAATTATAATATCTCTCTCTGAAATGGGACTAATTTTCGACCAATAAAAGCCCATCGAACCTTATCCCCATTCCAAAGCTGATTGTTGGTTGGTAAAATTGATATAGTGAATAATGTATAGAGCTACCTATTTATGCTTCCAGAATTTCACAGTAGAAATGATAAAATATAATAACAGAAGTAAGTACCCGTTTCATAAAAACTCAAATCTCGGAAAACAACATATCATCCCAAATACCCAAAATACAATATCCTAAAAAAAGCATCAACATGTCTAAAACGGGGTATGCCAAAATATATCAAAAACTTAAATAGATAGATAAACTGCCATAATTCTTCGCCTTCGTCTCCTCCATCAGCATTATTTCCCTTAACATGTCTGTTGTAATAAGGAAGGAGTCAGAACAACAATGTCTAGTAAATAAAAACTTCAAGTCTTACTATAATAGTATTTGGTCAGTATCTTTTAGAGAAGCAATATGTCTTACACATCCTATACTATCCTATCAAGAATACTTCCAACTATAAGCTCGATAGCTCTTCCAGTTTGACTCCACAATGTACATTTAACTGTAGGCCAATGGCCCTTACCAGTCCAATGCGACTACCGTCAATCATGTCCTAAAAATGTCAGAGAATGTACTTGAGCCACTTAATACATCTTAAATGGAAATTAGACAAACTTTGACCATTTAATGCATATACCTTGGGCAGATCTCCATTATTTAATACCTAAACCAAGGTGGGACCCTCTTTGGTACTTCCTAACTAACATCGTAAAAAATCCCATACAACCACTTAATACTTCATTTATTGCAAGAGGTGGACCCTATAGTAGCCACTTAATACCTCAACCCCAAAGCGAGCCCTTTTCAATATTTTCCACAAACGCACCCAATTGATAATTTATATTGTGACACATTAGTCAACTATTCTTAGGAACTGACAGCTAGATTAACTGGGACTAACCTCACGTCCACCGTGGGTATTTATTATAAGCGATGTCTCACATCAGCCTTGGTTTTGTTTCATGCCTATTTTAAGTCCCACTGTTAACGTTTATTTAGCATTTGCTCATACCCTAAGCTTTCTTTCAATGTTAAAATATTAATTTTTTTAATTTCAAATGTTAGCCCTAATTAAAAAAATTAAATTTAGATTTGTTCAACTTATTTTAAATTCGAAAACTTCAAACGTCATTAACTTTTCCATTTAAGCTCCGATTATATGAAAGTTGATCAAAAAATGACCACGAATGCAGTGGTGTAACTTTTATAGCCAAATTTCAACATTTACAAAAATTTCATTTTTAACCTTATTGCTAAATAATTAATTTTTATGATGTGTTACATTCTTCCCCTTATAAAAATCTCATCCTCAAAATCCCTAAGGGACAGATAGTATAACGTGCACTCTACAACCAGGCAATATAACCAAATTATATACACAACCAACTACTTAACCAAAAATACAATGTGATTATATATGCAACATACTATAGATGAGCTCAGTCCTATTGTGAATGCAAAATCGTGACATATAGGCATGTATGCAAGCATCAAAAATATGCACAAGTCTCCACATGAGTGCAAAAGTAATAGTAAAAGTGTGGCAACCATCACCTACCATTCAATCTATCAACCACAATGCAACCATAAATCTAAATTTTGGAGAGAGAAAGTTTACCAAAGAAAACTCAAAATGAGAAGTGTTCGTCTTTTTCTTAGGTTTCCATATGCTTTCACTGGATTATCTCCCCATTATACTTTGGAGCATTCTAACTTCTTTGTTACAAGGTTTCCTAGTTCCATGCTCCACTATATGCATGGTGGCATATGGTGGTATTGGCTTCGTCTCCATATCTACTAACTGATCAGGCTCTACTATAGTGGTGGTATCGTGCATACATTTCCTCAAATGCAAAGCATGAAAGATGCCTTGGACTCCCTCTAGCTTGGCTGGAAGCTCTACCTTATACGCAAGTTTCCATACCCTTTCTAAAATCGAGAAAGGCCCAACAAGCTTCGATGCCAACTTTCCTGATGTACAAAGCTCATAGTCTTCCTAAGAGGGGAATCATTAACAATAACGATGTTTTTGACTAAAAACTCCAATTCCTTCCTTCGCTTGTCAGCATAGGACTTCTGACGGTCTTATGCGTCCTTAATTCACCGTCTAATTATCTTTATCTCTTCCAAGATCTCGCAAATCAAATCTAGTCCAAGTAGAATTTTGTCAGTGGTTTCCACCAACAATTAAGCAATTTGCATAGCCTCTCGTATAACACTTCAAAGGGTACCATGCCAAGCGTCGCTTGGTAACTATTATTATACGTGAACTCTACTAAGTGTAAATGCTGCCCTCGATGTCATCTAAAATCCATAATGCAAGCTCTCAACAAATCTTCCAAAATCCTATTTACCCTTTCAGTCTGACCATCGATATGTGGGTGGTAAGTTGTGCCAAGATTCAACGTCATTCCTAAAGCTGACTACGAACTCCTCCAAAATTCATTAGTAAATATGGGGTCCCTATTATTAACAATGCTAACATAAAGTTGCGCAAGGGATGTCATAGTCCTATTGCTCCTATTTATGAACAATCCCTTCAAAATTTGTGCAAAGCATGTCGTAGTCCTATTGCTTCTAATTAGAATAAAGTTGGCACTTTAGTGGGTCTATCCACTATAACCCAAATAGCCTCATTGCCCTTTTGACTCCTAAGCAACACATCTATAAAGTCCATAAAAATATGCTTCCACTTCCAAGTCGGCACCTTTATCATCGGTAACAATCTTTCGGGCTTTCCTTATTTCGCCTTTACCTTTTGGCACATCAAACACCTAAAGACAAACTCCATTATCATTTTCTTCATCTATGGCCAATAGAAAACCCGCTTCATATCCTTATACATTTTATCTCAATCGGGGTGCATGGTCATCCGAGAATGGTGATACTCGGCTAGACCTTCCTCCAAAATGTCCTCCACCAAAGGAACACAAAGGCATCCATCTCTTCTCAAACATCCTCTTTCATCAACCACGTACTTACCACCATGGGGAAATATTCTCCTCTCCTCAACTCAAAACATCTACTTGCATAATGCGTTCCATCAATGATGGCCATCAATACTGGCCTAACTTCCATTGTTGCTAAATAGCCTTGAGTGGGTTTCGATGGTAGTTGGATATTGAAATTCGAAAGGAACTTTAATGGCCTCCACTCATATATAGCACCTAAAGTAACATGCCTCCGGTTAAGGGCATTTTTCCAAGGGTGTACCGTATCTCAAAGTCACATAATGTTATAAACTTCACTCACCTTTGCTGCCTAAGATTCAAATCTCTTTGGAAAATAGGTATTTAAGGGACATATGGTCAGTAAATAAATCAAACCTTTCTCCCAAAAGATAGTGCCTCCATATTTTCAAAGAAAAAATAATAGCCGCTAACTCCAAGTCATGAATTGGGCACCTCTTCTCATGGTCCTTCAACTGTCAACTTGCATAGGAAATCACTCTACCTTCTTGCATAAGAACAACTCCTAATCCTATACCACATGTATCGGGGTAAATAGTGAAATGCTTTGTCACATCGGGAATGTTAAGTACTGCCGTATTAGTCAACAACTCCTTTATCTTCTTGAATACTTTCATGCATTTCTCATCCCACGCAAAAAGTAGATTATTCTTGGTTAAGAGAGTTAGTGGGACTGCTATCTTGGGAAAGTTGACGAATTTCCTATAGTAAGCCGCTAGCCTAAGAAAATCCTAACTTCTATGGAATTCTTCAGAATCTTCCATCTTGAATAGCTTCCACCTTTGCAGGATCCATAGAATATCCCTTTTCGAAAATAATATGATCGAGAAATCTTACATCCTTCCTCTAAAAATGACACTTTGAGAATTTGGCTTTAAGTTGGTGCCTTCCCAAGGTCTGTAGTACCTCCTTTAAGTGATTTTCATGCTCGCCTTCACTTTTAAAGAATACTAGAATATCATCTATGAACACTACGACAAACTTGTTTAGCTGCCCCATAAAGGCTCTACTCACAAATCTACAAAGTACGTAGGGGAATTTATCAACCTGAAAGGCATTCTTTCGCATTTATATAGTCCAATAGGAGTGCAAAAAGTGGTCTTCTGCTTGCTATCCGCGACTATTCTAAATTGGTGGAATCTGGTGGTTAAGTCCAATTGAGAAAATTTATGCTCCAATAAGCTGGTCGAATAAGTCATCATTCCTAGGTAAAGGATACGTATGTTGGTCAGCTTACTAATCTCCATATAGTCGATGCATAGCCTTAAAGTGCCATCTACCTTAGTGGTGAAGATAATAAGTGCTCCCCGTTCAGTAGTACTATGGCGAATGAATCCCTTCTACAATGGCCTTGAAATTTACTTGTCCAACTCTCGCCTTTCTTTAGAGGCTATACGCCTTACTGGTAAAGCAACAAGTCTATCGTCCTTCTCTAAGTCAATGCTAAACTCAATCTCTCTCCAGGATGAGAGACCAGACTTCTTCTAAAATGTCTGGAAAGTCTCGGGCTATGGACCTAGATAAGAGATCACCTTGTAATAGGCTAAGAGAATATAAATAACTTAACTCAACTGAGTTTTGGGGTATACATCGAACATCTATCTCTCTCTCCTATAACTCATTAACCAAACAATCTTCCTATTGCAATTTAATATAGACCCATAGTAAAATAACCGATCCAGCCCTACGATAAGTCCGTACCCCTCATGTGACGACCGTCCTTCACCATCGGTACCTAATATGTATAAGATAGTGCGCTGTTGACATGCCTTGCCAATATTGAACGATCATCAAAGTTATAAAATAAAGTAAACATCATAAGAACCTGTCGTATGTCTTACAGTACATAGAACAAAATATAACATACATCATAGATGTAAAATAGGAGAGGCAGTAATAACTAAATGATCCAAATATCAGAGTACAGATTCAAAGAGTTATAAAATAAGTAATAGAGTTTATACAACGGGAATAAACTAAAATAACTATCTCATAATAATAAGAAAGCACTGTCAAGGCTTCAAAGTGTTGCACATCGGAATAAGCATAGAAATTGATATATAATACGAGATAACTCCTATAGCTCGTCCTCTACACAGCTACTGCATCGCTCCTAGACCTGTTATTTAATCTACTCATTTAAGAGTACTCGAGATAATAAGAAGCAAAGCATGAAACCTCGAGTCATACAGTAGCCTGGAGTGAGCAACAAATGAATCTCAAAATGCTATACGAGTCGATATAGTAAGGAATAAAGGTATACGAACCATACCTAACATGTCCCTGCAACCAAAGAGTTAGCACATAACAAACATAATATGCTACTCTACAAATACAGTAAAGGTACACTGCAAGTCAAATGTGATGATGGGTGTCCAGGTATTCCTATCTACAGTGACATCCTTAGACTGATAATCTATGGAAGAACAATTAAGACAACCGTAGCATCTATCAAACAATCCTCACTATCGCTCAATATGCTCTGGATATACAATAACTCGTATGACCTTTCAGCTATAAGAGATTAATGGAAATCCATGTTTTAGTGTACTCTCTTTAGCCCGAAGATGGTACTAGACCCATTCAACCGGTCTGAGGTACATAGATCCATTCAACTGATCCGAGGTAGCCTTTCAACTTACCCATTAGCCTCCTCACAATATCCCTGCTTTAAGTACATTAGGAAACACTTTGAGTATTGTGATCCCATAGCATGCGTATCCAAACCCTTTCCTTGCTCTATCAAATTTCCATAATCCTCGAGGAACCATTCTATATTCCTTTGTTTCAGGATAGAACCATTTAGCCATTCTATCTACATGTCACCTTTCTCAGAACCCGCCCTTTTATGGATAACCATTCTCACGACTCCATTCAACATCGATCCGCCATCACAGAACCTAATTCCTTTCATCATCGAGTTGTTACCAAAGTCTCGAAACTATCATCCTAGCTCTATGTTGCCATCAAACCCTAAGAGAGCAAACAAACACCTTTAGCACAACCTACAGAGCTTCTACTTCCTCTTCATGAAGTTTCACTCTTTTCCCACAGCAGAGATAAGTACCGAGCGATCATAGCTTGGCACCGAACTATATACTTGGACAATTTTGGCCAAACCTTCTCGCATGCCCCTAGTACTTCAATCCTCATGTGTTATAGATGCCAACCCATCCTTCAACATAGCTGGCCCCAACCAAAAGCTTGCATTTCCAAGTTTTAGAGAAAACTTGGCATAACGCCCAACACTTAGCCATTTTCCTACATCTTAACTTAGTCCACCTCCTCTAACCATTCTCCACCCAGCCATCAAATTGCCAACCTATTTTGGCTAAACATAGCTCAGTACCGACCAAAGTACTTAGCTCTGTTTCTGCTGCAATTTGAAATTTAGACTCCTTCTATACTCCAAAGCCTCTCCTCCAAGTTTCATCCATTTCGACCATCTTTGCCTTTGCCTATTTTCCAACTACCTAAAACACTAGCAAATAGCATCAAAACACAACATTAAATCATAGAAATTATGCAAATACATCCATTCATACATACAATACACGAGAATATCATAATCGAGCAAATATAAATCTAGATCTAACTTTTACACTGGCATATGCATGTGAATACAAAGGATTTCAAAACCTTTTTAGAACCTTTATAATTTTTGCATAAACATGTATAAAAGTATGACTAAACTTAGAAAATGTTTTAGGGTTAAAAATCAGTTCAAAAACAACATTTTTAACTGTATAAACATGGATAGTAGAGTGAGAGGTCAAGAATCACTCATCAAATATCTACAATACAAAATTTTCTCTTTAAATCCAAAGTAGACAGCAAAGGAGATGAACCCAAATCATCAAAAATGATAAACTAAAGTTTTCCTATGCTAATCACCTCTCTAATCAATAATTTGACTATGGTTAGTAAGGAAAATTGGTGATTTTTGATGAAATCAGGGTTAATGGAGATTTAGAGCTATTTTGAAGAAGATAGAAATGACTTAGATTAATTCCCACAGCCTCTCCTTAGCATAATTTTCGAGATGGATTGATGGACCTAAGCATGGGCTTGTTTAATTACTTGTTAAAACTGGTCAGCAGCGGCCAAAAACTTAAAAAAGCTATAACTTTCAAACGGTAAGTCTAATTTTCTATTCTGACTACTCTATGAAATGGGAAACCATCATCCTGAAGTAATGGAAGTGGTTTGAGACCTAATTTGGCTATTATCAAAAGTTATAGTCCAAAAAAGAAACACTCACATGGAAAATTAGCAAAAATCAAAGATGTGGAAAATGACCCTAAGAGTCACTTTCTAAAACTTTAGGGTCGTTCGACCTCATATGAATAAAATAAAAATATTTTACAATCCTTCGATACGTAAAACATGGGTCATTACACTCTTCTTCTCTTTAGGAATTCCGCCCTTGAAATAACCTAATATATCAAGGAATAGTCAACCATAGTTACCCCGCATGCCTATCAATCACGTTGAACCATCAAACACATCAAACAAGCAGTCATGCAATAAATAACATAAGCGAACCTATGTTGGCATGCGAGATACTAGCTACCATATATGATATCAAAAAAGAAAGAAAAAATGCGATAAATAGTAGGCCATACCATACAAAAAGCGCCGGATGAGTGACCCTTATGCTTGTTTTGGCTTCCCACGTGCAATCGCCTTTACCATCACCCCACTAAACCTTCACTAACTCCACTGTCTTCTTCTTAATCTGTTTCATATCGCGTCCAATACTACGACTACGAGGTCTCCAAGCTTTTGGTTCAATCTCGATATCATCCACTTGATTTGGTGTAATCGTCATTCCTGAGTCGTGCACAAACTTCTGCAAATGAGAAACGTGGAAGGACATTGTACACACTAACCATCTTTTAAGGTAAGTCAACCCTATATGCTAGGTTCCTAATTCTTTTTGTGATTGGTAAAGGACCTATGAATCTTGATGCCAACTTCCCCTTACCATCGATAGACTTAACATTCTTCAAAGGAGAAATCTTCACAGACACCACATCACCGGCGGAGAATTCCAAATCTCTATGTCTCTTATCATTGTAGCTCTTCTGCCTATCCTAAGCATCTTTCATTCATTGTCAAATGATCTCTATCTTCTTCGAAGTTTCTCTAATCATATCTGGCCCAAGTATTAGTTTCTCACCTCCTACTAACATGAAGGGGTGTTACACAGTCTGCCATATGATGCTTCAAATGGTGCCATACTGATACTAGATTGATAACTATAATTGTGTGCGAACTATACCAAATGCAAGTGATCATCCCACAAGCCTTCGAAATCGATAATGCAAGCTCGCAAGAGATTCTCTAATATATGATTCACTCTCTTGGTCTACTCGTTCGTTTGTGGATGACAAGCCATACTGAGATGCAGCTCGATACCCAACGCCTCCAGTATGCTCTTCCAAAACCTACTAATGAAAAATGGGTCTCGGTTTTTCGCAATGCTCTTTGGTACACCATGAGATCGTACGACCCATTTCACATACAATTCGACCTGTTTGGCTGCCATCCTACTTGATTTGATAGGTATATTCGAGTGCTTTTGTTCAATCAATCGACTTTGACCCAAATGCTATCGTACCTTGCTCAAGTCCTTGGTAGTCCATCGATGAAGGCCATCGATACTTGCATCCACATCTATTCAGGAATTTCAAGCTGTTGTAATAACCTACTTGGCTTCTTTTGCTTTTCCTTTACCAATTGGTAGTTCACACATTTCGAGATGAATGTCCCGACATCCTTTTTCACCCCCTCTCAATAATGGTTCTGCTTCATATCACGATACATCTTGTTACCGCCAAGATGTATGGTCAACTGACAATGGTAGCATTCTCGTAGCATTTTATCTCGCAATCCATCAACATCGGGAATAAATAGTACTCATCCTTATGGAGCCAATCATTTTGATCGAGTCTGTATTGCTTCAATTTTTTAGTGTCCATTCCTCCTATTTTCACCATGTCTCTTCTAGTTTAGCATCTCTCCTCTAACTACTACCGATCTGCTCAATCATAGTAGGCCTAGTCAAATTCGCCAACATTTCTGGTTCCAATCCGCAAATGGGGTCTGATGTCATAGCCAGCAATATACCCCAACTATTTTAACTCCATAAACATCGCTCCTAAACTGGCATATATTTTACTCAATGCATCGATGACTGCATTTCCTTTACCAGATGTATAAGAATGCTAGAATCATAGGAGGCCAAGAATTTCAACCATCGCTATTGGTGAAGGTTGAGATTCTTTTAAGAGAAAAGGTACTTCAAGGATTTATGCTCCGTTAACAGCTCGAACATTTCTCCTAATAGGTCGTGCCTCCAAATCTTCGAGGAAAACCCTATAGCCGCTAACTCCAAATCATGAGTTAGATGCTTCCTCTCGTGCGGTTTCAGCGATCGACTAGCATAGCTGATAACTTTTCCCTTTTGCATCAACACCACACCTAGTCCAGTACCGCATGCGTTTGTTTATACTGCCATCTCCTTATTACCATTCGGAATGATCATTATTGGTGCACTCGTCAACCTCTCTATTAGACTTACAAACGCATGCTCACACTTCTCGTCCCAAACAAAAGTTTGATTCTTCTTCGTCAAATTGGTCAATGGTGCTATTGTCTTTGAGATGTCATTTATAAAACGTCTATAATATCCTACCAATCCTAGGAAACTCATCACATCCGTGGCATTCTTGAGTTAGTTCCAATCCCGAACTGCTGCCACATTAGATAGATCTACTACGATGCCCTGCTCTTAGATGACATGACCCAACAATCTCACTTCGCTCCTCTATAAGTGACATTCTAAAAACTTCGTTTTCAACTTGTTCTTTCACATCGCTTCAAGCACAATTCTTAAGTGTGTCTTATGTTCCTCCTCGGTCCTAGAATAGATCGGAATATCATCCATGAACACAAGCATGAACTTGTTTAAGTGGTCTCTAAAGACATGGTTTAAGAGATCAACAAAGTATGTTGGAGCATTGGTTAGCCCGAAAGGCATAACCAACCACTCATAGAAACTAGACAGCGTATAAAATGTGGTGATCGACACACTCATCTTCGCTACTCTCAACAAGTGAAATCTTATCAGACGATCTAATTGAGAGAACATCTTTTCACCATGTAGCTGATTGAACAAGTCATCAATATGTGGGAGTAGATACTTATTCTTATTTGTCGCCTTATTCAGTTCACAATAATCTACAGACAACCTTAGAGAGCCATCAGCCTTAGTGGGGAATATTACAAGTGCACCTCACTCAGATATACCTCTACGAATGAACCCCCTCTTTAACAGGTCTTTTACTTGCACCTCCAATTCGTTTTACTATCTAGGTGCCATACACCTCAAAGGCATAACTATCGGCCTGACATCCTTCGCTAACTCTATCTAAAACTCAATCTCTTTATGTGGTGGTAATCCAGTCACTTCCTCAAAGACATCTGAATACTCTCCATGATAGGCATAGATGATAATCCATCACGTGGAGTCCCAAACGAACATAGAAAGCTAACTATAACCCCATCCTTTGGCAGGAAACCAATCACTACAATCCACTCCTCCCCTCTCCCCCCCAATCGCCACCAACAGCTTCTTGCAATCCACTACTACCGCATATTTTCATAGCCAATCCATTCCCAAGATAATACAAACCCCACAAAATCCAAAACAAAGAAATCACAAACAAAAGAGCATTCATGACTTGAGAAGGTCACACCATGACAAACCTTGCACGGGCTAGTGGAGCCTTCAACAGGGTTCATCTCAAATAAGGGTCGGTCAACTAATTCAGGTTTCAATCCCAGCCATTTTGCCAAATCACTAGATATAAAGGAATGTGAATCCCCGTTATTGAATAAAACACGTATGGGAACATCATAAATGAAAAGCATACCTTAAATAACAATGCCCTTCCTTTCTCTTTCCTGAGGAGCACTCGACAAAGTCAGAATGACGTCCAAAGCATATACCTTTACAACCTATTTTTGTTATGGTGGTTTCAGAAAATTCTTAAGTATGTGCTAGGGTTTACTATAGGTATAATACTTCTTCTTCCCATCAGTCTTGTAGTCTCTGAATAGGTGACCCTTATCTCATAACAAATAGGACCCAATTTAGCCTAATTCTGAATATTCCTTCACTGAGACTACTTCAACTTTCCATTACATTTCTTCTTTCCTCCACCACTTTATTGCAGTTTCGGCTCTTCCTTAGCAATAATAGCTAATTTTGGACTTGGGGAATAAACTCTCTTGGCGAAGAGCTTACTCGACAAGTCTCTCACATGGCTCATCGATGTGACAAACCAACTTCTACCCCAAGTAGGCGTCCAAACCTGTAATGAACACTTCTTGTTCCTTCTCAATGGAGTGTCAATAAAAGACATCTCATACTTTGACAAAGAATCAAAGTCGGAAATATATTAGGAGACGGATATATCTCTCTGCTTTAAATCAACAAATTTCCAGAATAGCACTGGATTTTGAGCAGTTGGAACAAACTTCTTTTCAAAGTTAGCCTTGAACTAGTCCCAAGTAAATTGAACCTCGATCCTCGGGTGTAGCAATGGTAATGACATTCTACCCATTCATAGAGCATCCTTAAAGTTGTCTAGAGGCCAGCTTCCTCTTCATGGCATCATCTATTTCCATGTCACCAAAGATATGCTCAGGTGTCCAACCAATCCTGCATTTCAATGGCCGGCTCCATTCTGAGGAATGGTTTGTCTCCCAAAGTGGATTAATCTTTGTATTAGTTGGCAAATTCAGCTCTTAGTACCTGCACTTGATGACCACCACCAACTACAATACTTGGAATGGTCACTTGGGCATTTTGAAGCATGTTCGACATCAACACATTGAACATAGTTTTCAAGTTATGGCTAGTAGCCCCTAAGCCTGCTCCTTCCTCAACTTTGGAGATACTCTTTGTCAATGATACTCATGTGTGCATTTGACTTATATACTATATATACTACTATATACATTAGAAAACCAAAGTATATAACAAGTACGCACTCTTTCTCCCTCTCATATATATATATATATATATATCTGTGTGTGTATCTAGGTCCAGTTTAGGATGATAACTCCTTCCCTATCTCTACTGGACCATGGTATCAACTCAAGTTAATCATGTAACCTAAGCTCTGATACCAAATGTGATGACCGCTCTACACCATCAACACCCAATGTACATAAGATAGTATGCTGCTAACGTGCCCAACCGATGTATAATGATCAACAAGGTTTTAAAATGAAGTAAGCAGCACAGAACCTGTCATATATCTCACATCGCATGGAATAAATATAATATACATCACAGATATAACATAGGAGAGAAAGTTTTAACTAAGTGATCCAAATATTAGAGTATAGATTCATAGACTTATACAATAAGTAATAGAGTTTATACAATGGGAATAAACTCAAATAACTGTCTTATAATAATAAACAAGTACTGTTAAGGCTCCATGGTATTGTATAGTAGAATAAGCATAGATATTTATATATAATGCGAAATAACTCCCTCCAGTTCGTCCGCTGCACAGCTACTGCGTCGCACCTAGACCTACTATCTAATCTACTCGATTAAGAGTACCGAAGATGAAAAGAAGCAAAGTATTGAACATCGAGTCAGCCTGGTGTGAATGGTAAATGAATCTCAAAATGCTATAAGTCGATATAGTAAGGAACAAGGATATATAAACCATACCCGATCTATCCCTGCAACCAAAGATTTAGCACATAATGAACATAATATGCTACTCTATAAATATAGTAAAGGTACATTGCAGACTAAGTGTGATGATGGGTGTCCAGGTACCCTTATCTCCAATACTTATCTATAATGACATCCCTAGAATGATAGCCTATGGAAAAACAATCAAGACACCATACCATCCATCAAATAATCCTCACTATTACTCAGTGTGCTCTGGATATATGGTAACTCATATGATCATTCAACTGCCAGGGACTAATGGAAATCCTGATTTTCAGCTTACACTCTTGTTCACCCAAAAAATGGATCAACACCATGGATCAAGTGTGAGCACCAGTGTAGATAGTCAACAGCACAAATCTCAGATAAACAACAAATAAAGAGCAGAAGTAAGAAAAGCGACATAGAATTTTTATAGTGATTTGGCTGACTCTGGCCTACATCCACTTTAATCAATCTTTATTATGATTATACTAGTTGAATCTCTTTGGATATCAACTAGTTAGTCTTTAGATCTAAGTTACAATGAGTTAGAATAAGTCACAAGTTCAAGGGTTGACTGGAGAATCACAGCGACTACCTTGATGACTGTTGTGAGGGAGAAGAAAGTTGAAGAAGTGAAGGAATTTCAATCGAGTAATGGAAGCTCTCTATCCACAAAAGATCTATCTCTAGTTGCAGGTAGGTGAGTGTTTATAGGTAAGTTCAATGAGTATTGGGCCAAAAGTCCAGTGCAGAAGAGTCCAGTTGTTATGCCAAGTCATCGCCAAAAAATCTCAAATCGATCCGAGTCATTTTTATGGATCGCTGGCTATCCATAGGGGATGGATTGCTAGCTATCCATCAACTTAGCATATTTTTCTACAACAAACCTTTACTTAGTGCTAAAAAGGAGCTTGGAAAGTTTGAGGGCGATTCGACCTATCTTGATGGAGCGTTAGTTATCCATAGGGTATGGATCGCTAGCTATTCATAAGGGATAGATCGCTAGCTATCCACCCACTTAGCATATTTTTGAGTGAACTTTGTCTAGTTGTCTTCCTATCTTCTATTGAAGTGCCTTGCCCAAATATCAAACCATTTGGAGTTAGTTTGATCATGCGCCTTCATGGATTATCTGGTCCAAAAGAATCGTCCATGTCTCACTCAAATCTTAACGAAATCGAACAAAACTTTGCAGGAACACTCTAGAGAGTGTTAGGGACCCACCATAAAAATATGAGGTGGTGGGCCCACTCTAGATGAGACACTAGTGATCCATCAAATCAACTCTAAATGACTTCATTTTTAATGAGCCTTCTCCTATGTTTTCTAAATGTTCTTCAAAATTTCAAGTCAATCCGACTTCGTATGAGTTCTGTAGGTCCATTTTAAGTTAGCAAATTCTATCCAAACAGCTTGAATCAGATGAATCTTCACTTCTCGAGCAGATTGTTTGGCATGCTATGAAACTTGACAAGCGTGCTTAGAAATGGTAGTGAATCATGATGCAAGAGGTGTGAGAAATGCGGATTACGGATCTTAAGGCTAGGATAAACACTAGAGGGGGTTGAATAGTGTTTTAAGGAATTATTAAATCTTTTTGAGTTTTTGTTAATTTGAACACAAATGTATGCAATATTCAGACACAAATATGATCACAGAATCAAACACAGATGCAAAAATAAAGTAAAAGAAGTAAAGAAAGAATACACCGGATTTTATACTGGTTCGGAGTTACCCTACATCCAGTCCCGCACACAAGTACAAATTTTCTTTCAAAAGCAACTGTACGATTACACCCTCGATTTCAAGGCTACGAGGTACACCCTCTAGATTCACAATCCTCTGGGTAGAGATACTTGATTTCACGAGCAACAAGTTCACCCACTTGATTTCCAAGGCTACAATCACACCTTTTCTAACTTGATTGATTTCCAAGGCCACAATCACACCTTTTAGCGTTTACTTGATTACAAAGAAGCCTATAACTCTGAATAGCACTGAGTATCTTGTTGAGATAGTGATAGAGAATCAAATCGGAGATAATCTAGTTAGATTCAATGTTGATTTCGACAGAGTAATGGTAGGAATAAGTATAAAGAAATGTGGAAGAAGAAGAGAAATGAAAACCAGAAAATATGCGTTGAAAATATCCCCTATTTATAGAAGAACAACAGCCGTGTCCATTCGTGAAGAGATACGACGAACAGACACTTCTTTTGAAATTTAAATTTTGAAATTAACTGACACTATGTCGACATGGATGTATTGAGCATGTCGAAATCCCAAAGGAAATTTTGGTGTTTTGTTTTTCTTTGAAAATATATTTTATCTTATATTAAAGCTATTTTAAACTTTTTAAACATACTTAAATGTAGTTAAAATACATAAATAAATATAGAGAATAATATTTTGGTATATATAAAATTTTACTATGATTTTATATTTAAGTCTAAGTATAAATATTAAAAGTTAAATATATTATTATTAATAAATAGTTTAAAACTAAGGATAATTTGATTCTAAAATTAAAGATTATTTTGAGGCTAAAAGTAATCAAAACTAGGATAGATGATTTTGATTCTTTTAAAAGGAAGGTTTTGAAAACATTTTGAAAACAAGATATAATTTTATAAAATCATTTTGAATAAAAGTTAGCAGATACAAAACAATGTTCCACTAGATTTTTTGTAGGTTCCATCCTACTTAGGGTTCCATCCCTTTAACAGGCTCGAAGTGGATTCTATTCCACGAATAAATTGGATTTTAAGATGCCAGTGCTTTTCTAGGAGTTTTAACAAAATTCCTAATTAAAAAATAAATTACTTGAAATCTTAAGCTCTTGATAATCTTGATTTTCTTGATACTCATAAGTCTTCAATCTTGATATCTTGAATCTTTATATTGTACAGTTTTCATCTTGAATCTTTATCTTGATATCTTGAATCTTTATAATCCTATTCCAAGGTTGTTGTCATCAAAACCATCATCTTACGGACTAACAATCTCCCCCTTTTTGACGATGACAACCTTTTTAAAAAATATTACTTCTATCCTAATAACTCCCCTTTAATCTATGCCTAATTATCCTATTTTATATTTCTCCCCCTTTGTCATCAACAAAAACTAACTTTAAATATATAACTTCAAACTATATCACTCCCCCTAAATCTAATACTCTATGACATGTGATTATAATGATAGTGTTATCATAAATAATGAACACTTAGATCTAAAACTAAAACTTAATCCTAAACTACTAACTATCCTAACTAAGTATCTATATAATAACACATATATGAACACAAATTATTCATTAATTATATAGTTATATTTACTTTTTCGTGGGAAACGTAAGAAAGAACATAAAACAATAGGAAAAAGAGAAAAGAAACTAATGAGTGTCTTTGAAAATGAGAGATCTATGAATCAAACAATTTGGATAGTGGAAACAGAAATTTCCACGTTGTTCAACAAGATTTCCATCTTTGTCAAAGCACACTTCACCAACGCAAACGACTTTATCATCATCTTCTGTGTGCACTTCTTCCATGGGGACTTCTTCTTCTTCGCTGGCCTCTTGTACTTGATCTCCTGAAGAGTCTTCGTCAATCAAGATTGGGTTAGCATGATTATCCATTAGAAATTTTTGCAAATTCCTAAGGATTTTGCCTTGCCTCTCTTGTTCTTTGGCCATTCGAAGTTGCATCACTTAGATTTCAGTCATTAACTGAAGCGTAGAGAATCCTCCATTTTCGTCACACGAGTGATCGTTGTTCGTTGAAACGGTCCAAAAGTAGGAGAAGGAAATGAAAAGGTTGAATTTAAGTTTGATTTGGAAGAGGAGGCCATTGATTATTTAATTTCAGAAGATAGAATAGAGAAATAACAGAAAGAATGAATAGAATTTCAAAAATGAGAACAACATATAACCAATTATTTGAATTTTGGTGGGAAAAATTTCAAAAATAAAAAATCGTTGTATGTCGACATGGGGTTCAAGGGGATGTCGACATGGTGCTTGAATTTTTGCTATTTAATTTATTTTGATCTAATTTTTAATTATACTTTGTTATTTATATTTTTTATATTTCAATTATTGAAAAAATACCTAATTCTCTTCTTAATTTAGTAAATATAGATACATTTAATGGTTTTGTTAATATATCAGCAATTTGATTCTTGGAATTAATATAATCTAGAGTAATTACTTCCTTATTTATATTATCTCTGAGAAAATGATGTCTTATATCAATATGTTTAGATCGAGCATGTGGAGTAGTATTTTTGGATAAATTTATCGCACTAGTATTATCACAATAAATTGGTGATTTTGACAAATTTAAACCATAATCTTTTAAAGTTTGTTGCATATATATTACTTGAGAACATGCCAAAGCAGTAGAAATATATTCTGCTTCAGTTATTGATAAAGAAACTGTGTTTTTCTTTTTACTAAACTAGTAAATCAGAGAATGCCCCCAAAAAGTGACAAGTTCCACTTGTATTTTCTCGGTCTGATTTACAACCAGCATAATCAGCATCACAGTAAGATATTAGGCCAAAAGAATCGTTTTTAGGGTAAAACAAGCCATAATCAGAGGTGTGTTTAACATATCTTATGATACGTTTTTACGGCTCTTAAGTGGGTCTCTTTAGGTTGGGATTGCTATCTTGCACAGAGACAAACACCATGCATGATATCAGGTCTACTAGCAGTAATATAGAGTAGTGATCCAATCATTCCTCTATATAATTTTTGATCTACATCTATCGAGAGATCTTCTTTACTAAGATACTCATTGGTTGTCATGGGAGTGGGCTTTCCACTCGTAGTAGTCAAACCAAATTTATTAATTAGGTCTTTAGCATATTTTTCTTGACTAACAAAGATACCATTATCTAACTGTTTTATTTGTAATCCTAAAAAGAAGTTTAATTCACCCATATGACTCATCTCAAACTCTTTTGTCATTATTTCAGAAAATTCTTTATTCATTTCAAAATTAGTTGATCCAAAATTAATGTCATCTACATAGACTTGTACTAGTTGAATATCATTTTTATTTCTTTTAATAAAAAGAGTATTATCTACTTTACCAATTTCAAAATTTAATTGTAATAAGTAAGATTTTAGTCTATCATACCAGGCTCTAGGAGCTTGTTTTAGACCAAGTAAAGCTTTCTTAAGTTTGTAAACATGATTTGGTAATTTTTCATTTTCAAAAAGTGGTGGTTGTTCAACATATACTTCCTCTTTTACAAAACCATTTAAAAAGGCACTTTTAACATCCATTTGAAATAATTTGAAATTATTATGATTTACGAAAGCAAGTAGAATCCTAATGGCTTCTATTCTTGCTACGGGAGCAAAGGTTTCATCAAAATCTATTCCTTTTTCTTGACAATAACCTTTAGCGACTAATCGAGCTTTATTTCTAACTACCTCTCCTTGATCATTCATTTTATTTTTATAAACCCATTTTGTTCCAATTATAGTTTTATTTTCAGGTCTAGGAACAAGTTCCCAAACATCATTTCTAGTGAATTGATTTAGTTCTTCTTGCATAGCCAAAATCCATGACTCATCAGTTGACGCTTCTATTGGATTATTGGGTTCAATAATTGATATAAAAGCTACATTAGTCATTTGACTTAGTTGATTTCTAGTTTTAACAACAGATTGCATATCTCCTAGTATATTTTCAATAAGGTGATCTTTTAAAAGTTTAGTCCTTTTATTAGGATGATCAATTTCATTATAAGTTTCAGTTGACTCTTGATTGTGAGTGATTAAATCCTCTTCATTATTTGTATCTTCAAATTATTTGAGATTTTCATCGAACGAAACATGCAATGTTTCTTCGATGGTGTTAGTTCTTAAATTAAATACTCTATACGCTTTACATTTATTAGAATATCCGATAAAGATACCTTTGTCGGATTTAGGATCAAATTTATCTAAGTTATCTTTAGTATTTAAAATAAAACATTTACTTCCAAAAATTCTAAAATAAGATACTTTAGGTCTCTTTCTATGAAGAAGTTCATAAGAGGTCTATTAGTTAAAGTTCTAATTAAAATTCTATTTAAAATATAACAAGCTGTAGCGACTGCTTCTACCCAAAAATACTTTGGTAATTTACTATCTGAAAGCACAATTCTCACACGCTCTTGAATCGTCCTATTTTTACGTTCTACTACACTGTTTTGTTGTGGAGTTCTTAGAAATGAAAAATTGTGAGTTATTCCCTTTTTATTGCAGAATTCCTTAAACTTTTCATTTTCAAATTCACCATCATGATCACTACGAATGGTTACAATTTTTAAAGAAAGTTGATTTTGAATCCTTTTTGTAAAGTTCTTAAAACATTAAAAAGTATAACTTTTATGTTTCAAAAATATTGTCCATGTAAATCTAGAATAATCATCTACAGTTACAAAAACATATTTACTATGATTTATTAACAGAATTTGAGATGGACCAAATAAATCAAGATGAAGTAATTCAAGAGGTTTTGAGGTTGAAATCATATCTTTTAATTTAAAATAATTTTTTCTAAGTTTTCCTAATTGACATGCATCACATAGACTATCTACTTTAAAATTCATTTTAGGGAGACCTCTTAATAGATCAAGTTTGACAAACTAGATAAGAGTTTGAAATTCAAATGTCCAAATCTCTTATGCCAAATCTAAGGGTCACTTGTATTTTCCAAAAGACACAAGTTATCATTTGAAATTTTCATACTAAGAATATAAATATTCTTTTTCCTAATTCCCTCAAATATTATGGTTGAATTATTATTTTCAATGTAACACTTATCTTTTTCAAATTTAATTTTATATCCTTTATTGCAGAGTTGACTTACACTTAGCAGATGATGTTTCAGATTCTTAACTAGAAAAACATTAGTAATAATAGGAGTTTCAGAGTTACTGACTTTGCCGATGCCAATCACATATCATTTTAAATTGTCTCCAAAGTTAACCAGTCCTCCGTCTTTGTATATTATATCATTCAATATATATGGATTGCCAGTCATATGTCTAGAACATCCACTATCAAGTATCCATTTGTTCTTTTGATCTGCACAATTTAACCGTTGTGGATTGATTCCTCAACTCCCATAAAGCATGTTTCCTACACATCAAATAATTTTGGTAGACAACTTGAATTTGAACATTGATTATATGCAGACTCATGGGACAATGATGATCTGAATATTTCTAAACTAGTATTAACAAACATAGCCATTTTAAAAACTTTTTCAAAAATCACATTATGAAACTTTGAAAACCTTGCTCTGATACCAAATGTGAGAAATGCGGATTACGGATCTTAAGGCTAGGATAAACACTAGAGGGGGATGAATAGTGTTTTAAGGAATTATTAAATCTTTTTGAGTTTTTGTTAATTTGAACACAAATGTATGCAATATTCAGACACAAATATGATCACAAAATCAAAGACAGATGCAAAAATAAAGTAAACGCGGTAACGGAAAGAACACACTGGATTTTATACTGGTTCAGAATTACCCTACATCCAGTCCCGTACACAAGTATGGATTTCCTTTCAAAAGCAATTGTAAATTTACACCCTCGATTTCAAGGCTACGAGGTACACCCTCTAGATTCACAATCCTCTGAGCAGAGATACTTGATTTCACGGGCAACAATTTCACCCAATTGATTTCCAAGGCTGCAATCACACCTTTTCTCGCTTGATTGATTTCCAAGGCCACAATCACACCTTTTCTTGTTTAATCGATTACAAAGAAGCCCATAACTCTGAATAGCACTGAGAATCTGGTTGAGATAGTGATAGAGAATCAAACCAGAGATAATCTAGTTAGATTCAATGTTGATTTCGGTAGAGTAATGGTAGGAATAAGTACAAAGAAATGTGGAAGAAGAAGAGAAATGAAAACCAGAAAATATGATTAAAAATTCATTGAAAACAGCCCATATTTATAGAAGAACAACAGCTATGTCCATTCGTGAAGAGATATGACGAATAGACACTTCTTTTGGAATTTTTTATTTTGAAATTAATTGTCACTATGTCGACATGGGTGTATTGAGAATGTTGACATCCCAAAGGAAATTTTGGTGTTTTGTTTTTCTTTGAAAATATATTTTATCTTATATTAAAACTATTTTAAACTTTTATAAATATACTTAACTATAGTTAAAATACATAAATAAATATAGAGAATAACATTTTGGTATATATAAAATTTTACTATAATTTTATATTTAAATCTAAGTATAATTATTAAAATTTAAATATATTATTATAAAAAATAGTTTAAAACTAAGGATTATTTGATTTTGAAATTAAAGATTATTTTGTGGCTAAAAGTATTTAAAACCAGGATAGTTGATTTTGATTCCTTTAAAAGGAAGGTTTTGAAAACATTTTGAAAACATTTTGAAAACAAGATATAATTTTGTAAAATCATTTTGAATAAAAGTTAGCGGATACAAAACAATGTTTCACTAGATTTTTTATAGGTTCCATTCTACTTTGGGTTCCATCCCTTTAACAGGCTCAAAGTGGATTTCATTCCACGAATAAATTGGATTTTAAGATGCCAGTGCTTTTCTAGCAGTTTTAACAAAACTCCTAATTAAAAAATAAATTACTTGAAATCTTGAACTCTTGATTGTCTTGATACTCATGAGTCTTCAATCTTGATATCTTGAATCTCTATACTGTACAGTCTTCATTCTTGGTACCTGCATGGTTAAATCCTACATATACATATATTTCTAAACTATAATGTTAGTATCTATAATTTATAATCCTAATCTAAGGTTGTTTTCATCAAAACCATCATCTTACGGACTAACAAGAGGTTTGGAGGGTCCATGAGCAAGCTTTATAGATCACTAGCGATCCATAGGTGATGGATCGCTAGCAATCCTCCACCTCAGCTTATTTTGGCATCTTTCCTCTTGGGTCTTTCCCTACTTCTTTTTCTGGTCTGCTTGGTTGATTCTTGAGTTATTCTGGCGTAGTCTGGATGTTTTAATTCTTATTGAATTTTGATGGATTGAAAACCCAATTAACACTTACCCCCTAAAGTGTGCCTTTTGAATGAAAGTTGTGCTTTGTTCAAGAACAAGTTCCTATCTTCAATATTCGATAATTGAGCTTTTTAGCTGCTTTAGCTTGGTGAATCATCCAATTCCTTTGGATTCTTTTGCCAACCACAAGTCGTTCTATAGTAGTTACATCTAAAGACTTTAGACCCTACCCAAGTGTGATCTATACAACACAATCATTCTGATTTCATTCGGAGCTATTACATCACATATCTCTAGTTAAATCACATGCTTTCAATTACATTGCATATTTCCAATTACATCACATATCTCCATTTACATCACATATCTCTAATTATCCCATGTTCATTGGGGATGTACATCATTATTATTTTGCTTCTCATTCAAAGTTGTCATATCATATATCAAAATCGAATTATATATCAAAAATCACATCACATATCGAGATCATCTTGTGTTCATCCACGATTTATCGGTTTTACTCTATTTATAAGGCACTCAAATCCTTTTATTAAATCGAATTTGTTTTAAGGCTCGATCTCTCCTGATCGTTTAAGTTTAATGCGTGATCTCTCCGGATCGTTTAATGTTTTAAGTTAAGCGGACGATCTCTCCGGATCGTTTGTTTGTTAAGTTAAGGGGGATTAAGTAAGCCCATCCGCTCACTCTCCGGTGAGGGGACTTACTTCTTGCACTCTAGTCCCATCTCTCTGGTAGGGACTCTAAGGCGATCAATATTGTACAATTCCATCCGCTCGCTCTCTGGTAAGGGGACTTGCACCCTGCACTCCGGGATTCTAAGGCGATTAATATCAGTCATCATAATCAATGTGGATTTTTCAAAACTCAAATATTCAAATCAAGAAAAAGAAGCAAAAATCAAATAAGTAGGAATCAAAACAAGTAGAAATCCTAAAATTTCACCTTGGAGATCCGACTCATAGCATGCCTAGAGACCAATCTGGGTCTCGTACACGTGCAAGCAATCCGAGATCATTATTGTCCTAACTAGTCATCGCAGGCATCCGACTCAGAGTGTGGCTAGGGACTGCTTAGGATCTCTTACATGTGTAAGCAGTCGGAGGTTATTGTTGTCTAAATACCAAAAGAAAAGTGCGGAAAAATAAATGAAAAAGCAAAGCATAAGAGCCTGATCCGGTTCTTATTTACCCTAATCATGGGATAATTTGTCTTGGATCAAATCCTTGGGTGTTTCTTGATGCATTTTCCATGGATGGTGGTTTTTCTTACAATTCTACCACATTTTTTGTAACATCCCAAAATTTATTAATTTAAATTTGATAACTTATTTGAACTTTTGGAATTTAATTTGAAAAGTTTCAAAACAAATAAAATATTATTAATATTAAATATTATAAAAATATATGAATATAAATAAAGTATTTGGTAGTTTAAGCTTTAAATAAATACATAAAAAAGAATATAAAAACAAGAATTTGTGTTAAACATAAATATATAAGGTAAGATAAACCGTAAATAAATACATATGGATATTCATGTGTGAATGCAAGACAAAGAAAAAAATGTGAATTTTATATAAGCAAGGCAAAAGAAAAAAAAGTGAAGAAACAAAAATATCTACAAACAAATTTAAGTACATACAAGAATAGGATAAGATGCAAACAAGAAAGGAAACATTGCATTAAATGCTATTTACTCTCAGCAAAAAATAGGGTCATTCGAAATGTTAAAATCATTTCCATTTCTGAAAAAAATCTTGCTTAGTCAAAGTGAGAAGGAATAAAAAATTTGACCAGAAGAGAAAAGAGCTATACCAGAAAATACCTCCCCTGTACAATCTATTTCCTTTATACATACATCCATATTAGTTCTTGTTCGTTCAAACATAACATAGCAAAGCCAGAAAGAAAAAGAAAGAAGTAAACATCACCATTCTTACAAAACTTAAATTTGATTCAACAAAAACAAAACAGGGTTTAAAGGCAGATCAACTGCAGGTTTTCAAAACAAAAAGTGCTCGCTGGTCAGCAATATTTTCAAGTGAGTAAACCTATTTTTGAAAAGATTTAAGGATAATTAAAACTGTGTAGATGATTTATGGCAAGTGTTATGCTATCTGGTTATATACAAATGAATATTTCTATGTATGTTAATTATATTTATTCTGTGCATAATTGTTTGTCATCTCTGTGTTTTTGTTTTAAAAAGTACAAGGTTCAATCAAGTTAAAAATTTAAACTTCACTTCCCTAATCTCTGATAGGCTTTAATCTTCAACAAATAAGTTAGTTTAAACATAATTTATGAGCTAGATTTTGTTTTAAGCTTGATAATGAAGAATGGGCTTTGTAAAATTCAGTTTTACAGTAAAGAGACAATCATATGATAAATTCAAATATTTTAAAACATCGATTGGATTGTATAATTTGAATTAACAGCCAAAGATAGGATTTTAAAACTAATATGGTGATTTTTGGTTGTGTATGCTATGAGCAGTTCCCAATTGAACAAGGAATGCATTTTCACCATTTTCTGATGATCGATCCAATACTGGATGTTGAGATTTTGCACGAAGTAGGTTTGAGCATTGTTGATTTCGGGAAAATTGTCAAAAAAATTTCTATTGCACGAATTGATTGGACGAGGCTAGATTAGGGTTTATGCTCGAGTTTTTGACGTGTCTGGAAACGAGGTGATTTCATCACCTCTGATGCATCGAGTTGTACGTGCTCCAGAGGGATGGTAGTATAGGGGGTTGACGTGGTGTGGACGGAGTTGGAGCTTTTTACGGTGGTCGGCGCGAGTGAGGCGAAGTGTTTGCTGAGGGGAGTTGAGTTGCAGGTTTTCGAATGAAGGGCGAAAATTCGATTTGGATACTTTGGCATCGAGTTGATTGTGGTAATCGTATATAAGGGTGATTGGCGACTTGCCGGAGATGACGAAGTTCGCCGGAGCGACGGCGAAGTGTCGTGCATGTGCACGACATCGATTTTGTGTCAGGAAGTTTTGGGCTTGGGAGGAACTTGAAGGAGTACTCGAGTAGGAGATGGTTTGGCTTTCGTTTCTCGCGTTCTTATGGAGTTGATTCAGCAGTTTATAACTTAAGTTTAATAAAAAAGAAGAAGAAGAATAAGAAGAAAGTACGTGAGGGAGAGAGAAGGCCTCGGGGAAATGAAGGAAGAGACTCAAGTTTAACTCGAGTAAACTGGGGATTATTCTTGGGTTGACATTATAGTTCTTAGCGTAATTAAGTTTGAAGTTAATTATCTTAAACAAATTTTATGCATTAATGATTTAATTAGTATTTGACAAATTTAAGTTACTAATTTATTATAAGTTTTAATGATTCAAGTTAATATTTAAGAAACGTTTTAAATTTAAATTAATACTTTAATTAAGTTGTTAACTTAAAGATAAGTGTTAAAGTTAATTAACATTAAAAAAAATTATAATTGTAATAAATTGGTTCCAAAGTAATTAAGGAAGATTTTAAATTATTAATTATGATAAATAACTATTATTAATTAATTATTTAAAAAGGGTAATTAAGAATGGTTAATTAGTTTATAATTGTAATTAACTAAATAATTAAAGATTAATCAATTTGTAATTAAAGATTGGTTAATTAATAATTAAGTGTCTAATTTATTTGTAATTAAGAATTGTTAATTAGATAATTAAAGTTAATCAATTTATAATTAGTAGTTAATTAAGATGATTAATTAAGGAATAATTAATAATTAAAGTTAATTAAGATTTAATTAATTCCTAGTTAAAATAATTAATCATTGATTTAAAGAAATTAACAAAAATAAGCATGTGGTAAATTCACTTAAATCACATTCACCTTAGTTGAAAATGATTAACTATTATCAAATGTTGTGTATTGAATTGGTATTTCTGTTGTGATTGTGATACTGTGTGATGTGAATTGCTTTGTGCTGAACTGTTATTCGTGATTTGTTTCTGTGAAAACCCTTTTGTCCGTGAAACGACATTTACACTTTGATGCGACAGGGAGTCGGATTCCAGTTAGTTATCTGAAACCCACATCGAACCCTGAATGTGAATCTTTGTAATTGATACATCCACGTGTTTTAAAATTAAGCGCTCACTATTCGGTTTAGCCGAGAAAGGACCTGTGTGTCATATAACCCATTTCGAATAGTGATATGTTGAAATAAATAGCATTTGAAGATGGTGGTGAAGACCGGGTGTCTTCGAAAACGATAGGATAACCTATCGAATGTCTCTGCACTGAGTTGCTCCGATATAGAGATCTCCACATGTGATGGGGAGTCCGGTCGGGATTGTGGATACCCGGATTTACAAGGTCTTCTTTCTTTATTGGACAAAGTGCCTTCGATTCTGTTCGAACCCGGAACATACTATATGGTTTAATGTCTGACACTAACTTTGAGATATAAAGCATATTTCTTTCAAATACATATCTGTTGGTGGCGGAAAATTTATTCTTTTAGCTTAACACCCTTGTCTAAGACGTACGAGCTCAGAGGTTATGTAGTTGAAGGTTATCAACGATATACCCCCAATTTGGTAGTGTGGCATGCTAAGTGCTGCTGTGTGTTGATGATCATTTGTGATCAAAGCATGGCTTTCGTGTAAAGCGTAGCTTTGTGGACGAGACCTCATCGAACCTCACATTCTGGGAATGGTCGAAACAGGAAAGATGCGGCAAGCTTATGAGGGTCGCACACTTTAGGGTATGTCATTTCCTTCTGGAAAAAGGTGGTATCATGGTATGGAGCCCAGATACTTTACCTATGTGGTTGCTGCAATCTCATTACCGTGTGGTTGTTGCTTTGTGGTAGAGGGCCCTCAGATAAAGGTCGCAAACGACCAAAGAATGGCATAGTCGTGTGTAGTTACCTAGTTACAGAGGTAACCCGGCCTTGTGTCGGCAGAGAACTAGTTAAGTTCTCGGGACTCCCTTCTGAGGCGTACTCATGTGGCAGTAGGAAGTTCCTTAGCCTGACCATTTTGGAAATCCAAAGAAATAATACAAGCCCTTTACTATTGCAATTTGTATAACCTGCCACCTCAGGTGACAGCTATAGTAGGCATAGCATAATGGTACCTATGTTGGCTAAGATTAATATTATATTTTTGAAATGTTTTCACACTATGCACTAGTAATAATATCAAAGAATTTTTCCCGTATCAAGCATATTTAACTATCATAAGAAGAAATCTCCTCCAATTCTACGTTTGCATTGTGTGTGTGGCGGGAGGTCTTATGGTAGTTTCATTTTTCAAAAGCATAAACGGTTTTCTTCTAAAATCTGTTTATTTAAACGCAACTATTTTTGTTTACTCATACCAGCCCCATGACTGACCCGGAGTTTATTGTTTCCTTTTTAAACTCTGGGTGCCCATAATTTCCATACGAGCAACCTAGTAGCAGGTTTTCGTGTTTTGGTGTTAGTAGTATTTTGGAGACTTTTTGGTTTGGAGGCTATCGTTTTTTGGAGGCTTTTAGCTCGGAGATATTTTGGAAGCTTTTGGATCTCAAGGTGCTTAGTTTTTGGAAGTTCACTATCGCTTCATTCCCTTGAAGACTTTTCGGCATATGATCACTTGTTGTTCTATTATGATGTTCTATTTGGAGTTGTGATATATGTATTATGATACTCTGATGATGTAATGGATATTATGATGAGGTTGTATCTGTGATGTAATGCATGATATTCATTTTGTTTCCACTATTTTATTCATCAGATGTTGTTATAAGCTCCATCCGACTGGAGTTCGATGTTTGAATTTTCGGCAGTCGAATACAAGTGAGGTATTTAGTGTCAATTTTCGAACATTGGATTTCGGGTCGTGACATTTTTGTTCCTCATGTACTGTGGCAGCTGGTTGGTCCAAACCAATTCTTCTATCAGATCATGAAGGTGTCAGCACTCGTTCGTTTCATGCCCAATCAGCTCATGGAAGATGCAAAGCTTTCTAGATCTTTTCTCTTGATCAGTGGGCTTCCTCCTAGGCGGCCTCCGATAGAGGTTATCCCCCCTAGTATCCAAGTATATCCTCTCCGCGGTTTCAGTCAGGTCAATGCACAAAGAGAATATCGGCTCCTTCCTTTGTCGTTTCGGCTCCCTGAAGTCGTCGTCGGTTTTTCTTTTCCCTTTGCCTTTTCCAATTCCAGCTCTGGATGGTCCTTTGTTCTCCACGACATTTATTTCAGCACCACATCCTCATCTTTGGCTTCATTGCTTCCTGACGCAAATATCTCTCAACTTCATAGAAGAATTCTGCAAGATCCCTCGGTGGATCCCTTTTCAATGCAGCTTTGAAATCAGTCTTACTCGCAACCCCAGATACTACTACCATTAGGATAATTGATGGATCCATCTTGTCAACCGCAGCTGCCGCTGCATTGAATCTTGTTAAATAAATCCTTAAGGACTCCCCAGGCTTTTATTTTACATTTGAGAGCATAAGTACATTCCTCGGTTGTGAGACATAACTCTGAACTGTCTGAAGAACTTGCTCACCAAGTCGATCCATGTGCTTATGGACCCATTCTCTAAATGTCTGAACCACATTGTAGCTAAATCTGTTAAGTATAATGGGAAGCATCTCCCCTATTACCTCCTCAGAAGCACCAACACCTCCATATGTTGGATGTGTCTCATCATATGAATCATTGGATTTGTCTTCCCCTCGTACATTTCCAATGTCGGAAGTTTGAAATCTGGAGGATTTCTCACATTCTGGATATTAGCAGTAAACGGATTCCTGTTCATGTCTTCCAAACCCTGATGTAGGAGTCCTTTTCTAATGAACCTTCGTAATAATTCAGTAATTCGGTTCTCGCCATCCAATAAAGGTCTCTGTCCTAAAGCAATACTTTGCCCCTTCTTCTAGTGGAGGTACCCTGGGATGCATTCTTCCAGTCGCATGCCTGTGTTCTGATCCATAACTCTAGCTTCGTTCAGACCAACGTTCCTTCAAGGAAGTTATGGTACATATTCTTCTATCGATTACATCTTAGTATTTGGATTAACTCGAGTACCACCGGTTCCTGGTGTTCCAATAATAACTTTGGCATTAGGATTGATTTCCATGTTGATTCCAACGTTTGCCCTTGAAGTTTGATTCTTATTCCCTACAGATCTAGCCATCCCTTGCTGCTCCATCCTCTGGAAGAAGTCGTCCATCATCTCCTATTATCTAGCTAAGATTCCATCCTGCATCTCTTTCATCATCTTTTCTATCCCCTCTCTAATCACATATTTGAGTTGGTGAGAATTTGAGGACACCTTCCGACTGCCTCCAAGCTCTAGTTGACTTGCTACAGCTCTAGATCTAGCAATAGGCCTACTCATCTTCTCGAAATCTTAGTTTCAAGCTTTAAATCTTTAAATCTCATTAAAGGTTCTAAGTGAAAGCACCAAAATGTTAACCCTAAAATGGATCAATACCTTGGACCAAGTCTGAAAGCACCATGTAGATAATCAGCAGCAGAACTCTCAAATTAACAACAAATAAAGAGCAGAAGTAAGAAAAGAGACACAAAATTTTTATAGTGGTTCGTCCAACTCTAGCCTACGTCCACTTTAATCAATTTTATTATGATTATACTAGCTGAATCTCTCTGGATATCAACTATTTAGCCCTTAGATCTAAATTACAATTAATTAGAATAAGTCACAAGTTCAAGGGTTGACTGGAGAATCACAGTAACTGCCTTGATGAATGTTGTGAGAGAGAAGAAAGTTGAAGAAGTAAAGGAATTCTAATCAAGTAATGGCAGCTCTCTATCCGGAAAAGAACCATCTCTAGTTGCAGGTAGGTAAGTAATTATAGGGAAGTTCAGTGAGTATTGGGCCAGAAGTCTAGGTGCAGAAGAGTCATGTTGCTTGCCAAGCCATCACAAAAAATCTCAAGTCGATCAGTGTCATTTTTATGGATCGCTGGCTATCCATAGGGGATGGATCGCTAGCTATCCTTAGGGGATGGATCGCTAGCCATCCATAAACTTAGCATATTTTTCTACTCGAAGCCTTTACTTATGCTACAAAGGAGGTCGAAAAGTTTGAGGGTGATCTGACCTATCTTGATGGATTGCTGGCTATCCATAAGGGATGGATCGCTGGCTATCCATAGGGTATGGATCGCTGGTTATTCATCCACTTAACATATTTTTGAGTGATCTTTTTCTATTTGTCTTTTTATTTTCTATTTAAGTGCCTTGTCCAATATCAAGTTGTTTGGAGTTAGTTTGATCATCCGTCTTCATGGGTTATCTGGTCCAGAAGAAACATCCATATCTCGCTCAAATTTTAACGAAATCGAACTAAACCTTGCAGGAACACTTTAGAGGGTGTTAGGGACCTATCATAAAATTTTAAGGTGGTGGGGCCCACTCTAGATGGTCGCTAGCGATCTACCTAGATGGATCTCTAACAATCCATCAAATCAACTTCGATTGACTTCATTTTTTAGCCTTCTCCTATGTTTTTTAAATGTTCTCCCAAAATTTCAAGTCAATGCGACTTCATATGAGTTCTATAATTCCATTTTAAGTTAGCTATTTTTGACCAAACAGCTTAAATCAGACGAGTCTTCACTTCTCGAGCTAGATTGTTTGGCATGCTATGAAACTTGGAAAGCGTGCTTAGGAATGGTAGTGAATCATGATGCAAGAGGTTTGGAGGGTCCATGAGCAAGCCTTATGGATCGCTACCGATCCGTATGTGACGGATAGCTAGTGATCCTTCACCTTAGCTTATTTTGGCATCTTTCCACTTGAGTCTTTCTCTTTTCTTGGTCTTTTTAGTTGATTCTTGAGTTATTCTGGCATATTTTGAATGTTCTAATTCTTATCGAATTTTGATGGGTCAAAAACCCAGTTAACAACTCTTTAGCTCGAAGCTGACAGTAAACTCATTCAACCGGTCCAGGGTACACCAATCCATTCAACCAATCCGAGATAGCCTCTCAACATACCCATGAGCATCCTTACAATACCTCTACTTTGAGTACATTAAAAAACACTCTAAGTATCAACGATCCCTTAGCACGCGTATCAAGCCCTTTCCTTGCTCCATATAATTTCCATTATCCTCGAGCTACATTTATCCATTCGACGATAGAACCATTCAACCGTCCTATATGTAGGTCACCTTTCTTAGAACCGGCCTATTTGTGGATAACCATTCTTAAGATTCCGTTCAACATCGAGCCATGATCATCAGAGCCTAACTATTTTCATCATCGAGTTATCACCAAAGTCGCAAATTATCATTGTGCCTTTATGTCTCCATCAAACCCTAAGCGAGCAAACAAACACCTTCAACATGATCTGCATAGCTTATATTTCCCCTCTAGGAATTTTCATTCTATCCCATCAATTGATATAACTCGACACCAAGCTATCATAGATCAACACGGAGTTATGTACTTGGCCAGTTTTGGCCAAGCCTTTTCCCATGCCCCTAATACTTCCTTTCCCATGTACTTTAGACCCTGAACCATCCTTCAACATAGCTCGACCCCAACCTAAAGCTTTAATTTCCAAGTTCTAGAGATAGCTCGGCATAGCACCCAATACTTAGCCATTTTCCTACGTCTTGACTTGGTCCACCTCTTCTAGCCATTCTCCACCAAACTATTAGCTTGCCAACCTATTTTGGCCACCAAACATAGCTCAGTACCGACCTATAATAGCTCGCTGCTGACCTATGTACTTAGCTCTACTTCTACTACGATTTGAAACTTATACTCCTTCTATACTCCGAGCCTCTCCTCCAAGTTTCATCCAGCTCTGACCATCATTGCCTTTGATTTGTCGAATTCGCCAACTATTCACCAACTACCTGAAACAGTAGCAAATAACACCAAAGCACAAAATACAAAGGATTTCAAAACCATTTAAAAACTTTTATAATTTGTCCAAAAACATGTATATAAGTATGATTAAAGTTAGAAAATGTTTTAGGGTCAAAAATCATGTCAAAAACAACATTTTTAACTGTATAAACATGGATAGTAGAGTGAGAGGTCAAGAACCATAATCAAATATCCAAAATACTAATTTTTCTCTTTAAATCTAAAGCAAACAACAAAGGAGATGAACCCAAATTAACAACCTAATGCTTTCCTATGCTAATCATCACTCTAATCAATGATTTGGTGGAGATTAGTAAGGAAAATATGTGATTTTTGTTGAAATTAGGATTCGTGGAGGTAGAGCTACTTCGTGAAGGATGAAAAATGACTTAGATCAGTTCCTATAGCCTTTCCTTAGCACAATTTTTGAGATGGGTTAATCAGCTTAAGCACGGGCTGAGTTAATTACCCACTAAAACTGGCCAACAACAGCCAAAAATTAAAATAGCTATAACTTTCAAATAATAAGTCCCTTTTTCTATCATGACCAGTTACGGAATGTGAAACCATCATCCTGAAGCAATGGAAGTGGTTTGAGACCCTAATTCAGTTCCAATCGAAAGTTATAGTCAAAACAAGGTTTTCAGGGTTAAAAATGTCACATAGAAAATCAGCAAAAATCGTAGATGTGGAAAATGCCCCTAAAAGTCACTTTTCAAAATTATAGAGTCATATGGCCTCATATGAATAAAATAAAAATATTTTACGATTCTTTGATACATAAAACACTGGTCGTTACACCTCAAAACAAAGAACATATGCATTATATATAAAATTGATATTATGTACATCCGCAACTAGGTATTTACAAATTAAAAAAGTGTGTCGACCAGTTAATAGGATTTGACAAGGCTATTAGGTTGGTGGCAACTTGGGATTTAGACTCAAGGAGTTTACTATATTTCTAGCTATGAATGAATATGATGCTCCCGAGTCAAATAAGGTGCGAATAGTATTCCTAAAAATAATAGTTATATTTTCAATTACAGCCTTTCCTTGGACTCTAGGAGGAGGTCTACTTGAGATAGGTACAACCTCAAAGGCATAAACTTGTCCACTTTTTCCTTCCTTTGCTAACTTTGCACACCGATTTTTGTTGTGTCCCACCTCATGGTAGTGGTAGCATATCACTTTGAACACCTTCCTCATCAAGCTCACCTTGCAACCGTTAGCAACATGTCCCTTCATCTGATCATGTATGGCATGTCACACCTCCTTTCTTGGTCTTTCCCTTGGCCTTCTTGTCCTTCCAAAATCCTCATTTCTTAGCTCCACCTTGATGTTGCATCGGTCCCACCTTCTCCTTCTCCTCAATACTAGCAGTCTGCAGCATGACCATCTCAACTATCATCTCATAAGTGGCATTCGTGGGTACTTAGGTCCAAAGCATCTCCCTAAGCGGAGAATTTAGGCCTTTACCAAACTTTATAGCATTCTTCATGGGGTGTTGATCAAACTCAACCCAACTTAGTTAATTCTATTAACTTACTGATATAATCCTTCAACATGGAATCTCCCTACCTAAATTGTATAAACTTTTCTAATTGCAAATTTACTTCAGCTCTGGACCTAAATCGCAACTAAAGCGAGTTCTGAATTCAGCCCAGGTGATTCCCTCCTAAGCATTCTCCTTAGCCATTATAGTCCACCATTCTAGTGCCTCCTCTTTTAAACGCCACGTAGCCATCCTCCTATTGATCCGGTCTTCCCATCCAAACTCTTGAAATATACATTCATAGTTGTTGATCTAAGCCTTTGTTTATACAAAACCTTCAGCTCCTGATACACCCATCCTCCTAAAATCTTGAAGTCTATACACAATTTAGGGAAGTCTAATGGGCAATATGCTGCTTCAGCAGGTGGAGTAGCAAGTGCCGCTGATGCAGCTTGTTAAGGAATGTGTACTTGCACTACATGCCTTAAGTACTGCTTGAACCATTTTGGCATCCCCCTATTTGTGGGTATCTATTAAGTGGAGGAGTTTCTAGCCTCAAAGGAATGGTTTTCAGCTATAATCAACTATGTATAGGTTTAATCTTTTAGTCACAACTTCCTAAGTAGTATTATTTGCTAAAATAAAGATTTTCCAACTATTTTTGTATATGTTTGCAAAAGTGTATATATAGTTTGGTTTTGAAAAATACTTTCAAAATAAAAAATACACATTCTTACGTATGTCTTCTTCATGTTTCTTCATTGTATAATATACAACCATTCAATTATATATGCATTAGATTAGGAATTTAGAGTTTAGGGAAGGATTAGAATAGAAAAACATTAATACATACATAAACCTATTACCTCCTTCCCTTGGGTTGAATCCTTTATTCTAATCATGGAAGAAGACCGATGCGCGGTTTCCCTAGCGTCCCAAATAATTTGTGAATAAATGTGAGGGAGTTAGCTACTTATTTATAGTGATTGGAACATGTCAGGATCGTACGATTAAAGTTGGTTTAAAATAACAATATCTGGCTCGTTCGTGCCTAGCAAAACCCTAGCCGCAATACACCCATCTGTCGACCGCTCCTCCCTATGCGGTCCATCACTAGTGGTTGACCATGTCCTATTAAATTAGGCGAATATTAATTGCTACCATTTATTTTGATTTCTTGCCTATTTTAAGTCCCATCATTAACATTTATTTAGCATTTGTTTGTACCCTAAGCTTTCTTTCAACATCAGAATATTAATTAACATTTTTAATTTCAAATGGTAACCTTAGTTAGAATTTTAAATTTAAATTCATTCAGTTACCTTAAAATCAAAAATTTCAAACATTAATAACTTTTCCATTTGAGCTCCAGTTACAAACCTTTCTATATGAAACTTGATCAGAAAATCGCCACAAATGCAATGATGTAACTTTCATGGCCAAATTCCAACATTTATAAATTTTCCATTTTGAACCTTACTATTAATAATTAATTTCTTATTGATTTTTATGGGGTGTTACAATAATATTATATTAATTAAATCTTATTTAATTAATTAACATTTTGATTAATTTTATATTATTCAGTTATAACATTTTATATTTAAATGTGTACTATTCCATTTATAGTTTTACACATATATCTTTATATACATGTATGTATGTATGTATGTATGTATTTTATTATTGATTGACTTTTAATTAATTTATCTAATTAAAATATTTTAATTAAATTGTATTAATTTCGAACATTCTTTTATACACATATATACTTATATTGCCTTAAACATTTTAGGAAAACTAATAGGGTTGGCTGGGCCCTTTCCAGTTTTATTAAACAGTTAAAAAAGGATTAAACGAGCGTAACCCCATAAAAGAAAAAAGTACAAAGCAACACTAAGAATAGAAAAAGAACACAACATATATCTTATATATATAGAAAATGGGATTAAACATTTTAAGACAATATAACATATATCTCTTATATATATGTATATATTACATGTATACATATTTTTAATTAATTATGCTTTTAATTAATTTATTTACTTTATTAATCTTATTAATATTTGTAAGTTTCGAAATTTTATTTATTTTGTTTTCAAAACATTTTTGAAAAATGATATTATAACATTTATAATATATTTCTTATTTTAAATTTACTTTTTTTAATATATTTAATTTCAAAACAATTTGAAAGTTAGCCAAAAGCCTAATTCAAATTGGCCATTTTCTTATTAAGGATAACCTTTGGTTTACATAATATTTCAGGCCAAGCCGATAGCCAGGTAGCGTAGGTACTTGATTATCCCAACTCAGTCTATTGACACTACCTTTCTAAACATCATACTAATTGGGTTGTAAGCTTAACCAATTAACCATAACATGACTAATCCAGACCACATAGGCTGTTTGCCTTTGATACATTATTGGAACTGGACTTGTGAAGCCTAATTTGGAACTTCTTCGGCCTAGAAAATCTAATTTTATTCAAATCTTATCTAAATTTGTTTCAGATAAAATCTGTAACGCTTCGGAAATTTTCGACTTTCGAAAATTCAACATCGATACTCACTTTATCGACTGCCGAGAAATCGAAGGCCAAAAACCCGAAATGTTATGGTTTAAGAAAAAGAATTTAAGAAAAGAGAAGAGAAAAAGATAGAAGAAGATAGAAGAAGGTAGAAAATAGAGAGAATAGAAAATAGAAAATAGAACAGAAAGGAACATAGAGAAAACAACGGAACAGAACAGAAAACAATAAAATCACATCAGAATCTCACAATTCGCAGCGGAACAACATATAATAATAAATGAATAATCTTTAAACAAAGAACTATCTCAGTTATTACATTACATTACATTTCATTTCATTACATCATATCATCAGAGTGTACAACATCATACAACAACAAACAATGCAGCGGAAAAAGAAATACTATATAACTAGTAATACGTCATGCCATCCAGCTTGCCTCCAGCAACTCCAGAATATCCAGAATATCCTGATAAACCTTAACTCTTGACTGCCCGTGTGAAAATTGGTGGGCACCCAGAGTTTAGGAAGGAAAACAATAAACTCCAAGTCAGTCATGTGACTGGTGTGAGAACTCAAAATAGTTTATTTATCTTTAAAAACAAAATAGAGAGATATTTTTAAATTCAATTCGAAATGCTTTTAAAAATGAGACTACCATAAGGCCTCCCGCACACACACACAATGCAAACGCAGAATCGGAGGAGATTTCTCCTTATGATAGTCAAAGATGCTTGATACGCATTTAAAATAACATTTGATATTATTATTAGTGCATAGTGTAGGAAAAATTTATTTCGAAAGTAGAATATAAATCTTAGCCAACATAGACATTTCGAACTATGCCTACTATAGCTACCATCCAAACAGTGGTGACCACCATAAGTGAATGGCAGGTTCTACAACTAATACCGTACAAGTTTCGTATTGGGAATTGGATTTCCAACGAATGATCAGGCCAAGGAACTTCCCATTGCCACATGAGAATGCCTCTGGATGGACATCCCCGAGAACCAAACCGGATCTCTACCAATACAAGGCCGGGTTACCCCTAACTGAGTAACAACTGACCGAATATGCCATCCCCCGGTCCTTTGGGACCTTTCACCGAGCGCTCGTAATCAATTCACACAATCATAACAAAGTGTTTTCAACATGAGTAAGTATCTGGGCTCCATACCATGATACCACCCTTTTCCAGAAGGAAATGCACACATCCTAAAGGGCGCTACCCCTCATAACCTTGCCGCATCTTTCCTGTTTTGACCATTCACGGGGTGTGAGGCTCGACGAAGTCACGTCCACAAAAACATACTTTATACAAAAGCCATGCTTTGGGTCAACAAATGATCAACACAATGATCACAAGGATAGACGATCAAATAAATGATCCTATCACAAATAATCAACACAATGATCATTTCACAGCAACACTCAGCATGTCACGTTACCAAATTGGGAATATATCGCTGATAACATTCAACTACATAGCCTCTGAGCTCGTACGTCTCAGAGAAGGGTGTTAAGCTAAAAGAATAAATTCTCCGCCACCAACAGAAATATATTTGAAAGAAATCGGCTTTATATCTCAAATTGTAATGTCAGGCATACAATCCATACAAGTCTGTTCCGGGCTCGAACAAAACCGAAGGCACTTCTTACGAAGCCCTTGCAATCCGGGTATTCACAATCCCGATCAAATTTCCTATCACTTAAGGAATCTCTATACCAGGAGCTACCCAGTGCAGAGACAATCGATAGGTCATCCTATCGCTTTTGCAAATACTCGGTCTTCAACACCGATCTTCAAATGCAATTCACAACGACGTATCACATATTCGGAATGGGTTATACGACCCCATGGTCCTTTCCCGGTTAACCCGAATAGTGAGAGCTTATTCAAAAATAAGTGTGGCATTCAAATTCAAACAATTCACATCAAATACCCATTCAAAGGGAAATATTGATAGTCGGTTATTGAACTATCAATGGATATGCACACATCACCAGATTCCAAATAATTTTCCAAATTATTTATTTTCCAAAATATCTTTACAAGATATATAATTTCACACTTCAAAAATAAATCAATATTTACTTTTAAACAAATTCTCCTTTCCTTTATAAATTCAATAGTGAATTTATATTTCACAATATCTATTGATATACGTTTTTCAATTATCCATTTTCAATTTATCTTCAAAACGATAAATTCTAAATATCACTTCATATTGGAAAACAATTCCATACTTATTTAATAAGTAATTCACAACTTTTATTTATTTTCAACACTTGGAAAATATTCAATATACTTAAATCAAAAATAAGTATACATTTCATTCTTTAAGGAAATCATTCTCTTAAACATATTTATTTGGGCCAAAACAAATGTTGCGTAAAACATCGTTACGACAACCCAAAATCACCAGTATAGGGATTCGAAATTAAAATAGATATATAAATCCCAATACTATACAACTATTTTATAAAGTCATTAATTCCTTATTTTCAAAAATCAGCTTTTAACTATATTTCTTAAAAATCATAATTTTTATAACTTTAAAAATTATAACGTTTATTTATTTATAATGGATCAATTCCAAAATATAGTATATTTTCAAAAGTCACTTTATAAATCATTTTAAAATCCCAAAATTTGGGTCCAATGATGCTACACACCAAATAGTCAATCACGACTACAACGATATCACATGTCGTATATGATAATCAATCAAATATCAAAATATCTGAAATCAAATAAAAACTGTTGAGGAATCCAGTTGGATCCCTCCAACCTGTTTTCCTGCATCCACAAACATTAGCACAATACCAATTTCGCTCCAGTACGAAATTATCGCGGTATATGTTCTTATTAAATATTATCCGCTTAATAACGGCGCAATAGGGTCTCATCCGCTAAACAGAAAATGCGGGAAATCAATAACTCCAATATATACATATCCCAATATATATATATTGCTATTATATATAATACCAATTTCACTGTTTATGAAATATTCGCGGTATATGTTTTATTAATTAACATCCGCTTACTAACGGCGCATAATGTCTATTTTAACAATCAATAGATAATAATCATCATTCAAACATGCATTCAAATATTTTAAATCTAACTATTTAAAATAAAATCGAAACTGATTCGATTGAGTGAGCAATTCTCACCTTGATTTAAATTCCGTTTTAGCGATTTATTTCGAATAAAATTAAACGGACGTTTAATTTTACTCAAAATTCTCACTAACTCCAAATGACTCCAAACCAACTCCATCGCGTAGTGCTCGTCCATACGATTCCAACGCAACTGGTTTCGCGCGTTTTCGACCTCGTATGAAAAAGTTATGAATATTTGAAGTTACACGAATTTATAACTTAATAAATTTACAACTTTTATTTTAATTTTCAACCTTTGCTTTAATCGTGGCCCTTGATCCCAAACCCAACACATCAGGCCCGTCCCTTCCCCCCATCTCCCTCTCACGCACATATGCTCATCATCTCCAGGAAGGTAAACACGCACGCAACCCATAGGAGCCCAAACTAGGGTTTCGATTTGCAACCTCATTTCTCGACGAAACTCGATCAAACCACTTGCAATAGGAAGCTCTTGACCCCCTCCATGCTCAGCCTGAATGGCACAAGGCTCGGCCCCCCCTTCCACCTCGTATGGCGTGCGAAATCTGCAGGTTTCGGCCCCAATTGTTCCCTCCACGTCGCTCCAAACACGATCATCACCGTATGGATCTCTAGCTCTCGCCTTGCTCTACAATGTTGCTGTTGAACACTTCGCGTGAATGTCAACGGATTGTGAATGATTGAGGGAAGAAAGAGGAGAAATACTGGCCATTCATTAGGGTAGTGGCGGCTGCAGTTTATTTAGGGTTAGGGTTTTGTAAATTTTTTTTTTAATTAGAGAGAGGGGTGTTGGTCTATTTATAAAGAAAAATCGAACACTATTCATCCGGAAATTCCGAACTCGATTTACGCGCCGTAACCAGCGTTTCTAGGGTTTACCCCGCGTTCCGGACACAATGGAACAGGTTTCGGAAGCTAATTCGGAAGTATGTGCGAGTTATGGCTATAAACGTTCAATTTAAATTAAACCGATTTAAGTCGATTTCTAGGCGTTTTAATTCGTACCGGACAAACGGTAAATCCAATTGACTTGAAATTTGAAACCTTACAATAATATCACATTACAGATCCGATGAAACTGGTTTCGTCAAAATCTGAGACTTTTTGAAAAATGGCTATTTTAACTCGCTAAATTAAAATTAAAAATAAATCGATGTGTTTCGAGCTGCCACGATCAAACGATAACTCCGATTGACACGAAAATTGAAATCCGATAATAACTAACTATTACGGATCCAATGGAACTAGTTTCGTTCAATTCTGAGACTGTTCAAAAATTGACTATTTTTACTAGTCGATTTTAATATTAAAATATTCAATTTTCACAAATTAACTTTTAATTCGATTTTAAAAGTTCTAAAATATCATTCTAACTTCAACATGATAAAATAAAATTTTACAAATCATTTTCAATCATATTTAACCCAATTTTTAATTATTTCCATAATTTAACATATTAAATTATCGATTTAATTATTCAATTAAATCCAATAATTCAAATAAAAATTTATTTGACTTATAAATTCACTTATTAATATTTAAAATTAATTAAATATTAAAATTTTAATTAATAAAAATTCTGGGTCGTTACAATCTTCCCCACTTAAAAGAATTTCGTCCTCGAAATTAACAAGTAAGAAAAGTTACAGAATCTATTAATTTTCCCAAAAATCCATAGTTAAACTTCTTATAATACTTTACTAAGTTTTCAAATCATACTTAGTTATCTTTTCAAAAACAACTACTATTGTTTAACTTTCAATTCCAAATCAAAGTTAAAGTTTTCAAAACTTTTCAATTTTCTCAAATTTTTTCTAACGCCTTAAATTTCCGGAAAAAATCGCCATAGTCTCCTTTGCGCGGCTCGATCCGAAAAAAAAAATGACAGTATATATATCACAAATATACATCTCATCAAGTAATGAGGCATCCCGCAGGGAAAAAGTATAAAAGTACGGTATGTAATCCGAGATATGTACCTTATATTTTTATTAGCAAGCATATACGGCTAATATAGCGCGAAAGCGAGCTCCAAATGCGAAGCAAACGCGATCCGCACCTACTAATCACTCAACAAACAACATGAGAATCATGCATGTAGATAATAGTATCGATATACAACATATATCTCCATAACAACTATACATGTTAACATAGCAAATGCAGTAAAAGCAACAAATGCAAACATCAACCAACTAACATTCATAACCAATAAATATTCATTCATATTCTCATTAATATTCAATGAATTAGGTTTTCAATTTAATCACATTTGATTTATTGATAGTGGATGTTTTTACTAACATTCAATTTCAATTAGTTTATATTCACTAATTCATATTCAAGTTGGTTCACTTCCAAATCAAATTCAATTCTATTTACTCACTTAACTTCCAATTGGATTTCAATTACTTTAGCTTTCAATTTCATTAACTTAATGAATTATATACAATCAACTAACAATCATATAACAACCAATGTATATTAATTACAACCAAATTCCTTTGCTTACAATTGGTTTAATTAAATTGATTTTTATTCAATTATTCAACTTCCAATAACATTAGATTTTAATGAATTAACACTTATATTCATTATTCCATATCAACTATTTACATTTAATTGATTAACATTCAATCCATTAATTCAATTCAATTACAAAAGTTGAACTTCATTTACATAACTTTAGTTCACATTCATTTTTATTTATAACCCATATTCATAAATATATTCATAAGTTTCACTTCTTATATATATATAAGTTTATTCACAATTGTAAATCACTTTAATTATAATTCAATTCTTATAATTCTTTTGCTTATACAATTATTCTTAAATTTAGATTATTCAAACAACTAAACAATCAAGTTATACACACTTTAATAATTCTGAAAAATTATTTCTTTATATATAAAAATATAATCAAGGTAAAATTATTTCATTTACCCAATTTTAAAATCAATACTGTGTCGAATTGTTCTATTCAAGTGTTTAGAGATCCCTATCAACAACGTTAATTACTCGTATTAACCAGAATCTATATACCACTCAACAAACCAATCATCACAATATAAAACAATTTTATATTCACTAACAAATACGCTCTCATAGCTATTATTACACTCAAACTCAATCTAGAGCACTACTGACTCTATCTCTAATGAGTAATACCCAACAGAACCATGGTTGTCGCTTAACCATAAGCTCTGATACCAAATGTAACGCTTCGGAAATTTTCGACTTTCGAAAATTCAACATCGATACTCACTTTATCGACTGCCGAGAAATCGAAGGCCAAAAACCCGAAATGTTATGGTTTAAGAAAAAGAATTTAAGAAAAGAGAAGAGAAAAAGATAGAAGAAGATAGAAGAAGGTAGAAAATAGAGAGAATAGAAAATAGAAAATAGAACAGAAAGGAACATAGAGAAAACAACGGAACAGAACAGAAAACAATAAAATCACATCAGAATCTCACAATTCGCAGCGGAACAACATATAATAATAAATGAATAATCTTTAAACAAAGAACTATCTCAGTTATTACATTACATTACATTACATTTCATTACATCATATCATCAGAGTGTACAACATCATACAACAACAAACAATGCAGCGGAAAAAGAAATACTATATAACTAGTAATACGTCATGCCATCCAGCTTGCCTCCAGCAACTCCAGAATATCCAGAATATCCTGATAAACCTTAACTCTTGACTGCCCGTGTGAAAATTGGTGGGCACCCAGAGTTTAGGAAGGAAAACAATAAACTCCAAGTCAGTCATGTGACTGGTGTGAGAACTCAAAACAGTTTATTTATCTTTAAAAACAAAATAGAGAGATATTTTTAAATTCAATTCGAAATGATTTTAAAAATGAGACTACCATAAGGCCTCCCGCACACACACACAATGCAAACGCAGAATCGGAGGAGATTTCTCCTTATGATAGTCAAAGATGCTTGATACGCATTTAAAATAACATTTGATATTATTATTAGTGCATAGTGTAGGAAAAATTTATTTCGAAAGTAGAATATAAATCTTAGCCAACATAGACATTTCGAACTATGCCTACTATAGCTACCATCCAAACAGTGGTGACCACCATAAGTGAATGGCAGGTTCTACAACTAATACCGTACAAGTTTCGTATTGGGAATTGGATTTCCAACGAATGATCAGGCCAAGGAACTTCCCATTGCCACATGAGAATGCCTCTGGATGGACATCCCCGAGAACCAAACCGGATCTCTACCAACACAAGGCCGGGTTACCCCTAACTGAGTAACAACTGACCGAATATGCCATCCCCCGGTCCTTTGGGACCTTTCACCGAGCGCTCGTAATCAATTCACACAATCATAACAAAGTGTTTTCAACATGAGTAAGTATCTGGGCTCCATACCATGATACCACCCTTTTCCAGAAGGAAATGCACACATCCTAAAGGGCGCTACCCCTCATAACCTTGCCGCATCTTTCCTGTTTTGACCATTCACGGGGTGTGAGGCTCGACGAAGTCACGTCCACAAAAACATACTTTATACAAAAGCCATGCTTTGGGTCAACAAATGATCAACACAATGATCACAAGGATAGACGATCAAATAAATGATCCTATCACAAATAATCAACACAATGATCATTTCACAGCAACACTCAGCATGTCACGTTACCAAATTGGGAATATATCGCTGATAACATTCAACTACATAACCTCTGAGCTCGTACGTCTCAGAGAAGGGTGTTAAGCTAAAAGAATAAATTCTCCGCCACCAACAGAAATATATTTGAAAGAAATCGGCTTTATATCTCAAATTGTAATGTCAGGCATACAATCCATACAAGTCTGTTTCGGGCTCGAACAAAACCGAAGGCACTTCTTACGAAGCCCTTGCAATCCGGGTATTCACAATCCCGATCAAATTTCCTATCACTTAAGGAATCTCTATACCAGGAGCTACCCAGTGCAGAGACAATCGATAGGTCATCCTATCGCTTTTGCAAATACTCGGTCTTCAACACCGATCTTCAAATGCAATTCACAACGACGTATCACATATTCGGAATGGGTTATACGACCCCATGGTCCTTTCCCGGTTAACCCGAATAGTGAGCGCTTATTCAAAAATAAGTGTGGCATTCAAATTCAAACAATTCACATCAAATACCCATTCAAAGGGAAATATTGATAGTCGGTTATTGAACTATCAATGGATATGCACACATCACCAGATTCCAAATAATTTTCCAAATTATTTATTTTCCAAAATATCTTTACAAGATATATAATTTCACACTTCAAAAATAAATCAATATTTACTTTTAAACAAATTCTCCTTTTCTTTATAAATTCAATAGTGAATTTATATTTCACAATATCTATTGATATACGTTTTTCAATTATCCATTTTCAATTTATCTTCAAAAAGATAAATTCTAAATATCACTTCATATTGGAAAACAATTCCATACTTATTTAATAAATAATTCACAACTTTTATTTATTTTCAACACTTGGAAAATATTCAATATACTTAAATCAAAAATAAGTATACATTTCATTCTTTAAGGAAATCATTCTCTTAAACATATTTATTTGGGCCAAAACAAATGTTGCGTAAAACATCGTTACGACAACCCAAAATCACCAATATAGGGATTCGAAATTAAAATAGATATATAAATCCCAATACTATACAACTATTTTATAAAGTCATTAATTCCTTATTTTCAAAAATCAGCTTTTAACTATATTTCTTAAAAATCATAATTTTTATAACTTTAAAAATTATAACGTTTATTTATTTATAATGGATCAATTCCAAAATATAGTATATTTTCAAAAATCACTTTATAAATCATTTTAAAATCCCAAAATTTGGGTCCAATGATGCTACACACCAAATAGTCAATCACGACTACAACAATATCACATGTCGTATATGATAATCAATCAAATATCAAAATATCTGAAATCAAATAAAAACTGTTGAGGAATCCAGTTGGATCCCTCCAACCTGTTTTCCTGCATCCACAAACATTAGCACAATACCAATTTCGCTCCAGTACGAAATTATCGCGGTATATGTTCTTATTAAATATTATCCGCTTAATAACGGCGCAATAGGGTCTCATCTGCTAAACAGAAAATGCGGGAAATCAATAACTCCAATATATACATATCCCAATATATATATATTGCTATTATATATAATACCAATTTCACTGTTTATGAAATATTCGCGGCATATGTTTTTATTAATTAACATCCGCTTACTAACGGCGCATAATGTCTATTTTAACAATCAATAGATAATAATCATCATTCAAACATGCATTCAAATATTTTAAATCTAACTATTTAAAATAAAATCGAAACTGATTCGATTGAGTGAGAAATTCTCACCTTGATTTAAATTCCGTTTTAGCGATTTATTTCGAATAAAATTAAACGGACGTTTAATTTTACTCAAAATTCTCACTAACTCCAAATGACTCCAAACCAACTCCATCGCGTAGTGCTCGTCCATACGATTCCAACGCAACTGATTTCGCGCATTTTCGACCTCGTATGAAAAAGTTATGAATATTTGAAGTTACACGAATTTATAACTTAATAAATTTACAACTTTTATTTTAATTTTCAACCTTTGCTTTAATCGTGGCCCTTGATCCCAAACCCAACACATCAGGCCCGTCCCTTCCCCCCATCTCCCTCTCACGCACATATGCTCATCATCTCCAGGAAGGTAAACACGCACGCAACCCATAGGAGCCCAAACTAGGGTTTCGATTTGCAACCTCATTTCTCGACGAAACTCGATCAAACCACTTGCAATAGGAAGCTCTTGACCCCCTCCATGCTCGGCCTGAATGGCACAAGGCTCGGCCCCCCCCTTCCACCTCGTATGGCGTGCGAAATCTGCAGGTTTCGGCTCCAATTGTTCCCTCCACGTCGCTCCAAACACGATCATCACCGTATGGATCTCTAGCTCTCGCCTTGCTCTACAATGTTGCTGTTGAACACTTCGCGTGAATGTCAACGGATTGTGAATGATTGAGGGAAGAAAGAGGAGAAATACTGGCCATTCATTAGGGTAGTGGCGGCTGCAGTTTATTTAGGGTTAGGGTTTTGTAAAAAAAAAATTTAATTAGAGAGAGGGGTGTTGGTCTATTTATAAAGAAAAATCGAACACTATTCATCCGGAAATTTCGAACTCCGATTTACGCGCCGTAACCAGCGTTTCTAGGGTTTACCCCGCGTTCCGGACACAATGGAACAGGTTTCGGAAGCTAATTCGGAAGTATGTGGAGTTATGGCTATAAACGTTCAATTTAAATTAAACCGATTTAAGTCGATTTCTAGGCGTTTTAATTCGTACCGGACAAACGGTAAATCCAATTGACTTGAAATTTGAAACCTTACAATAATATCACATTATGGATCCGATGAAACTGGTTTCGTCGAAATCTGAGACTTTTTGAAAAATGGCTATTTTAACTCGCTAAATTAAAATTAAAAATAAATCGATGCGTTTCGAGCTGCCACGATCAAACGATAACTCCGATTGACACGAAAATTGAAATCCGGTAATAAATAACTATTAGAGATCCAATGGAACTGGTTTCGTTCAATTCTGAGACTGTTCAAAAATTGATTATTTTTACTAGTCGATTTTAATATTAAAATATTCAATTTTCACAAATTAACTTTTAATTCGATTTTAAAAGTTCTAAAATATCATTCTAACTTCAACATGATAAAATTAAATTTTACAAATCATTTTCAATCATATTTAACCCAATTTTTAATTATTTCCATAATTTAACATATTAAATTATCGATTTAATTATTCAATTAAATCCAATAATTCAAATAAAAATTTATTTGACTTATAAATTCACTTATTAATATTTAAAATTAATTAAATATTAAAATTTTAATTAATAAAAATTCTGGGTCGTTACAAAATCAATATTTAATTTAATTTTATAAATAAAATTTATTTATAATTTTATTTGTATTATATTATAAGATATGTGTATCATATACATATATGTGTGACATGCACTTGCAACATAATAAGGTGTACATAGTCTAACATGCGCGTGTATAGATATCGGAATTTACACCGCAAAGAGCATGTTAGCCCATTTGTGTAGATGTGTGCTGTTTATATATATATATATAGGCGCATGCATATAAATAATGTATGTGTGTATGTATAATTGTTTATATTATAAAGTACTACTTATAAATAAAACTTACATAATATACTTGTATAAATAAATATACACATATAGATTGTCAAATAATTTGAATATATAAATACACAAAGTAGTATTGAATAAACATATGTAATATTACATATAATTCAAATTATATATATATTATACGAATTTTAAAATATTATATATATAATACATATATTTAAATATATACTTGTATATATATATATATATATGTATATTATATTAATGTAAATAACAATAATTAAACATATGTATACATATAATAAACGTTTTGGCATGAAAATTTGTTTTTTTGTTTCAGTTTATTTAATAATGAAAAAAAATGCTTTTTTATTTGCATACAGAATAAGTTAAAAATAATTATTTTTAATATTTTTCGAAAATAAAATATAGCATATTTTGTATTACAATTATGTACTTACACTGTACATTATATATAAATGAATAAATACATATATACATATATATTTATATATTTATTATTTGCATTAATTAATTTTAAATAAATAAATAAAATTAATTTTTTATACATATATACATATATATATACATATATACATATAAGTATGTATAATATGAATTGGAATCAAACAAATAAATATAAATATGTTCTAATTTCCAATATCATATGAATAAATAAAATTTTATGAAATATAGATTATACTTAATACAATATTTCTTCTTATGAATTAATTTTTTTAATTAAACAAAAATATTTAATAATATATATATTTCATCTTTAAAAAAACAATTAATCAAGGCCATGAGCATCTATATATGATTACAAAAAATATATAATATATATGCGCACATGCACACACAAATATATATACACACATACATATACATATACATATATATACATATATATATAACCATCTAATATGTGACAACACAAAGATATGAACATTCATGATAAAGGATTATATCTACACTAATATATATATATATATATATATATAACCATCTAATATGTGACAACACAAAGATATGAACATTCATGATAAAGGATTATATCTACACTAATACATGATACGCTAAATTTGATAAGTATTTATGTAATTGTAATTAAGTAAAATTACCTTTGCCTTATACCTAGAATTCGCACCTTGAAACGAAGAATTAAGCTCCTTGAATCTAATTTTGAATCCAGAAGTTGCTAGCTCTCGAATACATCGACCACTGACAAACGAATTGTATTTAATTTGTATAACAACTTGAAATTTAAGGTAAACTAATAAATAATTATAAGTGAAAACAAATATTGTTTATAATTAGAACTCGTTGAACTTAGTATTGAAATTAATTGACAGTATATTTATTGAAATATTTCAATTAGAAAAGGAAAGAGGAATTAAATGGTAATGATTAAGTTTAATATAAGAATTTGTATTTATGTCAAAATGGAATGAACATTTTAAATAGAAATAAATGCATGTTTTAAGATAAATGAAATAAACTTTTCACTTTTGAATATACGTATGATTTTATAAACTTGGAGTTTGTTTTGTTGAAAAAAAAAGAAAATAATAATAATATATATAATGGTATTTTTAAAAAGAAGACATCTACTTTTATAAATTTGAAAAGCGAAGATGGCGATTTTCAAATGAGCTGGGTTATTGTAAATGAGAGAATATGTAACCATATATTTATAAAAAAGAAGGCGTTTAATAAAATAAATGTTATATTTTGAAAAAAGAAAAGGAAAAAATGTATTATGGAAGGATTGCATTTCTTATAGAAAATATAAGGTATGTTATTTCTTTTTTAGTAAGGAATAAGGGTCCGTCGGGTTTTTTGAACATAAAAACATTTGTACCAATTAATTAATATAATTGATTGTTCAATTAAAGATAAAGAATAAGGTTACTTATTAATACACAACATATATACACGTTTGTGGACATATGTTATCTATCTAATTACAACAGATGTGAATATGGAAAAAAATGTAGATATAAAAATTCACATGTTAATTTATCTAACTCGAATTTAAATGGGGAAAGATATTAATATGTTGTTTATTTATTTATTTTAGATGTAAACACGTAAATTAAATGGGATGTTGAAAACTGAAAATGAAACATGCGAATAAAGAGAGACACATGGAAATTTAACTTGAAATAAAATGCACAAATTAGAAATTAATCGAGGAAAAGAAAATGTTATTTATAGTTTGTAAATTATTGAGGGTGTAATTAATTGAATTAAATATAAGATAAGGTGCTAACACGGCGCATTGTAAGATTTGACACAACAATGGGTCGGTAGAAGTTTCATACACGTTGTTTTGCATTCTTTTTTTAATCTGGTCCGTCGGTGCTTCCATCTGATGGCTCTTATTCATCATATAGTGTGGTCTATCCTATTCACTCCCCAAATCCAACGGTCCGAGATCCACTTCAACACTTATAAATAAGACCCTAGGCTTAACACTTTTTCTCATTCTAGTTCTCCGCTTGGGTTCACCTTTTCAGGAAGGACCCTAAAAGGAATAATTTTTCAATGGGATAATCTTTTTAATAAAAATATTTTAACAACCCCACGTGAATCCATGAAGGCCTAAAGAGAAGAGCTAAGGATAAGAGGTGAGTTAATGAAATTATTTTAAGATTTCTTTAAGTAATTTAAAATAATAGGGTTTTCAATAGTTGTAGTTTTACTACGATTTTTGAAAGAGCCTTTTCAGTAGTTTATTTACAATTTTTAGAATTATTCTCAATCTATTTCCTTTCAGCTATTCTTTTTAGTAATTTTAATTTATTTCTGTTAATTATAGCTTTTCCAATTATTTACAGTATTTTAGTTATTTACTGTTATTTATAAGTTATTTACATCTTCTTTATACGTTTTGTATTTTCTTCTATTTTTAGTTTTATTTTATTCCTCCTTCTTCACGTATAGATTAGAATTAGATTAACGTGAATATGGATTAAATTGTAAGAAAACTGAAATAATGGAATATAAGATGTAAATTATCAAGACTGTAATAAAATGGAATTAAGACTGAAATTATGCCTAATTATGATATAAATGGACTGAATTAAAAAGATTGGCCTATTTATAATTATGAGATGTAAATTATAAAGGCAGTAAAATAAGTAGAATTGGACTGAAATTATGTCGAATTATAATTAGAATTGGATTAATTAATTGGCATGGTTATAATATAGAATTATAACTAAAGAGTGTAAAAGATGGAAAGAGCTTATTTTCTCACTTAGACCTTGGGTTAAGTAATAAGAATGATTATAATGTAGGTTACAGTAAAAAGAGTAGAATGGGGCTTATTTCAAGACTTGGAATAAATTAATAAGTGTAGAAAGTAAAAATGGTAATAAAGTCTTATTTAATAATTTATCTACGTTAATAGGCAAAGATGAAAGTAGGACATGTACCAAATAGCATTCCCTATTAGACAAAACAGTGTCTCGCATTAGTCTGAAGTGAGATGAGGGAATGCTTATGCTAAGAATGGTAGTAATTGGTCAAATAGAAGTCCAAATCGCAGGGGATTTAGATAAAGAGTGCAACTAGATAAGGTTTGGATGAAGGGCCAGTACCAACAGCATTTCCCCTATAGTTTCTATGGATAGACGGTGATCTAACATTAGCCTGAAGTGAGATGAGGGGCACGCTTTGCTGGACGTTAGAAGTAATAAGAAGACCTAATAGGTAGAGGAAAAGGTAGTGTGAGCATGGTGGTAGTTCTGTTTTGAAATTTAAATGTGTATATAGGCTAGAAAGGGATTTTTATTTTTATAGAATTTAGTCGATATATATATATATATATATATATAAACAGAAAATATATGTACATAAGATTTTGGAAAATAAATAGGAATTTTGAAAGTTGCAAAGTTTATATAAAAGAATTTGATTTTTTTTATAAACATATATGAATCTTCAGTAACAACTATGAGTTCCAAGCGCTTAGTATGAGTGTTTTTAGTAGACACCATTGCCTTCTATGTAGGGAGCTATATATGTGACGATTCGGAATTTTGGACATTTGAAATTGAAATATTTAATTTATTTTAAATATTTGAAAGTTAGTTTAACTTGAATTTCAAATATCACTATTTCTTTGGCAATTAAATTACTGAATTTAATTATTAAAAGTTAAAATATTGAATCTTCAGTTTTATGCTTGTTAAAAATATTTCAAAAGCTTATAAGATTTATATTTAGAGTACTGAAGATAATGGAAGCTTTAAGATTGAAATTTGAAGTGTTTTGTTCAGTTTTAAAAATATATCGTTTCAATTGACATTTAAAAATAGCCTTCTGAGGCACAGTCTCTGAATTCGACGAAACCAGTTTCATTGGATCGGTAATTGTGTATTAGTATCGAATTTCAATTTTTGTAGTTTTTGGAGTTGTCGTGAGGTCGTACGATATATAAACGCGTTGAAATCTTTATGGAAAATTATATATAAATCACTGGTCCAAAAAGCTATCTTCTCCATACGATCGAGTTAGGCCTCGAAACCTTTTCCGTTGTGCTCAAAATAGGGGTATAACATTATAAACGCTTAGCGGCACGCCTAGATAGGAGTTTCAAAATTTAAGTTGCATTTATCGAGATAATTTGAATTTGAATTTGAATTTAAATTAAATACACACACACACACACTCTCCAGTCAGCTATCAGTTGTTTTTTTATTATTCACTTTGTATCACTATAGAAAGACCACTCTTTCACGCCAACATCTCCATTTGTCGCCCGTCATTCTTCTTGTAAAAAGCAGCAGCAGATATAAAATTAAGCAAATATAAAATAAGAGAATGGCCGCTCTTCTCTTTCAATTCAAATCAAACTCAGGCTCTCTCTTCATCCCTTTTCACTTGAAATTGAAAATCTTTCTCTCCGTTTCATTTCAAAATCAAATTTGTTCGAAAAAATGGTGGAACGAATTCGAAATCGAATTCATTCGTATAAGAATAATTAAACCCTTCTCGTTCAAAAGAAATCATCAATATTTGAATCGAGTATCGAATCAGGGGAGTCGCGAGTTTTCCCCTCGGCTTGCCTAGAATCACGACCGAGCGTAGAAGGAATTAGAGGTCGTGTCGGAAGTAAGGTCGATGGGGTCGATCGAGGATCAGGTGGTGTGTTGATTTGGGGGAAGGGCTATGGGACCTCGTTCTCGAGGCGTGGCGATGACATGTTGGTTATTGGAGTCGCGATCAATGGTGAGGCGAAGGCAGCGACACCGACGTGAGGTATTCTCGATTTTTCCTTTCCAATTTAAACTTAATGAAATATATATGCATGCAGGTATAGTATATAGTTGAGATTTTAAATTTGCAGTGAGATCTTAAAGACAGTTCTGTTTTGAAATTTAAATGTGTATATAGGCTAGAAAGAGATTTTTTATTTTGTTAGAATTTAGTCTATATGTGTGTGTGTGTGTGTGTAAACAAAAAATATATGTATATAAGATTTTGGAAAATAAATAGGAATTTTGAACGTTGCAAAGTTTATATAAAAGAATTTGATTTTTTAATAAACATATATACATGTAGTTCTAAATAAGAAATAAAGTATATAGACCTATATCCATTTTAATTTACTAGTTTAGATTAAAAATAATTTATTAAGGTGTTTAATGAGGTTAATAAACTTATTTAAATTATTTAGTTACAAAAAGATATTTTAAATGGAAAATTTGTTTAAACTAAATTATCAGTTAATTAATTTATTAAAAAGGAAATTTATTGTTCGATTTGTTCGAGTATTAATAAACTGTATAAATATTTATACAAGGTATAAAATCATAGAGAAACAAGTCGAGATGGGAGTGGATTGCAAAACAAAAATAAAGGTGAATTAATCTCACTCATTTGGATTACCTTTTAAATTTAAATAGTTAAATTTAAATTATTGGTTGTTTGCTTAAATTGATAACTTATTATCAGCTTGGATGTGATATGTTATATATATATAGTGTGTGTGTGCATTGGTGTGATTGATTTCCCGTATTATATAGCGGATGAGACCCTATGTGTCCCGTATAATAGCGGATGACCTTTTACACCGTGATATCCCGCCTTGAAGCGGGACTGATATTTTAAATTGTTGTGCTAACATCTGTGGATGCAGGGAAACAGGTTAGGGGGATCCAACTAGATTCCTTAAAGGTTTGATTTTATTTAATATTCTATGATATGATTTATTGATAATCTATGATTGATTATATTGGTAATTGTAGTTATTGAATGCTATGGTTTGGCTGAATATATTTTGGTATTTTTAGATATCAGAAGTATAAAAATTGGATTTTTGGAAGGAAATTAAAGTAGATAATTTTAAGTAAAATAATTTTAGAGAATTGGATAAATTAAAAGAAGGAATTTGAAAAAGAATAAAAGTTGATTTTTGAAATCCTATTCCAAGTATGGGCAAAAAGATTTTTAATAAATGGAAATAAATGGATTTTGAGAACTTAAGTAGTATTTGTAAATATTGAAGAATTTATTTTTAATTTAGGATTTAAAATGGTTTGGGAGAAATAAAGGGAGAATTTTAAAATAAGGTATGAAATAAATATTTCATATTTTGAATAAGGTTTTAAGTTATAAATATAGAAGTGAATATGGAATTAATGGGTTTTGAAATAAATTGAGTAAGTAAAGGAGTTTATTTTTAAAATGGAGTAAATTTTGGAAATCGATTTGGATATCGAATTACTGTTTGAAACTGTGTTTAAAAAAGAAGAATAAGGCTATGGAATTTATAACATGGGTTTATAAAGTGAAATAAGATATCAGGATATTTGAAAGTATAAATTCACGGTGGGAATTTGTAAAGGATGGGTAATTTATTTTAAAAATAAATAGTGGTTTTATTTTTAAAAGTATGGAAAGAAAATTTACGGAATTAGGACATAAATTAAATTGGAATAAATCGAGAAGGATTTATAAATGATTTGATGGCTATATTTAAATGGAAAGTGTATTTCCCTTAAAAGCCAAGTATATTTTCAAAGAAAGATTTCAAAGTATAAGTTAGAATCTTTAAAGTGGCTTTAAAAGAATGTTTTTGAAAGAAATTATTATTTAGTAGTTCTAAAAATTTTAAAGGTAAATATTTATTAAGTTAATTATATAAGTAAATTATTTTAAAGGTTTAACTAGAATTATGATTTAAAGGATAATTATTAAATATTTATATTTTATAAAGTAGTTTTATTTAAAGGAAAGTTCGGCAAAAGTTTTTATTTGAAAATTTGATACAGAATTTCGTAACTTTTATTTTTAAATTTGTTTGGCTTAAGTTTTACATAAGAAATTATTATAAAATTTCATAACTTGTATTTTAAAGAAGTGCTTTAAATAGTTTTTATTCTAAGTATTTTAAATAGTTTTTATTTTAAGTATTTTAAATAGTTTTATTTTAAGTGTTTAAAGTATATATTTTTGGATAAAGTGATTTAAATTATTTTAAAACCTAAAGTATAAAGAGTTGGCAAATTTTCAGTGGAAATAAAACAGCTCGGTGGAAATTTATTCCGTGAGAAAGTGATTTGAAAACTATATTTCAAAGGGTTGAAGAGTGGAAAAATATCTTGCGAAGATACTTTGAAATAAATAATTTGAAAAATTATTAAAGCCCGATGGTTGTTTGTGGATATTACGTTATAGCTAAATAACCGACTATCAATATTGGACAATGCGCTGATCGTTTCGAAGAGACCGGAATCGGAATTAATTTCTCGAAAACCACTTCGATCTGATTTGAACGTTTTCGTGAGGAAGACAAGAGCTGGAATTCGAAGATGGAGCAGTGAAATGCAAGGGCTAATCACTACTAATCCTGAGGGTGATTCCAAAATGGATGTAGTAGGAGTAGTGCCTTCAGTTCCGTTTGGACTCAGAACGGACTTGTATGGATGAATGCTATCAGAACATCGTCAGGAGGATGGTGAGCATTCTAAGTGAATGTGTGCTAAAAAGGTAACGTATAGCCTCGAGCCTCATCAACTAAGAATGGCTACAACAAGGGAAGTGGACGCAAGGCTAAGTGGCTAGCAACCAATTAGGGTAAGGTAATCCCTGTCTAGATGTCCCTTTTTATTCGGCTGTGTGGGCGGTTGTTGATCCCAACCGTGAGGTGATCTTATTCGGACTATCCAATAAGGGGTAGCTCCGGTCTTGTGTTGCAAGGGATCAGGGTGGTTCCTCGTTATGGTGATCTAGACCACGTACTGTGATGGGCGGTACCCCAGTAGCCTTGCCATCGATAGAAATCCATTATCCATACGTGCCTTTACGGTTTTGATTGTAGAACCTAGTATTGCTGGAATTTAATAATGGTAACAATTTCGGCTATTTGAATAAGTATTTGTATATAAACACTACTATAATATCAGAGGATTTGATACGAAAATGTTTTGGTTATCGTAAGGTAAAAGCCCGGCATGTTTATTTGTGGCGTGGTCTTACGAGATACCTTTGATTTCAAAAGATTTTAGAAACTTTAATAATCCAATTGTGTGTGTTTTCTCACTCTGGTTTTCTAGACCGACTCGGGTGTTATTTAACTATAATGCTCGGGTCAGACCGAGTATTATAGAATACAGGATAGGATGTTGTAGAGTTCAGGAGACGAGTTGGATGGCGAAACGTATTACACGTACTTGATGGATATTTCGCTGTGTAGTATAAGCTGTGTATAGTCAGCTTTGGGGGGACAAGTTTATAGCTGTCCAGAATTTTGCTGTTGATTGTATTGTTGATTTGAGTTGTACTCTAATGATGCAATGTATAAATCAATACAGACCTCTTTGTGTTTTGAAGCTGTTGTTATATATTATATTTATCCCGCTATGATTGTGCGATTCTGATATTGTTTTCTATTTCTTCTTCTACCTTCTTCTTCTTTAACCCCTAATGATTTGGTGTTTCGGCATTCGATTGTTTCGTCATTTGATACAGTGGACGTATTGATGTTGATTTTAGGCCTCGAAAATTGGGTCACTACACTTGGTATCAGAGCAGAAGGTTAAGTGAGAACCTTGGCTTTGGTGGGGATTACTCATTAACAATAGAGTCTGTAATACTTTAGAATGAGTTTGAGTGTATTAATAGATATGATCACGTATTTGTTAGTGAATATAAAAATTGTTTTTATATGTTGTGTTGACTTATCGATTGAGTGCTTATGGATTTTGGTCGATATGTGGGACGCCATGTCATCGATAGGGGTTTCTAAACTCTTAAACAGGATATACCCACACCGTATTGTTTTAAAATAGAGTAAATGAAATAATTTTACCCAAATTATTTTTGTATATAAAAGAAATAATTTTTCGTAAATTATTATAATTATATATGGTTGCTTGTTTGTTAGGAAGTGATAATATTAAAATATTATCATTGTTGTGTTGGAATTGAAAATACTGTTATAACCAAAGTTAAGGAATAAATTATATAACAGAATGGAATTCGAAATGTGTATTATAAATGTGGTTTATAATTGAAATGAAACAAAAAAAATTCCAGAGTAATTTTCGAATATGAATTGAAAGGATTTGGAATTTAAAGTTTTGGAAATTAAAATTCCTTTGAGTTTGAAAATGATTTTCAAAGGTTTTGGAGAAATAATGATGATATTATTCGGGAAATATTTTTGAATTGGATATGAAATCTGGTGGGATTTGGAATCAAAAATATTTGAAAATGTTTTTGGAAAGAATAAAAGCATTGAACTCTTTTCGGTCGCTGAAAAATAATTCCGATGATGATCGCGACATCATTGATGTTCATTTTTAAGTTTCCAAGGAGAAATTGCTGCCAAAATATTTTGAATTTGGTGTTTGTTTGCAAAAATTGGATTTGATTTTGAATGCAAGGAATAATTTGGTTTCGTTATATATGATTTGAAAAATGTTTTGAATGTTTCAGCGATTGTTTAAAACTCTGGAAGTTTAACTAAAAATGTTTATAAATGGGTTTGATAACTTATAAAAATTTAAAAAAAATTTGTTTGGGATAAAATTTACCTTGAAGAAGAGTTAAATTAAAATAAGAGTGAAATGTAAATAAGTTGGGAAACTTATAAAAATTTAAAATTTGAATTGTAAGATAACTGAATTAAGTTAAATAAAGTAAATCTTGAGGAAATGAATCAAAGTAAGCTAAATGGAATGGTTATTGAAATAAAATTTAATAAGTTGGAAATAAATTTTTGAATGAACAAATTGATTTAAATTGGTAAGAAAATGAATTGAAGTTGAATGTTGGGATTGTGTTAAGTGAATTGAAATTGTAGAATTTGTTCAAGGGAACTAAAAAAGGTAAAGGTTGGAAGTAAACTTTTTATTGAAATTTAACATAAATTAGTAGGTGAAACTAATTAAATGATTTATTAAATATGGATTGAGTTAAGGTGAATAGAATTCAATATTAAATTTGATTTGGAAATAAATTAAGAATTGAAGGTAAATTGAATTCAAAATGGAATTTAAATTTAAGTTAAATGAAATATATATATATGAAAGCTTAAGTGGTGAAGTGAAAATAAATATTAAAGTGTAAAATATTTATATTGACTTAAGAAATGGTGAAATTCTTAAGCAAAATTTGGTATTGAGGAAATATTCTAAGTTGATATGTGAATAAAGATTTAATAAGGTGTGTTAAATGGGAAAATTGTGAATAAGTGGTTAGAAATCAAAATGAATGTGAATAAAAATTGATTTAGCTAATAATCAATGGAGATAAATATGTAGGATGTACGTACATTTTTCTATTCGCATAACAATTTGATCCAGATTCGAGCATAGAATTACGTGGTAGTTATACAGATCCGAGTTGGGATTTTTCACTCGATTTTCGACGGCGAACCCTGGATATGGATTTTTGATTGATTCCGGAAATTCTCTATCATAGTATATGGCTACGCAAGGAGAAGAACAGTTTTTGATCAAGAAACCAGATCTGAGTCCGCACTAGGAAATCGGGTGGACGATACTAGTTCGGAAGTCAAATTGTATGATCGAATGAGCGATCTAATTGGATATTGCGTACGAATGATATGTGTACATCGTACGAACTTGAATGAAATAAATATTGAAAATTTTGTTAAAGAAGTGAATAAAATGATTTTCAATGTTGTGATGGATATTATTGCTAGTTAGTATACAGATGTTATAAATAGATTGGGATTTTTGATTTCATAAAATAAATTAAATTTGCTCGACAAAAGGTATGTATTTAAATTTTTATATGAAATTTGATGGTTTTCTGATCTAGCCGCTTGGTTTTTTGTTTTCTTTTGAAATTTGGGGGCCCGTAAAGGCACGTTGTACCGATCTAGCCGCGCAAAGGAGACACTGGCGAAATTTTTCAAAAATTTAGGGAGTTAGAAAATTTTGATAATTTGAATTTGAATTTGAATTTTTGAATAAATAATATTGTTGGAAGTTATGAATGAGTTTTGAAAGTTATAAGAGGGATAGTGAATCTTTAATAAAAAGATTATTTTGGGAACTGTTTTGGGGGTTATTGGAACTGTGTGGTTTTGCGGAAAATAGTAATGGGTATTATACATTCTCCTTAACAAGTAATTTCGAGGACGAAATTCTTTTAAGGGGGAGGAATGTGACGACCCGGAATTTTGGACATTTGAAATTGAATAATTTAATTGATTTTAAATATTTGAAAGTTAGTTTAACTTGAATTTCAAATATCACTATTTATTTGATAATTAAATTATTGAATTTAATTACTGAAAGTTGGGTAAAATATTGAATCTTCATTTTTATGCTTGTTAAAAATATTTCAAAAGCTTATAAGATTTATATTTAGAGTACTGAAGATAATGGAAGCTTTAAAATTGAAATTTGAAGTGTTTTGTTCAATTTTAAAAATATATCGTTTCAATTGACATTTAAAAATAGCCTTCCAAGGCACTCAGAATTCGACGAAATCAGTTCCATTGAATCCGTAATAGTGTATTATTATCGAATTTCAATTTTAGTAGTGTTTGAAGTTGTCATGAGGTCGTACGATATATAAACGCGCTGAAATCTTTATCGAAAATTAAATATAAATTACCGGTCTAAAAAGATATCTTCTCCATACGATCGAGTTAGGCCTCAAAACCTTTTCCATTGTGCTCAAAATAGGGGTATAACATTATAAACTCCTACGGCATGCCTCGATAAGAGTTCGAAAATTTAAGTTGCATTTATCAAGATAATTTGAATTTAAATTTAAATTAAATATGTGTGTATATATATATATGTTTATATATATTTATATATACTCTAGTCAGCCATCAGCTGTTTTTTTATTAATCACTTCGTATCACTGTGGCAAGACCATTCTTTCACGCCAACATTTCCACTTGTCGCCCCTCATTCTTCTTGTAAAAAGCACGCGTCATATATAAAATTAAGCAACGAAAATAAAGAAAATGGCCACTCTTCTCTTTCAATTCAAATCAAATCCAAGCACTCTCTTCATCCCTTTTCAATAGAAATCGAAAACCTTTCTCTCCGCTTCATTTCAAAATCAAATCTGTTCGAAAAAAATGGCGGAACGAATTCGAAATCAAATTCGTTCTTATAAGAGAAATTAAACCCTTCTCGTTCGAAAGAAATCATCAACATTCGAATCGAGTATAGAATTAGGGGAGTCATGAGTTTTCCTCTGGGCTTGCCTGGAATCGTGAGCGAGCGCGGAATGAACAAGGGGTCACGTTGGAAGTAAGGCTGATGGGGTCGATCGAGGATCAGGTGGCATGTTGATTTGGGGGAATGGCGATAGAGACCTCATTCTCGAGGCAGTGGCGATGACGTGCTGGTCGTTGGAGTCGCGATGACCATAATGGTGAGGCGAAGGCGGCGACACCGACGTGCGGTATTCTTGATTTTTCCTTTCCAGTTTAAACTTAATGAAATATATATGCATGCAGGTAAAAGTATATAGTTGAGATTTTAAATTTGCAGTGAGATTTCAAAGACAGTTCTATTTTGAAATTTAAATGTGTATATGGCTAGAAAGGGATTATTTTTATTTTGTTAGAATTTAATCGATATATATATATATATATATATAAGTAAATAGAAAATATATGTATATAAGATTTTAGAAAATAAATAAGAATTTTAAATGTTGTAAAGTTTATATAAAAGAATTTGATTTTTTTATAAACGTATATACATGTAGTTCTAAATGAGAAATAAAGTATATATAATTCTAATTTACTAGTTTAGATTAAAAATAATTTATTAAGGTGATTAATGTGGTTAATAAACTTATTTAAATTATTTAGTTACTAAAAGATATTTTAAAGGGAAAATTAGTTTAAACCAAATTATTAGTTAATTAATTTATTAAAAAGGAAATTGATTGTTCGAATTGTTCGAATATTAATATACTGTATAAATATTTATACAAGGTCTAAAATCATGGAGAAACAAGTCGAGATGGGAGTGGATTGCAAAACAAAAATAAAGGTGAGTTAATCTCACTCATTTGGATTACCTTTTAAATTTAAATAGTTAAATTTAAATCATTGGTTGTTGCTTGAATTGATAACTTATTATCAGCTTGGATGTGATATGTTATATATATATATATATATATATATATATATATATATATATATATATTGGAGTGATTAATTTCCCGCATTATATAGCGGATGAGACCCTATGCGCCCCGTATAATAGCGGATAACCCTTTATACCGCGATATCCCACCTTGAAGCAGGATTAGTATTTTAAATTATTATGCTAACATCTGTTGATGTAGGGAAACAGGTTGGAGGGATCCAACTGGATTCCTCAAATGTTTGAATTTATTTCATATTCTGTGATATGATTTATTGATAATCTGTGATTAATTATATTGGTAATTGAAATTATTCAATGTTATGGTTTGGTCGAATATATTTTGGTATTTTTAGATATCAAATGTATAAAAATTGGATTTTTGGACGGAAATTAAAGCAGAGAATTTTACAAAAAATAATTTTAGAGAATTGGATAAATTAAAAGATGGAATTTGAAAAATAATAAAAGTTGATTTTTGAAATTCTATCGAATCAATTCCAAGTATGGGGAAAAAGATTTTTAATAAATGGAAATAAATGGATTTTGAGAACTGAAGTAGTATTGTTTAAAATGTTTGCGTCAAAATTGACCACAAACACCCAATAGTCGTGAAAGCACCCGTTCGCAGTCACAAGTCACAAATTACAAATTTGTAGATAACAAAAATGATCAACACTCAACAGAAACAGCAGAAAACAAGTAAACGACATAAGATTTATAGTGGTTCGGCGATCTTGCCTACGTCCACTTTGAAGTTTTCTATCTTTATTCATATTCTCTTGATGATTACAGTTGGTTACAGCAAGTTACAATGGACTATAGCTCTGAAACTCGAATGCAACAACGATGATAAGGTGTAAAATTGAATCCGGTAGAGTCTTGGCGCTTCAGAATTCCGATCCCCTTTCCTGAATGACCTGGGGCTCTATTTATAGGTATAGGTGGCTGATATTTTGCCTAAAAATCCGGGGAGACCACTTCTGGCACGTGAGGGGGCCCATACGGCCGAATTCTGGAGATCCGGGCCCACATTGGGATCGATTCGACCCTTGGTTCGAATCGATCAAGAAAGTGTCCAATCGTGATGAAACTTGGCGTGGACATTCTTCTATGTATACGCAAGCTCCTATGAAAATTTCATAGCATTTTGACTTATAGATCTCGGGTTATGATCGATTCAAGTTGGAGTTCGTCGTCCTATGGATTCGTTCGAATCGATATGGTTCGAATCCATACGGTCGAATCCATGCTTCTGCACGTGAAAGTGATGACGTGGTGCGTATGCTTTGGGTCAATCCTCCTTTTTCTCCGAGTTTACTAGATCATATTCCTAGGTTTTAGCTGTGTGGACTTGGTGGATAGGAATACTCTGATGGATTCGAACTAGGGAAGGCTTTGGATGGATTCGAAGAGAGGGCTTGCCCAATGGATTCGAAGCAAAGGAACTTTTCATGCATTCGAGGCAAGGCTCTGGGAGGATGGATTCGAAGCAAGGCTCTGGGAGGATGGATTCGAGGCAAGGCTCTGGGAGGATGGATTCGAAGCAAGGCTCTAGGAGGATGGATTCGAAGCAAGGCTCTGAGAGGATGGATTCGAGGCAAGGCTCTGGGAGGATGGATTCGAAGCAAGGCTCTGGGAGGATGGATTCGAGGCAAGGCTCTGGGAGGATGGATTCGAAGCGAGGCTCTGGGAGGATGGATTCGAAGCAAGGCTTTGGGAGGATGGATTCGAGGCAAGGCTCTGGGAGGATGGAGTCGAACTGCCTGCTTGCTCGATGGATTCGAAACAAAACCACTTCTCACGCATTCGAAGCAATATATACCTGATGGATTCGAAGTAGGTGGAGTCGAATCAATGGATTCGAACCTGAACAAGGGCTATTTCTCTCATACTGAATCCATCATATCTTGAGCATACGAACTCGGATTGACTTGAAACTTGAAACGTTGGCTCTCGTGGATTTGCTAGCCATGTCCTATCAATTGTATCCTGATCCGGGCTCGGACAAAATTCATCGACATCCATAGTGAAGTGGAATGCGACCAATCTCTGAGGCGAGTTGTCTCTCGTTTTCGACCAATCCTTTGGTATCACGGCTTTGCCAAAAAGCGGGATAACATTTTCCCCCCAAAACATGCCTTACGGTAGGAAGGCGTGTTTTGTAATGCCATGAGCTGGACGTTCATATCCTGCTGATGTCCTGCAAAGGAAGTTATAGCTTTATGTGACCTCAAATAACGACCGTTCAGGATCAAGATATTTGAGATGAAGTGCGACCGTTCATGGTCAAGCGCCTGACTTCAAATGGCGATCGTTCAGGATCGAGCCATTTGAGGTGAAGTGCGACCGTGCGCGGTCAAGTGGCGGACCTCAAATGACGACCATTCACGATCGAGCCATTTGAGATGAGATGAGTTGTGCCGTTCGGGGCGAGTCGTGCCTGTTCGAGGCGAGTTGTGACCGTTCGAGGCGAGTTGTGACCGTTCGCGATCGTGTGCCGCTCGAGGCGTTTTTGTGACCGTTCGAGGTCGAGTGCCGTTCGTGGCGAGTTGTGACTGTTCGAAGTCAGGTGCCGTTCGAGGCGAGAAAGTGTGCCCGGGAGGGCTTGGTATTATCGATACCAGGCTCACGTTCGCGTGGGTCCTTGGATCGTTTGTCAGGGCGGTTTGTCGCCATATTAGAGCATGCCTAAGGACCGTTCACGACCCCGTACATGTGTAAGTAGCTTAGCCATTTCAGAATTATCAGGATCAAATATCTATTCGACAGATGAATTTTAAAACAGAAATGTCCAAACAAACCAAGTTCAAATGTCCAAATCAAAAATGAAACAAAAGCAAAGTAAGGATGTCAAAGTGTAAGTTCCCACTACGAAATGGTCAATGATCATTCAGAGCATGCCTAGGGATCGTTCGCGATCTCGTACATGTGTAAATGGTTGAATTACGTTAGTGGGAAGCTTACGACTTGTCCATCGTTATTTCAATCAATTGATGATCAAACAGTGTCCCGGTTCAGGGCCACCCCTGGCTGATGTAGACGATGGCCGCTCTGGCTCTATCGCTGGGGCTCGTCTCCTCACATACTGAAGGAGCATATCGTTCCTGATATGCCCTTCCACCTCGTCCTTCAGATGCCTACAATCATTAGTGTTATGACCATTTAATTCATGAAATACGCAAAACTTATCTGATCTTCTTTCGTCAGAAGTTGGATCCCTTCGCATCGGTCTACGATACGGAACCTGCTCTTTGTTATCCTGATAAATTCGCTCCAGACTCTCATTCAGCTCGGCGTAAGTGGTGAATCGCGGCTCCCTCCGTTGTCGCTTTGACCTGTCATTATAATCCTCAGCCCTTCGTTTTCCTTTATCCTTGTCTGAGTCCTTTTCGAGAGGCTTTTTGTCCTTAAGCACATAAACTTCTATTCCCTCTCCTTCTTCTCTTTCTGCCTTCGCATCCTCTAATCGTAAAAACTTTCCTGCCTCGTTGTAGAATTCCTCTAGATCCACGGGTGGATCTTTAGTCAATGAATTTTTGAACTCTGTGCCGTCGGCTACTCCGGACACACCTGCCATCACCACCATAGATGGATCTGCTCGATCCACCTAAGCTGCTGCTGCATTGAATCGCGCTAGATAACTCCTCAAGGTCTCTCCGGCTTTCTGCTTTAGGGTTGCCAAAGTCATAACATTCTTGGGTCTTGTAATGTGAACCCTGAATTGCCTCATAAATCTCTCAATTAAACCATTCCCCGTTCCGATGGATCCATTCTCCAATTGTCTAAACCACAATGCTGCAATATCCGCCAGGTACAATGGAAAGCACCGGGCCATAACCTCCTCTGATGCGCCCAGCACTTCCATATGCCTCATATGCTTTGTTAGATGAACCGTGGAGTCTGTTCTCCCGTCATACATGTCCAATGATGGTAACTTGAAATCCGGTGGGTTCCTAGCTCGTCTGATTGCTGGAGTAAAAGGACTCTTATTAACATCCTCCAAATCTTTGTTTACCAAACCGCCTCTCATAGCTCTTCTAACCATCTCAGCCAATCTATCGTTGTCACGAGATGCAATCTTCGTTCATTACTTTCAACCTGCCCCCCGAGTCCACGAGGGAATTCTAGGATTTGCCCCCTTGACTGAGCGTTCACTCCTCTGCTACTCCTTGCTTGGGTAGATGCATCTCTCTCTTTCTCTCTCAGGGATTGGATCAACATTCTCCATGTGCGTGTCCCCTAGTTCAGGTGCTACGCCGGATGGTCCTGCTCCATTTTGAACTCCATTCGCTTCTCTATTCTGTGCTCCAAGTTTTCCTATCTGTTGAAATAAACTCTGGATCAACTCCTCATGTTTCTTCATCATCATCTCCATCTCGTCCCTAGTGATGAAGATCGATGCTTGATTCGCTCCTGAAGAAGCCTCTTGACTTCCTTGGTGTTCACTTCTCTCTGGCCTTTGTTTCTTACTTGTTTGTCTCGTCATGGTTCTTAGATCTAAATCTTTAAGCCTTCAAATTCAAATTATCCTGAATCGGCTGCTTCTCAGTGAAAGCACCAAAATGTTTGCGTCAAAATTGACCACAAACACCCAATAGTCGTGAAAGCACCCGTTCGCAGTCACAAGTCACAAATTACAAATTTGTAGATAACAAAAATGATCAACACTCAACAGAAACAGCAGAAAACAAGTAAATGGCACAGGATTTATAGTGGTTCGGCGATCTTGCCTACGTCCACTTTGAAGTTTTCTATCTTTATTGATATTCTCTTGATGATTACAGTTGGTTACAGCAAGTTACAATGGACTATAGCTCTGAAACTCGAATGCAACAACGATGATAAGGTGTAGAATTGAATCCGGTAGAGTCTTGGCACTTCAGAATTCCGATCCCCTTTCCTGAATGACCTGGGGCTCTATTTATAGGCGTAGGAGGCTAATATTTCGCCTAAAAATCCGGGGAGACCACTTCTGGCACGTGAGGGAGCCATACGGCCAAATTCTGGAGATCCGGGCCCACATTGGGATCGATTCGACCGTTGGTTCGAATCGATCAAGAAAGTGTCCAATCGTGATGAAACTCGGCGTGGACATTCTTCTATGTATACGCAAGCTCCTATGAAAATTTCATAGCATTTGGACTTGTAGATCTCGAGTTATGATCGATTCAAGTTGGAGTTCGTCGTCCTATGGATTCGTTCGAATCGATATGGTTCGAATCCATAGGGCCGAATCCATGCTTCTGCACGTGAAAATGATGACGTGGTGCGTATGCTTCGGGTCAATCCTGCTTTTTCTTTGAGTTTTTTGGATCATATTCCTAGGTTTTAGCTGTGTGGACTTGGTGGATAGGAATACTCTGATGGATTCGAACTAGGGAAGGCTTTGGATGGATTCGAAGCGAGGGCTTGCTCGATGGATTCGAAGCAAAGGAACTTTTCATGGATTCGAGGCAAGGCTCTGGGAGGATGGATTCGAAGCAAGGCTCTGGGAGGATGGATTCGAGGCAAGGCTCCGGGAGGATGGATTCGAGGCAAGCTCTGGGAGGATGGATTCGAAGCAAGGCTCTGGGAGGATGGATTCGAAGCAAGGCTCTGGGAGGATGGATTTGAGGCAAGGCTCTGGGAGGATGGATTCGAGGCAAGGCTCTGGGAGGATGGAGTCGAACTGCCTGCTTGCTCGATGAATTCGAAACAAAACCACTTCTCACGCATTCGTAGCAATATATACCTGATGGATTCGAAGTAGGTGGAGTCGAATCAATGGATTCGAACTTGAACAAGGGCTATTTCTCTCATACTGAATCCATCATATCTTGAGCATACGAACTCGGATTGACTTGAAACTTGAAACGTTGGCTCTCGTGGATTTGATAGCCATGTCCTATCAATTGTAGCCTGATCCGGGCTCGGACAAAATTCATCGACATCCATAGTGAAGTAGAATGCGACCAATCTCTGAGACGAATTGTCTCTCGTTTTCGACCAATCCTTTGGTATCACGGCTTTGCCAAAAAGCGGGATAACATAAATATTGAAGAATTTATTTTAAATTTAGGATTTAAGATGGTTTGGGAAAAATTAAGGGAGAATTTTAAAATTAAGTATGAAATTAATATTTCAGATTCTAAATAAAATTTTAAGTCATAAATATAGAAGTAAAAATAATATTAATGGGTTTCCAAATAAATTGAGTATGTAAGGAAATTATTTTTAAAATGGAGTAAATTTTGGAAATTGATTTGGAAATCGATTTAGTATTTGAAACTGTGTTTAAAAATGGAGAAGAGACTATGGAATTTATAAACTAGGTTTATAAAGTGGAATAAGATATCAGTGGATATTTGAAAGTATAAATTCACGGTGGGAATTTGCAAAAGATGGGTAATTTGTTTTAAAAATAAATAGTGGTTTTATTTTTAAAAGTGTGAAAAGGAAATTTACGGAATTGGGACATAAATTAAATTGGAATAAATCGAGAAGGATTTCTAAATGATTTAATGGCTATATTTAAATGGGAAGTGTATTTCCCTGAAAAGCCAAGTATATTTTCAAAGAAAGATTTCAAAGTTTAAGTTTTAATAGCTTTAAAAGAATGTTTTTGAAAGAAATTATTATTTAGTAGTTTTAAAATTTTTAAACGTAAATATTTATTAAGTTAATTATGTAAGTAAATTATTTTAAAGGTTTAACTAGAATTATGATTTAAAAGATAATTATTAAATATTTAAATTTTATAAAGTACTTTTATTTAAAGGAAGTTCGACAAAAGTTTTTGTTTGAAAATTTGGTATAGAATTGCATAACTTTTATTTTTAAATTTGTTTGGCTAATATTTTACATGAGAAATTATTATAAAATTTCATATAGTATTTTAAATAAGTGCTTTAACTAGTTTTTATTTTAAGTATTTTAAATAGTTTTTATTTAAGTATTTTAAATAGTTTTTATTTTAAGTGTTTAAAGTGTATATTTTTGGATAAGGTGATTTAAATTATTTTAATATCCAAAGTATTAAAACTTGACAAAATTTCAGTGGAAACAAAATAGTTGGGTGGAAATTTATTCCATGAGAGAAAGTGATTTGAAAACTATTTTTCAAAGGGTTGAAGAATGGAAAAATATCTTGCGAAGATACTTTGAAATAAATAATTTGGAAAATTATTAAAGCCTGATGGTTGTTTGTGGATGTTATATGATGTTAAATAACCGACTATCAATATTGGACAATGCACTAGTCGTTTCGAAGAGACCGAGATTAGGATCAATTTCTCAAAAACCACTTCGATCCGGTTTGAACGTTTTCGTGAGGAAGACAAGAGCTGGGAGGCGAAGATGGAGTGATGAAGTGCAAGGACTAATCACTGCTAACCCTGAGGGTGATTCCAAAATGGATATAGTAGGAGTAGCGCCTTCGGTTCCGTACGGACCAAAAACGGATTTGTATGGATGAATGCTATGAAAACATCGTCAGGAGGACGGTGAGCATTCTAAGTAAATGCATGCTAAAAAGGTAACGCCTAGCCTCGAGCCTCATTAACCGGGAATGGCTAAACCAGGGGAGGTGCACGCAAGGCTAAGTGGCTAGCAACCAAGTAGGGTAAGGTCATCCCTGTCTAGACGTCTCTTTTTATTCAGCTGTGGGCGGTTGCTGATCCCAACCGCGCGGTGATCTTATTCGGACTATCCAGTAAGGGGTAGCTTCGGTCTTGTGTTGTAGGGGATTAGGGTGGATTCTCGGTACGGTGATCTAGACCACATACTGTGATGGCGGTACCCCAGTAGCCCTCCCATTGATGGAAATCCATTCTCCCTATGTTCCTTTATGGTTTTGATTGTAGAACCTAGTATTGCTGGAATTTAATAATGGTAACAATTTCGGCTATTTGAATAAGAATTTGTATATAGACACTACTATAATATCAGAGGATTTGATACGAATTTTTTTTGGTTATCGTAAGGTAAAAACCGGGCATGTTTGTTTGTGGAGTGGTCTTACGAGATACCTTTGATTTCAAAGGATTTTAGAAACTTTAATAATCCAATTTTTTGTGTTTTTTCACTCTGGTTTTCCAAACTAAGTTGGGTGTTGTTTAATTGTAATGCTCGGGTCAGAACGAGTATTATATAATATAGGATAGGATGATGTGGAGTTCAGGAGACGAGCTGGATAGCGAGATGTATTACACATACTTGATGGATATTCTGCCATGTAGTATAAGCTGTGTATAGTCAGCTTTGTGGGGATAAGTTATTATAACTGTCCAGTATTTTGCTATTGATTGTGTTGTTGATTTGAGTTGTACTCTGATGATGCAATGTATAAATCAGTACAGATCTCATTATGTTTTAAAGCTGTTGTTATATATTATATTTATTCCGCTGCGATTGCGAGATTTTGATATTGTTTTCTATTTCTTCTTCTACCTTCTTCTTCTTTAACCCCTAATGTTTCGGTTTTTCGGCATTCGATTGTTTCCGCATTTGATATAGTGGACATATTGATGTCTATTTTCGGGCGTCGAAAAATCGGGTCGTTACAATATATGTCTTGGCTACAGTAACATTTTATGTAGAGTGTTATATAGTGGCTGGTCCATAGAAAGGTATTATAGAGTAGCAGGATGATCAAAAAGGGTATAATTAGGGTTACATCCTAATTACAGGATTAGGAATTCAGCCTAATCAAAGTAGAAAACAGGAATAAGTGCAAACAATCAAAGTTAACCTATCGTATAAATCGAGCAATATTTAATCACACTTATTTTCAGTTTACCTCTTTCCCATTTCCTTTTATTATTCTTCTTTATGCTAGAATTGTTGTAGAGTCTATTACTTTTATCTTGCTTAAAGACTCTTGTAATTACTATCATTCACCAGACTTTTATCTTGACTCATTCCTCTATTTTTCCCTTTTCCCCTATAGACAATCAAGGGAGAAGTCAATATAGTGCAGTTGCTTGGAGATTTCTTGGGGGAGTTTGCTACCATGTGTTTCTTTCCTTTCAGCTTTTGTCTTTCTATGTACTGGCTTATTATGAGGGATATTATGTACTCTGATTTTGAGACTATGAATTTTTTTTAAGACATGATGGTTTTTGAGATATGGATGTTGTATTCGGTATTTGACTTATTTATGAAGCAATTATGAAGTTTTTATTTTAAATAAGTTATTATTCTAGTTTTCGCTGTTTTTACCTATTTTTGTCTTGTGAATCTTAGTCTCTATTAAATTTTTTATACTACAACACACCACGCCTTTTAATGTGTCCTTTTGGGTATATTAAGGGGTGTGGGGTGTTTCACTTGGTATAAGAGCCTAAGATTGCATGATTCCATAAAATTTATTTCAAAAGTAAAGTATTTCTGCAAAAATAACTTGTTTTAAAAGTATTTTCAAGGAACTCTTAGAAATAGCTTTCAAGTACAAAAGAGTTTTATAAAAATTCCCTCAAAGTCCAGTTCAACCTTCTTTTGATTCTTTCAAGCCAAAGTTTCATTTTCTTTGCATAGTATGGTTGATTGGTTTCGTAAAGTTACGGTGCCATAGGTGCAAGGGAAAATGCCCAAATAGAACACCGGTAAGTGGAGATCCCTATAATCCACCTATACCAGCCGATTTTTCTAAGCTATGCAAGGACTTCGCAAGTATAGAGGGCGGAACATTTTCTGGCATGGAGGATTTTGAGGAGACACGAGCTTGGTTCGAAGATATGGAGCAAAAGTTTAGGCTGTTAGACTTGGAAGACCAACATAGAGTTCAGCCTCTATCTTCGTAACCGAAGGGAGAGCTTAACGGCATTCCTAAGTCAAAAAGGGAAGGCCCTCAAAAGAAAATCAAGCAAGGAGCGAAGTGCCATAGTTATGGGGTGACTGGTCATTACACAAAAGACTGCAAGACGAAGGAAAGTGCTATAGTTGTGTATAACCCGGTCACATGAGTAGGAATTGTCCCCACAGGAAGGGGCAGAGAGCAGGCGCACCTACAACACAAGTATAAGCTTTGAATGCATCGCCTTCTAGTAGTGGACCAGATAGAGGTAGGAAAGTCACCATGGAAATTTTTGATTTCTATTTTTGATTTTCCCTTTCGGACTCTTTTCGATTCTGGAGCATCACACCCTTTCATTTTGAGTTCTTTATTTGATTTTTTTGCACTAAAACAGCTCTTTAGTAGTAGACTCCATTGTTGTTTCAAACCCCATAGGAGGATCGGTACACTTATCTATGAATTGTAGGGGTTCGAAATTTTTTATCCTAGGCATTGAGTTTGACTGCGACGCCTATGAATTGGGATTTTTGGGGTGTGGGATGATTGTGGGAATGGATTGTGTATCCACTTATGGAACGATATTTGGCTGTGAAAGGAGAGTTGTTAGACAAGAGACATGCAGCAGTAGGACTCTCAAGGTTTCTTGCGACCCATAGGAGTCAATCATATTGAGCTTCTTTTATCCCCTCAATTCATCATCGGCAGAGTTAGATTCAGTTTCAGTCTTCAGAAATTTCCTGGACGTCTTTAAAGAGGTGCTTTCCTCGGGGTATAAAGAAGGTCTACAGATAGAAGGAGTTTGAGCAATGGTTTTTTAGGTCCGGATTATAGAAATCCAAAGAGAGATAGGAAAAGGTTGGAGATGTACAATAGATTTAGTTGATAAGAAAAGAAGAAAGCCCATGTGTAGATAATTACAGAAATTATAATTGTTTCATATAAGTTGATTTAATAGTAGTGTCTTAGAGTAAAAATATAGGCATCGAAGAGGAATTGAAGTAAAAGACTTTGGTAAGGAAACGAGATTACCAGAATTTAGAAAGGATGCTCCTTGGGTAATGAGATGAAAACCCACTTTATATGTAGCCTAATAAAATTCACTACAACAAAACAGCCATTTCACAACGGGCAATGCCCGTTGTAATATGGATTTCGCAACAGGCATGCGCCCGTTGTATTATGCCTCGTTGTAATAGGTCGACCATATTTTACAACGGGCAATGCCCGTTGTAATATGGATTTCGCAACGGGCAAAACCCGTTGTAATACATGATATTGCAACGGTTTCTGACCGTTGCAAAATGAATGCAAATTTTAAAAAAATTACAATAGCATCCATACCAATTTATTCACTACAGTTTTCACCAAAATTAAAACGCCAAAATGAATGATTATTAAGTTGAATTTGGAACTGCAAGGGTGCTAGATATGCATATCATACAGGAACATCAATCAAAAATATACAAAATAAAATAGAATATTTCACTTAAATGCTAATTAAATTAGTAAACCTTAAAATATTTTCAAGTATCCAAAAATAAAAATTACAATGCTACTGCGATGTACAATCCATCCTTGCAAGAAAGGATCATCAATTAATGAAACAATTACATAGAAAAAACACTAAAGACTCTAAGCCATTAACTTCACCTCTACAACGCCGACTCTTTCTCCTTCATCTCCAGCTTCAATTTCTTCATCCACGGCAGCAGAAGACATCGTCTCACATCGACATACAGGACATGATGCTTGTTTTGCAAGCCACATATCAATACATTACGAGTGAAACACGTGTCCACATGCTGGAATTACTTTGACGCCCTCACCATCTTCAAACTCATTCAGACAAATGACGCAGCCTTGAGTTCCGACGTTCATCTTTGTGTTATAACAAGACGTGGGAAGTGATACATGCGTTGTCGGTGCCTAAGGTGAAATAACAGAGTAAGTATCAGACCAAATTTAATCATGTTGGTTTCTATACATCTGAAACATGGATAAAACCAAGACAAGCAAAGACATTTTTTTTGTTTTTTATTTCACCCAAGAACAGTGACAAAAATTCAAATGAAACAAAATAATACATCTATTAATAGCACAAAGAGTTGTCTGAACTATAGATTTTGTTTGTTGTTCATATTTTTCTTAAAATAAAAAAAAGTAGAAAACATAAAAAATCTATAAGAATAATACCCGGGAACATCATTAGTACAGGCCTTGATAAACCGTTCTGCTCCTGAATGTTTGATCATATTTAAAACTTGTAAAATAAATGACATAGGTGAGTTGTCTGGACTAAACTGAATTGTACATGGATAAACAGCTTACACACCCATCAAGCCAAAATCAAGACTAAAGTTCGTATACTAAATAGTACAAACATCTTTAACTAGAATATTAAGAGCTGCAATGTTTAATATGAAGTAAACAAAGTTTACATATGAAGAATGAAGTGTAGTCCTTAGGACTTAATACAATTTGAACAACTATGTTTTAAAAAATGAATTAAGTCCGCATTCTACTAAACTGGTTTATACTGTTTTCACTGATCAATGATGGTTGTCACTAAATGTACGCACAATGCATAAATTCAATGAGTAAGATCTCATTTTCCTAAAGTACAATGAGCTGAGAATGTCATGCTTTTCTTTTATGTGCATGGATAAAAACCAACACAGTATACATGCCAAACAGCTTGCGAAACATGTACCAGTTTCATGGATTAATCACAAATTCACTTTACGATTATACAAATTAATGTATAGTTTGGAAAAAGGAGAAGAAATCAATATGCTCAACCATCCTCTTGACCTATAAACTGAATGATACTCCTATTTTTATCAATGCCATAATCACGCTCTCCTTTCCTTGCACCACTAACATTTATTTTAACCAATTGACACAGAAACAAATTAAGGCAGTACTTACTATCTCACACCAAACTCACTGACTAACAAGGCATACAAATACAGCCATAAACATTCATTTCAAAAGCAAGCACCAAATATCAAAAATGCCTAAATCATTGTATATGCTACTGCCACTTATAACATATCCCATATTGCTAATGGTTACTGGTACAGATGCAGTATCATGCTTGGATGCGGTGAATGCAATGATCCCATGCAGTCAAACAAACATCTTGTGCGCGCCTAACTACTAAGACAATAAGACCGTATAATCTCCAAAATAAATAAATAAATAATCTATAATATACTAAATTAAGTTGCACGGATAGAACAAATCAATAAAGAATATAAATTACCAAATATAATCATCAATTATAGTTAACAGAATCAATGCTTAAGAGATATAAGACAGTAATTTGCATAAAAACTCAAACTTAGAAATAGAAAGGAAAGAAGCAATCATGCGTGGAATAAAAATAAAAAAAATCATTAAATGCTTGCCAAATCCGAATTGGCAGCAGGCTATAAGCAGCACAGAAGCATAGAGGAACGCACAATCTGAAGACTGTTATAGGGAAAAAAATGAATAACTGCAGACATTTTCAAAATTCAATTTATCGCTAATCAATATGAACCTGGAAAAATAGAGAACGGAGGAAAAGGACAAACAGACCTTGCTTTTGACGCGATCGTTGCAAGAATTAGTTGTGGATCTTGCTTTTGAAGCGATGATGCGACGTCGAGATGCGGTTGCTCGTAGAAGTTGCGGAGATGAAGTTGAAGTGTGGAGGGGGTAGTGACGGTTTTTGATGGAGCAAGAGGTGATTTAGGGTTTAGATCTAGGGATTTCATAACGTCTTTCAATTTGGCTGCTTGTATGAATGAGGGAGGCGGCGATAGGTTTTTTAATTTGAAGCTTCTAAAAGCGGGTCGGGTTGGTTTTTTAATTAGCATCTCTTGCAACGGGCATTTTTTGACCGTTATAAAATTAGTATCTATTACAACGGACATGAAAGGACCGTTGTTGTGACGACCCGGAATTTTCAAGTATCTAAAATCAGAATATTTAATTGATTTTAAGTATTTAGTAGAGTAATTTTAATTTGAATTACGAATATCACTAATCATTGATAATTAAATAATTTATTGAATTAAATAATTTAAAACTGAGTAACATGTTGAATCCGGAATTTTAAGCTTGTTAAAAATAATTTGAAGGCGTATAAAATTTATATTGATAACATTGAGGATAATAGAAGTTATAAAATTGAAATTAACAGTGGTTCGTTCAATTTTAAAAATATATCGTTTAAATTGAATTTAAAAATAGCCTTCCAAGGCACAGTCTCGGATTTCGACGAAACCAATTCCATTGGGTCCGTAATATTGAATTATTACCGGATTGCAAATTTCATTTTGTTCGGGGTTGTTGTGTGCTTATACGTTAAGTTAACGCGCTAGAAATTTATTTGATAATAACCTAGTTGCTCAAGCTTCCTGTATACGCCTCTTTTCCCTTTTATTTACTAGCCGAAGCCTTATTCATCAGGATCGAAACCTCAAATTGAAAATAGCCGAACATTTCAAGCTCTAAAAAAATGGCGGAACTCAAATTCACGAAACCGAAGCCGAGTTTTTCATTTAGGCGAATCGAATTCGAGATGGGAGGGGGCGACTTCGAAGCGCGAGTAGCTGCGGTCGCGACTGAGCAGGGCTAGGGTTGGTGAAGAGGAGGCCTAATTCGACGCAGTGGTGATGTCATCGCGAGCTCCTAGGGTCACGCGTAGTGGAGGATCGCGGGTAGGTTCGACAAATATGGAGGGTTTCATGCGAGCTCATGCGCGAGCAGGTGATGGTGGCGGCGCTACGCCAGTGGGGACTCGCGGGTCGAAGCAGTGAGGGTATTTTCTTTTCTCTGTTTCGATTTTTAAACTTAGGATTTGGAAATAATAAATGAAAGGAAGTATATATGTGACATATATGGGATTAGGAGGAAATATTTTTGAATTTATAAACTGTTGTTAGGAAAGAAAATGTTTACAGTAAAGAAATTAAGCAGTTTTGTTTTGAGGTTAATTCGATATATATATATATATATATATATATATATATATATATATATATATATTACAGAAATATATATACAGATAAGCAAAAAAAAATTGATTTCAGTTAGCATAAACCATTTTCGGTTTAATATATATAAGCTAGGTTGGTTTAACTATCATTTAAAGTCAGTTAATTAAATGTATATACGTATACGTATATGAGTTCAAAGCAGAATATATATATATATATAAACGTTTTTGAAAAATATAGGAATGTTGAATTTATGAGGATCTAATTGTTTAACAACTCATTTAATTATTTGGATTACTAAAAATATTTTCATTTAAGATTTAGATTAAAATTAAATTATTAGTCTTAATTAAAATCATTGGTTAACCAAATTTTTAAATGAAATTTATTAGCTCGATCGATTCAAATATTAATAAATCATCTAATGATGTTACAAGGTCTGAAAATCGTGGAAAATCAAGTTGAGATGGGTTGGATTGCAAATGATGGCAAAGGTGAGTTAATCTCACTCAGTTAAATTTAAATTTAAATAATTAAATTTAAATAATTGTTTGAATGGCTGAATTGATTGATGTGATATAGTATGATATTTTGGAATTGACATATTATATTGTGCTAACATTTGTGGATGCAGGGAAAACAGGTTGGAGGGATCCAACTGGATCCCTCAACATTTATTTAAATTGTTTAATACCCTCTGTTGTGATTATTTTATATTCTGTGATGAATATTATTGGTATTACTGATAATTGGTATATTGAATGTTATGGTTCGATTTGATATAACTGGGAATAATGAATTACCAAAAATATATAAATTGAATCTTGGAAAAGAAACTTAAAGAAGTGAAATTGTAAGTAAAATAATTATAGCAAATTTTGAATAAATTAAGAATGAAGTAAAAAGGAATGGAAGTGATATTAAATATTAACTAAAAAAAAATAACTTCGAGTATGACAAGAATTTTGAACAAAATAGAAATGAATGAATTGAAAACTCAAACGATATCAATTAAAGGAATTAAGAATTATTCTAGAATTTAAGTTTAAATTTATTTTAAAGAATAAAAAAAAGGGTTATCTGAGAAATCAAAAACTTGTATTTTCAGTTAAAGTATGATAAATAATAATTAAGGAATAAAATCTGAAATTAATGGATTTTGAGATAAAATGGAGTAAATTGGAAATCAATTTGGAAATTGATTCAAGTGTTTGAAATTGGAAATTCAAAGATGAATGTGAAGAGAAGTATATTTCCCTGGATAGCCAAGTAGGTTTTCGCAGTAATTTTTTTTTTAAAAGCTTTATGTTGTTTTACGAAGTATGTTTTAGAAAATTTATTATTTTAAGTATTTAAATTCTAAAGTAAATATTTTGCAAATCTATTATCGTAATAATTATTTAAAAGGTGACTTAGTATTTTGTTTTAAAAGTGAAAACCTAGTTTTATATTTTATAAAGTAACTTTACTTTCAATATTCATATAGTATGTATTTTAGTAAATTATTGAAGTAATTTTTAAAATGAATGTTTTAAAATATATTTCAAAGTAAAGTGTTTTTTTTAAATTATTTTAAAAATCTTAAGTTTTGTGCTTGGCGATTTCAGTGGAAATAGAAAATATTTGGGAAATTGCTTCTGAGAAAGGAAGATAGTTTTAAAACTGTTTTTAAAAGGGTTTGAAAAGTGGAAGTATATCTTGTGAAGATATTTTTTAGGGTAATAAATAATTCGAGAAAATTATTTATTGGTTGATGGTTGATTGTGAATATTAATTGATAGTTAAATAACCGACTATCAATATTGGCCAACTGCGTTGATCGTTTCGAAGAGACCGGGATCGAGATTTATTTCTCGAAAACCACTTCGATCCAGTTTGTACGTTTCATGAAAACGATTTTGGATTCGAAGATGGAGCAGTGAAGTGAAGGGCTAGTCGCTACTAATCCTGAGGATATTTCCAAAATGGATGTAGTAGGAATAGTGTCTTCGGTTCCGTTCGAACCCGGGGCGGACTTGTATGGATGAATGCTTGCGAAACATCGTCAGGTGGACGATGGGCATTCTAAGGAATATGTTCTATAAAGGTAACGCTTAGCCTCAAGCCTCATCAAATGGGAATGGCTGAAAATCAGGGGATATGCAGCAAGGCTTCGTGGGTAGCCCCCACTGGAGGGTGAGGTCATCCCTGTCTAGATGTCCCTTTATTTCGGCTTAGTGGGCGGCTGCTGATCCCAACCGCGGGGTGATCTTGCTCGGGACTATCCAGTAAGGGATGGTTCCGGTCTTGTGTTGCAGGGGAGTTAGGGTGGCTCCTCGGTACGCTGATCTGGACCAGGTACTGTGACAGGTGGTACCCCAGTGCCTAGCCATTAGTTGGAATCCATTTTCCCTACGCGCCTGTACGGTTTTGATTGTGCCCAACTATTGCTGAAACGTGAGATGCAAGCATTTCAGCTAGATTCTATTTACTTTCTATAGACACTATTATAATATCAGAGGACTTTAATAAAATGTTTTAGGTATCGTAAGGTAAAAACCCGACATGTTTATTTGTGGCGTGGTCTTACGAGATGCTTTTGTTTTCAAAGGATTTTTGAAACTTTAAAAATCAATTGGGTGTGATTTTCTCACGCTGGTAATCCAGACTGAGTCGGGTGTTATTTAACTGTAATGCTCGGGTCAGACCGAGTATTATAGGATACAGGATATGATGCTGTGGAGCTCAGGAGACGAGCTGGATGACGATACGTATATCCATACTTGTTTTATATATATATATATATATATATATATATATATATATATATTCTGCTGTGTTGACTGGCTGTGTATCCATTGTATGTTATTGATGTGAGCTGTGATTGATGTACTCTGATGATGTAATATATGTAACAGATATATTTGATTTTGAGTAAAGATTATTTACTATCTATTATATTTTATTCCGCTGTGATGGTTAGATTCTGATGTTGTTTTCTATTTTTCTTCTTCTACCTCTTCTTCTTTAACCCATAATGGTTCGTATTTCTGTACAACTTGAGTTGATTGTTGTAGAATAGTGTTAACTCAAGGGGTACGGATTTGCGGGTCGTCACAGTTGGTATCAGAGCGAGGTTGGTGATAACCTTGGCTCTGGTGGGAAATTACTCATTTAAAATAGAGTCCGTAGTACTCTATAATGAGTTTGAGCGTATAAATAAATATGAGCGCGTATTTGTTAGTGAATATAAATTATTTTAATATTGTGTTGATTGGTTATTGAGTGGCATATGAACCTTCGTCGGCACAGTGTGGACAACTGTATCGAAAGGGTTTCTAAACGCTTGAATAGAACAATCGACACGGTATTGTTTTAAATATGGGTAAATGAAATAATTTTACCCAAAAATATATTTTGATATAAAGAAAGTTTTTGGTAAACTATATAGCTATTATATGGTTGCTTGGATGTTAGAAATGATAATATTAAAGTATTATCATTGTTAAGTGAATTTAACTAGAAATTGAAAGTATAACGAAAGTTTAAGGGAATAAATTCATTATAAAATGAAATTCATAAGTATGCGTCATAAATGAAATTTATAAATTGAAATATAATCAAATAAGAATTTGTATGAGCATAAGCTATGCAAATGAATTATAGTAAAATTGATTTAAGCAGGATTTGGAAATTTAAAACCCGAAGATTTTGGAAGTGTTATGAAGATAAATAATAGCACAATTGTTTTGGTGATGTTTCTGAAAAGAAATCTGTTTTAAATGGATTTTGAAGTGATATAGCATTGAAATCACTTGGATTATTGGAAAAATAATTCTGATGATGACGGCCGCATTATCAGTATTCATTTTCGAATTCCTAAGTGACGGGTTGCTACCAAATTGACTTGTTCAGAAAGCTAGTTGTTTTTGAAAATTTCTAAGGAAATTTGCTGGGAATAAAACCAGAATTGATTTAAATTTTGAGAAGTGTGATTTGAGATGCTGGAGATTTCAAAATGTTTTGAAACCAAAGATCGGATGTTTTAAAATCCTGATGAGATGGATTGTAAGTTTATAAATTGAGATGAGTTTTAAATCAGGATGGAAATATGAGCTTTGAATGTTGAAATTTAAGCTTTGGATAATGGAATATAAATCTAAAGTGAAAAGTTAGAATGAAATTAACTTGGGTTGGAGAATAAAATTTAACTGGATTAAAATAAAATTGAATTGGAATAAGGATTCAATTAAGTTATAAATGAAATTAAATTCTTACCTGGATAATGGGAAAATAAGTTGGATAAGAAATAAATTGGGTAAGAGTTAGAAGTAAATAAATTAGAATAACTTGTAAAAGAATTTAAATGCATGAATAAAATATGCTTGGGTTATAAAGAAGCATAAGGCTTGAGTTAAAATAAAAGAAGAATATATTCAAGCTTATGATGAATGGAAATTGTGTAAATAATAAGTTGTGACTTATAAATTTTGAAGGTGGAATAGAAAATCCAAATTAAATATTGTTTGATGTTTTGGATAATGAAACGGAAATCTAAACTTAAATTATATAATAAAATTGAACTAAGAAAATAAAATGAAGTGATATTTGAAATTTAAAAATCAAATATTGAACTATAAAAGGAGAGAACTAATTTGTTAATAAATTAGTTAATGAAATTGAATTATGAGTTTATGATGAGGTTTGAAAATAGAAACTCAAATTATAATTAAATTTGACTTAAATTGTCGATGAAGAAAATATAATTAAACGTGGCCTTGAAATTAATTAATTGATTTGTGAATGAAATTGCAATGTAAGTTAATAAAATTGGATGGTAATTTAAAAGTGAATGGTAATTTGAAAATGAATAGTGGATTCAGAACTTGAGTTATAAATTCGAATTTAACTTGAAGTGTTAACAAATTAAATATAATTGAAATATATGGAATAAAAATGTAATTAGATTAAAATAGTGATAGTTTGAATTGCCAATAAATTCCAAATAAGTGGAAGTAAATTGGAAATGACTTTGTAATAAATCGAATGAGCTGAATCTAAAAGGTTAATATGTATAATAACTGATTAAATAAATTTGTAGTTTGAAATGAGATAGGATTGAAATAGAATCAAGTTAAATTGAAAAGAGAACTTTTTTTGCAGATGAGAATGAGCTTAAGTATAAAATTTGAATAAAATTGAAGGAAATTGACTTAAGCTAAATGAAGGAAGGAGAGTTGAATTGAATTCAACTTAAACAAAGTTTAATAATATTGGATTGGTTTTAAACCAAGTAAAAATAAATTTTAATTGAAATAAAATTTGGTGAGTTGCCGATAATATTTAATGGAACGAAAATGCTTAAATAAATAATTGTAAACCTTTTAAAATTATTAAGGAATTGAAATAACTTGAGAGAATAAGGAAAATAGAATGTTTTGCGTTTATTAGAATGGTTTAAGTGAATGTGGATAAACTCATTATATTGAATAAATAAATGATGGAATAAATAAGTATCAAATGAAATGTGGTTTAAATAAGTTGAGAAATGGTTATTGAATGAAATAGCTTGGATTGTCATCGAGCTAAATAAAATAGTTTGGAATAAACAAATATGGAATGAAATGTAAATGAATGTATTGTAAATGGAAATTTAAATGGAATGTGTCGAGCTAAATAAATGATTGTGACTGGATTAAGATAAGAGGGAATTTAATTAGTAATGAAGATGAACCTAAGCTGTTAATAGTTTTGGATGAACTAGTTTGGTTAATAAAATGAAATGCAAGTGAATGTATTCAAAATTTGATATACATTGAAATGAGAATATTTAGATTGTGAATAAATTTGAAAATGAAATAGGATTAAGTATAAATCGAGTTGAAATCCATTAAAATTGGTTATAAAACATAAATATTTGGTTGTTCACGTAGATCTTGTCAAATTTGCATAGAATAAATATCATTGGATCTAAATGGAAGTAATTAAAATTCTATGAGTTGATAGAAGTAAAATAAATTGATTTTGAAAGCAATTGAATTAAATATGAGTTCAATTTGCTTAAGAATAAATTAAAAGTAAGCAATTGAATTCTAAACCATTCAAATTGATGGAATTGTATACGAATGAATCGAAAACCATCCGAATTGAGTGAAAATGGTTATAAATAAATTGGAACAGTTGAATCAGCATGGAAACTATATAAATTGCTTACAGAAAAATGTTTGGTATGAGTTTCTTTTAGAATTCATATGTTTTAACTATTATAAATAAGTGAAATATAGTTAAACTGCATATATTTGGCACTTACATGTTTAAATTGAGTAAGTACAGGTACCTGGAAGCCGTGAGGCTGGATTTGGTTGTGCTATTTGCTAAAAATAATAAGTCGCTTGCTTAATATGCTAAATAAGGTATGCCTACGCAATAAAAATAGGAAATATGAACTGTTTTTTGTTTTTCCGACCGTGTGGGTCGATGTATATATATTTGTCTCTTTTGTCAAATTGCAAAAGCTCCCCAGTACAAAGGGGACTCTGCCAAAAAAATTTCAGAAATTTTGGGAGTTAGAAAATTTTTGAAAATTTTCGAAAAATTTAGTTAACTGCAAAACGATTTCAAACTGGAAATTGAAAAAGTTAGTAAATGAAACTAATTAAAGTAATGACATGGATTAGTAATAAATGAAAAATAAAATTTAAAATATTCAGAGTTGGAAAATAAATTGAATTCATAAGGAATGTAGATAAATCATTTGAATAGCAATGATATATAAACTAAGTGGTAAGGTGAAAATGAATATAAGGAACGTATTTCATGCATATACTAATTTAAGAAGGAATGATGAATTCTTAAATGAAAGATTGATCCTACAAATATAATCTAAGATAATACTTGGATTTATAGATATTGACATTTGTAAGAACGTCGATAAAATGTCTTTGAATATTGTGGTGGGCCATATTGTTGTGTAAGATGTGCAGGTAATATAAAGTGAAAAGAGAATTGATTTTGATTTCAGAAGATAAATTTAAATTGCCCGACAAAAAGTATGTATTTAAATTTGGTATGAAATTTGATTGGGATTTGGATTGAGCCACTTGGCTTTTTGTTTTCTTTTTGGATTTGGGAGGCCGTAGAGCCATTTTGTAGTTGTACCGAGTCAGCCGCGCAAAGGAGACGCTGGCGAAATTTTTCGGGAATTTTGGGAGTTAGAAAAATTTTGAGAAAATTTTGATAATTCAAAATTTGGTTTTAAATTATAACTTAAATGGTTAAACAAATGGTATAGTTTGAAACTAGGGAAAGGTTTGGAAGTTAATAAGAATGATAATGGTCTTTTATAAAAGATAGTTAGAAAGGTGTTAAATTGTTAGAAACGGGTTTTGGGCCATTCTTCCTAGTTAGTAATTTCGGGGACGAAATTCTTTTAAGGGGGGAGGAATGTGACGACCCGGAATTTTCAAGTATCTAAAATCAGAATATTTAATTGATTTTAGTATTCAATAGAGTAATTTTAATTTGAATTACGAATATCACTAATTATTGATAATTAAATAATTTATTGAATTAAATAATTTAAAACTGAGTAACATATTGAATCCGGAATTTTAAGCTTGTTAAAAATAATTTGAAGGCGTATAAAATTTATATTGATAACGCTGAGGATAATAGAAGTTGTAAAATTAAAATTAACAGTGGTTCGTTCAGTTTTAAAAATATATCGTTTAAATTGAATTTAAAAATAGCCTTCCGAGGCACAGTCTCGGATTTCGACGAAACCGGTTCCATTGGGTCCGTAACATTGAATTATTACCGGATTTCAAATTTCGTTTTGTTCGGAGTTGTTGTGTGCTTATACGTTAAGTTAACGCGCTAGAAATTTATTTGATAATAACCTAGTTGCTCAAGCTTCCTGTATACGCCTCTTTTCCCTTTTATTTACTATCCGAAGCCTTATTCATCAGGATCGAAACCTCAAATTGAAAATAGCCGAACATTTCAAGCTCTAAAAAAAATGGCGGAACTCAAATTCACGAAACCGAAGCCGAGTTTTTCATTTAGGCGAATCGAATTCGAGATGGGAGGGGGCGACTTCGAAGCGCGAGTAGCTGGGGTCGCGACTGAGCAGGGCTAGGGTTGGTGAAGAGGAGGCCTAATTCGACGCAGTGGTGATGTCATCGCGAGCTCCTAGGGTCACGCGTAGTGGAGGATCGCGGGTAGGTTCGACAAATAGGGAGGGTTTCATGCGAGCTCGTGCGCGAGCAGGTGATGGTGGCGGCGCTATGCCAGTGGGGACTCGTGGGTCGAAGCAGTGAGGGTATTTTCTTTTCTCTGTTTCGATTTTTAAACTGTAGGATTTGGAAATAATAAATGAAAGGAAGTATATATATGACATATATGGGATTAGGAGGAAATATTTTTGAATTTATAAACTGTTGTTGGGAAAGAAAATGTTTACAGTAAAGAAATTAAGCAGTTTTGTGTTGAGGTTAATTCGATATATATATATATATACATATATATATATATATATATATATATATATATATATATATTACAGAAATATATATACAGATAAGCAAAAAAATAAATTGATTTCAGTTAGCATAAACCATTTTCGGTTTAATATATATAAGCTAGGTTGGTTTAACTATCATTTAAAGTCAGTTAATTAAATGTATATACGTATACGTATGTGAGTTCAAAGCAGAATATATATATATATATAAAGGTTTTTGGAAAATATAGGAATGTTGAATTTATGAGGATCTAATTGTTTAACAACTCATTTAATTATTTGGATTACTAAAAATATTTTCATTTAAGATTTAGATTAAAATTAAATTATTAATCTTAATTAAAATCATTGGTTAACCAAATTTTTAAATGAAATTTATTAGCTCGATCGATTCAAATTTTAGTAAATCATCTAATGATGTTACAAGGTCTGAAAATCGTGGAAAATCAAGTTGAGATGGGTTGGATTGCAAATGATGGCAAAGGTGAGTTAATCTCACTCAGTTAAATTTAAATTTAAATAATTAAATTTAAATAATTGTTTGAATGGCTGAATTGATTGATGTGATATAGTATGATATTTTGGAATTGACATATTATATTGTGCTAACATTTGTGGATGCAGGGAAAACAGGTTGGAGGGATCCAACTGGATCCCTCAACATTTATTTAAATTGTTTAATACCCTCTGTTGTGATTATTTTATATTCTGTGATGAATATTATTGGTATTATTGATAATTGGTATATTGAATGTTATGGTTCGATTTGATATAATTGGGAATAATGAATTACCAAAAATATATAAATTGAATCTTGGAAAAGAAAATTAAGGAAGTGAAATTGTAAGTAAAATAATTATAGAAAATTTTGAATAAATTAAGAATGAAGTAAAAAGGAATGGAAGTGATATTAAATATTAACTAAAAAAAATAACTTCGAGTATGACAAGAATTTTGAACAAAATAGAAATGAATGAATTGAAAACTCAAACGATATCAATTAAAGGAATTAAGAATTATTCTAGAATTTAAGTTTAAATTTATTTTAAAGAATAAAAAAAGGGGTTATCTGAGAAATCAAAAACTTGTATTTTCAGTTAAAGTATGATAAATAATAACTAAGGAATAAAATCTGAAATTAATGGATTTTGAGATAAAATGGAGTAAATTGGAAATCAATTTGGAAATTGATTCAAGTGTTTGAAATTGGAAATTCAAAGATGAATGTGAAGAGAAGTATATTTCCCTGGATAGCCAAGTAGGTTTTCACAGTAAATTTTTTTAAAAAAGCTTTATGTTGTTTTACGAAGTATGTTTTAGAAAATTTATTATTTTAAGTATTTAAATTCTAAAGTAAATATTTTGCAAATCTATTATCGTAATAATTATTTAAAAGGTGACTTAGTATTTTGTTTTAAAAAGTGAAAACCTAGTTTTATATTTTATAAAGTAACTTTACTTTCAATAATCATATAGTATGTATTTTAGTAAATTATTGAAGTAATTTTTAAAATGAATGTTTTAAAATATATTTCAAAGTAAAGTGTTTTTTTAATATTATTTTAAAAATCTTAAGTTTTGTGCTTGGCGATTTCAGTGGAAATAGAAACTATTTGGGAAATTGATTCTGAGAAAGGAAGATAGTTTTAAAACTGTTTTCAAAAGGGTTTGAAAAGTGGAAGTATATCTTGTGAAGATATTTTTGAGGGTAATAAATAATTCGGGAAAATTATTTATTGGTTGATGGTTGATTGTGAATATTAATTGATAGTTAAATAACCGACTATCAATATTGGCCAACTGCGTTGATCGTTTCGAAGAGACCGGGATCGAGATTTATTTCTCGAAAACCACTTCGATCCGGTTTGTACGTTTCGTGAAACGATTTTGGATTCGAAGATGGAGTAGTGAAGTGCAAGGGCTAGTCGCTACTAATCCTGAGGATATTTCCAAAATGGATGTAGTAGGAATAGTGCCTTCGGTTCCGTTCGAACCCGGGACGGACTTGTATGGTTGAATGCTTGCGAAACATCGTCAGGTGGACGATGGGCATTCTAAGGAATATGTTCTATAAAGGTAACGCTTAGCCTCAAGCCTCATCAAATGGGAATGGCTGAAAATCAGGGGATATACAACAAGGCTTCGTGGGTAGCCCCCCTGGAGCGTGAGGTCATCCCTGTCTAGATGTCCCTTTATTTCGGCTTAGTGGACGGTTGCTGATCCCAACCGCGGAGTGATCTTGCTCGGGACTGTCCAGTAAGGGATGGCTCCGGTCTTGTGTTGCAAGGGAGTTAGGGTGGCTCCTCGGTACGCTGATCTAGACCAGGTACTGTGACAGGTGGTACCCCAGTGCCTAGCCATTAGTTGGAATCCATTTTCCCTACGCGCCCGTACGGTTTTGATTGTGCCCAACTATTGCTGAAACGTGAGATGCAAGCATTTCAGCTAGATTCTATTTACTTTCTATAGACACTATTATAATATCAGAGGACTTTAATAAAAATGTTTTAGGTATCGTAAGGTAAAAATCCGTCATGTTTATTTGTGGCGTGTTCTTACGAGATGCTTTTGTTTTCAAAGGATTTTTGAAACTTTAAAAATCAATTGGGTGTGATTTTCTCACGCTGGTAATCCAGACTGACTCGGGTGTTATTTAACTGTAATGCTCGGGTCAGACCGAGTATTATAGGATACAGGATATGATGCTGTGGAGCTCAGGAGACGAGCTGGATGACGATACGTATATCTGTACTTGTTTTATATATATATATATATATTCCGCTGTGTTGACTGGCTGTGTATCCATTGTATGTTATTGATGTGAGCTGTGATTGATGTACTCTGATGATGTAATATATGTAAACAGATATATTTGATTTTGAGTAAAGATTATTTACTATCTATTATATTTTATTCCGCTGCGATGGTTAGATTCTGATGTTGTTTTCTATTTTTCTTCTTCTACCTCTTCTTCTTTAACCCATTGTAACAACCCGGATATTTATCGATTTTATATTTAAATATTTTATTTAAATATTTTATCGTTCGTCGGATTTTGGTCCGAAAAGCTACTTTTTGCAAACAGTCGAATTAGGACTCGAGACTACCCCCATTGAGTTCAAAATGCCGTTTACGACCTTTTTGAGTATAAGCTTCGATATGTTTGGAGAAAGTTGAATTTTTCTACTTTTTGCTTTGGGCTTTGGTTTGGGCTGAGCCCAGTAACCCCACTTAACTCAGTTCCAACCCTCTCCTCTTCAATACTTCATTTCATATTCCTAACACTTTAAGCTTTAAGCAACAATGGTGGAAGAGAATGGGAAATAGAAATCCAAAACCCTAGTTTCCATTTGCAAATCAATTTCTAGCTCCAAACTCAAGGGAACCCATTGGTAAGCTTCCTCTTCTTCTCCAACTCATTCTCTCTTTGGTTTCTGAAATTTGCTAAACCTAAATTTAGGAATGTTCTTCTTTTGAGTTGAGAATCAAGCTTCTTGAGTTGGATTTGAAGTGTGGTTGATTCCCCTTTGCTTTCAAGCTTCATCTTCATAAATTTTAGTGCAAAGGTGAGATTTTTAATCTCACATCTATGCTTATAATTATCTTCTATTGTTAGGTATGAATTCCTAACACTTATTCATGTGCATTTGATTTTGATTTGGATTGCTTTTGTGAATATTCCAATTTTTAGTGTTTTGAGTTCAATTCGTTAAAAATCCTAACTTTGATGTTTGAACATGTTCTTGGTGATGCATCGAGGAGCATATAGGGCCGGGTAGTCGATTGGCATAAACCCTTAGCGCCGTTGCTCGTGCGATTGCAATTTGATCGAGAGTTGCACCTCTTTTGAAATAGGGTAGGAAGTGCAAGCATACAGGTTCGGCCGACCGAGCCCCCTGGGCCTGTCGACCGACCTGTAGTCCAGGCACTTCCTGCCTCTGTTTGGAAGTGCTGGTTACAGGCTTCGGCCGACCGAGCCCCCTGGGCCGGTCGACCGACCTGGTGCCCCGAGCACATTCCAACCCCTGGTTCGGTCGACCGACTCAGGGAGTCCGGTCGACCGACCTGCTACTATTTGCCAGATTAGCCTATATTGCTAATTCGTTTGAATATCCAACTTTAATCGATTCGTGTTGTCTCCCTTTTGTTGTCGTCATTTATTATCGACTTTGATGACCTTTTCTTTGGGAATTTTAGATATATCCACTTTGATGGATTTTACATCGATTTCTTTGGATTTTATTCACGTCTTCGAATGTGAATTTTTATGCCTGATTGTTTCTACAATCTTCTTTGTGATTTGTCACTTTAAAAATATAAAGGTTTTCTATACTAGTAGTAAATATCAAAACTCTTTCTTCAAATGATTTCAACACTATTTTATAACAAAGCTCGTTTTCTCAAACCGATTTCCAATCTATTAGTATATACAAACCTTTACCTCACTTGTATGAGAAATCTAATTAAACAACTTAGTAAAACGAGTGGTATGAAACGCTTGCGTTTACTTAGTCGGTTAATTCTTGGACTTGTTCGATTGAATCTCTTGTGACAAATTTTCTAGTGGAGATCTACAATTTGTTCGTAAATATTTAAGTTAAGCTAGTGGTTATGGGACATGAAGCTAAGCTCATATATTTACTAGCTTACTGTAATTGACACTTCTCTTTGATCACGACGATCATCTTTGTGGTTTAGACTAGCAATATGCGATGTCTCTTTGTCTATGTGGAGGACTGTTCCTCATTTTTATTGAGTTTCGTCTCATTTCTCACATGGGTCGTACCTTTCTAGGTGCGTCAATGTTTATTTATGCATGGGGTGTACCTTTCTAGGTGCATCGATGTTTATTTACTTCGTGGAGCAATCGGCTCAATAAGTCGGGACATGGGGCGTATCTTTCTAGGTACGTCGATATTCGTCTATGCATGGGGCGTATCTTTCTAGGTGCGTCGATGTTCGACTTTGCATGGGGTGTATCTTTCTAGGTGCATCGATGTTAGACATTACATGGGGTGTATCTTTCTAGGTGCATCGATGTTTATTTGTGCATGGGGCGTATCTTTCTAGGTGCGTCGATGCTAGAGCATGGGGCGTATCTTTTTAGGTGCGTCGATGTTCGACATTACATGGGGTGTATCTTTCTAGGTGCATCGATGTTTATTTGTGCATGGGGCGTATTTTTCTAGGTGCGTCGATGCTAGAGCATGGGGCATATCTTTCTAGGTGCGTCGATGTTCGACTGTACATGGGGCGTGTGTCTTTCTAGGTGCGTCGATGTCCAGTTTTTTTGGGGATTGGCCATCCTTTTTGTTGTGATTTGGTTCATCGGATGTCCCGCTGTACGACGTCGTTGTTCCCTTTTATTGTGATTTCTGGATTTCGTATGTTGATTTCTGGAATTTATGTTTCACCAACTTTTACGATGGGCATTGATATATATATGTCATTTATTGTGGCTTGGTGAATGAAATTAGGAGTATGACATTCCTTTTTATCTTGAGTAGATTATTGTGATATTGATTAATCTCTTGTTGATTTTCAATTACTTATTTATCACAGCTTGGCATTGTGATTATTATATGTTTATGTCATATCTCTTATTATATATCACTTCATCTGATATTTATAGCTAGACTGATCCGTTTATTATTTTCTTCTTAAATAATACTCGGGTCAGACTGAGATATTACAGGTGCTTCTGCTTGACTCCTTATCGGACTTTTATCTGATCTTTTGGCTAACTACTTTAGTTTAGTAGTGTTTTGTTGTATACATTTGAGATACAGACTCTATGATGTATACTTATTCTTTTGTCTAGCACTTGTATTTATTCTTTTTGACATTGTGGATCTTGTTTGACCACTACTCTGATGTACACTTTTATGTGTAATATTCATATCTATTTCCGCCTTTGTGATATGAATTATCTGTGACTGATTTAATGTTATGTTTATTTCTGTATATGTTTCCGAAGATTATTATAGCCACTGTGTAGTAGCTTTGTGTTTGTATCGGTATGTCGGATTTCCTCTTGAAATAAAATGCATGTTATACTATCTGACATATCGGTGCTCGCGCAAAGCAATTACATGGATGGTCGCTCCTCAACAGCCTTATTCTCCGTGCTAGTCGACAGCATTACTCCGTAGTGTTCTTGTCTAGCGTGGGTATAGAGGTGGGGCGTCACACCCATAATGGTTCGTATTTTTGTACAACTTGAGTTGATTGTTGTAGAATAGTGTTAACTCAAGGGGTATGGATTTGCGGGTCGTCACAGTTGTAATAGCATTCTATTACAACGGGCAGTCATTGCCTGTTGTAAAAACGGCATTGTATAGGGCATCTATTACAACGGACCTGAATGGACCGTTGTAATAGCCTTCTATTACAACAGCAACCAATGCCCGTTGTAAAAGGTGCGTTGCAATATGGTAATTTTGTTGTAGTGATTGTTAGAATTAAAAAAGTTGAAAAGTATAACTGTCAATGTTTTTAAAGTAAATATTGGGTCTTTTCGAAAAATAGCATGAAATTTAAAACTGGTTTTTATGTGATGTAAATTTTGTTGAAAAGGTGAAATTCTTTTTGAAGAATTATAGAGCTTATATAGCTCACTAGCTTATTTGTAAGTAAACAAAGATTTTAAATATAAAAACATAAAGTGAATTAAGTATCGAAAACATAGGTTATAACATTTGTTGTTGTAGTAGATGTTTTCATGAAAAATAAAAGGAGCATAGACTATAACATTATTGTTATAGTAGATGACTCCCAAGAGGAATGTTTTTACATAATATGTGAGGTTTATTATATTTATTTTTAACTAAATTCATATAATAGTATTTTTGGGTTGTAGTAACGGTGTTTTACGCAACATCTGTTTTAACCCAAATAAAGACCTATTTTAAAATGGTGATTTTTAAAAATAGAAATAAAGTAATTTGTGAATACACCTGTTATTTAAATAAGTATAAGAAAATGTTTATCATAGGAAAATATAAATTAAACATGCTTTAATCTATCGGAATGAAAAGAATAATGGTATAATTTTCTACGAAACCAATAAGTATGTTTTGTGCAAGTCACGAGGAATATGTGAAAGAGATGTACAAGGTATGCGAAGCATCATATTTTATATAGTCTATTTCAAAAATATAGAATAAATTCCTTGTAACTCCACATAAACATGAAGTCCTCTTTTAAAAGGTTCGTAGCAAATTTTAGCGTTAAGAATTTCTCATTAGAGAAAGTAGATCCAATACCTTAAGGTATGAGGCTATTAGGTACAATAATAAGATGATTTGAAAAAGGAAAGTTTAAAGATATTTAAAAGAGAAATGGTATAATGAAAAAGTAAATAAGTTTTTGAAAGCAAAAAGCTTAATAACGGTTGAATTAAAAATTCCAATTTTTGTAGAAAATTGTAAAGTTCTTTAAAAGAAAATGAGGAATAATTTTGGATTTAAAAAGTCCCCCCTCTAGGTTTGGTGATTAATGTAAATTCAAAAACCTATAAGGATGAAAGTTTAGAAAAATAATACACTAAGTAGTCAAGTATTTTTGAATTTAATAGAAACTGAAAGATAACACTTTTAAAGACAAAGATTTTGGGATTTGATGTTTTAAAATTTTTAGAAACCTTAATTTTTAAAACAAGGAAATAAATACTAAACCAAACTCTTAAATATGGTGTAGATACGAATCATTTCCTAGGAGTAATGGAAAAGGTGTAAGAAGGTAGCAGTAATTACTTTTAGAAGTAATAATGGAAGTTTTCACAAAGTGTATAAGACACTAGTAAGAACCTCGGAGTGTTGTTCATGAAGAATAGTAAAATGAAATTAGTGGAATTCATATGGTAGTAGTTTTCAAGCTAGCATTGGAGTGGCACCTTTCGAACCTCTTTATGGAAGACCGCGCAAGTCGCCTTCGCGTTGAATAGAGTCTACAGAAGGATGGCCTTGGTTCCGACATAGTTAAGGAGATTTCAGATAAAATTGATTTGCTTAGGAGAAAATTCATTTCTCATATCCGCATTTCTTTGATAGTAAGTTTTAGAATTTTCTATTTTCATTTTTAGTTTCGAATATGTTCTTTCCTGCATTATTCTTTGGGAGGGTAGAACTAAGGATTTAACCTATGGATGGTAGGATTTGACGTAAACATGTTAATAGAACATGTTATGAATGATATACGCTAGTGGTTGCAAGTGTTTACTAGTGGATTCTAATGGACACACTTACAAGATAAGTATTGAGTCTAGAATTATGTTAAAACTTCTTGAAAGCACTTGCGTCTTCATTCGAAATTTATTCTTGGAATGGAATCCACTTCGAGCCTGTTAAAGGGATGGAACCCTATGTTAGAACCTCAATTGTTGGATTTTAATGATAATACTATACAATTATGTCAAAGAATCTCTAAGCTAATTTGCAGGTATATGAGCATCAAAAAGAGATAATTAAATACGTTCAAAATGAAGATGCACGGTAAAAAAAAGGATGAAAGTATGTATATGGAGATACAAGAAGAGATATACGCGATAGAGACAAGACGAAGGTGACAATCAAAGTATTATTAGTCATAGAGTGTAGTGTCTAGCGTTCACAAATGTTAAAATCTTCTCCAGATGGTATACATGCACATACATTCATATTTTAAATGAAAAATTAAGTTTTCTAAAATTGCATGGAGCGAGACTCGAACCCGGGTCACTAGTTCAGAAGCCAAGTGCTCTAATCATTTGAGCTATAGTAATTTTTTGTTACAAACTAAATTCAGACGTCTGAATAATGTCATTCATACGTCTGAATAATATCATTCAGACGTCTAAATGCTGAAACAAAATTATGGTTCCACAATATTCAGACGTCCGAATGAAAATATTCAGACAGCTGAATAAGACCAGAAATAGCCTATTTCCTTGCTATTTGCGTTTCAACTTAGTTCAAAAGTCTGAATATTCTTAACTGCTATTTTCATGAACAGACTATTCTCTTCACCGAAGAGAAACGTTTTCAAAATCAATGGTTGCACCTGTTCTTTTCAATATAACTTTTCATCTATAGTTGCAACTCTTTATACACTATAAATAGATTACAGAATTCAATAAACAATTAACGGAATCAATTTTTAATATTCTTGAATTCTTATCTTTTCTCTATTTTCAAACTACACTCAAACTGCTACATTCTTTGATCGCTGATCGCTTTATCTTCCACAATTCTCAAAGCACATCACACTATATATCATAAAGGAGAAGATTATAGGAAGATTGTACTTAGTTGACTTATCAGTGTTATTCAAGAACACACCACAGTCATATACATTTGTTAGTTGTAAAGAAGTCCTATTCGGTTGCTCAGGCGGTAGAAGTCCTGTTCTGTTGCTCAGGCGGTCAAGTCCTATTCGGTTGCTTAGGCGGTAGAAGTCCTATTCGGTCGCTCAGGCGGTGTAAACCTATTCCTCCGGGTTAAGTGAGGGCTGCTAGTTTTTTTCCAGAAGGAGTCTGGGACTGGACGTAGAACGAGAGTTCGAACCAGTATAAAAATCTCTGGTGTTATTTACTTTATTGCTTTTACTATTCACTTTCTTATTCTGCATAAGTAGTTTTTCCATATTACACGATCCTATAGCACGCACACTTTCATTTGGTATCAGAGCATAGCTACTGTCAATTGGTATCAAAGCCTGGAATTCTATCGATTGCCACAACATCGTAGAATAATGACTATAAAACGATCAAGTCGAAATACAACAGGCAAAATCCCTATCAAAGCCACCAGTGAGGACTACAAAAAGGTACTTTTTAATTTACAAATTTCAGTAAAAGATAACAATGAATTAGTTAGTATAAGCAATAAGATTTCAAAGCTTAATTTTATTATTTTAGAAAAGATGAAATCTGTTGAACTTGAAAATGAGAAATTGAAAAATGAGAAGCTAAATTTAGGAAATCAACTTGGTATTTTAAAGAATAATTTTATAAGTGTTAAAGATTTTCTAAGTGAACAAAACACTATATTTGAAAAAGAGAGAAAAATTTTCAAAAGAAATTTTTGATCTGAAAAGACAAAATGATTTATTACAATCCTCGTTAGATAATTCAGAATCTCAAAATTTCCTTCTTAAAAATGAGAACCGTACGTTAAAAAACGAGAATTCTGAATTAAATGAGAAAATTGATATTTTGAATAATAGTAATATTTATTTTGAAAATAATAATTGTGACTTTAAAGCTAAATTTGATAAACATAACACCGAAGTCACAAAATTTAATAAAGGTCAAAACGATTTAAACATGATTTTATCTAGTTCTAGACCTTTACATGATAAAAGTGGTTTAGGATATAAATTGATCGTAGAAATAGCACTAGATATGCTTTCATGTACAGTAAAAATGTTAGTGCTAGTACTAAATTTCGAGTAAAGTCTAAATCCAATTTTTATAGAAATTCAAATACTACTATGACCAATAATGTGTATATTTCTCTAGAAGTACAATATCATTAACTGGAAATATGAATAAAAATTATCTAAGTATTTGGGTTCCTGTTAATTGGAAAAATAGAGAAAAATACATTAATGGTTATTTTGATATGGTAGTTCATAATAAAAATTATATTTATAAAGGTTCAACCACACCTAAATGGGTATGGTTTCCTAAGACCTAATCCCCCCGGACCCTAACATAGTAAGTGGGTATCAAAAATAATTATTATTTATTGCAGGCACTCGAAGAAACAAAAGGAAAAAGATAGATTTTGGAATTTTAAAGAATGTTCCATGCGTTTATTAGTATTATGTGCTTACAATGAAATATGGACTTCAGCAAATATGGTAAAATCTATTTTATTTTTCCTTCATAATTAATAATGAGTTTATCTCGCTATTTACAAGATGCTTTATATAATTTATTATATTCCCTCACTCTTTTTGATAATGACAAAGGGGGAGAAATTCATATATAAAATGTTTTATTTTAAAACCTTCAATTACAAATTTCAACTTAACAACAATCATCCATTTGAAAAGAATAAATTTAGTAATAAATTTTAACTTAGATTTTTAAAGTTTAAAAATGGAAATGTGATTACCCTAGAGCTACTTCGAGTGATACCCGAGACCACTTCACACTTGCTTCGAATTTTCCCAAAATCAACCCGATAGCATTAATTTTTAAAATTTTAACTAAGTTTAAAAGTGATCCGATGCACACTTGAAAGTGCCTGGACTCAAACTCGAGCCAGTGTACGAACTCCCCGAAGTTGTCTTCAAATAAAAAACTTTCTCCTCCATTCCAGGCTACTGACACTTCCCCCGACATGTGCACGTGCACAAACGGAACGGCCACCACTGATTGACGCTGTGATCGTCAACACCTCGGCAATGGCCTCCACGAGACCCACGAACACTCAGATATCCAAAACGTCGACGAACTCGTGAACGAGCTATAAGACCAAGACTGTAACGAAACCAGACCACCAGAAATCGACTCGTCCTCCAACCTCTGGCCATCAGAGGTCACGTGGTCGCATTTGAAACTTCATCGATGTATGATACTTCGATTTGCGTTGGTGCGATTGACTCCGGTCGACAAACGATGACGCAGCAAAACCATCTCCGACTAACAATAAATATGGGTTTCAAACCCTGAATGAACGTCTTCGGCCACCACAATCCAATAAAAATTCTTTAAGCATTTTTCCTCGAACCCGCAACACCTCAGCCATCTCCAGCTACAACCTCGACCATCCTCATCACGCCGATGACCAGAATTTGACGAAAACCCCAATTTCGATCATCTCCAAATTAATCAGTGAATATGCAATTAAAAAATATGATTTTACTTCTAAAATTCATTATTTTCAAAGACGATCTCGATGATAAAATTTAAATTAAGAACCATGACGATCTCAGCAGATAATGTAGTTACCTGTATTTTTCAATTTTTCTAGAAATACTTTGATTTTTTTTACTTAAATTTATTTTTAAAATTTGAATCATGTTTAAACAGACAGGTTTTGTTTGAATCTTAAGATCTAACAATAATCAGAGAAGAAGGATTCAATTTTTTGAATAAATTTAACTTTGATAAATCTGGAAACGGGAATGCATGTCTGTCCGTAGACATACACAGACACATCTCTACATTTATACACAGATTTAATTCACATGCAAGAAGTTTTCCAATTCATTTCAGGCGTGATTCCCAAACAACAGATAAAAATCTGGATTTAACAAAGGTTTACTCACCTGTGAAGCAAAAACAAAGAGGTTGTGCGTTTTCATGAATTTGATAAACTGAGACAAGCTTTCTGGATTTGTTCTTTTTGAATTCACTGTTGTTTATGTGTGCTTTAGTTAAATTGTTGAAATTGAATCCTACTTCCTTTGATTGCTGAAAAGCTTTGAACTTCTGAGTTGATTTTGCTCTGAGATGATTTATAGGCTAAAATTTGTAAGAAGAAAAAGTTTGAATTCCCTTTCCCTTTTGATCTTCTGGTTTTGTTTTGTTTTGGATGATTTTCTGGTTTGAAATATTCTTATGGTTTGGATGATTTGTTTTTTGGTTTTTAGCAAGTTTACAGATTTATTTTTCCTCTGAAGCTTTGAAGAGATTAAAAGAAAAATGAGAAAGAGGGGGTATGAGATGGTATAAAGTTTTGTTTTTCTTTTTATAAATTTTCTCAAAAACAAAAACAATCAAAATGACACTTGTCCAAAATGATTACATTTGTTAAAAACACTTATCATATGAATAACGCTTGTATTTTCTTATCATATTTTCCTTATTAATAAATACATTTCCTATTTATTTATATATACAATTTTAAAAGAAGAAATGTTTTAACAAATTTTTACATTAAATAAATTACATATTTATGATTGGAAATGCAAATTATTTTTATAAGACATTTATTTAAATTTTAAATTTGAATTCAAATTCAAATTTGAATTATAATCTATTTATATATATACACTCGTATAATTAAAATTCAAATAGTTTTAAAATATTTATATTTTTGAATTCCTAAATTCAAATGCAATTTTACAATCTTATTTATATATTTATATAAATCAACACTTTTATTTATTTATTTTGAAAAAAATTCAAATTAATTCCACAATTTATTCCAAAATTCACATTAATTACTAAATTTTAAATTGATAAAATTTTGGGAATGTTACAATATGCATATTAATAGAGGGTGATATTATACTTAGGGGGAGATGTTATACTTAGGGGGAGCTTTAAACATATTAATATTATTTTTTTATATGGAATGAATAGTTTTTTAAAATTGTTTATTGTCATCATCAAAAAGGGGAAGAATGTCAGAACCTCAATTGTTGGATTTTAATGACAACAACTATACAATGATGCCAAAGAATCTCTAGGCTAATTTGGAGGTACAGGAGCATCAAAAAGAGATAATCAAATACGTTCAAAATGAAGATACACAGTACAAAAAAGGATGAACGTATGTATATGGAGATACAGGAAGAGATATACACGATAGAGACAAGACGAAGGTGATAATAAAAGTATTATTAGTCATAGAGTGTCGTGTCTAGAGTTCACAAATGTTAAAATCTTCTCCAAATGGTATACATACATATACATTCATATTTTAAATGAAAAATCAAGTTTTCAAAATTTGCATGGAGCGAAACTCGAACCCGGGTCACTAGTTCAGAAGGCAAGTGATCTAACCATTTGAGCTATGGTAATTTTTTGTTATAGACTAAATTCAAACGTCTGAATAATGTCATTCAGACGTATGAATGCTGAAACAAAATTATGGTTCCATAATATTCAGACGTCTGAATGAAAATATTCAAACGGCTGAATAAGGCCCAAATTGCCTATTTCCTTGCTGTTTGCATTTCAACTTAATTCAAAAGTCTAAATTATTTTATTCAAAAGTCTAAATATTCTTAATGACTATTTTCATGAATATACGCTTCTCTTCACTGAAGAGAAATGTTTTCAAAATCAATGGTTGCACCTGTTCTTTTCAATATAACTTTTCATCTATAGTAGCAACTCTTTGTAAACTACAAATAGATTACAGAATTCAGCAAACAAATAACGAAATCAATTTTTAATATTCTTGAATTCTTATCTATTCTCTATTTTCAAACTGCACTCAAATTGCTTACATTATCTGATCACTGATCACTTTATCTTCCATAATTCTCAAAGCACACATACTATATATCATAAAGGAGAAGATTATAGGAAGATTATACTTAATTGACTTATGAGTGTTATTCAAGAATACACTACAGTCAAATACATTTGTTGTTTGGAAAGCAGTCCTGTTTGGTTGCTCAGGCGGTAGAAGTCCTGTTCTGTTGCTCAAGCGGTCAAGTTCTATTCGGTCGATTAGGTGGTAAAAGTCCTGTTCGGTCGCTCAGGTGGTGTAAACCTATTCCACCGAGTTAAGTGAGGGTTGCTAGTTTTTATTCCAAAAGGAGTTTGGGACTGGACGTAGAACGGGAGTTCGAACCAGTATAAAAATCTTCGGTGTCAATTACTTTATTGCTTTTACTATTCACTTTCTTATTCTGCACAATTAGTTTTTCTATATTACACGATCCTATAGCATGCACACTTTCATTTGGTATCAGAGCATATCTACTGTCACCCTAGTGGGATGGAACCCATGACAATATCTAGTGGAACATATAGTGGTGCTATTTTGATATCCGCTAATTTTATTAAAATGTTTTCAAAAACTTATATCTCTTGTTTATAAAATTTGTTTTCAAAAATTTCTTTTCAAAAAGACATCTCTCTTGGTTTCAAATATTTTAGCCTGAAAACTATTTTTATCATTTTAATATTTTGATTTCAAAATTGTCCTTTTTTAAACCATCTTTTGTTTTAAATATTTGGCTTTAAAATATTTATATACTCGGATTTTAAATCACTTTATATATTAAGAATATATATATTAAAAATTACTTTCTAAACTGTTCTATATGTTTAAACTATATTCAAATATATTTACAAAGTTTAGAAATTGTTTTGACAAATTATAGAAATCAATTTTAATAAGAAAATCAAAAAATATCAATTTTGTCTTGAGCATGTCGACATCCCTCAACCTCCCGTGTCGACATGGTGTCCGTTATTTTCATATTTGAATTTTCAAAAGAAGCGTTTATTCGTCGTATCCTTTCAAAATAGATATGGCTGTTGCTCTACTATAAATATCAGTAGGTTCTAAATGAATTTTTTTTACAAGATTTCATTTATTTTCTCTCCCCTTCATCTTCCACATTTATTCTAAAGAATACTAAACTATACTCTGCCGAAATACCAAGTGAATCAAACTTGATCATCTCTTGTTTAATTCTCCATCACTCTCTCCATAAGATCTTAGTGTTATTCAAAGTTATATAATCTTTTGTAAATCAAACTGTTAAGTAAAAGGTGCGGTTGAGCCTTGAAATCAATTGGGTGTGATTGTAGCCCCGGAAATCAATTAGGTGATCTTATAACCTAGTTAAATCAAGAGAGTTTGCCCTGGACTCGAATACAGGAGAGTGTATCTCGTAGCCTTGAAACCGAGGGTGTAATCTAGGAGATTGTTTTGATAAGAAATCCATATGATTGTACGGGACTGGATGTAGGGTAACTCTGAACTAGTATAAAATCCTGGTGTGTTCTTTCCTTTACTTCTTTTATTTAGTATTTGCATCTGTGTCTGATTCTATGATATATCTGTGTCCATGAATTGCATTTGTTGGTGATTTAATTACATAAGTTTCAAAAAGATTTAGAAAATCCACAAAATACTATTCACCCCCTCCTCCAATGTTATTCAGCCTTAAGATTCATAATCTGCATTTCTCACGTTTGGTATCAGAACATTAGTTTTCAATGTTTTCTTTAATCTGAATTTTGAAAAGTTTTAAATGATGGCTACCAACACTGGTTCTGTTAACACTATCACTAGTTCATTTGTAGAGGGTCAGTCTACTGCCAGACGATCACTTTTTATTTGCAGTAACTATGCAAATTGGGCATATAGAATGAAAATATATTTACAGTCAACAGGATTAGACACTTGGAATATCACACAAACTGAATATTCTGAACCCAGAACTAGTTTTGCATAGTGGACTGCTGAGCAAAAGACTATTGCACAAAATATTCCAAAGCCGTGAATATTTTATTTTGTTCACTTGATAGGAATGAATTAAATAGAGTATCTGTTTGTAAGTCTGCATATGATATCTGAAAAACTTTGCAAGTTACTCATGAAGGAACAAGCAAAGTCAAACAGACTAAAATATATACTCACAAATCAGTTTCAATTACTCAAAATGAATTCTAATGAGTCCATTTCAGATATGTATAGTAGATTTCAAGATATTGTGCATTCTCTAATATCATTGGGAAAAAGTTTTTCCAAAGAAGATCAAGTCAGAAAAATTCTAAATTCTCTTACTTCGGAATGGGATTAGAAAACTCTTACAATCAAAGAAGCAAATGATATCGGTACTTTAAAGATTGAAGAATTGATTGAAAATCTAATGTCGTTCGAAGTACAAATGCAAGGGAGAAGAGATAGCAAGGCATTCTGCGACGACCCGCCTTTTTAACCCCAGAAAGACGTATCATCATTAAGAAAGAAAGGGATAGAAATAGAAAAGAATAGAAAGAAAGAATAACAACATCAGAATCTCACAGCGGAATGGAACAAAATATAATACATCACATAACTATTACATAGTTATACATACATCATAGTTATACAATATCATACAACGGACTGTCATATACATATATGCCCATAAATACATCCAAAATACATCATACACTAACTACACAGCGGAACTACATATATAGATACATACGTCTGGTCTTCTTCTCCAAAGCTCCTCTAGAAAATCAACACTCCAAATACCTATCACCTGGCTACTCATAAAAATTTGAGTACCCAAGAGTTTATCAAAAGCAAAATATAAACTCCGGGTCAGACATGGGTCTGGTGTGAGTAAACGGGTTAAAATTGTTTAACTTTGAAAATCATTTGAAAATAAAAGTATCACGTAAGACTCCCCACAAATAAATACGGGTAAGTTTTTACCTTACACTAACCAAAACATTTTATAGGAAATCCGATGATATTATAATAGTGTCTAGGGTTTTCAAGTAAATAGAAAATAGCCGAAATTGTTACATTCATTAAATTCCAGCTACTAGCCACGAAAGTGGGTAATACAAATCAAAACCGTAGGGTCTCGTAGGGAAAATCGGTTTCCAACAATGGCAGGGCTACCGGGGTACCGCCCGTCACAGTATAGGGTTTAGATCACCGTACCGAGGATCACTCCCGACCCCCTACAACACAAGGCCGGAACCATTCCTTACTGAACAGTCCCGAACAAGATAACCCCGCAGTTGTGGCCAACAAATGCTCACACAGCCGAAATAAAGGGACATCTAGACAGGGGTATACTTCATCCTGCTTGGGCATAACCCACCTAACCTTGCTACATATCCCTTGTTTTAGCCATTCTCGGTTGATGAGGCTTGAGGCTGCGATTACCTTTATAGAACATATTTCTTAGAATGCTCATTGTCCGCCTGACGATGTGCTGAAAGCATTCAATCCATACAAGTTCGTTCCGGGTTCGAACGAAACCGAAGGCATTATCTCATTACACTCATTTTGGAATCACCCTCAGAGTTAACGACGACAACCCTCGCATTCTGAAACACCATCTCGATCACCACTTGATATGTCACGACCTATCGTTTAATTTGGATCGATGTGGTTTTCGGAATATCAAATTGATACCCGATCCCGGTCTCATCGAAATCCAAACGCCATTTTAAGGGCCAAGTTGTCTATTTATTCTTAACAGTTTAATTCAATATTAAGTATTTACATAACAGATATCACAGATAAATCATATACAGTCATCACAGATATATCCAGAATATATCACGGCATATCACAGAATATCATTAAACAAATATCATAGCCAATCAAACAAGAATCATCAATTCATATCAAACTGGTTTGATTAACTTAACTTAATTAATTACTTAAGAATAACTACTTTATTCTGCTTAATTAATTACTGATTAATTAACTTATTAAATTTTATTAATTATTACTTAATTACTCAGTTAATTAATTGATTCTTAATTATTAATTAATAACTTAATTATTAATTAATAAAATTTAATTACTTATTTGATTATCTCGAATTATTTTAATTAATCATTTATTATTAATTAATCATTTATTGTCAACTAATTTATCATTTATCTTTAATTAATCTCTTAAGTTAACTATCATTTATTAATTAACTTTAAATAATTAGTCAAATTCTCTTAAGTTAAATTGATTAAACCCAAGATTAATTTCTAATTACAAATTTAAGTTATTAATTTAATTACAAGTATAAATTAATTACATTTTTAATTACTTTATACTAATTAATTACCTTTACAAACCTTGCTTTTAATAAACTTTAAATCAATTATTTACTTAAAATTAACTTACATCATTTAGTTATTTTATGTTAAACTTAGATAACCAAACACTTAAGGTGATTAGGCAAAAACATCAGGAAGTGGACCCGAGGCAACCCACTCATTTGCACGAGTAAAACCCGAGCCCTTTCTCCTGTTTCCCCGAGTAACCCTCCTTCTCTATCTACTTCTTCTTCCAGATCCCTTTCTTCTCTTTTTTTCGTTAAGTTTAAAAAATTTAAACTGCAGTATTTCGAACGTATACGCGCGCCTGGGTTCGACTCGAAGCAGCGTCCTAAAAATCTCGTGCAAAAAAACACGTGGCCACCATGACAGTCCAACGGACATCCAAAAGCCACCGTACACGTGCACGTGCACGGTGGTTCGCCTCACCTCCGGCGACCCACGTCACCATCCACAAACCCCAATTCGACCGTGCATACGAAAACATCACTCAAAATACCACGATTTGGTCGAAAACAAAAAGTCGCCTGAAGCTCGAACACGACCCACGAACGCCCCACCAAAAACCCCCACGTACTACCACCATCCATCATCGGAGGCCAAGCCCCTTCGCCAATGCCATGGCCATACCTTCCTCGGCCTTCACCCAAAACCCCTATCTACTCGATCAAAGTACGGCGGCGGAAACGAAAATTTGCAGAGCATCGAAAAACATATGAACAAAACCCTATCTTCGTCATTCCACAAATTCTTGCATTAAAAAAAATATTTAACATTTTTCCTATGTTATTACATCTTTAAGATTGCATCATAACAAATTTCATCAATTAAAATTAATTGAATCAATCGATTTTGACAAAAATGTAACTTTTATACATTTTCGAACTGCATCTTAAATATTGCACTAAAAATCATCGTTTTCATTTTAAAAATCCTGACTTTGCATATAGATTCCAGCTAGGTATTGAATCAGCAATTTAGTATACTTGAATTTATCACAAATTAAACGATTTCCCTATAAATCACTTTACAGTGAGTATATTCCATTGACAGGTTTGCACAAGTTTAAAAACTTGATTTTATATTTAAACAACATGTTTTGTTTTAAAAATATAAGCCTATAAATAATCGAACTAGAATATCTTGTATTTTGAATGGTTTACTTGACTCTGTAACTACACTAAAACTTCATATTCAAATTTAACGGAGAACTCATACTTAAACACAGAATTGAAACCAGATATATGGGTCATCATATTATCATCAACATATCATACACACAAATGAACTTAAAACTTAAAAGTTTGTTTACTCACTCTAAAAATTTGTTGAACAGAAAGCAAGTTGATGAAGTCTGCAGATGAATTTCCTTAACAACTTCACTGCCTTGATTTTGAATGAACGTAAATATAGATGTTGGGTTTCTTCTTTTATTTTATTTTTTCAGTTTTGCCTCTTAAATTTTGTAAATGAACAAGCATATTATGAAGTGTATATATAGAACATCCTTAGACAAAATGGTGTCTTCTGGTATAAGCTTCATTTGCATTGTTCAGGTTTTGTTTTTATGCATATTACTGTAAATTGAAATGATATGATATTTCGGCTACAAGATTAATTTGTAACCTGAAATGAAAAATTATTGTGCTACTCTTAAATGCATGTCTTCATATTTGTTTACATATAATTTATATTTGCTGACATTTTACTTATTTCGGCTAAACATATTTTGTACTAAGATGCTTTGTATATGTCAGTAGCTTATCCCCTTTTTCATTAGTTATGCATATATTATACAGTAATGTAAACAGTTTGTCTTTATTTTAGTTTACATCTAATTAATGTTTGTTGATCCTTGTACTTTGGTAAAAAGATATTGATTTATTTTTGAAGTGAATACTTTGTTTCTTATGCATATAAAAATTTACAGCCGCATGATATAAAACTTTGTTAAAATTTTGTGTTGTACGGAAATATGTTACAAGTTATTCCTTTTAACTTATGCATTGAACATGTTCACATGTTATTTAGTAATGTAAATAGCTTTTGTTAAAAGTTTTATGATGTACAAATGAATTTTTCAGGTTATTGTTTTGACTATATTAATTGTATTCTATTTGTACTTCAGATTTTCAAGCATTTGATTCATAACATTGCATTCATAAATTTTATATTCTAGTTATAACTTATATTTGTATATTTATATTCTTAGTTACATTTTATATTTTATAATTATGTTTTATACTTATGTTCATAATTATGATTTATACTTGTTTTGTATGTTTATGTTTATAATAATTTATATTGTTTTATACTTAAGTTTTAAATTTCCACGTTTAATATTCATATGATTGTTTATTTTTAAACATTATTATTTCAAGTCTACAATTAGATATTCATACGTATATTATCAAATATGAAAATATTGAACCTTTTAATTCAATAAGAAAGATTTTATTATAAACATTTTAAAGATTTTATTTTGAGTTTTCAAATCAAAACTTCCATTACAAAGCATATATAACTGTTAAATGATCAAGTTTCCATCAGTTTATAATTTAAGAAGCTTGTATTTAATTTAAATTAGATTAAATATTATTTAAAATACATTGTCAAAAGTTTCGGGTCGTTACATTCCTTCCCCTTAAAAGAATTTCGTCCCCGAAAATTAAAAACAACAGTTAATTCAAGAGCTTTTATATTAACAAACCAAACATACATATCATCCATACAATAACAAACAATCAAACATTCTACTCTAACAAACATCACTATTTATCCGGACATAAATCTGGATAAGCTCTCCTAAAACTATCGAGAGTTTCCCAGGTACAATCTCTGGGATCCTCACTCCACTGCACCTTGACGAGTTTCACCACTTTGCTCTTGAGTTGCTTCTCGTCTTGATCCACAATGCGAACTAGATCTCTGACCACAGTCAAGTTGGGTTCGACTTCCAAATCTTCTTGAATTACCAGTTCTACAACCAGTGATGGATCATGAACAAACTTCCTCAAATGCGATACATGAAACACATTATGAATTCCAGACATTCGCTCTGGCAATTCAATCCTATAAGCTACAACTCCAATTCTTCCCAACACTCGGAATGGTCTAATATATCTCGGCGCAAGTTTCCCCGTCTTTCCGAATCTTATAGCATCTTTAGTTGGGGAAACTTTGACAAAAACCAAGTCTCTGATCTCAAATTCCAATGGTCTTCGTCTTCTATCAGCATATTTCTTCTGACGATCCTAAGCAGCTTTCATTCTTTTCTTGATAAGCTCAACCTTCGCAGAAGCTTCTCGAATAAGATCGGGTCCGAGCATAAGACGATCCTTCGATTATATCCAACAAGATGGGGATCTACACGGTCTTCCATACAGAGCTTCATTAGGAGCCATCTTAATATTTGCTTGATAACTATTATTATAAGAGAATTCCACTAAATGAAGATGGTCTTCCCACGATCCTCCAAAATCTAAAACACAAGCCCGCAGCATATCCTTGAGAATTTGATTCAGCCTCTCCGTCTGTCCGTCTTTTTGAGGATGATAGGCTGTACTCAATCTCATATTTGTTCCCATTGCTGTTGCAGAGCCTCCCAGAATTTGCTAGTGAAAATAGGATCACGGTCACTTACTATACTGACTGGGACACCATGCAATCTGACTATCTCCTTCAAGAAAATTTCTGCCAGAGAAACTGCAGTACGAGTTGCCTTAACGGGTATAAAACGAGCACTCTTAGTTAAACGATCCGCAATAACCCATATACCATCATTTCCTTTCCTGGTTCTAGGCAATCCGTCGATAAAATCCATCGAAATCATCTCCCACTTCCAATTCGGAATTTCCAAAGGCTGCAATAATCCGGCCGACTTCTATTGATCTCCTTTTACTTGTTGACAGATGGCACAACTATTAACAAAAGCGGATACATCTTCCTTCATGCCCTTCCACCAAAAGACTCTCCTCATATCCTTGTACATCTTCGAGATTCTCGGGTGAATATTCAACTTGGAACGATGACTCTCTAACAACACTTCCTACTTCAAATCCCTATCATTCGGGACACAAATTCTCCCATTAATCCTTAATGTTCCTTGACCATCAATTTCAAAACTGGGACACTGACCCTTTCTAACTCTTTTGATGATCCTTCTCAACATCTTATCAGATTCTTGCTTACTTGAGATTCTTTCAATAAGAGATGGAACCACCTCCAGAAGAGATAGAACTACATTCCTGCTAAGAGCATCAGCTACAACATTCGCTTTTCCCGGAGTGTACAGAATATCCAAATCATAGGATGATAGAAATTCGACCCACCGCTGCTGTCTCAAATTAAGATCTTTTTGAAAGAAAAGATATTTCAACGGTTTGTGATCCGTGAACAATTCTAATTTCTCTCCCAAAAGATAATGTCTCCAGATCTTCAAAGCAAAAACAATGGCTAACAGTTCTAGATCATGCGTAGCGTAGTTCTTCTCATGTGGCTTCAACTGCCGACTCGCATACGCAATTACCCTTCCATTCTGCATCAGAACTGCTCCTAAACCAACCACACAAGCATCAGTATAAACCTCGATTTTGCTCTTCCCATCCGGAATAGCAAGCACTGGTGCACTAGTTAGCCTTGTCTTCAACTCCTGAAAAGCTTCTTTACACTGAGGTGTCCACTTGAATTTTGCTCCTTTCCTTGTCAGCTTAGTCAGATGTGAAGAAATCTTGGAATAATCCTTAATAAATTTCCTGTAGTAGCCAACCAATCCTAGAAAACTACGAACTTTCATCGGTGTCTCCGGCTGTTTCCACTCTAGAATAGTTTCAACCTTCGCTGGGTCTACAGAAATACCTTCACCAGAAACAATGTGCCCTAAAAATTTAACTTCCGATTTCCAGAAATGGCGCTTCGAAAACTTCGCCTTCGACACATGCTTCCTTAGAGTCTCCAATACAATCCTCAAATGCTCCTTGTGCTCTCCTTCAGATTTGGAGTAGACCAAGATATCATCAATGAATACCATCACGAACTTATTCAATACATCCCTAAAGACTCGGTTCATCAGGTTAATGAAGTAGGCAGGAGCGTTGGTTAACCCGAAAGGCATAACCAACCACTCATAGAAACAATTCGGTCCCCTAAATGCTGTCAAGGGAATACTGTCTTCGGCTACCCTCAACTGATGGAAACCTGAAGCTAGATCTAGTTGAGAAAAGATAGAAGCTCCATGCAACTGGTGAAAGAGATCATCGATGCGAGGAAGAGGATATTTATTACGGATAGTCACTTTGTTCAATTCTCTATAATCCACAAAGAATCTTAGTGATCCATCTGATTTAGTTACAAACACCGCCGTAGAGCCCCAACAAGAAAAACTGGGCCTAATCAACCCCTTCTCTAAAAGATCTTGAGTCTGCTTAATCAACTCCTCTCTCTCCCCACAGGAGCCATTCTCCTACTAGGCTGAATTACCGGCACTGCTCCTGGAATCAAATCAATACGAAACTCTATCTCTCGATGTGGTGGCAGACACTTAACTTCCTCAAAAACATCAGGAAATTCTTGAACCACATCGATATCTTCAATCTTCTCTTCAGAAGTCTCAATTCCATGAACAAGACTACTCAAATGAATTCCAGAATTATCACACGATACTCTGGCAATTCTACCCAAATTAGTTTCCAACGAAACTGTTCTCTCATCACAATTCAGAACTGCTTTATATTTATTCAGCCAATCCATTCTCAAAATAAGATCAAATCCTTTAAAATTCAACACATACGGGTCACAAGAAAAACTATGGGATAGATAAGAGATCTTCAAGTCCTTACAGACCGTATCTAATTTGGTCACCCCTCATATAGGATTAGATACCAAGATAGGACTGTCTACAGAACTAGGGGTAAGAAAGAACCTTTCAACAGAGTCCAGAGAAATAAAACTCAAGGAGGCACCCCAATCAAGCAAAACTTTAATATATTTTCCATCTAAAAGTAAAGTACCTTCCAAAACTCCTTTGCCTTGAGAAGAAGAAGATGGACCGACTTCCAAAGCAAAGACTTTATTCTGAGGCGCCCTCTGCAAAAGTGGACAATTCTTGATCATGTGGCCAGGCTGATGACAATTAAAGCACAACGATATCTGAACCATAGCTGATCCTGGGCCACTCTGATGTGGTTGCTGTTGCTGGAATCCTTTTCTAGGACACTTATTTGCCAAATGTCCTTCCTGTTGACAAATGTAGCATTTGCGAGGTCCGTTGCTACTTACAGACTTCTTCTTGCTCGGCTTTCTCCCTTTAGGATCGAATTTTCTCTTATTCGAATTAGTGAAATTCCCACCTGAAACTGCAACTGGAACCACATGCTTCTTACTCATCAAGTTCTCATATCTCAAAGCCATATCAATCAAATCTACAAAAGATCCTTTCAAAAGCACCGTCATCTTTTCATGGAATTCAGGCCTCAATCCTTGCATAAACTTTTCATTCTTTTTGAGGGGAGTATCGATGAGTCCTGGTCGATAGCACGAGAGTTCGTTGAATCTGGTTTCATACTCCGAAATAGACATGCTACCCTGCTTCAAATTTGGAAAATCCTGATACAATTGGGTTTTCCCCGCTGTCGGCATAAACTTCTCCTCAAATAACTCCTTAAATCTGTCCCAAGAAATGTCATCCTCTGAAATGTTTGCTACTGTTGCATCCCACCATGCTGCTGCGCCACCCTGCAATTGCCACGATGCCATTTCTCTTTTTCGTTCATCCGACAACTTCATGCTCTTAAAAATGCGCTCACAAGAGTGTAGCCAAGCTTGAACTTCAATTATTGACTCTGAACCTTTGAATGGTTGGCCTCCAAGATTGTTAAAGTCTTTGCATAAAGCTGCAAAACTAACTTGAGGTGGTACTGGATTTACAGCCTCACTAGCATTTTGATTCCGTCCATTATCTGTTGAAGTACTGGCCCTACGTCTGCCTCTTTTTCCAGAACTCATGTTGACCACCTAAACAGGTAACTCAACAAATTTAGATAGATATATAATTATATGAAAATACAAATACGCACTCTCAAAATAAATATCACTCAAGAGCCTAGGTACTCGCTCAATCTAGCGCTCTGATACCAACTGTGACGACCCGCCTTGCTAACCCCAGAAAGACGTATCATCATTAAGAAAGAAAGGGATAGAGATAGAAAAGAATAGAAAGAAAGAATAACAACATCAGAATCTCATAGCGGAATGGAACAAAATAAAATACATCACATAACTATTACATAGTTATACATACATCAGAGTTATACAATATCATACAAAAGGAATGTCGTATACATATATGCCCATACATACATCCAAAATACAGCATACACTAACTACACAGCGGAACTACATATATAGATACATACGTCTGGTCTTCTTCTCCAAAGCTCCTCTAAAAAATCAACACTCCAAATACCTATCACTTGGCTACTCATAAAAATTTGAGTACCCAAGAGTTTATGAAAAGCAAAATATAAATTCCGGGCCAGACATGGGTCTTGTGTGAGTAAACGGGTTAAAATTGTTTAACTTTGAAAATCATTTGAAAATAAAAGTATCACGTAAGACTCCCCACAAATAAATACGGGTAAGTTTTTACCTTACGCTACCCAAAACATTTTATAGGGAATCCGATGATATTATAATAGTGTCTAGGGTTTTCAAGTAAATAGAAAATAGCCGAAATTGTTACATTCATTAAATTCCAGCTACTAGCCACGAAAGTGGGTAATACAAATCATAACCGTAGGGTCTTGTAGGGAAAATAGGTTTCCAACAATGGCAGGGCTACTGGGGTACCGCCCGTCAAAGTACGGGGCCTAGATCACCGTATCGAGTATCACTCCCGACCCCCTACAACAAAAGGCCGGAACCATTCCTTACTGAACAGTCCCGAACAAGATAACCCCGCAGTTGTGGCCAACAACTGCTCACACAGCCGAAATAAAGGGACATCTAGACAGGGGTATACTTCGTCCTACTTGGGCATGACCCACCTAACCTTGCTGCATCTCCCCTATTTTAGCCATTCTCGGTTGATGAGGCTTGAGGCTGCGATTACCTTTATAGAACATATTTCTTAGAATGATCATCGTCTGCCTGACGATGTGCTGAAAGCATTCAATCCATACAAGTTCGTTCCGGGTTCGAATGAAACTGAAGGCATTATCTCGTTACACTCATTTTGGAATCACCCTCGGAGTTAACAACGATAACCCTTGCATTCTGAAACGCCATCTCGATCACCACTTGATATGTCACGGCCTATCGTTTAATTTGAATCGAGTGGTTTTCGGAATATCAAATTGATACCCGATCTCGGTCTCATCGAAATCCAAGCGCCATTTTAAGGCCAAGTTGTCTATTTATTCTTAACAGTTTAATTCAATATTAAGTATTTACATAACAGATATCACAGATAAATCATATACAGTCATCACAGATATATCCAGAATATATCACGGCATATCACAGAATATCATCAAACAGATATCACAGCCAATCAAACAAGAATCATCAATTCATATCAAACTGGTTTGATTAACTTGACTTAATTAATTACTTAAGAAAAACTACTTTATTTTGCTTAATTAATTACTGATTAATTAACTTATTAAATTTGATTAATTATTACTTAATTACTCAGTTAATTAATTGATTCTTAATTATTAATTAATAACTTAATTATTAATTAATAAAATTTAATTACTTATTTAATTATCTCAAATTATTTTAATTAATCATTTATTATTAATTAATCATTTATTGTCAACTAATTTATCATTTATCTTTAATTAATCTCTTAAGTTAACTACCATTTATTAATTAACGTTAAATAATTAAATAAATTCTCTTAAGTTAAATTGATTAAACACAAGATTAATTTCTAATTACAAATTTAAGTTACTAAGTTAATTACAAGTATAAATTAATTACATTTTTAATTACTTTATACTAATTAATTACCTTTACAAACCTTGCTTTTAATAAACTTTAAATCAATTATTTACTTAAATTTAACAAACATTATTTATTTTATTTAATGTTAAACTTAGATAATCAAACACTTAAGGTGATTAGGCAAAAACATCAGGAAGTGGACCCGAGGCAACCTACTCATTTGCACGAGTAAAACCCGAGCCCTTTCTCCCGTTTCCCCGAGTAACCCTCCTGCTCTATCTACTTCTTCTTCCAGATCCTTTTCTTCTCTTTTTTTAGTTAAGTTTAGAAAATTTAAACTGCAGTATTTCGAAGGTACACGCGCGACTGGGTTCGACTCGAAGAGCATCCCAAAAATCTCGTGCAAAAAACATGCGGCCACCATGACAGTCCAACGGACATCCAAACGCCACCGTGCCCGTGCACGGTGGTTCGCCTCACCTCCGGCGACTCACGTCGCCATCCACAAACCCCAATTCGACCGTGCATACGAAAACATCACTCAAAATACCACGATTTGGTCGAAAACAAAAGGTCGCCTGAAGCTCGAACAAGAGCCACGAACGCCCCACCAAAAATCCCCACGTACTGCCACCATCCATCACCGGAGGCCAAGCCCCTTCGCCAATGCCATGGCCATACCTCCCTCGGCCTTCACCCAAAATCCCTAACTACTCGATCAAAGTACTGCGGCGGAAACCAAAATTTACAGAGCATCGAAAAACATATGAACAAAACCCTATCTTCGACTCATTCCACAAATTCTTGCATTCAAAAAAATATTTAACATTTTTCCTATGTTATTACATCTTTAAGCTTGCATCATAACAAATTTCATCAATTAAAATTAATTGAATCAATCGATTTTGACAAAAATGTAACTTTTATACATTTTCGAACTGCATCTTAAATATTGCACTAAAAATCATCGTTTTCTTTTTAAAAATCCTGACTTTGCATATAGATTCCAGCTAGGTATTGAATCAGCAATTTAGTATACTTGAATTTATTACAAATTAAATGATTTCCCTATAAATCACTTTACAGTGAGTATATTCCATTTACAGTGAGTATATTCCATTGACAGGTTTGCACAAGTTTAAAAACTTGATTTTATATTTAAACAACATGTTTTGTTTTAAAAACATAAGCCTATAAATAATCGAACTAGAATATCTTGTATTTTCAATGGTTTACTTGACTCTGTGACTACACTAAAACTTCATATTCAAATTTGACGGGGAACTCATATTTGAACACAGAATTGAAACCAGATATATGGGTCGTCATATTATCATCAACATATCATACACACAAATGAACTTAAAACTTAAAAGTTTGTTTACTCACTCTAAAAATTTGTTGAACAGAAAGCAAGTTGATGAAGTCTGCAGATGAATTTCCTGAACAACTTCACTGCCTTGATTTTGAATGAATGTAAATATAGATGTTGGGTTTCTTCTTTTATATTTTTTTTTTAAGTTTTTCCTCTTAAATTTTGTAAATGAACAAGCATATTATGAAGTGTATATATAGAACATCCTTAGACAAAATGGTGTCTTCTGGTATAAGCTTCATTTGCATTGTTCAGGTTTTGTTTTTATGCATATTACTGTAAATTGAAATGATATGATATTTCGGCTACAAGATTAATTTGTAACCTGAAATGAAAAATTCTTGTGCTACTCTTAAATGCATGTCTTCGTATTTATTTACATATAATTTATATTTGCTGATATTTTACTTATTTCGGCTAAACATATTTTGTACTAAGATACTTTGTATATGTCAGTAGCTTATCTCCTTTTTCATTGGTTATGCATATATTATACAGTAATGTAAGCAGTCTGTCTTTATTTTAGTTTACATCTAATTAATCTTTGCTGATCCTTGTACTTTGGTAAAAAGATATTGTTTTATTTTTGAAGTGAATACTTTGTTTCTTATGCATATAAAATTTACAGCCGCATGATATAAAACTTTGTTAAAATTTTGTGTTGTACATAAATATGTTACAAGTTATTCCTTTTAACTTATGCATTGAACATGTTCACATGTTATTCAGTAATGTAAATAGCTTTTGTTAAAAGTTTTATATTGTACAAATGAATTGTTCAGGTTGTTGTTTTGACTATATTAATTGTATTCTATTTGTACTTCAGATTTTCAAGCATTTGATTCATAACATTGCATTTGTAAATTTTATATTCCTAGTTATTACTTATATTTGTATATTTATATTCTTAGTTACATTTTATATTTTATAATTATGTTTTATACTTATGTTCATAATTATGATTTATACTTGTTTTGTATGTTTATGTTTATGACCATTTATACTGTTTTATACTTAAGTTTTAAATTTCCACGTTTAATATTCATATGATTGTTTATTTTTAAACATTATTATTTCAAGTCTACAATTAGATATTCATATGTATATTATCAAATATGAAAATATTGAACCTTTTAATTCAATAAGAAAGATTTTATTATAAACATTTTAAAAGATTTTATTTTGTGTTTTCAAATCAAAACTTCCATTACAAAGCATATATAACTGTTAAATGATCAAGTTCCCATCAGTTTATAATTTAAGAAGCTTGTATCTAATTTAAATTAGATTAAATATTATTTAAAATATATTGTCAAAAGTTCCGGGTCGTTACACATTCAAAAAGAAGTCAATTGCATTCAATGCATTAATAGATGGATCGGACTCGGGAAGTGATGATGAAGAAGAAATAGCGTTCATGACAAAGAATTTACGGAAGTTTTTGAAATACAGAAAGATGAACAACTTCAAAAGGAATTAGCACAAGAATTCTGGAAATCATAATTAAGTGCCAAACCACATCAAATGTTTCAACTGTGATGAACCAGGCCATCTCAAAAGAGGCTGTCCGCATCCTAATTAGCAAAAGTTTCTTGCAAGCAATGATTATACAAAGAAAAGGAAAAGAGTGTATACTACTACACTAGACAATTTAGACTCGGACTCGTCCTCAAGCAATGATGATCAGAAGATGGAAAATTCAAATATATGCTTTATGGCTATTCATGATTCCGATGATCTCGAAGATACGAATCTCGAAAAAGGTGTACGTTTACAATATATTGGTTGAAATTGTTTGCTTAAAATTGTTTGATTTTTTTTAAAATTACGTGTCATTTTAATTTTAATTTTTTTTATTATTATGTTTATTTTTATTTTTAATATTATAATATATTTTATTAAAAGAGTATTATTATATTTAATATTACTCCAGAAAATATATAGACATTAAAAATAGTATATGTATATAGATATTAAAGTATATAGGAAAATATAAGTCACATGAATTCTTTGATCCATGTCGACAAGGCCCTACCCATGATGTCGACATCCTTGTTAGAAATTTGAAATTCAATTTTGACTTCAAATATTTGAATTTCCCTTCACCTTTTCACCTAACCCAATGTTTTGAAAAGGTACCTCTTGACCAGAGAACATGTCTATTGAATATCTATTTATTTCCATTATCTTATCATACATTTTCACTTTCATTTTAAAATTCAAACTCTCTTTCACTCTTTCAAACTTTCTACTCTCTTCAAAAATGGCTTCTTCACGCACTCCATCACCAATGAGGCTGTATAAAACCATTAAAGAGTATCTCTACAATGATCCGGAAGTAATCAAAGCTTATATAAGCTATGCTAATTTCGAAAAAGTTCATATGGGAAAGTTTGCTATCTTTAGTGATTCCCTACATATGAAATCAGTACTCTTCTTGAAGAGAATCATATACTTAGTCTTTTTGACAATTCTCAAAATGATTTTGTTCATTACCCAATCTTGTTAAAATGTTTTATGCGAATTTAAATCGCGGTTTTTATGAAGGAAATGAAGATGGAATTTGTAATAGTGTTAATGGAACCAAAATTATTCTAAATTGTGAAATTTTAGCCAACATTCTCAATTGCAAGAATTCAGGAATAGATCTTTCTACTTTTCGGTGAACATGATCGTGAGACATTTCATCACATTTTCGAAGGAGATGACAGCTTTGAATTTAAAAATCATAACTTTCGTCCGAAAGCACGTATTGTCAATCTTCTTTTCGAACATACTATCACTCCTAGATCGGAATATTTCAATAATAGGACTTTAAAAGTTTATAAAGCTCTTTTTTCTATCTTTAGTCATCATGACACCAATTGGGTACAAGTGATTATGGATGAACTTCATCCTAAGAATTTGGAAATGGGTGAGAATACCTTGTATCATGGAATCTATCTCACTCGAATTTTTGATTATTTTGGCATTGATTACAAAAGGGAAGAATTTGTTTCAAGAAAAGTGTTTAATCATGCTAACATTTCTCTCATGAAAATTCCTTTTATATTTCAACAATATGAATCTCTTGCCGAAAAGGATGAAAGACTGGGACATGAAGATATGGAGAAAGAAGATGAAGAAGAAGAAGAAGGGGAGGAAATGAAAATTGAAGAAGATAATGAAGAAACTTTCTTAGAAAGTATTGAATATCCTACCAATACTAACAACCCTTCAAACAAAATTCTTCTCAAAAATCAAAAGATTAAAGTGAAAAATCAACGGATTCTCAAAAGATTTGTTAGTAAGAAATTGGATAAAATATCCACTAATATAAACAAATTCTTTGCTAAAGTTAGTCGGAAACTTGGCTTATCATCATCCTCCTCATCCTCTAGCATATTCTAAGAACTAGGTTGTGATGTATTAATTTGTTTTGTGTGAGCATGTATTGTTCTTTTTACAATATTATGTAGTATCTTATGTATCATCTCGTCTATTTATAAAAATCATCTATCTTATGTTTTTCTACCTTATCGTGTCTCTGGAATAAATGTTAGTATAGTACATAAATTTATATATATACATACTTATTCACAAAATAAATATGATACATAAATTAACAGACCCATGTCGACATGCCTCTACCCCCTATGTCGACATATAACCGTCAAATTTGGTTATTTTTAAAATTTTGAAATTAAAAGGACTAACTCGTGTCTATTCATTTTAAACGAATTTCTACCTATTTAAACACATGTTTCTTCTAGAAATTTGTAATATTTTTATTTATACTTATCTCTATTTGCATCTCTTCACTACTTCTCAAAAATGGCTTCCTCTTCTCAAAATCTAATTGATAATTTTGAAGAAACTCTCAATTCATTCAAGAATATACTTACTTTTATTCTCCGCAATTAAAGGCACTTAGAACTAAGTCAAATGCAGATGATAAAAGAACAAGAGAAGCATTTCGATGCCCTCCGTTGGATGATTTCTGCCCTCAAGAAAGATGATCTCGATGCAAATCCTATAGGAATTTTAATTCAAGGCAATAAAGATTGGAAAGTTATTAAAAAGGATCCGATCTTTGGAGAAGAAGGATGAGTTAAAGTTCCTAAAAATATTTGATCTCCTTATGCTTTGAATTGTTTGTTTTTGAATTGTATGATTTGATTTGATTAGAATAGATTTGATTTGAATGGATTGTATAACATTACATGAAACAAAATATATATTTATTGGGTTTAAACTTTCATATTTGTCATGTTGGGAGTTATATTAGTTTAGGATAAATTTTTGTGATGACAAAGGGGGAGAAATATAAAATAGAGTAGTTAGAGTAGTTAGGCTTGGATTAAAGGGGAGTTATTAGTTTTAGGGGGAGTTATAGTGAAGGTGAAGTACATTTTATAAACATTGGTTGTCATCATCAAAAAGGGGGAGATTGTTAGTCCTTGAGATGATGGTTTTGATGACAACGACCTTAGGACTTGTTATAAAATATAAATACTAACTTATAGTTTATATATATATATATAGGATATAAACATGCAGGTACCAAGAATGAAGACTGTAAAGTATAGAGATTCAAAATTGAAGATATCAAGATTAAAGCTCATGAGTATCAAGATATCAGGAGTTTAAGATTTCAACAGTACAAGATAAGTATTGAGTCTAGAATTATGTTAAAACTTCTTGAAAGCACTTACATCTTCATTCGAAACTTATTCTTGGAATGAAATCCACTTTGAGCTGTTAAAGGGATGGAACCCACGACAATATCTAGTGGAACATATAGTGGTCCTATTTTGATATCCACTAATTTTATAAAAATGCTTTTCAAAAATATATATCTCTTGTTTTTTAAAAATGTTTTCAAAACTTTCTTTTCAAAAAGAATTTCTCTTGGTTTTAAATGTTGTAGCCTCAAAACTATTTTTATTATTTGAGTATTTTGATTTCAAAATTGTCCTTGTTTTTAAACCATCTCTTGTTTTAAATATTTAGCTTTAAAATATTTATATACTCGAATTTTAAATCACTTTATATATTAAGATTATATATAAATATATATTAAAAATTACTTTCTAAACTCTTTTATATGTTTAAACTATATTCAAATATGTTTACAAAGTTTAGAATTTGTTTTGACAAATTATAGAAACCAATTTTAATAAGAAAATAAAAAACATCAATTTTGCCTTGAGCATGTCAACATCCCTTAACCCTCCATGTCGACATGGTGTCCGTTATTTTCGAATTTCAATTTTCAGTTTTCAAAAGAAGTGTCTATTCGTAGTATCCTTTCACGAATAGATATGGTTGTTGCTCTACAATAAAAACCAGTAAGTCGTAATGATTTTTTTACCAGATTTCATTTATTTTCTCTCCTCTTCATCTTTCACTTTATTCTAAATAATCCTAAACTATACTCTGCCGAAATACCAAGTGAATCAAACTTGATTATCTCTTGTTTGATTCTCTTTCACTCTCTCCATAAGATCTCAGTGCTATTCAGAGTTATAGAATCTTTTGTAAATCAAACTGTTAAGCAAAAGGTGCGATTGAGCCTTGAAATCAATTGGGTATGATTGTAGCACCGGATAATCAATTAAGTGATCTTGTAGCCTGGTTAAATCAAGAGAGTTTGCCATGGACTCGAATACAGGAGGGTGTATCTCGTAGCCTTGAAACCAAGGGTGCAATCTGGGAGACTATTTTAATAAGGAATATGTACGATTATACGGGCCAGGATGTAGGGTAACTCCGAACCAGTATAAAATCTTGATGTGTTCTTTCCTTTACTGCTTTTACATAGGATTTGCATATGTGTCTGATTCAGTAACTATATCTTTGTCTGTGTATTGCATTTGTTTGTGATTTTATTATATAAGTTTCAAAAAGATTTAGAAAATCCAAAAAACACTATGCACCCCCCGTCTAGTGTTATTCCAGCCTTAAGATTCGTAATTCGCATTTCTCACATAAGTATCATAAATTGCATTAGAAAAACCAAGGACAATGGATGTAATGGGAGATAATTGAGTAGTTGGTTGTAGAACTTGGATGAAAACATTTATTTCGTTCTTCTATCCTTAGAGATTTCGGGGATGAAATCCCCTAAAGAGAGGAGAATGTAACCACCCAAAATTTAAGGAGAAACTGAAAAATAATTATAAGTGAAAAGAAATAGTGTTTATAACTAGAATTCATTGAAATTAATATTGAAATTAATTGGCAGTAGATTAATTGAAATGTTTCAATTAGAAAGGGAAAGAGGAATTAAATTGTAATGATTAAGTTTAATATAAGAACTTGCATTTGTATCAAAATGGAATGAACATTTTAAATAGAAATAAATGCATGTTTTGAGATAAATGAAATAAAATTTTCATTTTTGAATATAGATATGATTTTATAAACACGGAGTTTGTTTTGTTGAAAAAGAAAGAAAGGAAAAAATAACAATATATATAACAATATATTTAAAAAGAAGGCATCTACCTTTATAAATTTGAAAAGTGAAGATGACGATGTTTAAATGAGCTAGATTTTGTAGATGAGAGAAAATGTAACCATATATTTATAAAAAAAGAAGGCATTTAATAAAATATACGTTATATTTTGAAAAGAAAAGGCAAGAGTGTATTATGGAAGGATTGCATTTCTTATAGAAAATATAAGGTATGTTATTTCTTTGTTAGTAAGGAATAAGTGTACGTTTGGTTTTTTGAATATAAAAATATTTATGTTAATTAATTAATGTAATTGATTGCTTAATTTAAAGGTAAAGAATAAGGTTACTAATTAATACACAACATATGTACATGTTAGTGGACATATGTCATCCATCTAATTACAATAGATGTGAATATGGAAAAAAAAATGTAGATATAATAATTCACATGTTAAATTTATTTAATTCAGATGTAAATGTGAAAAGATATTGATATGTTGTTTATTAATTTATTTTAGACGTAAAGATGTAAACTAAATGGGATGTTGAAAACTGAAAATGAAATATGCGAATAAAGAGAGACACGTAGAAATTTAATCTGAAATGAAATGCATCGAGGAGAATAAAATGTTATTTGTAGTTTGTATATTATTGAGGGTGTAAATAATGTAAGTAAATATAAGATAAGGCGCTGACAAGGCGCGTTGTATGTTTTGACACAATAACGAGTATGCATGTTGTTTTGCATTCTTTTACTTCATCTGGTCCTTCCATGCTTCCATCTGATGGCTTCTATTCAGCCTATGGCATGGTCGCATCTTATTTAATCCCCAAATCCAACGGTCCGAGATCCACTTCTACACCTATAAATAAGACCCTAAGCTTAACACTTTTTCTCATTCTAGATTTTCTCCGCTTGGATTCACCTTTTCGGGAAGGACCCTAAAGGAATAATTTTCCAAGGAGATAATCTTGTTAATAAAAATAATTTAACAACCCCAAGTGGATCCGTGAAGGCCTAAAAGGAAGAGCTAAGGACCAAAAGTGAGTGATTGTAATTATTTTAAGATTTCTTTAAGTAATTTAAAATAATATGGTTTCCAATAGTTGTAGTTTTACAATGATTTTTGGAGTAGTCTTTTCAGTAGTTTATTACAGTTTTAATAATTATTTTCAGTCTATTTCCTTTCAGCTGTTCTTTTCAGTAATTTCAGTTTATTTCACTTAACTAGCTTTTCCAATTATTTGCAGTTTATTTACAGTATTTTAGTTATTTGCTGTTATTTATAAGTTATTTACATCTTCTTTATACGTTCTGGATTTTCTTCTATTTTCAGTTTTCTTTTATTCCTCCTTCTTCGCGTGCGGATTAGAATAAGATTAACGTGAATAGGATTAAATTGTAAGAAAACTGAAATAATGGAATATAAGATGTAAATTGTCAAGACTATAGTAAAATGGAATTAAGACTAAAATTATGCCTAATTATGATATTAATTGGACAGAATTAAAGAGATTGGCCTATTTTTAATTATGAGATGTGAATTATAAAAACTATAATATAAGTAGAATTGGACTAAAATTATGCCTAATTATGATTAGAATTGGATTAATTAACTGGCTTAGTTATAATGTAGAATTATAATTAAAAAGAGTAAAAGATGAAAGAGCTTATTTTCATACTTAGACCTTGGGTTAAGTAATAAGCATGATTATAACGTAGGTTATAATAAAAAGAATAGAATTGGGCCTATTTTAACACTTGGAATAAATTAATAAGCGTAGAAAGTAAAAATTGTGAGAAATGCGGATTAAGGATCTTAAGGCTAAGGATAAACACTAGAGGGGGGGGGGGTGAATAGTGTTCTAGAGAACTGTTAAATCTTTTTCAGTTTTTGTTAATTTAAACACAAATGTATGCAATATTCATACATAGATATGATCACAGAACAAACACAAATGCAAATATAAAGTAACAGCGGTAAAGGAAAGAACACACCGGATTTTATACTAGTTCGGAGTTAACCTGCGTCCAGCCCCGCACACAAGTACGGATTTCCTTTCAAAAACAATCTTTACAATTACACCCTCGATTTCAAGGCTACAAGGTACACCCTCCAAATCACAATCCTCTGGGTAGAGATACTTGATTTCCCGGGCAACAAGTTTACCCAATTGATTTCCCAAGGCTGCAATCACACATTATCTCGCTTGATTGATTTTCAAGGCTACAATCACACCTTTTCTTGCTTTGTTGATTACAAAAAGCCTATAACTCTGAATAGCACTGAGGATTTTGTTGAGATAGCGATAGAGAATCAAACCAGAGATAATCTAGTTAGATTCAATGTTGATTTCGGCAGAGTAATGATAATAATTTGTATATAGAAATGTGGAAGAAGAAGAGGAATGAAAAACCAGAAAAACTGAATTAAAATTCATTGAAACTAACCCCTATTTATAGAAGAACAACAGCCACGTCCATTCGTGAAGAGTTGTGACTAATAGACACTTCTTTTGAAATTTAAATTTTGAACTCAACTGACACCATGTCGACCTGGGGTACTTCGGTATGTCGACATCCCAAAGGGATTTTTGGTGTTTTGATTTTCTTTGAAAATAACCTTTATTTTATGTTAAAATTATTTTAAACTTTATAAATATACTTGACTATAATTAAAATACATAAGTAAATATAAAGAATAATATATACAAAATTTTACTGTAATTTTATATTTAAAATCTAAGTATAAATATTTAGAAGTTAAATACATTATATTTAAAAGATAGTTTAAAAACAAGAATAATTTGATTTTGAAATTAAAGATTATTTTGAGGCTAAAAGTATTTGAAATCAGGACAGATGTTTTTTGATGCTTTTAAAAGGAAGGTTTTGAAATCATTTTGAAAACAAGATATAATTTTGAAAAATCATTTTGAATAAAAAGTTAGCGGATATAAAACAATGTTCCACTAGATTTTTCGTAGGTTCCATCCTACTTAGGGTTCCATCCCTTTCACAGGCTCGAAGTGGATTCCATTCCACGAATAAATTGGATTTTAAGATGCCAGTGCTTTTCTATGAGTTTTAACAAAATCTCTAATTAAAAAATAATAAATTACTTGAATTCTTGAACTCTTGATAATCTGGATACTCATGAGTCTTCAATTTTGATATCTTGAATCTCTATACTGTACAGTCTTCATTCTTGTTACCTGCATGGTTAAATCCTGCATATACATACATATCTAAACTTATACTGTTAGTATTTATCTTTTATAATCTATTTTAAGGTTGTTGTCATCAAAACCATCATATCACTTACTAACAAAAATGATAATAAAGGCTTATTTAAATAATTTATTTAAGTTAATAAGCAAAGATGAAAGTAGAAGCTGTAGCAAATAGCATTCCCCATTAGACAAAACGGTGTCTCACATTAGTTTGAAGTGAGATGAGGGCACGCTTATGCTAAGAATTATAGTACTTAGTCAAATAGAAGTCCAAATCACTGCAGATTTGGATAAGGGGCGCAACTAGATATTGTTTAGATAAAGGGCCAGTACCAACAACATTTCTTCTATAGTTTCTATGGACACACGGTGATCTCACATTTGTTTGAAGTGAGATAAGGGGCAAGCTATGCTGGATGTTGGAGGTAATAAGAAGGCCCAATAGGTGGAGCCAAAGGTAGCATGAGTATGGTGGCAGTTACGCGTGCGACTTCCATTTGCAGGTGCTCAGTAGCTGCTATGAGTTCCAAGCACTTAGTATGGGTTTTTTTAGTAGACACCACTGCCTTCTGTATAGGGAGATATATATGTCGTCTTGGTCACAATAACATTTTGTGTAGAGGTTATATAGCGACTGGTCCACAAAAAGGTATTATAGAGTAGCAGACTGATCAAAAAGGGTAGAATTAGGGTTACATCCTAATTACAATATTAGGAATTCGGCCTAATCAAAGTAGAAAACAGGAATAAGTGCAAACAATCAAAGTTAACATATCGTATAAATTGAGCAATATTTAATCGTACTTATTTTCAGTTTATCTCTTTCCTAATTTTTTATTATCCTTCTTTATGCTAGAATTGTTGTAGAGTCTATTACTTTTATCTTGCTTAAAGACTAGTAATTACTGTCATTCACTGGATTTTTAGTCTGACCCACTCCTCTATTTTCCCCTCGCCCCCCATAGGAAATCAAGGGAGAAGTCAGTAGATTGCAGTTGCTTGGAGATTTCTTGGAGGAGTTTGCTACCATGCATTTCTTTTCTTTTAGCTTTTGTTCTTTCTATGTACTGGCTTATTATGAGGGACATTATATACTCTTATTTTGAGACTATGAATTTTTTTTAAGACATGATGGTTTTTTAAGTATGGATGTTGTATTCGGTATTTGACTTATTTATGAAGCAATTATGAAATTTTTATTTTAAATAAGTTGTTATTCTAGTTTCCACTATTTTTACCTATTTTTGTCTTGTGAATCTTAGTCTCTATTAGTTTTTTTAATACGTACAATGCACCACACTTTTTAATGCGTCATTTTGGCTATACTAAGGGGAGTGGGGTGTTTCAGTTTGGCTTTATTAATTGTTACCTGATAGCGATAATTATTTTCAGTAATTCTCTTTGTTAAAATTGTATCACTTAGGATTTATGGAATTTGGTAATGGTCAAAATTCGAATATCGTCTGTATTTGACTTTATAATCCAAACATAAAGTTCTTGGTTCAACAATAACAATTATTATTAACTAAACTACTCTAACTAGAGATTTCGAATTGAGTTGACTTTAGTTGATTGTGATACCATCATTATATAACCGAGGAGATGAATCCTCTCTTGAATAGTATTTCACATCAAATACATTCACTCAAACCAATTATAGTTATTCGATGGACATCATGCCATAATTTGGCTATAATCAAAGTAGAGTTTTCATATTCAAGATCAATAGTATTCTTAAGTCAAAAGAAATATGTTAATTTATCACATCGGTATTTTCTATTTGACCTTAGTTATACTAACTGATAACCCAAAAAATGGATCAACACCCTGTTTTGAGTGTGAAAGCGCTGCCCTATTTATCAAAGCAAATAAAATAGAAAAAGCAATAGTAAATAGCAGAAAATGTAAAGATATAAGATTTTTTTTATAGTCGTTCGGTTGTTAATGAAGCCTATATCCACTTTATATATTCTTTTGTTGATCAACTATTATTACAAAGGAGTTTAGATTATGATATAATTCTCCTTTCCTAGATTAGACTAAGCCACCGTTGTTAGAGACAAAAGGACGATCTCAATTGTCCCTTCATGGTTGTTCTGTGGGAGAAGAAGAATTAAGAAATAATGGCAGAGCTTTAGCAGAGATCAGATCCCCTCGACTGTTGCAGATAGGATGGTATTCATAGGGTTAGAGAGCATTTGGACCTGAGCCACTTTACCAAAAGCCTGTAGTCATCATGCAGACGTCACTCAAGAAGTTGGGGGTGTTTGGAGCTAACTTTTTGAATCGGTACCGATATAAAAGGTTGTGCAATTTTTGAAACTTCTCAATTTGGTTGTCTTCTTATCCCATAATTGAGTGCCTTGTCAAAATATCAAGTCGTTTGGAGTTAGTTTGATCATCCATCTTCATAGATTATCCAATCCATCGCTTCGTAGAAGATCCATCCATAACTCACTCAACACTTAACCAAATGATATAAACTTCATACATGCAATCTACATGAGTAGGAGAGCCTTCAAATCAGATCTCATGAGGATCCTCTTTAAGTATTTAGATCGGCAATGATCCAATTAAGTCGGATCTACGGTGATCTAAACCCTTAGCATATTTTTGAATCTTCTTTTGCGTCGTAGGAGAGACAGCTATAACTCACTCAATACTTAACCAAATGACATGAAACTGTGAGTAGGAGAGCCTCCAAGTCGGATCTCATATGGTGGGGCCCATCCTAGGTTAGTCGGACCTGATCCGTCAAACTAGCTCAATTTGAAGGAGATCTGTCCATAACTCGCTGAACAATTATTAAAATCAGATGAAACTTTGCAGGTAGCTTCTAGAGGATATGTGGGACCTACATTATGCACCATAGGTGGTGGGGCCAAACTTAAATGGATCGGTTGATCCGATGAGTTTGGATCAGTGCTGATCCAAACTTGCTAAGCCAAATGGCTTCATTTTAGGTGTGAGCCTTTTATTATGTCTTTTAAGTGTCACTTCCAAATATCATGTTAATCTGAGTCCATATGAGTTCTGTAAGTCCATTTTAAGTTGCTTTAGTCCAAAACGGGTAAGTATTTAAATGAGTCTTTACTTCTTGAACTAGGTTGCTTGGAATGTTACGCTTAGTAGAGGTGCAGGAGTGCAATGCAAATGGTTAGAAGGAACCATGAGCCAACATTTCAAATCGGATCGATATCGATACGAAGAGTTGGAACAATTCTTGGCTAAACTTCTTATGTTTCTTTGTCTTGTACTTTTAGGCCTTTAGATCAAGTTTCGAGTCATTCTGACTTAATCAGATTGTTCTAGCTTCTTTTGAATTATGTTGGGTTAAAAACTCAATTAACATTTGCCACCCAAAATATGTCTTTTGGATGAAAGGTGTGGTTTTCTCTAGAACTAGATCCAGTAATAATAATAAGTTCTAGTAATAAGTCTTCGATTATTGAGCTTTCCAGCGGTTTTTAGCCTTGAAGAACCATCCAGTTCCTTTAGATTCTTTTGTCAATCACAAGTCATTCCAAACCAGTTATAGCCTAAGACTCTAGACTCTACTTAATTGTAATCTATACATCAGAATCATTCCAGTTTCATTCGGAGTTATTACATTACATGTCTCTAATTACATTACACACCTCTAATTATCCTGTATTAATCCGTGATTTACATAATTGCCACTCAGATTTAATTTAGGGTTATAATATCATATATTAAAATCATATTATATATCGAAACCATATCACATCATATATCAAAATCACATTATACCACATCATATATCAAAATCATCCTGTGCCTATCTAGGATTTATCCATTTTATTCTATTTTTAAGGCATTCAAATCCTTTTTGCAAAATCAAATCTGTTTTAAGGTTCGATCTCTCCGAGCCATTTAATTTTAATGCGCGATCTCCAGATTGTTTGATTTTAGTTTTGGGGACGATCTCTTTGGATCATTTGTTGTTTCAGTTCAGGGGGATGATCTCTTTGGATCATTTGCTTACTAAGTTAAGGGGGATTAAGTAAGCCCATCCGCTCACTCTTCGGTGAGGGGACTTACTTTTTGCACTCCGGTACTTTTTGCACTCCTGTCCTATCTCTCCAATCGGGACTCTATGGCATTCGTTGTTCAAGGGGTGATCTCTCTGAATCATTTTCTTATTTAGTTAAGGAGGATTAATAAGTAAGCCCATCCGCTCACTTTCCGACAAGGGCAATTACTTCTTGCACTCTGGGCTCGTCTCACCGGTAGGAGCTTTATGGCTTTCGAAATCATACTAGTCCATCTACATGCCCTCTGGCAAGGGGATTTGCATCTTGCACTCCGATCCCGTCTCTCCGGTCGGGACTTTGTGGCTTTCAAAATCAGTCATCACATTGAATGTGGATTTTACAAAATTCATATTTCAAATCAAACAAGAAGAAATTAAATAAGCAGAAATCCTGAGAGTTTGTCGTAGACATCCGAATCAAAGCGTGGCAAGGGACCAATCTAGGTTTTGTGTATGTCCAAGCGGTCTGGGATTATTATCCTGAGAAGTCATCCCAAATATCCGACTCAGAGCGCAACTAGGAACCATCTAGGTTTAGCACACATCTAAGCAGTCTGGGGTCATTATTGTTTTTACCTTTAATATACGAAAAGAAAAGTGAAAAAAACCAAAGTAAAGAGTAGTAGCCAGATATAACTTCACATCCATCCGGGTTAGGGGATTATCTGTCTTGGCCCAGAACCTAGGCATTCCTTGAAGCATCTGCTGCGGGTGGTGGTTGCTCCGGTTGTGCTATCATAGCTTTGTTCCTCACGTACTGCGGCAGCTGGTTTTTTCGAACCAATTCTTCTATCAAATCACGAAGGTGTCGGCATTCATTCGCTTCATGTCTGTCCAGCTCAAGGAATATACAAAACTTTATAGATCCTTCCTTTCTATCAGCGGGCTTTCTTCTCGGAGGCTTCCGATAAGGGAATTTTCCCCTTAGTTACTAGGTATATCCATTCCAGGTTTCAGTCATCTTAGAGTAGGAAAAGAATTTAGGTTCCCTCCTTTGTCATTTCGGTTCCCTATAATCATCATCAGCTTCTCTTTTCCCTTTTCCTTTTCCAAATTCGGCTCCAGAGGGTCCCTTACCATCCACAACATAAATTTTGACGTCTTCGGCTTAGTCTTCAGCACCAGCATCCTCCTGACGTAAATATCTCTCAGCTTCATAGTAAAACTCATCAAGATCCATTGGGGGAACCCTCTTAAGTGCATCTCTGAAGTCGGTCTTACTCGTGACTCCAGACACTGCTGCCATAAAAATCACTAATGGGTCCAGCCTATCAACCGCGGCTGCTGCTGCATTGAATCATGTTAAATAACTTCTCAAGTTGCATTACAGATATTAGCAGTAAACCGGTTTCTGTTCACATCTTCCAAACCCTGATCTATGGGTCCTCCTCTAACCAACCTTATAACTAAATCAGCAATTCAATTTTCACCATCCAATAAAGGTCTTCATCCTAAAGCAATGTTCTGCTCCTCGCCTTGGCAAGGGAAATCCGATGCATACTCCACTAGTTGCACACTAGTGTTCAGTCCTACTCTCCTAGTCTCATTCTGTCCTTGTTCCTTTGGGATAGCCCTGGCACATATTCCTCTATCGGTTGCACTCTAGTATTCAAATTAGCTCCCGTACCACTAGTTCTTGGAGTTTCAACAGTCACTCCATTATTGTCCTTTTCTATGCTAGCTCCAATATTGATCCCATCATTGGAGTTCGTTTCCAGATTGACTCCCATGTTTCCCGTAAGCATCGGTTGCTCTAGGCGTGGAGGTAATGTTCTATCTCATTCTAATCCAAGACTCCTGTGTTTCCCCTAAGTATCGGTTGCTCGAGGCGTGGAGGTAATGTTCAATCTCATTCTAATCCAATTCTAGCAGCTCCCGTATTATTTCCTAGGGTCTGAATTCCTACAGCTCCTGTAGTTCCTTATTGTCCCCATCCTTTGGAAGAATACCTTCATCATCTCTTGTTGCCTAGCCAAGATTCCATCCTGCATCTCCTTCGTCGGCCTTTCCATTTCTTCTCTAGCTACATAGTTGGATTGGTGAGAATTTGAGGATACTTCCCGACTGCCCCAAGCTCCGGTTGACTTGTTCCAGCATTAGATCTAATGTTAGGCCTCTTCATTTTTCCCAAATCTCATATTTAAGCTTCAAATTTCTGGATCTAACTTTGTTCACAGTGAAAGCACCAAAATGTTAACCTAAAAAATGGATCAACACCATGGTTTGAGTGTGAAAGCACCAGCCCTATTTATAAAGGTAATTAAATAGAATAAGCAATACTAAATAGTTGAAAAGGTAAAGTGATAAGAGATTTTTATAGTGGTTCAGCTGTTAATGAATCCTATGTCCACTTTATAGATTCTTTTGTTGATCAACTGTTATTACAAAGGAGTTTAGATTGCAATATAATTTTCCTTTTGTATATTAGATCAAGCCGCCATTGTTAGAGAATAGAGACAAAAGGAGGATCTCATTTGTCCCTTCATGATTGTTGTGTGGGAGAACAAGAGTGCAGAAATAATGATAGAGCTTTAGTAGAGATCACATCCCCTCTACTGTTGCAGATAGGATAATATTTATAGAGGTTAGAGAGCATTTGGGCTAGAGCTACTTTACTAAAAGCCTATAGTCATCATGCAGAGGTCGCTCAAGAAATTTTGGAGATGTTTGGAGCTAACTTTTCGGATTGGTACGGATCCAAAAAGTTGTTCAATTTTTTATCTTCTCAATTTGGTTGTCTTACTATCCCATAATTGAGTGCCTTTCTGAATATCAAGTCGTCTGGAGTTAGCTTGATCATCCATCTATGTAGATCATCCAATCCATCCCTTCGTGGAAGATCCATCCATAACTCACTCAATACTTAACCAAATGATACGAAACTTCATATATGCAATGTACATAAGTAGGAGAGCCTTCAAATCAGATCTCATAAGAATCCAAGCTAAGTATTTGGATCGGCGATGATCCAATTGAATCGGATCGACGGTGATCCAAACCCTTAGCTTATTTTTGTATCTTCTTCTGGGTCGTAGGAGATCCAGCCATAACTCACTCAATTCTTAAAGAAATGATACGAAACTTCATATATGCAATGTACATGAGTAGGGGAACCTTCAGATCGGATCTCATCAGTTGGGCCCATCCTAGGTGGGCGGACCTGATCCGTCAAACTAGCTCAATTTGGAGGACATTCATCCATAACTCACTTAATACTTATCAGAATCAGACGAAACTTTGCAGGTAGCTTCTAGAAGATGTGTGGGACCTACATATGTATTTTAGGTGGTGGGACCCACGCTAAATGGAGTGGATGATCCAATGACTTAGGATAAGTGCCAATCCAAATTGGCTTGGAAAAATAACTTAAGTTTTGGTGTGAGCCTTCTTTTATGTCTTCTAAATGTCCCCACCAAATTTCAAGTCAATCCAAATCTATATGAATTATGTAGGTCCATTTTAAGTTTCTTCGGTCCAAAAGCAGGTAGGTATTAGAATGAGTCTTTACTTTTTGAACTAGTTTGCTTGAAATGTTACCAAACTTTATAGGTAAGCTTAGTAAAGGCGTAGAAGTGCAATGCAAATGGCTAAAAGGAACCATGAACCAACATTTTCGATCAGATCGATATTGATCGGAAGAGTTGGCGCAATTCTGCACCAAACTTCTTATGCTTCTTTGTCTTGTACTTTTAGGCCTTTGGGTCAAGTTTTGAGTCATTGTAACTTAATCGGAATGTTCTAACTCCTTTTGAATTCTATTATGTTAAAAAGCTAGTTAACATAAACCAACATAAAACTATCGAGTGAGACATTCTATAGTTATCCAATAACAATTAGTGTGTAACTCCATGATGCCTATAGCCATCATGAGCAATACACCATCCAACATTTAGAGAGCATTACATACTCTAGTCTCAATGGATGCATCAATATCCAATCCTGGTACATCTTAACTAGGAATATTTAAAATAACATGTTAATTAGATTGTGATAAAATACTCATGATTACAACTATTTGTAATTACTATAGTGAACACACTATTTATGGATTTTCTATTAAATATTCTTAAATTAAACAATTAATTAATTATAACATGTTATAATAAGCATATAATGAAAAGAAAACATTTTTTTATTACAAACGAGAATTTATTACAAAGTTAATAATTTATAATAAATTATAAAATTTCCTTTAGGGCATACCTCTAAGTTTGTCACACAGAAACACACACATACATACACGTATTGCTCAATCAAAAATTGAGTAAAACAATATAATCGTAAAACCAGGATTTTATATTCTCTTACACTAATGTTTCCAAACCATTTAGATCTACCTATATCATTCATAAAAATAAATAAAAATAAGCATACATCTAAGATCCAAATTGTTTCTCCCAAAAAGATAATTCCACAATTATTTACAAAATATATCAAAATGGACATGTAGATCTTTAAACTAATGAAAGTTGTTTTTGAATTTAGGGGATTAAGATTATTTCCTAAAAAATAAAATCATATCAAATTTTATTTTATTTCGTAAACCACATACAAATCATTTAGATCTATCTTTCTTCATCAAAATAGATTTCAACCTTTTAATTTAGGAAAAACAACTTCAATACCGTACCAAATCCAAAATTAAAACACACAAAATCCATCATACATAGATCAAGTAGATCTATAATTTGACTAATAAATTACATTAATTCAATGATTTATAAATAAAGTTTAATTCAAAGCTTACTCAAATATATAAAATAAAAATTTTCAATGAAATCAATGATGCGTGCTTTAATGGCAGTTGTTAGAAATTTTGAATCAATTCAAATGAACCATTGATCTAATACTAAATTTGAAAGGATAATAATATTATTATATTTGCCTTTGTTAGGTATTGGTAAATGATAAATAATTTTGCTTCTGTTTTTGTTATATCCTTATAAAAAGCCAAAAATAAAAAATCATTTTCAATACTTTTATAGGTTGCAAATTGCAGAAATTCAGAAGGAGAAAAATTGTTTGCTAAATTGCCCTACTTTGCTTGGCAAGAAAAAAGAATTGCGCTAAAAAAATTCGCTGGTTTTAGATAAATTTGCCAAAAATTCTACACGCTATGGTATCGTTTTCTTATCTTTTGTTTTTAATTTTCTTGCATTATTTGATGCTTACAATTAAAAAAACAAAAAAATTCTTTTGTAGTGCATTGTTAACGCATGTTTAGTTTCAATTTTACGTCATTTCATATTATTTATATTTTCTAAGAGCAACACCCAACTTCACATAAGGTGGGGATTTCATTACTCTTTCCTTGGTCCAAAAATTGCGTTTCATTATATAAGATTCAATTAAATAATAAAGATTAGATGTTGGACTTAACGGTGTCACAAGTTCATGTAGGGCAAATTTATATTTTGATAAGTTGATTTTTTTTAACAAACTATTTCTTGGTGTCTAAGGCAATGGCAGAGCAATAATCATTCATAATTATTACGGTAATTTGTAAGATATTTTAGTGATTATTTCTCTGAAGATGCTTAAACTTCAGCTGCATTGCTACGGTGACTCATAGTGCACTGATAACCTTCGTCCGTTTCCTAGCTAAGAACTGTTTTGTTGAATTAAGTCAAAGTATGATTATACAACTTTGGGTTAGGGGCTACTAAGGACAGAAAATTCCAATTAAGTCCTTGCATTCATTTAGTTGCATTAATTTCATGCATATATAAAAAAAATCCAAAAGAAAAACAATTTTCTTTGAAAAAAAATAGTTCTCTTACCTTTTCTCTTAAAAAAAGGAAAAGAAAAAAATTCAAAAAAAGGAAAAAACAACATATTTTTTTAAGTAAAAAAAATTCAAAACAAATCATATTTTTTCAGTAGAAAAAAAAGCTAAATTTCAAAAAAAAAATCTCCCTCTCTCTCAAAAAAAAACTTCCGCTCATATTTTCTTACCATTTTTGTTCACCTCTTTCTCTCCTTAAATTTTTTTATGCATTATTTTTTGGATTCGTGCCATATCAATAAACTGCTTAGCTTGAACAAACAGTCTTTCTACAATGGCAAATGAAAATTCACCACGTACTCTCATGAACAAAATTTTCCCTAATTGAGATTATGTCCCTTCTTGCATTACTTTACCTGCCCCAACGGGTAATCACTTTGAAATCAATTCAAGTCACATTAACATGCTTTCAAAATTTGGTAATTTTGAAAATGATGATCCTTACATCTTTTTAACAAAATTTAAATAAGTTGTGAAATTATAAAACTTCAAAAATTATGCAATGATGGAATATAATTTAGTTTAATTCCATTTGCAATTACAGACTACGTCGAAAAATGGTTATGTAGCTTGCTTTAGAATTCGATAAGAACTTGGGATAAATTTGTAAAAGTTTTCTCAAAATAAATTATCCCTTAACAAAGACAACCAAAATGCGAAATGAAATTCTAAATTTTCATCAATTTAGAGGTGAATCCTTTGAAAAATATTTTGAAAAAGTTAAAGAACTTTTGATCAAATGTCCACATCACAATTTTGAAAAATAGACTCTTTGTCAATTTTTACATGATGGACTTAAAAATAGCTCTCGAACGATGCTTGAATCAATGGTTTAAAGAAACTTTTTAGCACAATATTACGATGCCGCTTGGAAATTTCTTTAAAAGCTAGCCGAAAAATCATCTTAATAGGAACAATCAAACGAGAAATCAATCTAGTCATGAATGAGCGCAACATTCGATGAGCTCATCATTAGCTTTATAAGCGAAAATCGATACGATGATAAACAAATGTGATAATGTCCTTTCATCGAATCAAGTGAAGAAGCACCAAAGCTCTACCCCTTAGCTGAAGCGACAAGGAGAAAGTTGGGATGACTTGTCATCGTTGAGAACTAGGGCTTGCCGGACCACATCAGTGGTCGGCGTTGCTTGGATTTGCCGCTGTAGATTTTTGAAGTGGTGGCGATTCGATCGGTGAAAGTTGGAGGAGTTGATAGACCAAATTTTTGGTCTGGTAAGGTGTTATGATCTCGTTCGAGAAGAAGTTGGTTTGAAAGTGGAGCGACAAAGATGCAATGATTTGAACAATGATGATTTGTGGGAAACATTTACATGTTTAGAGCAGTGAAGTAGTGAATGAAGTGGAGTGGTGATGATGCCGAACCAGTATTTTCGTTCGGTGTGGTAAAGCATGCTGGTCCAGACTCTTAAACTTGACGGTCCAAATGTTGAAATGAATAACCGAACCAAATATTTCGTTCGGTATGTTGATGCTGCTCTAAAATGTAGCCGAACTAGATGTGTGCATACCAAACCAAACTTCGTGCCAGTTCAGATTTCTCGTTCGATCATTGAATGCCGAACCAGACGGACACCGAACCAAGTTGACCAAACCAAAGCGATGCCGAACCAGATGTGCCGAACCAAACCTCAGGACTGCTATATAGTAGGCATCCCTCCTTAAATCTTCACTCTATAAATAGTGGAGCTTCTGGACAACAACATCAGTCATCCTAGAGAGTTGAAACTCTGTAGAATTTTGTCTGTATTGTTAATTCTTCTTATGCATAGTCAATCTTATAACTTTAATCTTTCAGTATTAATAAAATCTCCTCTCCTCAAATAGACGTACACTGCCTTGCGATAGTGGAACCACTATCAATACTGGTGTTATTTATTTTTTCTGCATTGCATAAAACTGTGACTGTCTGTTCTAGCGTTTATCTCCATTTTTTTCGTCTCACTACAATCATGATCCAGTTGTTTTCCGCTGAGTTGGGTTTTTTATTCCCTTATACCGATCAACTGAAGGGATTTTCCACAACAAGACAAGAAAATCAATTAATGTCTTTTACAACAACTAGGTCTAGGTGAGCTTAAACCAAAAAAGTCACCTTTAGTTGGTCAATCGTTCTGTAAAAAAACCAATAGGTGAGATTGATGATGTATTGATCAAATTAAGAGAATTCATATTCCCTGTCGATTTTATTGTCTTAGAAACACAACCAGTATATAATCTCATTCAAATTCCTTTGATTTTAGGACGACCTTTTTAGCCACTTTAAATGCTTTGATCAACTATCGAAATGGTTTGATGAATATTTCCTTTGATAACATGACCATAGATCTTAACATCTCCAATTTAGAAAAATCAATCAAACGAGCCATTCGATCACACCTTGGAAGTGAGCACAACTCACAAAACTTTGAAAACGAGACAATTGACATTAATAATGAACATGAAGTAGAGTACAAACAATTGTTTCAAGACGTGCCAAGGGAGATCATAGACACGCTTCCCTTCGAACCTTCCATGATTGAGTCCGAAACTCAATCGATTACTTTGATTGAGCAATCTTCCAAATTACAGCTCAAACCTCTACCATCTCACGTTAAGTACGCACACTTAGATGACAACGAAACTTTTTCCATCATAATTTCTTTGGATCTTTTTGTTGCTTTAGAAGCATCTCTTCCTTCAATTCTTTCAAAAAACAAAGAAGCAATTGAGTAGTCCATTATCGATAATAAGAGAATTGGCCCTACAACTGTTCAACATCGCATTCACTTATTGATGAAGCTAAGCCTACTCGTGATGCACAATGAACGATTAACCACAAAATGGAAGATGTGGTTCGAGAAGAAATTCTTAAGCTCCTTGATAACGTTATCATTTATCCCATATTCAACAGCTCATAGGTTACCCTAATTCATGTTGTGCCTAAAAAATCCAGACTCACCGTTATCATGAATGACGCTAATGAACTCATTCTAACTCGTACTCAAACAGGTTGGCATATCAATATTGATTATCGAAAAGTAAATTCTACAACGTTTAAATTTCTCTCTTCCTTTTATCGACCAAATGCTTGAACGATTAGTCGGTCACGAATTCTATTGTTTTCTTGATGATTATTCCAGTTTTAAATAAATTCAGTGGCTCCCGAAGATCAAGAAAAAATGACTTTCACGTGTCCTTTTGGAACTTTGCTTATTGGCGCATGTCATTTGGACTTTGTAATGCCTTTCCAACGATGCATGGTTGGGATCTTTTTTGACATGATTGAACACTTTCTAGAAGTTTTTATGGACGACTTCTCTATCTTTGGAGATTCTTTTCCGATTGCTTACATCATCTCGAGCTGGTTCTAAATTGATGTAAAGAGAAACATTTAAATTTGAACTGGAAAAATATTACTTTATGGTCAAACAAGGTATAGTCCTCAGACATGTCATTTCAAATAAGGGCATTGAGGTTGATAAAGAAAAAATTGACGTCATTTCAAATCTACACATTCCCAAATCCGTTAAGGACATTCGATCATTTCTAGGGCACACTGACTTTTATCAATGCTTAGTAGAAGACTTTAGCAAAATTATTCAACATTCGACTACTCTTTTGGGAAAACGTGTTCCTTTCAATCTCAGTTCTGATTGTGTCTCTTCTTTTGAACGTCTTAGAAATGAATTCATTTATGCTCTAATCATTTGCTCGCCAATTGGGATTTTCCTTTTGAAATAACGTGATATGCTTCTAACTTTGCGGTTAGTGCTGTCCTAGGATAACACATCAAGAAAATCCTTCATGTCATCTATTACGCTAGTATTACTTTGAGTGATGCTCAATTCAACTACACAACCACCAAAAAAGAACTTCTAGCCGTCTTTTTTGCACTAGCAAAGTTTCGACCTTATTTAATAGGCTCATATATCACGCTCTACACTGACCATTCCGCTCTTAGGTACTTTTTTGCAAAAAGGATACTAAGTCTAGTTTGATTCGTTGGATCCTATTACTTCAAGAATTTGATCTTACAATCAAAGATAAAAAAGATCCGACAATGTTATAATCGATCATTTACCTTGTCTTCCAAACGCACCATCTTCTTCACCTACCACCGAGAACTTTTTCGATGGACAACTCTTTTCAGTTTCCACTAATCCATGGTTTGCCGATATAGTGAACTATTTAGTCACTAAAGAAACTCCTTTATTTTGGTCCAAACAAGAAGAATGAAAAAAAATATTCCCAAGTGAAATACTTCTATTATGATCATCCATACCGACCTCCAGTAAAAGCATGAAAAAAAGGCTCGAATGATACGATCCCTCCGTTGCCCCAGAATGTTTAAGTACTGTTCCAACCAAATCATTCAACGATGTGTCCCGAATAGCGAAATCAAGAGTATTTTCATTTTCTCATGACCAAGCATGTGGTGGACATTTCGGTCCTAAGAAAACCATAAAATAGTGCTTCAATGTGGCTTTTGTTGGCCTATACTTTTTAAAGACGCATTTGAGTTTTGTAAAATATTTGATCGTTGTCAAATGTTAGGAAAATCACAAAACGAAACATGATGCCTTTAACCTCAGTCATTATCATCGAACTGTTTGACGTTTGGAGAATTGACTTTATGGGACCGTTTCCTAACTCTTTCAGATATCTTTACATTCTCCTTGTCGTCAACTACATTTCTAAATGAGTTGAAGCCGTTTTGTGTAAAACAAATGATCATAATGTAATTATGAGATTCATAAAAGAAAACAACTTTGCTAGGTCTAGCACACCTCGCACGATAATAAGTGACAACGAAACCCATTTTTGTAATCAATCTTTTCGATCTTTAATGAAGGAATGCTCAATAACCCACAAGTTATGCACTACTTATCATTCTCAAACTTGTGGCCAAGTCAAAGTTTCAAATCGACAAATCAAAATTTTTTTGGAGAGCTTTTAATAAAAATCGAAAAGAGTAGCCTTAAAAATTGACATATTCGCTTTGAGCTTAGAGAACTGCTTTTAAAACTAATCTTGGGATGTCCACTTTTCGATTAGTATATGGTAAAGCATGCCACTTACCAGTCAAGCTTGAAATAAAGCATCATGGGCAACAAAAAACATAAACTTTGATCTTGAAAGGGCTAGCAAAAACAAGAGTTTTTTGTGACAAGTCAATCCTAAGAAAAACATTTTGTCAAATCAGAAAGTTCTTTTGTTTGGCTCTCGACTTCAATTATTCCTTGGAAAACCAAAAGCAAAATGGATAGGACCATGCGTACTATTTTTCCAAACGGTGGCATAGAAATAGAAAACTTAGGGAGATTAATTTTAAGGTTAATGGTCATCGTTTAATGCCTTACTTGGAATTTGCATGTGGCTGATAGAAGGAACTCATGATTTTTAATTAGCCACACTACCACTGATAAGGAATTTTAACCCTTTCTTGTAAATATGTATATATTTTTCTTCTTTACACTTATTATATCATGCACTGAGTATGGGACACAGTCAAAATCAAGCGTGGGGGAGTCTTATGTATATTATGATTTTGCGTTCTCTTTATTTTTTTAAAAAAACTCAAAAAATTGCATTTTAGTTTTCTTAAAAAATTCCAAAAAATAATTTTGCATCATAATTTACTTTTGAATAGGCACGATAAAGTAAACATACAGTTTTGGTCATGAGATTGAAATTTATGGAAAATTACTTAACTCAAATGAATAATAGAAAGAAAAGTTTAAATTACAAGCAACTATGATGTAACTAGCACATAGGGAGATTCATAAGTAGTGATTATGAAGTTATTCTAAATTGCAGTCTTCATTTAAAAAGTGGTTGATTTAAAGTAAATGCGTTAACATTTTTAATTTTTAAAGTTAAGTAGTGCTAAGATGATTTTGCATAACTCTAACTCTCTCTTCTCTTTAAAAAAAAATTAAGAAAAAAACACCTAGAGTCATTGTATACATGTAAATTGTACACCCGCCATGCTCTGTACTCTTCTCATGTAAGCTCAAAAGGTAGTGCATAAATGGTATATGTGGCCTCAGTTTTCTAGGTTAGATGTATTTATCTATAATAATAATAATAATAATAATAACAACAACAACAACAACAACAACAACAATAACAACAATAATAATAATAAACACCTAGAGTCATATGTTCACACATAAATGTGTACACTCGGCATCCTTCGTACTCTTCTCACATAAGCTCTCAAGGCAGTGCATGGATGATATAACTGGCTTAGGTTTTCTGAGTTAGATTTATGTAAATAATAATAATTTTGATTTTTTTTCAAATAAAGAGAGAGTGAGCAGTTGAAAAATATAATCCTGACTTTACCAATTTGACTTGTTTTACAAAAGTAAATGAAGGTACCACTTTGCAAACTTTGACAGTGAATTAAAGAATTTATTTCATAGTTGTAGTATGTCATCAGTCGAAACAACTAGCCAAGGTAGAGTCCAATTGTGACAATAACTTAATTTTTATTGGAAGTTTTGATTAGTAAAAGACTGAAATTTCTTGATAATGACCGGGACTTATATATTACTTTTTCATGGGAATTTAAAAAGTAAGTTCTTCATTTTGTAAATAAAAACTTGCATTCATATCTTTCTAAATAAAACTTGCAATATGAACTTTGCATATCCATTGGATTTTATGGGTAATATTCACTGAAAACCCTCACGAGACAACACTGGTCCTATTAAAGACGCTAAAAGATTTAACGCTTTGTTGCATACGCTCAATGTAATCGTGCTTCCTACGAAAGTGGATTTATCTTAGTTTTAGCTTATTTGAGAACAGATAAAAAGATAAGTACGAGGTATTTGATGTGCATGTAAAAATGTATATTTTTACTCTCATATTTAGTCTTCATTAGAATAAAAGACATATTAGGGTATTTTTACATGTTTTAACCAACATACAAAAGTGTTTTCAAATCACCATTCACTCATCTACATTTGGGCAAACAATCCTTTTGTATGTGCATTTGGTTTGAGAAAATTTATTTGCATAATTTAATTTAGTTTTGTAGAAAATAATTGCAAATTAGAAGATGATTCATGTATTTATGCATGCACAATAGTGGAAGCCAAAAGAATGAAGAAAAGAAGAAATTAAATCAACATGGAGGAGCTCATTTACCCACTTGCTAATAAACCACATTTAAAAGCAAAAAACATGCTAGCGAGAGATTAATTAAAAATTAATGATAACTTGAAGGCCACACAAAATCAAAAGCATTTTTGGTAGCTCCCTAAAATGAATTTAGGGTTAGACTTGTATAAATACTCTCTTATGTTCATGTAATGGATCTCATCTTTTATGCATAGTTGTAACCTATGTAGAAATAAACGTTCTCCTATCTTTATTGGCTTCTTGGCCTTCTCTTTTATTTTATGCACTCTTATTTCATGTTTTTTCTATGCTATTTTATTTCATGTTAGTAGATTAGATTTATCTCATGCAATTAGTGTAGATTTATTTTTACACAATTAATTAGCTCTCTACTTCTTTTTAATTAACTATTTTTCCTTTTTATTATTTTTTTCCTTTCATCTTCTGAAATCAATTTACGTAGAAATGAATTCAAGTATGAGAAGCTAAGCCCCTTCAATTTAGTGGCAATGAAGCTCTCATGAATCATATAAAATCAACATGATGATTTCATTTATTATTTCTTCTTTGATACTTAATTTAATTTTTGATGTTATTGGAAGTTTATTGTTTATAAGTGAATCTGATAGCCTATGTTGTTAATTACAAATATGTCATATTTAATCAATTATAAACACAAGTTACATTTCCATCTAACTAATTGATTTTGAAAATGAAAGTGAAAATAGGATTAAAATTTGATATTCTATGTTACTTGATAGAAAAAGGTAAACAGATCATGCATAATTTTTTTAATTCCATAATCATTTTCATTAGATTTGATAAGTGGGTTTGGATGATGTATTAGAGTTTGATGGTTTAAGTTGTGTTAGTTAATATCACAAATAGACCATACTTATAATAAATACATCAACTAATTCTGCATATGATAAAAAAAAAGATTACAAACTTATGTTATGTTGATTTATATAAAAGTGAAAGTGGATTTACCTCTAAATTGCTTTATTCCAATATTTCTCTAGTTTTTTTAATACTTTTTGGCTAACACATTTTCAAACTCTTGGGATAGTTTGATTGAGTAATTTTGAAATTAGTGCTTTCCTTGTGGGATTGACTCGTATTACATACGTGCTACGATTGTATGTTGTGCATTTGCGGTATTTTATTTTATTAAATTCATTGGTTTTCTAACGGATAGAAAATCCGTCCAAACACTAACCTTTTTCTTTATAACCTGATATAAAGACATAATTATCCACCATATATGTAGTAAGAAAGGTAAATTCTAAAACATAGTTCGTGAAAAGATAAATTTAATCAACTTGCTTGAAAGCTAAATTTGTTTAGGGATTTTTTTTTCCACAACCGATGCCTATACTTTGATAAGTTGAGTAATTAACACATAACAACTAATTGTAAAGTTCACAAAAATAATTCATTAAACTTAATTATTAATAAAAATAATAATAGGAAATTTAATAAATCCAATTCTATTATCAAGATTGAGATATATTCGTTTGAATTTTTTTTAAAGAAAGATAAATTCACAATCATATTCCATAAAATAATCGAATCACAAATTTTATATACTAGATCATAGAAATGCTTCTTTATCCTTTCCAAAAATCCTCTCTTCAACACTAAGCTGTTCGGTATCAACTAATTTTACTACTTTTTTCATGAACCCTACCATCTCTTTGTATCTCTATGCTTTATCTACTAGCTTTGACATGTGTATGTTTCCTCACGAGATGATGACATTTTTTCTTGTGTTGTTTGATTTAATTCTTTATCATTGATCTCATCCATCTCTTCGAATACAACTTCTAGGTATCCAAACACTATTTAATATAAGAAAATTTATTATTTAACCGAAAAGGTAAATAAGTCTATCTTTTTTGTCAGAAATGTTATTGTGAATTTTATTATAAATAGGCATGATAGGTTATTTGTTTGCATTTAACTTTTACATTACAAGAAATTAAACTTTAAATAACATATGAATAAATTAGCTCTCAAGGTAGACAAAATAGATTTTTAATGAAAATATAAATAGTGTGATGCTAAGAGCGTCGCCTTAGTTGCTTGGGGCACCGCGGGTTGGCGCCGTCCAAACACTGTTTGGTTGGCGGTTGACCGCCAACTACAGTATAAAAAAACCGTTCAATGATTAACCACCGAACGTGGTGCCGCAAGCACAAAACGTGGTACCCTTAGCACTACCTTATAAATAAATTTTATCGAAAGTACTTTATATATTATATTTTTTTATTTAAATATGTTAATCTGTTTGTTTTGTCCACCTTTACTTTAAAACAACAGGATGAATAAATTATAGCTTGGAAAAATTGAAACGATATTTAGCTTTTTAGTGAATGACAATTTATAGTTTTGTCAACACTCTATTTTATAATTTTTCATTTTTACGAAAATCGTATAACTTTTGATCTTTTTGTCTTACCTTATTTCGTAAAGAAAATGGTAAATCAATTTTTAAATAAACTGCTACATTGTATTATCTTTTTTTTCTTTCCAAACTACATTTTACATTTTCTCCATGTTAAAGTATGTGCATTGGCACTTTTATCATATACTTTGTATAACTTCATGTTTTCATTCAATGTAAAAAAAATAAATCGTTTTATCTTTAAATACGGAACAGTATATTATTTTATACTTTTGCATGGAAAATGAAATGGTAGTCTTGTATGTTTTTGTTTAAAGTGGTAAATTGTTATAGCTTTTTGTAAAAGTTGAGGCTTTTTATATCTTTTATTAAAAAATATCTTTGTACACATAATTATCAGTCAAAAAGATATATAAAAGTAAATTCTCCCATGCCGATAAAAAAAATCAATAAAAAGATGTATGAGTAACTTTATATAAAAGATGATTCTTATAATATTTTCATAAAAAACGATAGTTTTATTTATCTTTTTGTATGTTATAGTGAAAATGATCACCACTATCATTTTCAAAAAACATATATAATATTATACTTTTATATTTAAAATGATACAAGACAAAATATAAATAACTAATTGTCACTTATCTTTAAATTTGAAAAGATAAACAATAAAGTACTTAATAAACAATGATAATGTAATATTATCATAATTAAAATGGTAAAAATAAAACGGTAAATATATATATGATAATTTGATGATTATTATCTTCAGAAACAAAAAGATAAAGTATAACGGATAAATTTCTTGGTAAATTGTTATATTGTTCCATTTAAAATAAAAACTTCTTATCATTTCATATACGGTAAAAATATGATTTATTTAAGAAAAATGAATATCAATTTTTCTAATAGAAAAACAAACATCTGATGTACAGATATTTTTATAAAAATATTAATTCTTATAACCTTTTATACAAATCAACAACTTTTTGTCTATTTTTTAAGAAAAATTATTTTTCAATGCTTATATTGAAAATGATAAAAGTTAATACGGAAAAGATACAAAAATTTTCCTTGCAATGTTTACAAGAACAAAAGATAAAAGTAGAATTAAAAATAAAAATAAGTTATTTAATCATTTTGAGAGCACCAAAAATATTTACTTGTGTGATTACAATGTTACAGTAAATTATAAGTCAGTCTATTATTGTAATTTTTTTAAATGTAAGACTAAACAAATTATCATAAATTAATAACAATTCACACAAAGGTATGAAGACAACAAATTTAACCTAACCTGGTATCTGTGTAGTTAACGACCAGCTACTACCCCGCTATATCTCATAGCGGATTTCTACCGCTACGATTTTTCCATATAGCTCCAGAATATAGCCTTTCCGCTTTAATCCCCGCTATTTCCGCTATATCCCATTATTTCCGCTATTCCCGCTATATCTATTTTAATAAAAAGAATTGAAAAATTGCATTTATACATTATAAAATTATGAAACTAATTTGTTTGATTTAATTTTTAATATATTTTCAGAAATGAAAATACTCTAATATTCTACCAAATTTAATTATGTTATATAACAGTTTTTCGTTTATTTAAAGTATATTCGCACATGTTTTTATTTAAAATTATTTATGTATTATTTATAATTCAATTGAATGATAATTTTTCATTTAATTACCATTTATATATTTATAAAAACATTAAGTACGAATTTTATATGCTGTTTTAGAGCCAACCGCTATATCCCGCTATATCCTCGCTGTATCCTCGCTATGACTTCTTGCACCTCCACCGCTTTGAATCTACCGAGCGCATTAACTGTACAGCCTGGTATACACAAGCAATAGATAAAAAACCAAGACACGCACAACCAACACAATCAGAAGAAAGGGCTGACGATGCCAACGTTGGAGTCGATGTATCTCTTATAACCAATTAAACAGTCAAGGATTTTACCTTGATAAGTCAAACTGGCCAATTCCATATTGAAGTCAAAGTTGGTCAACAAATAGGGTTTTAGCATTATTAACCATATTTGAGTCGGTGTATAATGCCCTAGCTCTGGTGACTAAATCATCAAAGAGAGTTTACTGTCTGATAGCTTGGATGAAATGGTACGTAAAGAGCGATCTCTCGTATATATTACTTTGAGGCAACAACGGAAATGGTAACAGACATATATACATATACATACACAAACACACGCTCATATGTCAGATACATGGACTAATAAAACGCATCACTTTGAACTCGGTAGACTATGTATAATCTAGAAATTATCTACTCTAAATGTCCATGTAACGACCCTTTTTGCAATCAATCCTTTAACATGTGCATAGCTGCTAGAATCGTATCAACTCCATTCTATCTCTGAATAAACAAAATAGTGTTGCAAATCCTGACTTCATACAATGGTTACTAAACTCAAACTTAGTAGTTCTCCAACATAATACACATTTCCTACAGACTGCTCAACAAACAAAACATAATGACGTCCATAGATAACTATCCTGAAAATAGAACATCTCGGTCTAACTCGAGGCGTTGTCATATACGTGACAAATCTAAATCTCACTATGAGTCTAGTCAAAATCATAAACAATAAACGTGCAATATCGGGTTTAAATGTGATATAGTAAAACATACGGATGTCGCACACACCATATCAAATCAAGCCCACAATACATCAAAATTGTTTTAACACACATATCACAGCTCTGTTCATCGTGACTCATAGCTGCAACCCCAGTCAACTAGGATATCACAATCTATGCATTTATATGAGTTATCAATTTATAAAAGTGATTCGTTGTTTTATTTTAAGATAAAAATAATACTTATGAGATTAGTATACCAATCAGATTGAAAGGATTGAATTCTAATACGCGAGTTCAATCGTGGAATCATGTCCAAGATAATCAGAGATGTTTTGCGGTCTTAATTAATAGCTATCAGACTATTAACAAATATTACACTGTAAAGTCAAACCAACTTGTGAGATTAGTATACCAATCAGAGATGTTTTGCGGTCCAAACACTGTTTGGTAAGCCATCTTGTGGGATTTCAACCGCTAAACATACATAAGAAACATGTGAAAAAAATAAATATAAATGGCTAATGAGTGGCAAAAAAAAAATACAACTCATCAACCAAAGATCACTTTAAGTTACAAGGCATGGGCAAAATGAGCTTTTTGAGTACATAGTGCAAGCTGGAAAAACAGTGATGTCAGATGATAGTAACAAAATTTGAAGTCCTTAACTCCTTACCATATTATCTGTCATGCATCTTGTATTCTTGACATCAATGGACTATAATCCATCCATTAGATAGACTTACAAGTATATATAATGCAAATGCAGAACTACAGTTTAACAGGCATGGACACATGTGCATGTACATGTACATGTATATGTATATATCGACAAAAGGCCTTAGCGACTAGTGACTTAGTTGCATGCCATCTTTAATATCTATGCTTTCTTATGCTCCGCCTTGTAGTAATATGGATGATATTGAATGAATGACCACTAGGCACGGCTATAGGAATGTTCATTGGTTCAAACCTGTAATTTTAAATGTAAGCAGTTTGATCCAACGCGTTTGTGTTGTTTATTGAATTAGTACCAATACCAAATAGTGTGTGCTATATGTGGGTTTAGGTGGTGTTGTCATCAGGTTACGAGCAAGAGGAGTTATAGAAGTGAGGCAGGCAAGCTTAACTACCAGGCAAGAGAATTTTGGTACAAACAGGTAAGCACATGAGCACTATATAAGATTTTCAGTCAGGTTAAGTATCTTAAGAATTTATATAACTAACACAACATGTGATGTTTGATGGTGCTATTAAGTGACGTAACATTGTGCATGTGTGGGATATGATTGAGATTATGAAGCATTACCTGAGAAACCATGGCCTTACACCCCTGATCAAATTTCCCGGTCTCCACTTCAGTTGTCACTTGATGAGGCATGCTAACGAATTCAGCCCCTTGGTCTCCCTTTGCAGTGGCTTCATAGAAGAATTTTGGTGTAGAAACACAGGAGTACGGCACTGATGCTCCAACTTACATAGATTTGTGGTGTAACGACGAACATGTTGTATGTACAATGCTCGTCTGCCTTGAAACTGGATTCATCAAGTTGAGCTGTAGATGATTCCATAGTTGGTAGAATCATACATCCAGTAATCAAACTCATGCATGATGATTAGGATGTGTTAGGGCTACCCTATCAAGTTAAAATACCAAAGTATATAGATTCTTGACAGTGCTTGCTCGATAAGAATGACATATTTTTAGTCCACTGAAGCTTTACTGCTGTACAGAAAACATGAAACACTACCGATGTGCATGGTGTAAAAAAGAAGGGAAAAAAAGAGAATCAAAGAACAAATTCGTTATTTGAAATAGGTACGCAGCATGCTCCTTTTATTATTTAATGTCTTTGACACAAGGAATAAAGCAAGAGCAGGGCATCCACTTTTCCAGTGCACAAACAAGTCATATAGATAGTGCAGGCAAAAGAAGGCGCATGCATGACCATAAATTGAAGCAATTCAGACAAAGTGTACTAGTGAAAAAAGATATGTGAATTCATATCAGTAGGTTATATATGAATATATAGATGTATCAGGGGAGGAGATTAAGCAAAATCAACAACGGGTATAAACAAATTTGGACAAAGAAATGGCAGAAAGTGATAAAGAATGAAGGGTTATGGAATGGAAGGGACAAAGTTGGGTTAATTGAAGAGAGGAATGGTGAGCAAGCTGCGCATTCTGCATATAAAAGCAAGAGCTTGGCAATTAAAAACAAATACATAAGTTGCCTTTACCATGGATGATGAGCATTGAGGTGAGATGTGCAAGTAGAGTAATATTATTGATCAGTAAAGGCATCTGCAGAGGATGCAGTGCAGTGCGAATATTAGGAAGAAAACAGAGAGTGAATTTGAGATTTTATAACGGAGGGAGAAAGCAAGCAAAGAAGCAGCAAAGCAAAGCAAGTGGGAGAAGAGAAGAGAAACAAACAAAAGCGCATATTGAGGCCCATACCGTAGATTTGAGGAAAAGGTTTGAATCAACAAGGTATAAGACGGTCATGTGGTGCAGCTTTGTTCCATACTTACCTGGACGGGGTCTATGGGTGATCATGAAGGCCCAGGCCTAGTCTAATGGTTCCCATTGCACTTTGGGAATGCGTTGGGCTACCATCTCCCCAAGTGGGAGAGTGGACGTCATTATTTGTTGCTTTGGGGGTACGCGTTCGCGCGGCCCCTGCCCATTGCTGAATGTAAATTTTTTTTCTGTACCCTTATCTTCTGAGACCGGTGTGACCCCATGTATGTGGCTTCTCTTTGGGCCTTGGTGTAAATGTTCTTCTTACTGTTCCTCTGGTTGTGTAATTAAAACTGTCTTCTCTGTTTTATGAATTTGCCTTCTTTAGTTTTTGTTAATTATGATTTTAGCTGAATCCTATATTTTTAGTTCAAAAGGGGTATTTGTATGCAACATGCTACTGTCCTGTTATCTGCAACGTTACATTTCTGTTCTTTCAAGTTTCAATCCAACTTTTCCGTGTTTGGATAACACTCTTGATTTCCAGACAATGTTCAAAATCTTTACATGCTTAATAGTCACTCAGTACGAAAGCCCAGATAGATTTTCTTTTGGCTGCTTTTGCTTTTTCTCCTTTTCTGTTGCTAGTTTTTTGCTTACTGCTTGTCGGCTAACCTGTCTTTTTTGCTTGCTTATTTCTTTTGTTAAATTATGAATAAGCTGTAGCTTTTTGAATCATTTCTTTCTGCTCAAACGGGATTTGGACGCAACATGCTTTTGTTATCTGCAACATTGCATTTCCCTTCTTTACATACTCGATAGTTACATTTCTCAAGTTTTTATCCCAACAAAGCCTAATGCTATGAAGATACTTCCAACCGTTTTTCTTTCCAATGCCTGGTTATTTCAATATTCCCTTTTCTTCTTCTTCTGGTTACGCATTTAGAAATAATAACAAATCAACTATGGCGTCCTCACATAAAAACGTGCACGAAAGTTAAACCCATCAAACACACCGTTTGAGGTTTTCTTACTACGGAGATCCCTTGTACTACAATCTATGATCGAATGCTGAGATTTCAAACCACGTATTACGGCGTCTAGCGCGGCTATACGTTTTAGACCAAATAAAGATTTTTGTCTGAAAATATTATATAAGATGAAGTGACAGCTTTAATCGAAGTTTAAATAGATACAATTGATTCATCTATTTTATACATTAAATATATATAGTTAGTTGCTATATCAAATAAGTAAATAATATACATTGTATGTTCAAATTATAATTGATACCAACAATAAAGAACATCGTTGGTTGATTAGAAACAAATTAGTTCAACATTCGATTTGCTTAAAAAAAAAGTTGGAACTTCTTCAAAATATTTCAAATAACTTAAAAATATATATACATAGGAAGACTCAATTTAAAAAGTCATGTATACGTTTGCTGACTTGAATTTAAAATAATTAAATTCTATTAGAGAATCCGTATATTAATTACTTCAGAGTTAAACACCTAAACTAAAAACTTTATCTTCTTATTACTAATGCAAATAACCTATTATTCGCGTATTTGTTTAATTAGTTTATTCACAAATTCATGTACATGTTCAACAATGCTACAAGTACTAGGCTTAAGGTGAAATGTTGTATATATGGCAGATGAATTCTACTTATAACCATCATTTTCTTGGTTATTATACTTCATGGATAATTTTTGTTCTGGTTAAGTCTTTATTAGTAGATGTAATACCTTCGCGATCACATTTTTTTGGTATCAGCGTGAGTTGTCAAAAATGTCCCTTTAATATCCCTTAAATATAGGATCAGATAATTAAACGTTCTATATGAATTCAAACCGCCTTTCTACAATAACAAATTTTAATACCAATTAAAAATAGGCGTTAACAAATGAACTTCCGTTTCATAATCGTTCTTTATTAATTAATAATATAAATATCAAAACAAATAAAAATTTAGATATTGCAATTTAGAAATAAAAAATCTTTAATAACAGTCGTAATACATTTGGTGTCACACTTCTTTTGTATCAGCATGAACAACCAAAAATACCCTCAAATATCACTTAAAAATAGGATCTAATTATTAAACTTTTTTTACAAATTCAAACCCCCTTTCTACAAATTTTAGTAGCACTTAAAAATATAATCTAACAAATAAACTTCCATTACAAAATCGTTCTTTATTAATTAATTATACCAATAAAAATTAAAACTAATAAAAAAAAAAAGATATTGCAACTTAAAAATGAAAATTCAAACTAATTACACATGATGTCAATACTAAAAATTCGGGCTAATCATTTTCACTTGAATGTGCTGAACATATACAGTTTGTAGAAAACTAATTCACGTGCGAAGCATATGCGATGATCACGCGCGAAGCGCGTGCCACAACGCTTGTATAAATAACGTACTTTCAAAAACTTTAGAACAGTCTCATTTTATAATACTTCCTATTACAAACGCAATTGTATTTACGTTTTGTAAATTATTTCAAATCAAACGATTGTCCAAATTTCAGTAGCACTTCCCCTTATTCCCCATATCACACACAAAAAAATCATACACGGGAAATAAGGAAGTAATGTTGAAATTTTATTAATAACTTAAAAATATATATACATAGGAAGACTCAATTTAAAAAGTCATGTATACGTTTGATGACTTGAATTTAAAATAATTAAATTCTATTAGAGAATCCGTATATTAATTACTTCAGAGTTAAACACCTAAACTAAAAACTTTATCTTCTTGTTACTATTGCAAATAACCTATCATTCGTGCATTAATTTAATTAGTTTATTCACAAATTCATGTACATGTTCAACAATGCTACAAGTACTAGGCTTAAGGCAGATGAATTCTACTTATAACCACCATTTTCTTGGTTATTAAACTTCATGAATAATTTTTGTTTTGGTTAAATCTTTATTAGTAGATGTAATACCTTCGCGATCATATTTTTTTGGTATCAACGTGAGTTGTCAAAAATGTCCCTTTAATATCTCTTAAATATAGGATCAGATAATTAAACGTTCTATATAAATTCAAACCGCCTTTCTACAATAACAAATTTTAATACCAATTAAAAATAGGCGTTAACAAATGAACTCCCGTTTCATAATCATTCTTTATAATTAATAATATAATTATTAAAACAAATAAAAATTCAGATATTGCAATTTAGAAATAAAAATTCTTTAATAACATTCGCAATACATTTGGCGTCACACTTTTTTATATCAAAATGAACCAGATGTGCCGAACCAAACCTCAGGACTGCTATATAGTAGGTATCCATCCTCAAATCTTCACTCTATAAATAGTGGAGCTTCTGGACAACAACATCAGTCATCCTAGAGAGTTGAAACTCTGCAGAATTTGGTCTGTATTGTTAATTCTTCTTATGCATAGCCTCTAAAAGTGAATCAGTCTTATAACTTTAATCTTTCAGCATTAATAAAATCTCCTCTTCCCAAATAGACGTACACTGCCTTGCGGTAGTGGAACCACTATAAATACTGCTGTTATTTATTTTTTCTGCATTGCATAAAACTGTGACTGTCTGTTCTAGCGTTTATCTCCATTTTTTCGTCTCATTACAATCACGATCTAGTTGTTTTCCGTTGAGTTGGCTTTTTTATTCCCTTATACTGATCAACTGAAGGGAATTTCTGCAACAAGACAAGAAAATCAATGAATGTCTTTTACAGCAACTAGGTCTAGGTGAGCTTAAACCAAAAAAGTCACCTTTAGTTGGTCGATCGTTCTGTAAAAAAACCAATAGGTGAGATTGATGATGTATTGATCAAAGTAGGAGAATTCATATTCCCTGTCAATTTTATTGTCTTAGAAACACAGCCAGTATATAATCTCACAAGTCAAATTCCTTTGATTTTAGGACGACCTTTTTAGCCACTTTAAATGCTTTGATCAACTGTCGAAATGGTTTGATGAAAATTTCATTTGGTAACATGACCATAGATCTTAACGTCTCCAATATAGAAAAATCAATCAAACGAGCCATTCGATCACACCTTGGAAGTGAGCACAATTCACAAAAACTTTGAAAATGAGACAATTGACATTAATAATGAACATGAAGTAGAGTTCAAACAGTTGTTTCAAGACGTGCCAAAGGAGATCATAGACACGCTTCCCTTCGAACCTTCCATGATTGAGTCCGAAACTCAACCGATTACTTTGATTGAGCAATCTTCCAAATTACAGCTCAAACCTCTACCATCTCACCTTTAGTACGCACACTTAGATGACAACGAAACTTTTTCCATCATAATTTCTTTGGATCTTTTTGTTGCTCTAGAAGCATCTCTTCCTTCAATTCTTTTAAAAAACAAAGAAGCAATTGAGTAGTCCATTATCGATAATAATAGAATTGGCCCTACAACTGTTCAACATGGCATTCACTTATTGACGAAGCTAAGCCTACTCGTGATGCACAATGAAGGCTTAACCCCAAAATGGAAGATGTGGTTCGAGAAGAAATTCTTAAGCTCCTTGATAACGTTATCATTAATTCCATATTCAACTGCTCATAGGTTACCCTAATTCATGTTGTGCCTAAAAAATCCAGACTCACCGTTATCATGAATGACGCTATGAACTCATTCTAACTCGTACTCAAACGGGTTGGCATATCAATATTGATTGTCGAGAAGTAAATTCCACAACGTGTAAATTTCTCTCTTCCTTTTATCGACCAAATGCTTGAATGATTAGCCGGTCACGAATTCTATTGTTTTCTTGATGATTGTTTCAGTTTTAAATAAATTCAGCCGCTCCCGAACATCAAGAAAAAATGACTTTCACGTGTTCTTTTGGAACTTTGCTTATTGGCGTATGTCATTTGGACTTTGTAATGCCCCTGCAACTTTCCAACCATGCATGGTTGGGATCTTTTTTGACATGATTGAACACTTTTTAGAAGTTTTCATGGACGATTTCTCTATCTTTGGAGATTCTTTTCCGATTGCTTACATCATCTCGAGCTGGTTCTAAATTGATGTAAAGAGAAACATTTAAATTTGAACTGGAAAAATATTACTTTATGGTCAAACAAGGTATAGTCCTCGGACATGTCATTTCAAATAAGGGAATTGAGGTTGATAAAGAAAAAATTGACATCATTTCAAATCTACACATTCCCAAATCCGTTAAGGACATTCGATCATTTATAGGGCACACTGACTTTTATCAATGCTTAGTCGAAGACTTTAGCAAAATTATTCGACATTCGACTACTCTTTTGGGAAAACATGTTCCTTTCAATCTCAGTTCTGATTGTGTCTCTTCTTTTGAACGTCTTAGAAATGAACTCATTTATGCTCTAATCATTTGCTCGCCAATTGGGATCTTCCTTTTGAAATAACGTGATATGCTTCTAACTTTGCGGTTAGTGCTGTCCTAGGATAACACATCTAGAAAATCCTTCATGTCATCTATTACGCTAGTATTACTTTGAGTGGTGCTCAATTCAACTACACAACCACCAAGAAAGAACTTCTAGCCGTCTTTTTTGCACTAGCAAAGTTTCGACCTTATTTAATAGGCTCATATATCACGCTCTACACTGACCATTCCGCTCTTAGGTACTTTTTTGCAAAAAGGATGCTAAGTCTAGTTTGACTCGTTGGATCCTATTACTTCAAGAATTTGATCTTACAATCAAAGATAAAAAAGATCCGACAATGTTATAATCGATCATTTACCTCGTCTTCCAAATGCACCATCTTCTTTACCTACCACCGAGAACTTTTTCGACGGACAACTCTTTTCAGTTTCCACCAATCCATGGTTTGCCGATATAGTGAACTATTTAGTCACCAACGAAACTCCTTTATTTTGGTCCAAACAAGAAAAATTCAAAAAAAAAAAATTCCCAAGTGAAATACTTCTATTAGGATCATCCATACCGACCTCCAGTAAAAGCATGAAAAAAAGGCTCGAATGATACGATCCCTCCGTTACCCCAGAATGTTTAAGTATTATTCCAACCAAATCATTCAACGATGTGTCCTGAATAGCGAAATCAAGAGTATTTTCATTTTCTCATGACCAAGCATGTGGTGGACATTTCGGTCCTAAGAAAACCATAAAATGGTGCTTCAATGTGGCTTTTGTTGGCCTATACTTTTTAAAGACGCATTCGAGTTTTGTAAAATATTTGATCGTTGTCAAATGTTAGAAAAATCACAGAACGAAACATGATGCCTTTCACCTCCGTCATTATCATCAAAATGTTTGACGTTTGGAGAATTGACTTTATGGGACCGTTTCCTAACTCTTTCGGATATCTTTACATTCTCCTTGTCGTCAACCACGTTTCTAAATGAGTTGAAGCCGTTTTGTGTAAAACTAATGATCATAATGTAATTATGAGATTCATAAAAGAAAACAACTTTGCTAGGTCTAGCACACCTCGTACGACAATAAGTGACCACGAAACCCATTTTTGTAATCAATCTTTTGATCTTTAATGATGGAATGCTCAATAACCCACAAGTTATACACTCCTTATTATCCTCAAATTTGTGGCCAAGTCAAAGTTTCAAATCGACAAATCAAACAAATTTTGGAGAACTTTTAATAAAAATCGGAAACAGTAGCCTTAAAAATTGACATATGCGCTTTGAGCTTAGAGAACTGCTTTTAAAACTAATCTTGGGATGTCCTCTTTTCGATAAGTATATGGTAAAGCATGTCACTTACCAGTCAAGCTTGAAGTAAAGCATCATGGGCAACAAAAAACATAAACTTTGATCTTGAAAGGGCTAGCAAAAACAAGAGGTTTTTGTGACAAGTCAATCCTAAGAAGAGCATTTTGTCAAATCAGAAAGTTCTTTTGTTTGACTCTCGACTTCAATTATTCCTTGGAAAATCAAAATCAAAATGGATAGGACCATGCGTACTATTTTTCCACACGGTGGCATAGAAATACAAAACTTAGGGATGGATTAATTTTAAGGTTAATGGTCATCGTTTAATGCCTTACTTGGAATTTGCATGTGGCCGATAGGAGGAACTCATAATTTTTAATTAGCCACACTACCACTTATAAGGAATTTTAGCCCTTTCTTGCAAATATGTATATATTTTTCTTCTTTACACTTATTATATCATGCACTGAGTATGAGTCAAAATCAAGCGTGGGGGAGTCTTATGTATATTATGATTTTGCGTTCTCTTTATTTTTTTTAAAAAAACTCAAAAAATTGCATTTTAGTTTTCTTAAAAAATTCCAAAAAATAATTTTGCATCATAATTTACTTTTGAATAGGCACGATAAAGTAAACATACAGTTTTGGTCATGAGATTGAAATTTTTGGAAAATTACTTAACTCAAATGAATAATAGAAAGAAAAGTTTAAATTACAAGCAACTATGATGTAACTAGCACATAGGGAGATTCATAAGTAGTGATTATGAAGTTATTCTAAATTGCAGTCTTCGTTTAAAAAGTGGTTGATTTAAAGTAAATGCGCTAACATTTTTAATTTTTAAAGTTAAGTAGTGCTAAGATGATTTTGCATAACTCTTCTCTTTAAAAAAAATTAAGGAAAAAAACACCTAGAGTCATTGTATACATGTAAATTGTACACCCGCCATGCTCTATACTCTTCTCATGTAAGCTCAAAAGGTAGTGCATAAATGATATATGTCGCCTCAGTTTTCTAAGTTAGGTGTATTTATCTATAATGATGATAATGATAATGATGATAATAATAATAATAATAATAATAATAATAATAATAATAATAATAATAATAATAATAATAAACACCTAGAGTCAGATGTTCACACATAAGTGCGTACACTCGGCATCCTTTGTATTCTTCTCACATAAGCTCTCAAGGCAGTGCATGGATGATATAACTGGCTTAGGTTTTCTGAGTTAGATTTATGTAAATAATAATAATTTTGATTTTTTTTCAAATAAAGAGAGAGTAAGCAGTCGAAAAATATTATCCCGACTTTACCAATTTGACTTGTTTTACAAAAGTAAATGAAGGTACCACTTTGCAAACTTTGACAGTGAATTAAATAATTTATTTCATAGTTGTAGTATGTCATCAATCGAAACAACTAACCAAGGTAGAGTCCAATTGTGACAATAACTTAATTTTTATTGGAAGTTTTGATTAGTAAAAGAATGAAATTTCTTGATAATGACCGAGACTTATATATTACTATTTCATGGGAATTTAAAAAGTAAGTTCTTCATTTTGTAAATAAAAACTTGCATTCATATCTTTCTAAATAAAACTTGCAATATGAACTTTGCATATCCATTGGATTTTATGGGTAATATTCTCTGAAAACCCCCACGAGACAACACTGGTCCTATTAAAGACGCTAAAAGATTTAACGCTTTGTTGCATACGCTCAATGTAATCGTGCATCCTACGAAAGTGGATTTATCTTAGTTTTAGCTTATTTGAGAACAGATAAAAAGATAAGTACGAGGTATTTGATGTGCATGTAAAAATGTATATTTTTACTCTCATATTTAGTCTTCATTAGAATAAAAAACATATTAGGGTATTTTTACATGTTTTAACCAAAATACAAAAGTTTTTCAAATCACCATTCACTCGTCTACATTTTGGCAAAACAATCCTTTTGTATGCGCATTTGTTTTGAGAAAATTTATTTGCATAATTCAATTTAGTTTTGTAGAAAAATAATTGCAAATTAGAAGATGATTCATGTATTTATGCATGCACAATAGTGGAAGCCAAAAGAATGAAGAAAATAAGAAATTAAATCAACATGGAGTAGCTCATTTACCCACTTGCTAATATACCACATTTAAAAGCAAAAAACATGTTAGTGAGAGATTAATTAAAAATTAATGATAACTTGAAGGCCACACAAAATCAAAAGCATTTTGGTAGCTCCCTAAAATGAATTTAGGGTTATGGACTTGTAGAAATACTCTCTTATGTTCATGTAATGATCTCATCTTTTATGCATAGTTGTAACCACTATGTAGAAATAAACGTTCTCTTATCTTTATTGGCTTATTGGCCTTCTCTTTTATTTTATGCACTCTTGTTTCATGTTTTTTCTATGCTATTTTATTTCATGTTAGTAGATTAGATTTATCTCATGCAATTAGTGTAGATTTATTTTTACACAATTAATTAGCTCTCTACTTCTTTTTAATTAACTATTTTTCTTTTTTATTATTTTTTCCTTTCATCTTCTGAAATCAATTTACGTAGAAATGAATTTAAGTATGAGAAGCTAAGCCCCTTCAATTTAGTGGCAATGAAGCTCTCATGAATAATATAAAATCAACATGATGATTTCATTTATTATTTCTTCTTTGATACTTAATTTAAATTTTGATGTTATTGGAAGTTTATTGTTTATAAGTGAATCTGATAGCCTATGTTGTTAATTACAAATATGTCATATTTAATCAAATATAAACACAAGTTACATTGTCATCTAACTAATTGATTTTGAAAATGAAAGTGAAAATAGGATTAAAATTTGATATTCTATGTTACTTGATAAAAAAAGGTAAACAGATCATGCATAATTCTTTTAATTCCATAATCATTTTCATTAGATTTGATAAGTGGGTTTAGATGATGTATTAGAGTTTGATGTTTTAAATTGTGTTAGTTAATATCACAAATAGACCATACTTATAATAAATACATCAACTAATTCTGCATATGATAGAAAACAAACTTATGTTATGTTGATTATATGAAAGTGAAAGTGGATTTACCTCTAAATTGCTTTATTCCAATATTTCTCTAGTTTTTTTTAATACTTTTTGGCTAACACATTTTCAAACTCTTGGGATAGTTTGATTGAGTAATTTTGAAATTAGTTCTTTCCTTGTGGGATTGACTCGTATTACATACGTGCTACGATTGTATGCTGTGCATTTGCAGTATTTTATTTTATTAAATTCATTGATTTTCTAACGGATAGAAAATCCGTCCAAACACTAACCTTTTTCTTTATAACCTGATATAAAGACATACTTATCCACCATATATGTAGTAAGAAAGGTAAATTCTAAAACATAGTTCGTGAAAAGATAAATTTAATCAGCTTGCTTGAAAGCTAAATTTGTTTAGGGATTTTTTTTCCACAACCGATGCCTATACTTTGATAAGTTGAGTAATTAACACATAAAAACTAATTGTAAAGTTCACAAAAATAATTCATTAAACTTAATTATTAATAAAAATAATAATAGGAAATTTAATAAATCCAATTCTATTATCATGATTGAGATATTCATTTGAATTTTTTTTAAAGAAAGATAAATTCACAATCATATTCCATAAAATAATCGAATCACAAATTTTAGATACTAGATCATAGAAATGCTTCTTTATCCTTTCCAAAAATCCTCTCCTCAACACTAAGCTCTTCGGTATCAACTAATTTTACTACTTTTTTCATGAACTCTAGCATCTCTTTGTATCTCTATGCTTTATCTACTAGCTTTGACATGTGTATGTTTCCTCACGAGATGAAGACATTTTTTCTTGTGTTGTTTGATTTAATTCTTTATCATTGATCTCATCCATCTCTTCGGATACAGCTTCTAGGTATCCAAACGCTATTTAATATAAGAAAATTTATTATTTAACCGAAAAGGTAAATAAGTCTATCTTTTTTGTCAGAACTGTTATTGTGAATTTTATTATAAATAGGCATGATAGGTTATTTGTTTGCATTTAACTTTTACATTACACGAAATTAAACTTTAAATAACATATGCATAAATTAGCTCTCAAGGTAAACAAAATAGATTTTTAATGAAAATATAAATAGTGTGATGCTAAGAGCGTCGCCTTAGTTGCTTGGGGCACCGCGGGCGACGGTTGGCGCCGTCCAAACACTGTTTGGTTGGCGGTTGACCGCCAACTACAGTATAAAAAAAACCGTTCAATGATTAACCACCGAACGTGGTGCCGCAAGCACAAAACGTGGTACCCTTAGCACTACCTTATAAATAAATTTTATCGAAAGTACTTTATATATTATATTTTTTATTTAAATATGTTAATCTGTTTGTTATGTCCACCTTTACTTTAAAACAACAGGACGAATAAATTATAGTTTGGAAAAATTGAAACAATATTTAGCTTTTCAGTGAATGACAATTTATAGTTTTGTCAACACTATATTTTATAATTTTTCGTTTTTACGAGAATCGTATAACTTTTGATCTTTTTGTCTTACCTTATTTCGTAAAGAAAATGGTAAATCAATTTTTAAATAAACTGCTACATTGTATTATCTTTTTTTTTTCTTTCCAAACCACGTTTTCCATTTTCTCCATGTTAAAGCATGTGCATTGGCACTTTTATCATATACTTTGTATAACTTCATGTTTTCATTCAGTGTAAAAAGATAAATCGTTTTATCTTTAAATACGGAACAATATATTATTTTTGTACTTTTGCATGGAAAATGAAATGGTAGTCTTGTATGTTTTTGTTTAAAGTGGTAAATTGTTATAGCTTTTTGTAAAAGTTGAGGTTTTTTATATCTTTTATTAAAAAAAATATCTTTGTACACATAAATATCAGTCAAAAAGATATATAAAAGTAAATTCTCCCATGCCGATAAAAAAAATCAATAAAAAGATGTATGAGTAACTTTATATAAAAGATGATTCTTATAATATTTTCATAAAAAACGATAGTTTTATTTATCTTTTTGTATGTTATAGTGAAAATGATCACCACTATCATTTTCAAAAAACATATATAATATTATACTTTTATATTTAAAATGATACAAGACAAAATATAAATAACCAATTGTCAATTATCTTTAAATTTGAAGAGATAAACAATAAATTACTTAGTAAACAATGATATGTAATATTATCATAATTAAAATGGTAAAAATGAAACGTTAAATATATATGATAATTTGATGATTACTTATCTTCAAATACAAAAAGATAAAGTATAACGGATAAATTACTTTGTAAATTGTTATATTGTTCCATTTAAAATAAAAACTTCTTATCATTTCATATACGGTAAAAATATGATTTATTTAAGAAAAATGAATATCAATTTTTCTAATAGAAAAACAAACATATGATATAGATATATTTTTATAAAAATATTAATTCTTATAACTTTTTATACAAATCAACAACTTTTTGTCTACTTTTTAAGAAAAATTATTTTTCAATGTTTATATTGAAAATGATAAAAGTTAATACGTAAAAGATACGAAAATTTTCCCTGCAATGTTTACAAGAACAAAAGATAAAAGTAGAAATAAAAATAAAAATAAGTTATTTAATCATTTTGAGAGCACCAAAAATATTTACTTGTGTGATTACAATGTTACAGTAAATGATAAGTCAGTCTATTATTGTAATTTTTTTAAATGTAAGACTAAACAAATTGTCATAAATTAATAACAATTCACACAAAGGTACGAAGACAACAAATTTAACCTAATCTGGTATCTATGTAGTTAACGCCTCGCTACTACCCCTCTATATCTCATAGCGGATTTCTACCGCTACGATTTTTCCATATAGCCCCAGAATATAGTATTTCCGCTTTAATCCCCGCTATTTCCGTTATATCCCATTATTTCCGCTATTCCCGCTATATCTATTTTAATAAAAAAATTGAAAAATTGATTTATACATTATAAAATTATGAAACTAATTTATTTGATTTAATTTTTAATATATTTTCCGAAATGAAAATACTCTAATATTCTACCAAATTCAGTTGTGTTATATAACAGTTTTTCGTTTATTTAAAGTATATTCGCACATGTTTTTATTTAAAATTATTTATGTATTATTTATAATTCAATTGAATGATAATTTTTCATTTAATTACCATTTATATATTTATAAAAACATTAAGTACGAGTTTTATATGCTGTTTTAGAGCCAGCCACTATATCCCGCTATATCCTCGCTGTATCCTCGCTATGACTTCTTGCACCTCCACCGCTTTGAATCTACCGAGCGCATTAACTGCACAGCCTGGTATACACAAGGAATAGATAAAAAACCAAGACACGCACAACCAACACAATCAGAAGAAAGGGCTGACGATGCCAACGTTGGAGTCGATGTATCTGTTATAACCAATTAAACAGTCAAGGATTTTACTTTGATCAGTCAAATTGGCCAATTCCATATTGAAGTCAAAGTTGGTCAACAAATAGGGTTTAGCATTATTAACCATATTTGAGTCAGTGTATAATGCCCTAGCTCTAGTGACTAAATCATCAAAGAGAGTTTACTGTCTGATAGCTTGGATGAAATGGTACGTAAAGAGCGATCTCTGGTATATATTACTTTGAGGCAACAACGGAAATGGTAACACATATATACATATACATACACAAACACACACTCATATGTCTGATACATGGACTAATAAAACACATCACTTTGAACTCGGTAGACTATGTATAATCCAAAAATTATATACTCTAAATGTCCATGTAACGACCCTTTTTGCAATCAATCCTTTAACATGTCCATAGCTGCTAGAATCGTATCAACTCCATTCTATCTCTGAATAAACAAAGTAGTGTTGCAAATCCTGACTTCATACAATGGTTACTAAACTCAAACTTAGTAGTTCTCCAACATAATATACATTTCCTGCAGACTGCTCAACAAACAAAACATAATGACGTCCATAGATAGCTATCCTGAAAATAGAACACCTCAGTCTAACTCGAGGCGTTGTCATATACGTAACAAATCTAAATCTCGCTATGAGTCTAGTCAAAATGATAAACAATAAACGTGCAATATCGGGTTTAAATGTGATATATTAAAACATACGGATGTCGCACACACCATATCAAATCAAGCCCACAATACATCAAAATTGTTTTAACACACATATCACAGCTCTGTTCATCGTGACTCATAGCTGCAACTCTAGTCAACTAGAATATCACAATCTATGCATTTATATGAGTTATCAATTTATAAAAGTGATTCGTTGTTTTATTTTAAGATAAAACTAATACTTATGAGATTAGTACACCAATCAGATTGAAAGGATTGAATTGTAATACGCAAGTTCAATCGTGGAATCATGTTCAAGATAATCAGAGATGTTTTGCGGTCTTAATTGAGCTATCAGACTATTAACAAATATTACACTGTAAAGTCATACCAACTAAACTGCACTGACAGTTGCACAAGTATAAATCGCAATTAGCAATGATCGCGATCATAGGTGGTAAACCATCTTGTTGGATTTCAACCGCTAAACATACATAACAAACATGTGAAAAAAAATAAATATAAGTGTCTAATGAGTGGTAAAAAAAAAATACAACTCATCAACCAAAGATCACTCTAAGTTACAAGGCATGGGCAAAATGAGCTTTTTGAGTACATAGTGCTAGCTGGAAAAACAGTGATGTCAGATGATAGTAACAAAATTTGAAGTCCTTAACTCCTTACCATATTATCAGTCATGCATCTTGTATTCTTGACATCAATGGACTATAATCCATCCATTAGATAGACTTACAAGTATATATAATGCAAATGCAGAACTACAGTTTAACAGGCACGGGCACATGTGCATGTACATGTACATGTATATGTATATATCGACAAAAGGCCTTAGCGACTAGTGACTTAGTTGCATGCCATCTTTAATATCTATGCTTTCTTATGCTCCGCCTTGTAGTAATATGGATGATATTGAATGAATGACCACTAGGCACGGCTATAGGAATGTTCATTGGTTCAAACCTGTAATTTTAAATGTAAGCAGTTTGATCCAACGCGTTTGTGTTGTTTATTGAATTAGTACCAATACCAAATAGTGTGTGCTATATGTGGGTTTAGGTGGTGTTGTCATCAGGTTACGAGCAAGAGGAGTTATAGAAGTGAGGCAGGCAAGCTTAACTACCAGGCAAGAGAATTTTGGTACAAACAGGTAAGCACATGAGCACTATATAAGATTTTCAGTCAGGTTAAGTATCTTAAGAATTTATATAACTAACACAACATGTGATGTTTGATGGTGCTATTAAGTGACGTAACATTGTGCATGTGTGGGATATGATTGAGATTATGAAGCATTACCTGAGAAACCATGGCCTTACACCCCTGATCAAATTTCCCGGTCTCCACTTCAGTTGTCGCTTGATGAGGCATGCTAACGAATTCAGCCCCTTGGTCTCCCTTTGCAGTGGCTTCATAGAAGAATTTTGGTGTAGAAACACAGGAGTACGGCACTGATGCTCCAACTTACATAGATTTGTGGTGTAACGACGAACATGTTGTATGTACAATGCTCGTCTGCCTTGAAACTGGATTCATCAAGTTGAGCTGTAGATGATTCCATAGTTGGTAGAATCATACATCCAGTAATCAAACTCATGCATGATGATTAGGATGTGTTAGGGCTACCCTATCAAGTTAAAATACCAAAGTATATAGATTCTTGACAGTGCTTGCTCGATAAGAATGACATATTTTTAGTCCACTGAAGCTTTACTGCTGTACAGAAAACATGAAACACTACCGATGTGCATGGTGTAAAAAAGAAGGGAAAAAAAGAGAATCAAAAAACAAATTCGTTATTTGAAATAGGTACGCAGCATGCTCCTTTTATTATTTAATGTCTTTGACACAAGGAATAAAGCAAGAGCAGGGCATCCACTTTTCCAGTGCACAAACAAGTCATATAGATAGTGCAGGCAAAAGAAGGCGCATGCATGACCATAAATTGAAGCAATTCAGACAAAGTGTACTAGTGAAAAAAGATACGTGAATTCATATCAGTAGGTTATATATGAATATATAGATGTATCAGGGGAGGAGATTAAGCAAAATCAACAACGGGTATAAACAAATTTGGACAAAGAAATGGCAGAAAGTGATAAAGAATGAAGGGTTATGGAATGGAAGGGACAAAGTTGGGTTAATTGAAGAGAGGAATGGTGAGCAAGCTGCGCATTCTGCATATAAAAGCAAGAGCTTGGCAATTAAAAACAAATACATAAGTTGCCTTTACCATGGATGATGAGCATTGAGGTGAGATGTGCAAGTAGAGTAATATTATTGATCAGTAAAGGCATCTGCAGAGGATGCAGTGCAGTGCGAATATTAGGAAGAAAACAGAGAGTGAATTTGAGATTTTATAACGGAGGGAGAAAGCAAGCAAAGAAGCAGCAAAGCAAAGCAAGTGGGAGAAGAGAAGAGAAACAAACAAAAGCGCTTATTGAGGCCCATACCGTAGATTTGAGGAAAAGGTTTGAATCAACAAGGTATAAGACGGTCATGTGGTGCAGCTTTGTTCCATACTTACCTGGACGGGGTCTATGGGTGATCATGAAGGCTCAGGCCTAGTCTAATGGTTCCCATTGCACTTTGGGAATGCGTTGGGCTACCATCTCCCCAAGTGGGAGAGTGGACGTCATTATTTGTTGCTTTGGGGGTACGCGTTCGCGCGGCCCCTGCCCATTGCTGAATGTAAATTTTTTTTCTGTACCCTTATCTTCTGAGACCGGTGTGACCCCATGTATGTGGCTTCTCTTTGTGCCTTGGTGTAAATGTTCTTCTCACTGTTCCTCTGGTTGTGTAATTAAAACTGTCTTCTCTGTTTTATGAATTTGCCTTCTTTAGTTTTTGTTAATTATGATTTTAGCTGAATCCTATATTTTTAGTTCAAAAGGGGTATTTGTATGCAACATGCTACTGTCCTGTTATCTGCAACATTACATTTCTGTTCTTTCAAGTTTCAATCCAACTTTTCCGTGTTTGGATAACACTCTTGATTTCCAGACAATGTTCAAAATCTTTACATTTTTCAAGTTTTTACCCCAACAAAGCCTAATGCTATGAAGATACTTTCAACCGTTTTTCTTTCCAATGCTTGGTTATTTCAATATTCCCTTTTCTTCTTTAACAAATCAACTATGGCGTCCTCACATAAAAACGTGCACGAAAGTTAAACCCATCAAACACACCGTTTGAGGTTTTCTTACTACGGAGATCCCTTGTACTACAATCTATGATCGAATGCTGAGATTTCAAACCACGTATTACGGCGTCTAGCGCGGCTATACGTTTTAGACCAAATACAGATTTTTGTCTGAAAATATTATATAAGATGAAGTGACAGCTTTAATCGAAGTTTAAATAGATACAATTGATTCATCTATTTTATACATTAAATATATATAGTTAGTTGCTATATCAAATAAGTAAATAATATACATTGTATGTTCAAATTATAATTGATACCAACAATAAAGAACATCGTTGGTTGATTAGAAACAAATTAGTTCAACATTCGATTTGCTTAAAAAAAAAGTTGGAACTTCATCAAAATATTTCAAATAACTTAAAAATATATATACATAGGAAGACTCAATTTAAAAAGTCATGTATACGTTTGCTGACTTGAATTTAAAATAATTAAATTCTATTAGAGAATCCGTATATTAATTACTTCAGAGTTAAACACCTAAACTAAAAACTTTATCTTCTTATTACTAATGCAAATAACCTATTATTCGCGTATTTGTTTAATTAGTTTATTCACAAATTCATGTACATGTTCAACAATGCTACAAGTACTAGGCTTAAGGTGAAATGTTGTATATATGACAGATGAATTCTACTTATAACCATCATTTTCTTGGTTATTATACTTCATGCATAATTTTTGTCCTGGTTAAGTCTTTATTAGTAGATGTAATACCTTCGCGATCACATTTTTTTTGGTATCAGCGTGAGTTTTCAAAAATGTCCCTTTAATATCCCTTAAATATAGGATCAGATAATTAAACGTTCTATATGAATTCAAACCGCCTTTCTACAATAACAAATTTTAATACCAATTAAAAATAGGCGTTAACAAATGAACTTCCGTTTCATAATCGTTCTTTATTAATTAATAATATAAATATTAAAACAAATAAAAATTTAGATATTGCAATTTAGAAATAAAAAATCTTTAATAACAGTCGTAATACATTTGGTGTCACACTTCTTTTGTATCAGCATGAACAACCAAAAATACCCTCAAATATCACTTAAAAATAGGATCTAATTATTAAACTTTTTTTACAAATTCAAACCCCCTTTCTACAAATTTTAGTAGCACTTAAAAATATAATCTAACAAATAAACTTCTGTAACTCCTCACCTCTATACCCACGCTAGCCAAGAACACTACGGAGTAGTGCTGTCAACTAGCACGGAGAATAAGGCTCTTGAGGAGCGACCATCCATGTAATTGCTTATTACATGGTGGCTACAAATAATATTCCGAAACAAACATAGAAATAAGCATAACGCAAATCAGTCACAGACATCCATATCACAAAGGCGGAAGAAGATATGAATATATAACTAACACATGAAAGTGTACATCAGAGTAGTGGTCAAAAGATCCACAATAATACAAAAGAATAGCAACACGTGCTATACAAAAGAATACAACTATGAGTCTATATCTCAAGTGTATACAACAAAAAAATGCTAATCTAAACAGTTAGCCAAAAATCAGAGTGATGAATCCCTGAGAAGAAGTCAAGCAGAAGCACCTGTAACATCTCGGTCTGACCCGAGTATTATTTAAGAAAATAATAAACAAGTCAGTCTAGCTATAAATATCAGATGACATGATATAACATAAAAGATATGACATAAACATAAAATATCCATAATGACATACTACTATAAGTATGTAAATAATGATCAACAGAAGATCAATCAATAAGAGATAATCAATATCACAAGAATCTTCTCAAAGATTCGGAAAGGGCATCATACCCCAAACTTGTACTCATAACAAGTCAATGACATAAATTCTAGAAATCAATGCAAGAAGTCCAGAAATCATAGAAAAAAGAAAGAGGCCTATCACATGACGGTCCGAAGACCAAGGGGAGCTACCCCACATGTGTGAATGGAATCACACAGATTAAGGTCCAGACTAACCAAAAAGCAAAAAGGTATGTGTGAGTGGAATCACACAAGTGGTGTCTAGTCTAACCTCGCAACAAGAGACATCGCACAGTTGCTAGTCTAAATCATCAGAATGATCGTCATGATCAACGAGAAGTGTCAATTACACTAAGCTAGTAAATATATAAGTTTAGCTTCATGTCCCATAACCACTTTCTTAACTTAAATATTTACGAACAAACTGTAAATCTTCACTAATAAAATTGCCACAAAAGGTTCAATCGAACAAGTCCAAGAATTAACCGACAAAGTGAACGCAAGCGTTTCATACCACTTGTTTTACTAAGTCGTTTAATTAGATTTCTCAACCGAGTGAGGTAAAGGTTTGTATATACTAATAGATTGAAAAACGGTTTAAGGAAAGAGCTTTTTTATTAAAAATAGAGTTGAAATTGTTTGTTAAAAGAGTTTTGATATTTACTACTAGTATTGAAACCTTTATATTATAAAATGACAAAACACAGAAGCAATTGTAGAAACAATCGATCACAAAGATCGCATACGGAGATGTGAATAAAATCCAAGGAAATTAGCTCAATGTTTTTCAGATAAGATCCCCTACGGAGGGGGGTCCAGGGGGGGTGCGGGGGCAACGCCACCGCTTACGAGGTTCGACCTGCCCGGTCAGGTTGCGGGGGTCCAGGGGGCAGCGCCTCCGACGGGGTGCGGGGCAATGCCCCGTCCAAAACGTTACGACCTAAGTGAAGACAAGCGGCCTACGAGCTAAAGCAAAATGAGGTCTAACGACCTAAGGGTTCACGCCACCTAACACAATGGCCGAGCGACCTAACTGGAGTTAAGGGAGGCAAGCGACTTAAGGTCCAACGACCTACGACTCAAGCAAGCCAAGCGACCTAGTGTGGAGGGGTCGAGCGACTTAAGGAAGGCGAACGACCTAAGGTCCAACGACCTACGACTTAACAGAGTCGAGCGACCTAAAAGCACACGAGCAAACTAGCAGAGGAGATTTAAGGTCGGTAATGACTTACGACTTACGAAATGGAGGGTGAATGACTTAACAAGGTTCACGACCTAAAGGGGGTCAACCCAACGAGTTATAGGTCCAACGACCTATCGGTTTAAAGGTCATGCGACCTAAGTGTTACGACCTAAGAGTCGAACGACTTAAGGGTTAGGCCAGGAGCGACCTAACGAGATAAGACCACGCGGCAGAACGAGTTAAGAGGGAAGGGGTCAAGTGACCAAGAGGTTACGTGACTTAAGGGTTAGGCCAGAAGCGACCTAACATGGCCGACCTAACAGAGGTTGCGACCTAACATGGCCGACCTAACAGAGGTTGCGACCTAACATTATAAAGGCCAAACGACCTAAGGCTTAATTCGCGAACGTCCTACTTCCTAAGGCTTAACTCGCGAGCGACCTACGGCTTAACTCGTGAGCGACCTACGACTTAAGGCTTAACTTGTGAGCAACCTTACTCCGAAGTGCCAATATTTCCAGAATGAGCTAAAGCCCTGCGACCTACGACCCAGCGACCTTGCGACCTATCACCGAACGAGTCAAGTGGCCAGAACAAGCTAAGTGCAGGAAATTTCCAAAAATACTAAAAATTGGAATTTTTCGCCAATCCAATCCAAACCAAAGGCAAATGTGCATGCAAAAGTGATAGGGAATCATTCCCATCAGTCCAATATAGTTATAGACTAGATTTGTGAGATAAAAATCTCACCTTTGCACAAATTCAATGAAGAAGGAGCTTGAAACAATGGAGAAGCAACTACAAGCTAGAATCCAATGTCTTCACTTTGATTTTGGAGTCGAATGATGGATTTAAAGTTGAAAGCTAAGCTTGGAGTTTTAATTTCCTCTTCCACTCACCATTAATGCAAAAGCTTGGTTGTTAGTATATTTATGAAGAGTGAGAAGAAGGAAGGGGGTTTGGGCTTGAGTTATAATGGCAATCTAACCCAAAGTCCAAAGCGGAAAAAGTTAGTGAAATCCCACTAACTCCAAACCTACCAATGTTTATACTTAAAAAAATTGTAAACGGCATTTCGAACTCAATGGAAGGGGTCTCGAGTCCTAATTTGACCGTTTGCAAAAAATAGCTTTTCGGACCAATATCCGATTAACGACAAAATATTTAAATATAAAATTGATAAATATGCGGGTTGTTACAGACTCCACTCCTAAAAGAAATTGCGTCCTCGCAATATATAAGATGGAAATAACAAGTAACAACCATAAAAGCATATTAACACATAAGAAATTTGAAATATGAAGTTCACCTCAAAGAGCAGGAGTAAACAAGTCCGGATGCGTTCGCTCGATGAATTCTCTGGATTCCCAAGAGCAATCCTTAGGATTTGAGGACCATTGAACCTTCACAAGCGGAACATCTTTATTTCGAAGTCGTTTAACCTCCGAAGCTATAATTCGAATAGGATGCTGCTCATAAGTTAAATTCGGTGAAACTTCAATTTCTTCCACAACAGCAGGCTCAAGAATAGAATCGGAATTCCGAAGGCATTTCCGTAATTGAGAAACGTGAAATACGTTATGCATAGCAGAAAACTGAGCCGGCAATGCAAGGCGATAAGCCATGGAACCAATACGTTCAGTGATAGGAAATGGCCCAATATATCGAGGCGCTAACTTCCCCGATCGACTGAAACGTACAATACCCTTCATAGGTGAAACACGAATAAAAACAGGATCCCCAACAGAAAATTCTAATTTCCTTCTTCGATTATCGGCATAGGATTTTTGTCTACTCTGGGCTTCTTTCAACCTATGTCGAATAAGTTCTATCTTTTCCGTGGAATCACAAATAAAGTCTGGACCTAAAACCAGCTTCTCACCGACCTCAAGCCAACAAGAAGGAGATCGCCATGGCCTTCCGTAGAGTGCCTCGAAAGGTGCCATACCAATACTTGATTGGAAGCTATTATTATAGGAAAATTCAACAAGTGAAATATGATCTTCCCAACTTCCACCAAAATCAAGCACACAAGCACGGAGAAGATCTTCAAGAGTTTGATTCACACGCTCGGTTTGTCCATCGGACTGGGGGTGATACGCGATGCTAAAATTAAGCTTCGTTCCTAAAGCTTTTTGAAGACTCTTCCAAAATCCACTAGTAAACAATGGATCACGATCGCTAACAATAGAAGTAGGAACTCCATGCAATTTTACAATTTCCTTGACAAATAGTTTAGCCAAAAGAGGAACGGTTCGGTTAGACCGAACCGGAATAAAATGGGCGGATTTAGTAAGTCTATCAACAATCACCCATAAGCTATCATGACCCGAACGAGAACGGGGAAGGCCATCTATAAAGTCCATGGAAATTTGATCCCACTTCCAAATTGGAATTTCTAAAGGTTGCAATAATCCACCAGTCCTTTGATGTTCGGCCTTGACAAGTTGGCAAGTCATGCAACACTTAACAAAGTTAGCAATATCAGATTTCATTCCCTTCCAATAATAAAGTCGCTTCATATCAGCGTACATTTTACTACTACCGGGATGAATGGTGAATTTAGAACGATGAGAATCTTCTAAAATATCTTTACGTAGATCTCCAATATTTGGTACGATAAGTCCACCAAATTTTCGAATGCCGCCACGAGAATCAATATCAAAGTCTTTCAAACCTTCAATATCAATTTTATCCTTAACATTTTTGCCAAGAAGAGCCAATTCAGAATCTAGCCCTTGAGCTTCAAGAATGCGGTCTAAAAGAGAAGGATGTGCCTCAAGGCTACATAAAACAAGTGATGAGCATAATTCGGATATGCGCTCTCGAATCTCACAAGTGGATAAAATCTCGAGATCGTCCCATTCGGATATCATCATAGAAACAACTGCTTGTTGTTTACGGCTAAGAGCATCGGCGACACGATTACCCTTACCGGGGGTATAAAGAATATCAAGATCATAAGGTGCAAGAAACTCGAGCCAACGCTGTTGACGTAAATTAAGTTCTTTTTGAGAAAATAAATATTTCAGAGACTTATGATCCGTATAAAGAATAAATTTCTCTCCCAATAGATAATGACGCCAAATCCGCAGGGCGAAAACAATAGCCGCGAGTTCTAAATCATGTGTGGCATATCTAGTCTCGGCCGGCTTTAATTGCCTAGAAGCATAAGCAATAACACGTTCTTTTTGCATAAGAACGGCACCCAAACCAACGTGACTAGCATCAGTATAAACAACAAAATCTTGATTCCCCACGGGAATAACAAGAATAGGAGCATCTGAAAGGAGTTCTTTCAATTTCTGAAAAGAGGCTTCACATTTGTCCGACCAAATGTATTTAACTCCCTTCTTAGTCAAGCCAGTAAGAGGCACGACAATCTTAGAAAAGTCCTTAATAAAACGACGGTAATAGCCCGCCAAACCGAGAAAACTACGAATCTCTGTCACACTCTTCGGTCTCTTCCAATCTTGAATCGCTTCAATCTTTGAAGGATCCACGGAAATCCTGGATTCGGAAATAATATGACCGAGAAACTTCACACGAGATTGCCAAAAGTGGCATTTAGAAAATTTCGCCTTTAATTGATTACTCCTAAGAGTTTCCAATACAATCCGAAGATGTTTCTCATGTTCCTCCTCGGTTTTTGAATACACAAGAATATCATCAATGAATATGAGAACAAACCGATCGAGGAAATCTTTGAAAACTCGATTCATGAGGTCAACGAAATAAGCTGGAGCATTCGTTAACCCAAATGGCATAACAAGCCATTCATAAGATCCATATCGAGTACGGAATGATGTCAAAGGAATGCTCTCCTCAGCGATACGAAGCTGATGGAAACCGGTAGCCAAGTCCAATTGTGAAAAGACCTTAGCACCACTAAGCTGATCAAATAGATCATCAATCCGAGGTAAAGGATATTTATTTTTAATAGTCAGATCGTTAAGCTTGCGATAGTCAACGCAAAGCCTAAGCATACCGTCGGATTTCTTCACGAAAATAGCCGAAGCTCCCGAAGGTGAGGAACTAGAGCGAATAAATTGCTTCGTCTCCAATTCGGATAATTGTTTACGCATCTCCTCATTTTCCTTATTGGACATGCGATAAGGAGGACGAGTAATAGGTTGATCTCCAGAAACAAGATTAATTCTAAACTCAATTGCTCGTTTAGGTGGTAAACCTAAAACGGGCTCGAATATGTCGGAAAATTCACGAACAATGTGAATACGAGAAATAATATCATCTTCATCATCATCATCGTCATCACGAGGATTTAAAGAATATAAAGATGCCACCAAACAGGATTCTGAATCTTTAAGATTAACAGAAATCTATATAACAGATAGTGGATGTCGGAGATGAATAGTCCGCTCAGGACATAGGATATGGGCTTGATAACGGTTAAGCCAATCCATTCCCAAAATTATTCCAAAGCCTAAGTAACGCATGACATGCAAATCGGCTAGGAAAGAAAAATCACATAAAATAATCTCCACATCTTTACAAAGCAAACTAAGAGTTGCGGATCCACCAACAGGATTCGCAATTTTTAAAGAAGTCATCAATGCAGTAACACTTAAGGAAAAAGTGTCTACCAGTTCCTTTGATATAAAAGAATGGGATGCACCCGTATCAAAGAGAACTCTAATAGGTTGATCATGAAATAAAATAATACCATCAAGAATGGAATGAGAAATACCTTGGCCACGAGATGTGTTGCCAGGGGCTTGAGCCACATTCAACTTTCCTTCCTTCTTGCCTTTACGCTTGAGGCATTGATGTATGTAATGATTCGGGCTCTTACAATAGCGACAAGATTTGGGCTTAGAGCACTTATTCGCATAATGATCCCCAGACCCACAGTTGAAGCAAATCGCACCAATAGGAGAAGGAGACTTTGCCGCAGGGGTTGCCTGCTTACCCTTTTTGTTGGGATAAGGACCCTTGAATTTGCTTGTCCTCTTCTTGTTGTTGAAGTTTGGTTTAGCGCCTTCCACCTCAGCATCACTCTCTCTATCAGCCTCTTCAAGACGAAGAGCGATATCGACGAGTTGATCAAATGCGACTTCTAGTTTCAGGAGTAGTGGCTTCTTAAGATTCTTATTTAAGCCATAAACGAACCTTTGGTTCTTCTTCAATGGGGTGTTGATGTATTCAACCCCATATTTGGAAAGCGACTCGAAGGCTGCGACGTAATCGGTCACAGAGGATTGACCTTGAACAAGTTCTATAAAACGTCGAGCCAAGGTTACTTTCCCAGCTTCTGGTACAAACTTTAACTCGAAGCGTCCCTGAAATTGCTCCCTGGTGAGATCCTCTTCATTAATTTCTGAAGTAAGGAGTTCGTACCAGTCCAATGCTCTCTCCTGGAGCATGCTGGAAGCCACCCGAACGCGGTGGAGATCGATAAGGTTCATGCGAGAAAAGATTCGATCGCATGATTTTAACCAAGCCTGGACCTCGATGATATTTTCCGAACCTTTGAAGGGATTCCCACCCAAGTTAGTGTAATCGCTGCACAAGCGTGCAAATCCCGACTTTGGGTGAGTAGGTTCCGGGTTAGCTCCAGCTGCTTGAGCATTAGTTACTAAATCAAGAAGCTGTTGAGCAGTCATAAAAACTCCATCCGAGGGAGCAGCACCAGATGATCCAGTTCTGGGACGGCCTGGTCTAGACATTCTCTTCCTTTAAGAAAGAAAGAAGAGAAGGAAGAAGGTTATTCACCAATGAACATCAAGCAATCTTGATAGATAAAACAAGGAATCATAAAGGAAATAGGATGAATCGGTACGAAGACTCGAATTAATCCTATGGTATGACTCCTAAGATAAACCTAGGACGATGATCCTTTGTAAGTTATTCTACATTGTTCCGAAGTTTGGCTCTGATACCAAGCTGTAACGCCCCACCTCTATACCCACGCTAGCCAAGAACACTACGGAGTAGTGCAGTCAATTAGCACGGAGAATAAGGCTGTTGAGAAGCGACCATCCATGTAATTGCTTATTACACGGTGGCTAAAAATAATCTTCGGAAACAAACATAGAAATAAGCATAATGCAAATCAGTCACAGACATCCATATCACAAAGGCGGAAGAAGATATGAATATATAACTAACACATGAAAGTGTACATCAGAGTAGTGGTCAAAAGATCCACAATAATACAAAAGAATAGCAACACGTGCTATACAAAAGAATACAACTATGAGTCTATATCTCAAGTGTATACAACAAAAAACTGCTAATCTAAACAGTTAGCCAAAAGTCAGAGTGATGAATCCCTGGGAAGAAGTCAAGCAGAAGCACCTGTAACATCTCGGTCTGACCCGAGTATTATTTAAGAAAATAATAAACGGGTCAGTCTAGCTATAAATATCAGATGACATGATATAACATAAAAGATATGGCATAAACATAAAATATCCATAATGACATACCACTATAAGTATGTAAATAATGATCAACAGAAGATCAATCAATAAGAGATAATCAATATCACAAGAATCTTCTCAAAGATTCGGAAAGGGCATCATACCCCAAACTTGTACTCATAACAAGTCAATGACATAAATTCTAGAAATCAATGCAAGAAGTTCATAAATCATAGAAAAAAGAAAGAGGCCTATCACATGACGGTCCGAAGACCAAGGGGAGCTACCCCACATGTGTGAATGGAATCACATAGATTAAGGTCCAGACTAACCAAAAAGCAAAAAGGTATGTGTGAGTGGAATCACACAAGTGGTGTCTAGTCTAACCTCGCAACAAGAGACATCGCACAGTTGCTAGTCTAAATCATCAGAATGATCGTCATGATCAACGAGAAGTGTCAATTACACTAAGCTAGTAAATATAGAAGTTTAGCTTCATGTCCCATAACCACTTGCTTAACTTAAATATTTACGAACAAACTGTAAATCTTCACTAATAAAATTGCCACAAGAGGTTCAATCGAACAAGTCCAAGAATTAACCGACGAAGTGAACGCAAGCGTTTCATACCACTTGTTTTACTAAGTCGTTTAATTAGATTTCTCATCCGAGTGAGGTAAAGGTTTGTATATACTAATAGATTGGAAAACGGTTTAAGAAAAGAGCTTTGTTATTAAAAATAGAGTTGAAATTGTTTGTTAAAAGAGTTTTGATATTTACTACTAGTATTGAAATCTTTATATTATAAAATGACAAAACACAGAAGCAATTGTAGATACAATCGATCACAAAGATCGCATACGGAGATGTGAATAAAATCCAAGGAAATCAGCTCAATGTTTTTCAGATAAGATCCCCTACGGAGGGGGGTCCGGGGGGGTGCGGGGGCAACGCCACCGCTTACGGGGTTCGACCTGCCCGGTCAGGTCGCGGGGGTCCAGGGGGCAGCGCCCCCGGCGGGGTGCGGGGCAACGCCCCGTCCAAAACGGTACGACCTAAGTGAAGACAAGCGGCCTACGACCTAAAGCAAAATGAGGTCTAACGACCTAAGGGTTCACGCGACCTAACACAATGGCCGAGCGACCTAACTGGAGTTAAGGGAGGCAAGCGACTTAAGGTCCAACGACCTACGACTCAAGCAAGCCGAGCGACCTAGTGTGGAGGGGTCGAGCGACTTAAGGAAGGTGAACGACCTAAGGTCCAATGACCTACGACTTAACAGAGTCGAGCGACCTAAAAGCACACGACCAAACTAGCAGAGGAGATTTAAGGTCGGTAACGACTTACGAAATGGAGGGTGAACGACTTAACAAGGTTCACGACCTAAAGGGGGTCAACCCAATGAGTTATAGGTCCAACGACCTATCGGTTTAAAGGTCATGCGACCTAAGTGTTACGACCTAAGAGTCGAACGACTTAAGGGTTAGGCCAAGAGCGACCTAACGAGATAAGACCACGCGGCAGAACGAGTTAAGAGGGTAGGGGCCAAGTGACCAAGAGGTTACGCGACTTAAGGGTTAGGCTAGAACCGACCTAACATGGCCGACCTAACAGAGGTTGCGACCTAACAAGGCCGACCTAACAGAGGTTGCGACCTAACATTATAAAGGCCAAACGACCTAAGGCTTAATTCGCGAACGTCCTACTGCCTAAGGCTTAACTCGCGAGCGACCTACGGCTTAACTCGTGAGCGACCTACGACTTAAGGCTTAACTCGTGAGCGACCTAACTCCGAAGTGCCAATATTTCCAGAATGAGCTAAAGCCCTGCGACCTACGACCCAGCGACCTTGCAACCTATCACCGAACGAGTCAATTGGCCAGAACGAGCTAAGTGTAGGAAATTTCCAAAAATGCTAAAAATTGGAGTTTTTCGCCAATCCAATCCAAACCAAAGGCAAATGTGCATGCAAAAGTGATAGGGAATCATTCCCATCAGTCCAATATAGTTATAGACTAGATTTGTGAGATAAAAATCTCACCTTTGCACAAATTCAATGAAGAAGGATCTTGAAACAATGGAGAAGCAACTACAAGCTAGAATCCAATGTCTTCACTTTGATTTTGGAGTCGAATGATGGATTTAAAGTTGAAACCTAAGCTTGGAGTTTTAATTTCCTCTTCCACTCACCATTAATGCAAAAGTTTGGTTGTTAGGAAATTTATGAAGAGTGAGAAGAAGGAAGGGGGTTTGGGCTTGAGTTATAATGGCAATCTAACCCAAAGTCCAAAGCGGGAAAAGTTAGTGAAATTCTACTACTCCAAACCTACCAATGTTTATACTTAAAAAAATTGTAAACGGCATTTCGAACTCAATGGAAGGGGTCTCGAGTCCTAATTTGACCGTTTGCAAAAAATAGCTTCTCGGACCAATATCCGATTAACGACAAAATATTTAAATATAAAATTGATAAATATGCGGGTTGTTACAACTTCCATTACAAAATCGTTCTTTATTAATTAATAATACCAATAAAAATTAAAACTAATAAAAAAAATAGATATTACAACTTAAAAATAAAAATTCAAACTAATTACACATGATGTCAATACTAAAAATTCGGGTAAATCATTTTCACTTGAATGTGCTGAACATATACAGTTTGTAGAAAACTAATTCACATGCGAAGCATATGCGATGATCACGCGCGAAGCGCGTGCCACAACGCTTGTATAAATAACGTACTTTCAAAAACTTTAGAACAGTCTCATTTTATAATACTTTCTATTACAAACGCAATTGTATTTACGTTTTGTAAATTATTTCAAATCAAACGATTGTCCAAATTTCAGTAGCACTTCCCCTTATTCCCCATATCACACACAAAAAAATCATACACGGGAAATAAGGAAGTAATGTTGAAATTTTATTAATAATACCATATCAATGACAATGAATTATCGAACAATTTTAAAACAATACTAACTATATCTTAAATCGTATACAAATACTAAACCAACGAATCTATGTCATGATCTTATGTCAATGAATATAAACCAACGAATCTACATCATAACATTGGAAAAAAATAAATCACACAATAAATCATATTGACGGAGAGTGGCGCTTGCGGCTGCTCGGAGGCTTGGGCTTGCGATGGTGGCTGGCGACCTGGCGGTAGCTTGGAACCTAATGCGGCGACTTGGATAAGGCCCTGGGCTTAGGAGGTGACGACTTAGGCTTACGGTGACAAGTTGGATGTTGGGTTTGGGAGTGGCAGCTTGGTCTTTCGGGGACGAGGTGGCTGCTGGGCTTGGGAGGTGGCGGCTTGGGGAAGGAATGACTTGCGGCATGTTAGGGCAGGAGGAGGTGCTGGGCTTGTGGAGGGGTTTTGTAACATCCCATATCTTGAGGCCCAAAGCTAAGCGCTACAGATGCTGCAGTCATTTATAATATTAACTTTCGACGACAAAATACAACTATGTTAATGATATCCATAATATCAAAAGCACATAAATATGAAACAAAATCACAGATTTCAAAAATAACATTTCTGGTTACATTTCAAAATATGTTTCATATCCAAGTTACATAATCCCGTAGTTGTGCACGTGCGTCGTTTTCAATCAATTTTTTTAATATTGTTTCTTGGCTTTAAATGTCAAAAATGATTGTGTGATCAATCATATATTTCATAACTTCTTTTGCAGTTTTAAGAAAAGACAACAAACGTGATCCATGTGGGACATTTGTATGTCCTAAGGTTTCCAATATAGAGTTGATGAGATTGATAACTAATCAATGTTAGAAAAAAGGATACTGGAAACTTCAGAATGTTTACGATTTCATGTGCTAGTGGACTGCAGAAAACAAAATATTTTAGAAAAAGTAACAAATCTCATGTTTGCATATTTTCTTCCAATGTACATATAACGCTATCCATACAATGTAAAGTATTTTACTCATAAATGTCGGAGGCATTGATTGTGTACGTGTAATCGTTTAGGACGATTTTAGAATGACTTCCCGAGTCTTCTATAAGTTAAAATATCTTAGTCAGATAGAATATCTCACTTGATGATGTGCACTTGCCATTCAACTTGAGCAACGAGGATCTCATGAGTCAACTTGAAAGTAACGAGGATCTCATGAGTTTATACCTTAGTTTGATTATGTTTTATACAGAGATTTATTTCCACGTATGCATTATATATATTTTGGTTATATAAAAAATTATTTTTTAATATAAAACTTTTGATGAAAAAAGTTTTAAATAATTTATTACATATGTATATATTAACAACGTGACAATTTCAATATTTTGAACTTTATCATTTTTGGTTGAAATATATATATACACGCACGCACACATACGTACGTATGTACGTTTTTAAATTTAAAATTTAACCTAGCCAAATAAAATGTGTTTATATATATAGGTATTTTTATTATTATAAAATTGTATATTATATTTTGAGTGCTTTAACCGAGAGAAACTTTTTAAAATACGAATGCATATATAAACATATACGTATACGCACGCTCACACACACACACACACATAATTTGATAGAGTTTGGGGCATCCTTAAAGGTAATTATGTAATTTAGATAACCAATCTCATTCGAAATAAATGTGTTTATTTTCAATTATATACTTGCTGCATTGTGACATATTAATTAAATTATTTAAATACATTAAATAGAAGATCCTTAACTAATACATTATGTGATGATAATTACAAGTAATAATCAGGAGAAAATTTTCACAATTTAAAATAATATATTATCTTAAATATTCCCGATCGAGATGTTTCGCGGAAAGGTATTGATATGTCCGTTGAGACCAGAGATATAGCGCTCTCTAATTATTGGGAGACTTATTACTCATTACTGTTGGTGGCATCAAGGAGTTACATAATCATATTTATTGGGTAACCATGAAATGACACGTTCGAGAATTTCCTGATGGTTAATAACAACTAGGCTAAACGAGAAATCTCAACGTGACGATATTACATAGCTTTCTCGACTTAGGGTTACTGTTGAACTTTAGTGTGGAAATTCTACCTTGATTTTAACTAAATCATGGCATAGCGACCATCGAGTAACTATAGTCGGGTATGAGTTAAAGTATTGGAAGTAAAACACTACGCAATAGAGAATTCGTCTACTCGATTGTATGAGATCAGTACCATGGTCAATTGTATTCAATTCAAATTCAAAATCTCTATTCAGATAATAATAAATGTTATTATGACCTAAGGGCTTCGTTTATGAACCAACTGAGTTGAATATGAGTGATATTGGAATTTTGGCCAAAACCAAATTCCATAAGTTCTACTGTAATATAGTTTTTACGTAGAAAACATGTGTAATAATCGTTACTAATAGATACCGTTTAACATTATAAAACATGATTTTACCAATGAGATCTTTAAGTGGTGAGTTCATCCATGCTATCACACCATTAGCTAAGGTGCCATGTGAACATTAATATTTGAATTGTTCAAATATTAATCGTTGACTGAATTCACACCTACGAGTTGCATAACTGAATCTGTCCAGTCTTCGAAATACCATCTGATTTAATTAGTTTATAATGTTATGATAATCAATGTTGAAGAAATACAATTAGTGTTGTTTTTTTGTATAGAGTGTATTTAATAAATATGGTTGCTTCTAGAAAAGTTCTGGGTGCTACTAGTAATTATTTATGTCCATATATAAAAATTATATATATATATGACTTCGATAAGAATTCAAATTGGATTTAAATAATATCAATATACGATACACACACACACACATATATTGTGTGTGTGTGTATCATTGTTTAAGGGTTCAACAAAAAAGACCATGAAGTAGAACTTCACATAGATGATCTATAAGCAACTGAGCTCCATTCCGCTAATGTACTTCAACAAAGTCTATACATACTTTAATATTTGATCTATAAATATTACTAAGGATTAGGTTTGTACTAGAAATTCTTACAACCATAACTCCCAACACTCATCCAAAATTAATTTAATAATATTTTATAAATGTTGCAAATTATTTTGAAGATACTAATATAACGATTTTGCCGATAAATTTATTTTTATGGACATGTATTTTAATTAGTAAATATATAATTATCGTATATTTATTTGATTAAATAAATGGGCCTAATATAACTAATAACTGTAATGTATTTAGTTATTCCAGCCAAAATTATCTACCTCTATTATTCACTTCTACAAATAGAACCAAAGTTTACTATTAAAAAGACTTTGAGTGTTTTCCTAACTTAGATTAAAATATAGCAATGGACTCTGTAACTCCATCATTAAGATTGAGATCCGTTCTCTCTAAAAGGCTAAACCGACAACAAGGCGATAACTGTTAGACCGGGTGCATCAACAACATTATAAAAGCGATAAGTCTTAAAAAACTTTTAATCCATTGTGACTGGGTCTTTTATAGTGTTATCTTGAATAATATAGTTTACACCAAATCATATCTAATGCTTAGAATTTGAATTTAGTTTGATCTTAATTTTATTATATCATTATCATATTAAAATATTAATTTGATATATAATATTATTGTTTATTCAAAATAAAATTAAACGAACCAATTTTATTGTTGAATTATAACATTTATTCAAATATAAATTTAATAATAAAATGATTTTCATATATAATAATAAATAGCTTGTTTTAACTTTGAATATAAAATATCTAAAAAAATATAAGATAAACAATGTCACAGTATACTGATTTAAGAATAATAGGGTTAATACATAATTATTCAACTAATAATTCAATATATTGAGTCATATTCCGATGCCACATACATGTGTACAACATACAGTTAAATAATGTCAATGTGTTGAAAACTATAATACGAACCTAACGATACAGGTTGCATGCAAAGCGGAATTCATATGTGAGAGTTATATGTGTTCAAACATGTAGGGATAAAAATATAATTTAAACTTAATAGGGATTTGTATAAAACAACACCTTCACCTTTTACCAAACCCTAGCCGCCTGAACTCATAAACTTCGGTCAAAATTCATCGCTACTCGAGACTTCATTCTTCCCCGCTAACGCCACTGTTCAAACTCTCTGAATTAAAGCTGCCACTTGGTACTGTTCATGTTGAATCCGATGTCGACTTGTAAAACCTAGTTTTGCTATTCTAAAACCGATATGTTCTTACTGAACTCGCCATAGGCCATTAAAGCTGCCACTAATGCTTGCAGTTGTGTTCGCTCATCAAGTTGACTGGGTTGACATTGAATAAGTTAAGAGTATGCTCGAGGGGGTATATCTAATTTGATTGTATAACTTAACTCTTATAGTTAATCGTTTTTGAAATAAAATAAGCCTTTTGTTTTATTTTATATTGTATATATTGTTGTATTAGGATATATTTAATGTATTAATACATTAAATATGTATACAAGTAGAAAAGCATTAGGAAAAGTATTTAATTGATTGCAGTTGTGAATGTGTTCATATGCATAACTATTAAATTGTATAAATAAATACCTGTCTTTAAATGTTCCTAGTCAAGATGTATCGAGAAAGAAATATCGACATATATGTTGAGATTAGTGTACGTAATGCTCGTATATAATGGACGATGATTTACTTTTGACCGTTGGGGACACCAAGGCAATATGTACATATACTTGTTTGGAATAATTACAGAACTACTCACCGAGGGTCTTTTATTGGTTAAAAGTTAAATAGACACGAGACGATGTGCAGTAGTCTTTTGAAATGAGAATACCGTGATTATTAAATGACTAAACAATACATTGAATATGGTCAATCACATAACAACAAAGATTATGTTAAGACCATAGTTGAGCATATGTTGAACCACTTTGTAACATTCTCCATTTTGACACTCAAAAATAGATATTAAGGATGTTGCAATCATCCATGGTATTATTTTCCAACGAAAAATACACTTAGTTATTGTATCATTAATATCAAGTGCATAAGAATACAAAATTTTTAAAACCAAATTCATTTCTTCATTTCAAATTCATTACATGTCTCATGATTACATCGTTAGAGAAAATATAATACTTACAAATATAATTCTAAGAGCGACATATGATGAATCTCCATTGGATGATTAGAGTCATAACTACCGACGATTATAAAACCTATCTTTACATCCAAACAAATGCAGTTATACCGCATAGCAGATATTAATATAAACACTGCTAGCTTGTCTCCTGCACATCTCCGGAAGCTTTATTCATCTTAACCTGAAAATACAACTCCGGACGTACTCAAATAAGTACCGAGAGTTTAAAGGGAAATCAAATCCCCAAGTCAAACAAAAAGTTTGTTGTTAATAATATTAGGCCGTTCCAATCAAAATAGACACAAGTGATATTACATTGCTGAATGGAACGGGTTTCCCCTTACTTGCATCTTACAATCAAATTTTAAACTTAACATCCTTAGGATAAAATTAGATAGGCCTAATACATTGTTCTCTCCTCATTTACCTGCAACCACAATGGTTAAAACATAACTACTAAGTCCAAAATGAGTATTCTGCTATTTATGGGTTTAAGGTCACACAGTGCCTAACCTTCCCATCCCATTAAGTGTCTGTGTTGGAACTGGGCCAACATGCACTGGGTTAAATGAGTGTTTCAATTTTTTTTATCATTCTAGACCTTAATGGGACTATGAAGTCTAAATTAATTTAAAGCTAATCTAAATAAATTTAAAATAAAATCTTTATTTTATTCAACTGATTAATATAAAGATTTAATTTGTTTTTATATATATATGATATATAATGTGTATATGTGTATTAATTACATACATACGTGTACGTGCACGTGCAACATATTACATGCACATATTTTGTTGGAACTGGACCAACCAACAGCGAAAGTTATGAGCGAATTTCAAAAAGAATTCTCTTATTGGATCTATATTGAGCCCATGAAGTCTAATTTATTTAGACTATTTCTAATTTTTTTAAATAAATCTCTTATTTTATTTAAATTCATAAATTGTATAGTTTTATTTAATTTATATCTTAATACATATAAATGTACAAACATGTATCATATACATACATATATGTGTATTCATGTGTAACATGATAACTTGTGTAAGGTATAATATACCCGTGTATAGATGTAGGGTTTTACATCGCAATGAACACATTAACTCATTCAATATGTATTGTATGTTGTCCAAATATGTATGTATTTAAACTTATTACTTATATAAATATTACATAGACACATGTATGTATATATAATTTTATTCAAATATTTTTATATAAATGAATATATATGTGTGTGTGTGTGTGTGTGTGTGTGTGTGCGCATGTATTTATATGTAATTTATAAATTTGTATAAAATAATAATAATATATATTTATATATGCATGTTATGATAATAAATATTTAAATAATATATACATATAATATAATTTTTTAAATTATGAACCAAATATATATGCACATGTATCTATAAGTACAAAATAATTTTTTTAAATATATATATTTATGCATAAATATATCTATAATATTTAAATATATGCATATGTATATAAATTAAAAAAATGAATTTTTTAATAATTCCAGATCGTAGATCTAGCACCATAAAATTTTATTATTGTTTTTTATTATTTTAAAATATATATTATTTGATTATTCACTTAAACATAGATAAAATACTAATAAAACATATTTTTAAAACTTTATTCAAACTTTAAATTTTCAAAAATTTTATAATATTTTGAAGTTCTAAAAAAAATTTCAATTTCAATTTACTTTTTATTAATTTATTGCTTTTCGATTGTTTATTAAACTATTTTTTAAAAATAGAAAAAAATCATTTTTTAATGTTCATTTTCTACCTGAGAGCTTACCTCATGATAAAATAATTTTATAAAACTTAAAAAATAATTATAAACATATTTTATTTTATATGATTTATTTATTTAATAAGATGATTTAAGTATGGTTTAATAATAATAAATAATTATAAAAATAGTTTATGGCTGTCAAATTATAATTGCTGAAATATGTACGAAATTATATAATCAATTATTACCGTAGAATGATATTATAATGTAAATATAATCCATATATGTATATTACATAAAATATTTATATGTATATATAATTAATAAAATAATAATTATTATATATAAAATATTCGACTGTATATATCTGACTTATATATATATATATAATTCTTTTTTAAGTGAGCACATATATATAACCAATCTAGTTTATGACAACATCAATACATATAAGAATCGTCACCTAATTAACAGTATATTAATAATATATGTAATTTAATATATATATATATTGAAAATATTATTCAGAAATTATAAACTATAATTCAGTAAAAACATACCTAAAACCAATGCCTTAAAGCACACCTTGTAATGTTGAACTCTCTCCTACTCCTTTAAAAGCTTTTCGATTTGACAGACCGCTAATCTCGGAATCGTTGACCTTTGATAATCGAACAATAATCGAATTTGAATAGGTTTGAGCTTGATATGAAAGGGCATCTAAGGGATAGCATCGACCAGCAATGAAAGGAAAGGGTGGCAGCAAAATGTTGTTTGTAATTAGGGTTAGAGGTGTTTAAATAGTAGATGGAAGAGAGAGAACAGTGGATCTCATCCCATACCAGTTCTCTTATCCATCATCATGGACCAAGATCCCATTTAAGCCTATAGAAAAAATTATTTAATTAAATCTAATTCAATCGCTTATCGATATCGTATATCGATTGACATATTTATAACTATTATAAATATATTTTATAATATTTATTCCTCAAATCATAATCAAAATTTTATAATTAATATTTTATAAATATTAATGAATTTAATAATTTACAATAATTATAAACTAATCAAATCATTTGGTCAAAAGAAAATTCATCATTTCGGTCATGTGACTCATTAGGCGTTAATTTGGTCGGATCTATTCGAATGTTAACGATCACCTGCCACTTAGCAGATGATGTGACATTTTGGCCAAATTTATCGCTTACTTAGTGTCGGTAAAATCTAAATTCACTTTATTAAGCATTACCCAGTTATGACTTTTATATATACCAATTCCCTTCATCAAAACTATATCACTTGGGACTTATGGAATTTGGTAATGGTCAAAATTCTAATATCGTCCATATTCAAAATTATAGTCCAAACAATTATTATTAACAAAAATGCTCTGGTCAAAGACTTTGACTTTGACTTAACTTGAGTTGACCGTGTTACTAACCCCATATAACTGAAGAGACGAATCCTCACTTAAATAGTGCTTTACTTCCAATACTTCCACTCGATCCAACTGTTATCCTGCCTTTTGACCAGGCAGTATACAGATAGATTGGACGAAACGGACTAAGAAACTATCAAGATAAGAAGCCCGGAGAGATAGCCTATGAGTCAAGAAACCAAGTACAAACAGTGCTATGGGACGAAGACCAAACCAACACAAGAAGAAAAGCACAAAAATCCACCAAAGTGTTGGGTCGGTACCAATCCAGCAAAGTTCACCCAATCCAACCCCATTTTCATGTATACACAAATGTGATGCTAATAGCTTATTCCAGATTCCATTTCATTGATCTTATGCAACTCTCCAATGGTCTCCATGCGCGCTTCAAATCAACAGCTCCATTCATCTATGAATCCATCATTTGGACTTATAAAGAAGCTGCTAATGATGCAAATAAGATTGGAATCACGAAGCCAACCAGGAATTGAGCTATGACAAAACATTCAAAACATCCCATTTGGCTATTTCATGGATCGGTATTGATCCAAGGCTATAACTAACCAAAATTCTGGTTACTTTATTTTAAATGTTTAATTAATTTTAAATATTTAAATAATTAGATTTTGGAATTTAATAACTTATGATTCAAATATAAGGAACGATTAAATATTTGAATTATGAAATTTAATTAAATGGATTTAATAGTAGTATTAAGCTCGTTTTAATTAATAAATAATATTGGTGAATTCAATTTGCAAAATTTGGATACAGATATAAATAGACCGGATAAATATCGATAATTAAATATTTAAATTTGTAAAATTAACCTTTTGGGGCACAGTCTCGAATTTCGACGAAATCAGTTTCATTGTCCGTAATAGTAAATTAGATTATATCGTTGAATTTCGGAGCGATCGGACGTATCGTTTGGCTGTACGAGATTAAAACGCGTTGAAATTTAATATCGAAAATTTAATATAATAATTGGGTCTAAAAACCTATCTTCTGCATAAGATCGAACCCGGGACAAGTTCAACTGCGTTTAGAATTGGGGTATAACATATAAAACGCCAAGCGGCACATCTTGTTTGTAGTTCGGAATTTGAGGTATGTTGATAATTTAAAATTTAAAATAATATTATACCCTTTCTATTCTTGACCATACCCTCTCAACTTTGGCCCATACTTCCCCATGCACTTGCCATACCCTCAATATTATCATCCATACTCTCTCCCATTTTGTAGGTTGCAGCAGTGTTTTGGGTGATCGATTATTTTTACAGTAGATGTTTGGAGCTAAGGTTTACTTTTTCGAGCTATTCGTGTGGAAATAGGGGGAATCGAGGGTGGACCCGAGCTCTTCATGGCGAGGTGAGGCAACGCTAGCGTTTTGGCATGGTTCGGCTCAATTTTTGGTCGTGCAACCTAACATACGACTTGGAGCAGGGGCTATCGTCGCGTTTTATGGCAGGGCCGTAGGGCTTTGGTGTTTGGGTGCGGATCGAAGAGGAGCTATGGATTTGTTAGGCGAAGTCGGATTTCAAATTCGTCGTCTGTGGTGGTTTGGGTGGTGTGCGTGTACATATTTGTTTTCGGTATGTATTTACAGGGGACGGAGGTCATTAGCTTCGATGAAGAAGTTGTTTGCAGGGCATTAGTTATTAATTTGGCGATTAGTTATTATTTTAATAATTAATCGTTGTTATTTATTCAAAAACTTATTAAATCATTAACTTCTGCGTATTAGGTCAGATTCGAACGTCGTTTTTTGTGTTGAACTCGTGTCGTCGAGATCTTCATGTTAGAATTGGTTTGGTTTGATTTGGAGCTTGTTAGAATTTAGGCTAAAATCAAATGCCCGTTTGGTTTTAGTCCAAATTGGGACGTTTTAGCGAAAAAGAAAATCAATATGGGTTTAACTCACATTAAATTTTATTATATCTATGATATTAAAAACGTTTATTGATTGCTTGGATGTTAATTTAATTGTTTACTACTTGTTTGGTCAAATTTTCCTATTGGAAAATGGATGACATATTAATTTGATCGTTATGAATCCATATGATTATCTATTTATTATCCATAATCATTGTTTTGCACAAAAAATCTATAGAGAGATCCAAAAGGATTTCTCGCCAATAAATTATTTATTTTCATCTTTGTGCCGTTATAATTGAATTAAATCCCAATATTCCATTTAACTTGTTAATTGTCGTTATAACGATTTCGCTATATTGTCATTTATTAAATATGATCCCCAAACCTTGTCATATGAACTTGAGCTTATGTTTCCAATAAAAAGAATATTGAAAATTCATTACTCATTTTGATTAATGATAATTTAGATTTATTAATCATTTTAACTAATGATTTTGAGATTAGTTAATTAATTTAATAGATGATGATTAAAATTGGTTTATCTTTAGATTTAATTAATCATTTTTGCTAATGATGTTTTATACTTAATTAACATTTTAACCAATGATCATTTAAGTTTAATTAATTATTTTAATTAATGATAACGAAGTTTAATTAATTTATTGAACTTAATTAACCATTGTAATTAATGATGATCGAAATAGATAATCATTTTACGTAATGATATTTAAAAGTAATTATTCGTTTTAAATAATGAGATTTGAATTTATTAATCATTTTAATTAATGATTGTTTTAAATTTAATTAACCGTTTTAACTAATGGTATTTGGAATTAAGTTAAATCATTTTAATTGATGACATTGTAATTAAATAAGTTATTTTAACAAATGATAGTCTAATTAGTCGTTTTAACTAATGTGGCTTGAATTTAATTAATCCAATTATTTTATGACTAGTTGAACTTAAATAATTGTTTTAATTAATGGAGTTCAAAGTTACTTATCATTATAACAAGTGATGTTTGAGATGACTTATTCATTTTAACTAATGATTATTTGAATTTAATTCATCTTTGTAATTGATGGTATTTAATGTTAATTATTCGATTTAATAAAAGTGATTTAAATAAATCATCCAATATAATAAAATTGTTTTAATCAGCTGATTTAAAGTTAATAAACCGATTTAATAAAGATTTTTAAAGTTAATTTACTAATATTATATAAATGTTGGAAAAATTGTCTATTTTATTAAAGATAATAGATTTGTTTATTAAAAGAGATTTTAAATGTGATTAATTATCTTTCGAGATAATTAATATTGTTTTTAAAGTTATAGAAAGGGATTGGAACTCAATTATTGGAATGTTAAGTTGGATAATCTTCTGGATGTTCAGTCTAATGTTGGTTTAGGCCTTCGGGCTCGCGCACTTGGAAAATTATTCTCTTAACGTTTGAACAATCAAGAACTAATTTTAAAAGTGTTTTACCAAGGTGGAAATATGGAAATCAAGCATAAGTTCAGTTCGTTTTTAAAAGTAAAAGTTTGATTCGTCTATGGAAATGAATTAAGTCTATAAAGCAAATCACTTATATGGAAACGATTTACTTGTGTAATTAGCACTAAACATCGAAGAAATAAACTTGCCGCTATTTCAAAAATTAAGAGTAATTGTTGGACATGACTTTGAGGTAAAACTACCTTGACTTGTCTGGTATTATTGTTAACCAAGAAAAAGTACAAGTTTGAATTCAATGGGTGGTGATAAGTATACAAGACTTAATTTCCGTATACGATCGTTTTATATCCTCGATAGTTGGTATCTCAGCTATCGATTACTCAGCTTGTTTGTTATTGTCGTTCTAAAATGATTTATAGCTCCATTGAACAATGTTATCCTTTATCGAAAATGACTAAAAACAAGGTGCGAAAAAGGGGGCACGCCCTCCAAGTAATTATTGTACTTCGTAATTCTAAGACGATTTATCGCTCATTTTGAGCATTGATATCCAACACTGGAAAAAAATAAAACCAAGGCGCGAGTGGATCCAAGCCATGTGGGTCACACCCATCAAGGTATGTTCACATCATCTAGAGGGTTTCAGTATGCATGCATTGATGTGAAATATTCGGATGCTCGTGTGAAGCGGGGTCCAGCTTGGAAGTTCCCTAAAGTGATGCGTGTGCTCTCAACTATATTTTATCTAGACGTATACTTTCTTAGAAGAGGGAGCACCCTCCTATTTACTTTGGATTAATTCGTTTTACCTATTTGATTCGAACCTTTTGTAACGACCCGCAAATCCGTACCCCTTGAGTCAACACTATTCTACAACAATTAACTCAAGTTGCACAGAAATACGAACCATTTGGGTTTAAGAAGAAGAGGTAGAAGAAGAGAAAACAAAATCAACATCAGAATCTAACCATCGCAGCAGAATAAAATATAATAGATAGTAAATAATCTTTACTCAAAATCAAATATATCTGTTTACATACATTACATCATCAGAATACATCAGTCACAACTCAACATCAATATCATACAATGGGTACACAACAACTCAACACAGCGGAATACGTATATAAATATACAAGTACGAGAGTACGTTTCGTCATCCAGCTCGTCTCCTGAGCTCCACAGCATCATATCCTGTATCCTATAATACTCGGTCTGACCCGAGCATTACAGTTAAATAACACCCGAGTCAGTCTGGATTACCAGCGTGAGAAAATCACACCCAATTTATTATTAAAGTTTCAAAAATCCTTTGAAAACAAAAGCATCTCGTAAGACCACGCCACAAATAAACATGTCGGGTTTTTACCTTACGATAGCTAAAACAATTTTTATAGAAATCCTCTGATATTATAATAGGGTCTATATACAAATACTTATAAAATAGCCGAAATTGTTACATTATTAAATTCCAGCTACTAGCCACAAAGTGGGTAATACAAACAAAACTCGTACAAGGCTCGTAGGGAGAATGGATTTCCAACTAATGACTAGGCACTGGGGTACCACCTGTCACAGTACGGGGCCTAGATCACCGTACCGAGGATTACTCCCTTCATCCCCTGCAACACAAGGCCGGAACCATCCCTTACTGGACGGTCCCGAGTGAGATCACCCCGCGGTTGGGATCAGCAACCGCACCACTAAGCCGAAAAAGAAATAAGGGACATCTAGACTGGAATGACCTCACCCTGCTTGGGTGCTACCCACCTAACCTTGCTGCATATCCCCTGATTTTCAGTCATTTCCATTTGATGAGGCTTGAGGCTAAGCGTTACCTTTATAACGTTTCACTTAGAATGCCCATCGCCCACCTGACGATGTTTCGCAAGCATTCGTCCATACAAGTCCGTCCCGGGTTCGAACGGAACCGAAGGCACTATTCCTACTACATCCATTTTGGAAATATCCTCAGGATTAGTAGCGACTAGCCCTTGCACTTCACTGCTCTATCTTTGACTCCAAACACGTTTTTCGCACGAAACGTACAAACCGGATCGAAGTGGTTTTCGAGAAATAAATCTCGATCCCGGTCTCTTCGAAACGATCAACGCATTTGTCCAATATTGATAGTCGGTTATTTAACTATCCATTAATATTCACAAACATCCATCAACCAATAAATAATTTCCCAAATTATTTATAAAATCCAAAATATCTTCCCGAGATATATATATTTCCAATTTTCAACCCCTTTTGAAAACAGTTTCAAAATCCGTTTTCCCTTCCCAGGGTACATTCCCAATTATTATTTCCATTGGAACGCCAAGTACAAACACTTAAGTTTAAAATAATTTAAAAACATTTTTTTTTATAAAATATACTTATAACTTTTAAAATTATAACTTAAATATTTTATTAAAATAAATATACTAACAAAATATTTTGTATAAGACAATTTATGAAATATAAACTAAATTTCCTCTTTTAAACTCAATACCAAGTTACTTTATATAGTTATCTCAATAATAGATTTAGAAAAATATACTTGCTTTTAAAAATTTAGATTTAGAAATAATAAACTTTCCAAAACCTGCTTTTTAAAACGATCTTAAAAACTTTAAATATTTTTGAAAACCATACTTGGCTATCCAGGGAAATCCTCTTCTGTTTCCCATTTCTTAAAAATAAATCACCATTTATTTTTAAACAAATACCCATTCCTTTAATAAATTCTTACCTTGAATTTATAAAATATCCACCGACATTTTATTTCATTTTATAACCCAGTCATAAAGTCCCAAAATCTCTCTTCACTTTAAATTTAAATTTCAACACCTAAATCAATTTTACAATTGATTTCCATTTACTTTACCATGAAATAAATTCTCTTACTTCATTCATTTCAAAATTTATTAACTTTAGATTTAATTTCCAATTTATGTTTTAAAATCTTTAAACTGAAAAATACCAAATTCAGATTCCTCAATTTCCTTTCTTTACCTTTAAATTTAATCCTTACATTTAAAATAATGACTTTTATTCACTTAAGTTCCAGAATTTACTATTCCTCTGTTAATTCAATTTCCTCATATTCCATGTTTTGTTAGATTTTAGAAATCACTCTATTTTATTTTATTTTCACTTCATTATTCAATTTATTCCAATTTACTAGAATTATTTACTTAAAATTTTACTCTTTTATTACCTTTCAAAAATCCAATTCCATAGATTTTGGTAACTCTTTATACTGAGTTATTCCATCCAACCATACTATCCAATATTCCAATTATCCATAAAACAATCACAGGATATCAAATATTCATCACACAGAATATTAAATAATCTAATAACTTTGAGGAATCCAGTTGGATCCCTCCAACCTGTTTCCCTGCATCCACAAATGTTAGCACAGCATTATTTACTAATTTCAGAATATATCATTCTATAGCACATCAACCAATCAATTTCAAACATTCAAACAATTATTTAAATTTAATCATTTAAATTTAAATTTAAACTGAGTGAGATTAACTCACCAGGCTTTGTTTTGAAATCACCTCAATCTTGCCTTGACTTCCCGTTTTTGACCTTGTCAAACATTAGATTATTTTATTAATACTTGAATTAATCTAATAATTGACTAATATTTACTTGTTTAACTTAACTTATAATTAAATTTTAGATTTTTAAACCAAAATTTCTTTAACAAATTATCCTTGGTAACCCAATACTTAAATAAGTTAATTAAAATAGTTTAATCATCAACCCATTTCTTTTGAAATAACTAATAGGATAAAATATTTATATAATTTATAAATATTTGAATTAGTCAGACAATTTATTAAATTTAACTATTAATTAGTTTTAAACTAATTCTCCTCTTTTCCCTTTTTGTTCTTTTAGTAACCAAATAAATCAACTGTTCAATTTTATCACCAATCCTTATAAAATTTCCTTCCCAAGCCTTATATAAATTTCTAGTGTGTACATATAAATTTAACTTCTAAAATGTTAAAATTGAACAGTGAACATTTTTTTTTCTTTTACTGAAAACAACATACTGAGTTATAGACATATATATATACTGATACTTGATAAATGGACAACTGGGATTAAAAGAGTTTTAAATTTATTTAACTAAAAAAAAAAAATTTGAATTACCTTACTTATTAGACCCGAGCACACCCTCACGTTGCCACAGAAATCGCCACCACGATACCACCGGACCTCGCACGCTCGACCAGACTCGATGCAGTCAAACCCCTTCCCTTCGAACTTGCGATACTCCTCGCGATTCGAAATCGAGCCTACCATCGAGCTGTAGGCCTCAATCGAACTCGACCCAGATCGAGTTGCTCCCCTCCCTCGATCGAACCCAACTCGCGAGCCCTACAAACTCCGTACGCTCGCCATCGAATCTTGCTCTGGCCGCGAAACTTGCCTCGATGCTCGCACAAGAACTGACCTGAACGAAGGAGGAATGGCTCGCCATTTTCGAACTAACTTCGATTTTTCTTTCGACGAGAAGATAATGATTATCCCCCTTCACGCTTCGGTCATGATTTAGCTTGGAGAGGAACTAATTGCCTTCGATTTAAATGAAGGAGGACGGGATTTAATTTCGAACGAAAGAATGACTTCGGCCATTCTGAGAAGAGGAGATAAGGAAGAAAATAAGAGGGGTACGAACGAGACACAATGGGGGCGAAGTGTACTTGTGGTCGGATAAAGGAAAAGCAAACGTATTTATTTAGATTCAATTTGTCTCGGTGTACATTTCTATGCATTTACATATCATATGCTCACAACAAAACTCCAATCACTCCGAAATTTGAAATCCGATAATAATTCAATATTACGGATCCAGTGGAACTGGTTTCGTCGGGTTCCGAGACTGCGCCTCGGAAGGCTATTTTTAAATTCAATTTAAACGATATAAATTTTAAAACTGAACAAACCATTATTAATTTCAATTTTACATCTTCTATTATCTTCAGAATTATTAATATAAATTAAATAAGCCTTCTAATTATTTTTAACCAGCTTAAAAATCAAGATTCAATATTTTTACCCAATCCCGATAATTAAATTTAATAATTAATTATTCAATAAATATTGAGATTTGAAATTAAAGTTAATAATTAACTTTCGAATATTTAAAATGAATTAAATATTCCCATTTCAAATGTCTAAAAATTTCGGGTCGTCACACCTTTGAATCAATTTTTATGTGATTGCAATGGGAAGAGTCAATCACTCTTCATGATGTTTGATTATACCTTTTTCAGTCCATTCTATCAAGTTTGGATTGTTATCTTATTTAGTCCATTCTTTCAAGTTGGACTGTTTTCTATGTTCTATCCATTTTGTCCAGTTTGTATTTTCTCCGTTTATTTTCATTCTTTCGAGTCTAGTTTTAATATCAATTATGCCCGTTCTTATTTTGATTTGTTTCTTGATTTTTATTTCTGCTCTTTTCTGTATGGATGTTATTCTTGTGAGGTAAAAAAACTCGTTCCGTGTTAGCGGCGTGGTGTCACAGAACTATTATATGATCCCCATTATTCGAGTTGTCTCACGCTGGTATTTCTAGACTGATCCGAATGTTATTTAATATAATGCTCTGGTCAGAACGAGTATTTTTCCAGGTTAGCTTTGGTGATACGGAGATCTTAGAGGGGAGCTACAGATTCACCAATCGCAGTGTTTTAATTTTCCATTGTTTTATAAAGCATACTTATCAACATTTGTAAGGTTAGGATTTTATAACTATCCAGCTGATAAGGTTTGCTTTTACTCTGATATACTCTGTATGTTTGGAGTGACAGTTTCTACCATCTTTGTTATATTATATGTTGTCGATTTTGCTGTGAGATTCTACTTTTCTCCGTTCTTTTCTTTTTGTTTACCCTAACAGTTTGGACTTTTGTCGATTAGATGCGTGGCATTGGAACATAGTGGTAGTGTTCGGTGTCGACTTTCGATTATGAGAAAGGCGGGTCGTTACAATTTGGTATCAGAGCGCGAGGTTAAGCGAGAACCTTGCCTTTGGTAGGGTTTGCTCATTGGAGGTAGGGTATGTGACACCCTAGAATGAGTTTGAGAGTATTATATATACGAGAGCTTATTTGTTAATGTTATAAAAACGTATTATGTTAATTGGTCTATTGAGTTTTTATGAATTCTAGTCGAGTCGTGGCACGCCACGATATCGATAGGGGCTTCTAAACACTCGACCAAGGCCAACGGATATGGTATTAAAATTTTTGAAAATTTTGGCAAATTAAATATTTTGCCTAGGATTATATATATATACACACACACACAAAGGAGTAATTTTAAAAACACTATATAGTTATAAAGTGCGTTGGTTCAAGTATGATAATGTTTATTTATTATCACAACTGTTTGTTCGGTTATGCTTAATTTAAATAAGAAGCATTAATTGCTGCTTGTTAGTTGTTACACTGAGCTCAATTTATTTATGAGCATTTATTGCTAGATTTCAAAACGAATCCTTTTTGATTTAATTTTCACAGTTTGACTATAAAGGTGTTCGGAGGCAATGTTAACTTGAATATTCACCATTTAATAATAGCGAGTTAAAGATTGAACTTTAATAAAAAGTTATAAATATAGTCTGACTAGTAAGGTAAAACATTTAGATAATAAATATTTGATAAAATTTGATTATAATAAAGGATAATTATTATAATATGAAATGATTTTTATATAAATGAAATCCTATACAAATTTAGTTTATAAAATGTATTTTGAAAGGATTTTGAATCTAAATCCTGGAATTTTGAAAATAATTTCAGAAGGTTTTTGAGAAAAGAAATAGCCATATTTTTTAGAGGTAATTTTTAAATGGGATGCATTTTCTTTGGGTTAATTAGAAGGAAATCATTTCGATTAGCCTTGTAGTAATATGAATAATCTTCTATGTGACGATCAGACATCTGTTCAAGCAACGTTGTGGGGTACTTAGTAAATTATTCTCTTTATCATTGTGAAATCGAAATGAGTTCAAATTCGAGTAAACCCAAAGTGAGTTTTAATAAATAAATAGTTTGAAGTTATTATATACAAAAACATATATAGTAATCTTTCAAAGATAAATATTAAAATTAAAACCGGGTATTTACTTTAAGTTCCTCAAAAGGGAATTGGTTCCAAAACAAAAAGTATTTCTAATAAAAGATTGTTCTGATAAATAAGATTTGTTTTCCCTTAGATAAGATAGGGGAGAATATAACACAGGTTTAAACTGGGTAAAATTAAATAAGAGGGTTTTAATAAACATTATTTTTATGAAACCATATAGTTGTTTAAAACATCTAAGTAGTATGAACTATTTGCTGATTGGGTCAACCCGTAAATATTATTCTTTTAACACTCTAAGTTAAAAGGGTTAATAGGTTGACTCGGTTTTAAGAAACCATAATTTGATTTGATCTCCACCTAGATCTTTAAAAAGGTAAAATAAAATTTGTATGTACTATTAGGATATAGAAGAGTATTATACAAGCAAATAAAGTGGAATAAGTTATTATTTTATGTTTTATAAAGAAATGAATTTATAAAATATTATAAAAACTTGGTTGAGAATTTATGAAATAATTCATAAATAATTTTTGTATTGAGTAAAATACAAATTGAAAAATATAAGTGCTTTAGGAATTTTTTTAATATAATTAAGAAATTAATAAAATATAGAGTATAACTTTCCATTTTGTCCGAATGAATTTGGATAATCTTCTAAGCAATAACCAAAGGCTAATGAGCAAAAAGGCACGCTTAGATAATTATCTCAATTTTTGGACAATTAAGAAAGTTATGAACCTAAGTTAAGATTTGTTTGTCAGTCATTTGACATTTTGAAATAAAGTTAAGTGATGAGTTTTTCCTTTTGGAATTCAATTGACTATTTCTGTTAATATATTCCTTCTATATTGAATTTGATTGATTGGTTGTGTGATTTCATACACCATTGTCTTTAAAAGTTTAAATTTATAGACAATGAATTTTAAATTTTTGTTATTAGGACCTAAATCCAATTTTGAAAAAGGAAACTTTTAAATATTTTGGACAAGGAATGATACTTATTCACTCTAGTTAATGTTTTTTGGAGGAACTGAAATACCACTAGAGACTCCATGTTGTTTTGATTCTAGAGTTTCACCATAATTCAATTGGAGGAATCCCCTCCTTGTCATTTTGATTTTTGATCTTTGATTTTTCTCATTTGAGAAAACTGAAAATAAAATTTTGAATTGGAAAACCAGGCTATTTGGATCTAACTCTATCATTTGAAATAATTGGATGCATATCATCTATTACAAAACATTCTCTAGATTTTGTTGCATATGATTGAGATATGGTTGTTGGACGCGCGTAGATTTATATCAGAGTAGTTTTTGCTCATAGAATTCCATCACATTATTTTTTCAACTTGATTCCCTTTTAGATTTCGTATGTACAGGTATGCAAGAGATTGCTATTTGATTCTTATGCACCATCATTTGCATAGAAGATAATAAATTACTTGCCAAAATATAAGTCAAAAGCAAGAAAATATGTAATAAATTTTGAAAATTTAAAATTGTTGATGATTTTATGCCCCAAATATGGAAGGTCATTTGACTTTTGTTTTCTTTGATTGTTTTGGAGCTGCAGAGGCGATTTGTAGTTGTACTGATCGAGCCGTATAAAGGAGACGCTAGTGAAATTTTCCATAAATTTAAGAGTTTGAAAATTTAAAAGAAATTTGGAAAATGTTTGATAACTAAAATTTTATTTTTAGGTCGTGTCTTGGAATAAATGAATGAATGTAAGAAACTAGTTGATATAGGTGAACAGATTTGAAAAACTTGGAAATTTTAAAATCTGTTCCAGCTAAATTGATTTTGAAAAGGTTAATAAGTTTAATAACTCATTCAATTGATATTTTTAAACTTGAGGATTTGAAAACATTTTCTTCCTTAGGAATTTCGAGGATGAAATTCATTTAAAGGGGAAACATTTAAAATTAAATAACCCGAATTTTGGAATTGAATAACTTATATTTCAAATATAGGGAATGACTAAATATTTGAATTATGAAATTTAATGTTAATTAAATGGATTTAATAATATTAGTAAGCTCATTTTAATCAATAAATAATATCGATGGATTCAATTTGCAAAATTTGTTTACAAATATAAATAGACCGGATAAATATCGATAATTGAATATTTAAATCTGTAAAATTAGCCGTTTGGGGGCACAGTCTTGGATTTTGACAGAACCTGTTTTATTGGATCCGTAATAGTGAATCATATTACGCCGTCGAATTTCGTGGTGATCAGATATATCCTTTGGTCGTGCGGGAATGAAACGCGTCGAAATTAATATCGAAAATTTTATATAATAACTAGGTCTAAAAACATATCTTCTACATATGATCGAATTAGGACTCGGGACAAGTTATATTGCATTCAAAATAGGGGTATAACATATAGAATGCCAAATGGAATGCCTCGTTTGGAGTTCAAAATTTTCGGGCATGTTTTGTTGAATAATTTAAAATTTAAAATAATATTGTACCCTTTCTAATCATGACCATGCCCTCTCAACTCTGGCCCTTACTTCCCCGTACACTTGCCATACCCTCCATATTATCATTTATACTCTCTCCCATCTTATAAACGACGCCTTTAAGTTAAAAATGAGGATTTTCCATTTTCAAAATTCAAATAAAAATTCCATACTTAATTAAAAATCTTGAACATCGATCCGTTGTGCTCGTTAGGAGATTAGCTTCCATCCTATAACCATTTTGTAGCTTGCTGCAATGTTTTGAGTGATCGATTATTTTTATAGTAGATGTTTTGGAGTTAGGGTTTACTTTTAGAGCTATTGATGTGGAATTGGGGGAAACCGAGGGTAGACCCAAGCTCTTCATGACGAGGCGACGCTGGCGATTCGGTGTGGTTCAGCTTAATTTTTGGTCACATGACCTGACATACTGACATACGACTTGGAGCAGGGGCTGTTGTCGCATTTTATGGCGGGGCCGTAGGGCTTAGGTGATTGGGTGCGGATTGAAGAGGAGGAGCTATGGAGTTGTTAGGCGAAGTCGGATTTCGAATTCGTCGTGTGTGGTGGTCAGGGTGGTGTGCATGTATGTATATGTTTTGGGTATGTATGTACAGGGGATGGGGGTCATTAACTTTGAGGAAGAAGATGTTTGTGGGGCATTAGTTAGTAATTAGGTGATTAGTTATTATTTTAATAATTAATCGTTGTTATTTATTCAAAAACTTATTAAATCGATAACTTTTGCGTATTAGGTCAGATTCGAACGTTGTTTTTTGTGTTGGACTCCTGTCGTCGAGCTCTTCGTGTTGGAATGGTTTGGTTCGATTTGGAGCTTTTAGTAATTTAGGCTAAAATCGAACACCCATTCGGTTTTAGTCCAAATCGGGACGTTTCGAGGAAAACAAAAATCAATGTGAGTTTAACTCACATTAAATTTTATTATGTCTATGATACTAAATATGTTTATTGATTGCTTGGATGTTAGTTTAATTGTTTGATTGCTTGTTTGGTCAAATTTTTCGATTGGAAAATGGATGACATATTAATTTGATCGTTATAAATCTATACGATTATCTATATATTATCCATAACCAATATTTTGCAAGAAAAAATCTGTTGAGAGATCTAAAGGGGGTTTCTCGACAATAAATTATTTATTTTCATCTTTATTCTGCTACAATTGAATTAAATCCTGATATTCCTTTTATCCTATCAATTGTCGTTATAACGATTTCGCTATATCGTCATTTATTAAATTCCATCCCCAAACCCTATCATATGAACTTGAGCTTGTGTTTTCGATAAAAAGAATATTGAAAATTCATTAATCATTTTGATTAATGATAATTTAGATTTATTAATCATCTTAACTAATGATTTTGGGATAATTTAACCAATTTAATAGATAATGATTAAAAATTAGTTTATCTTTAGATTTAATTAATCATTTTTGCTAATAATGTTTTATACTTAACTAATCGTTTTAACAGATGATTATTTGAGTTTAATTAATTCTTTTAATTAATGATAATGGAGTTTAAATAATTTATTGAACTTAATTAATTATTTTAACCATTGATGATTGAAATTGATAACCATTTTACGTAATGATATTTAAAAGTAATTAATCATTTTAATAATGGGATTTAAATTTTGTTAATCATTTTAATTAATGATTGTTTTAATTTAATTAATTGTTTTAACTAATGATATTTGGAGTTTAATTAAATCATTTTAATTGATGATGTTTTGTAATTAAATAAATTAATTTAACAAATGATATTTTAATTAATTGTTTTGACTAATGAGGCTTGAATTTAATTAATCCAATTAATATATGATTACTTAAACTTAATTAATTGTTTTAATTAATGGAGTTTAAAATTACTTATCATTATAACAAATGATGTTTGAGATGACTTATTTATTTTGACAAATGATTATTTGAATTTAATAAATCTTTGCAATTAATGATATTTAAAATCAGTTAATCGATTTAATAAAAGTGATTTAAGTAAATCATCTAATATAATAAAATTGCTTTAATCAACTGATTTAAAGTTAATAAATTGATTTAATAAAGATTTTTAAAGTTAATTTACCAATGTTATATAAGTGTTTGGAAACAATTATCTATTTTATTAAATATAATAGATTTGTTTATTTAAAAGAGATTTTAAATGTGATTAATTATCTTTAGGGATAATTAATATTGTTTTAAAGTTATTTGGATGTTAAGTTGGATAATCTTCTAGGTGTACGGTCTAATGTTTGTTTAGGCCTTCGGGGTCGCGCACTTGGAAAATTATTCTCTTAACGTTTCAACAATCAAGAACTAATTCAAAAAGTGTTTTACCAGGGTGGAAATATGGAAATCAAGCACAAGTTCAGTTCATTTTTAAAAGTGAAAGTTCGATTCGTTTAAGGAAATGGATTATTTCCGCAAAAGCGGGTCACTTGTATGGAAATGATTTACTTGTATAATTAGCACTAAATATCGAAGAAGTAAACTTGTCGCTATGTCAAAAGTTAAGAGTAATCATTAGACATGACTTTGATGTAACACTACCTTGACTTGTCCGACATTATTGTTAACAAAGAAAAAATACAAGTTTGAATTCAGTGAGTGGTGATAAGTATACAAGACTTAATTTCCATATACGATCATTTTGTATCCTCGATAGTTGGTATCTCAGCTATCGGTTATTTCAACTTCTTTGTTATTGTCATTCTAAAATGATTTATAGCTCCATTGAGCTTTGTTATTCTTCATCGAAAATGACTAAAACCAAGGCGTGAAAAAGGGGCTGCATCCTCCAAGTCATTATTGTGCTTCGTCATTCTAAGACGATTTATCGCTCGTTTTAAGCATTGATATCCAACACCAGGAAAACTAAAACCAAGGAAAAAGTGGGAGCCAACCCATATGAGTCACACCCATTAGGGGTATGTTCATATCATCTAGAGAGGTTTTGGCATGCATGCGTTGATGTAAAATATTCGGATGCTTATGTGAAGCGGGGTCCTGCTTGGAAGCTCCTGAAGTGACGTGTGTGCTCTCAACTATATTTTGTCTAGAGGTATACTTTCGTGGAAGGTGGGAGCACCCTTCTAGTTACATTGGATAAATTCATTTTACTAATTTTATTCAAACCTTTGAATTGGTTTTTCTGTAATTGCAACAGGAAGAGTCAAGCACTCTTCATGGTGTTTGATTATAGTTTTTTTCAGTCCATTCTATCAAGTTTGGATTGTTACCTTATTTAGTCCCTTCTATCAAGTTGAGCTGTTTTCCTTGTTCTATCCATTCCCAGTTTAGATTTTACTCGGTTTATTTCCATTCTTTCAATTCTGGTTTTAATATCAATTATGCCCATACTTATTTGGATTTGTTTCTTGATATTTATTTCTGCTCTTGCCTATATGGATGCTATTCTTGTGAGGTAAAAAAACCCTGTTCCGCATTAGCGGCATGGTCTCTTAGAACTTTTATATAATCCCCATTATTCGAGTTATCCCACGTTGGTATTTCCAGACTGATCCGGGTGTTATTTATTATAATGCTTGGGTCAGATTGAGTGTTGATTGGCTTTAGTAATACGGATATCTTGGAAGGGAGCTGGAGGTTCACCCATCGCAGTGTTTTAATTTTCCGTTGTATTGTATAGTATACCCATCGGCATTTGTATGGTCAGGATTTTATAGCTGTCTAGCTGATAAGGTTTCTTTTTAAGTCTAATATACTCTGTATGTTTGGAGTGATAGTTTCTACTATCCTTGTTATATTATATGTTGTCCATTCCACTGTGAGATTCTATTTTTCTATATTCTCTGTTCCTTTCTCTTTATTTACCCTAACAATCTGCCCTTTTGTCGATTGGATGCGCGACAATGGAAGACAGTAGTAGTGTTCGGTATTGACTTTCGATGGTCAAAAAGGTGGGTCGTTACAATGAACATGAATTGGTACCGATCCATGAATCATGATGAGGTAGCCATCATTTTTATGGAGAATTAGTCTTTGGCATGGAGAACGATGTGGAGATGATGATGGCATGATTCTAGGCTTCCTACAGCTATAAATAAGAGGGCATGGCTCATATTAAAGGTTCCTTTTTGGCTATCTTGCTCTCTTACACTAATCCCTTGTAATTACTCATGGATTTATACCGATCTGTAACAGATTTGTACCAATCTGTAAGAATGGTACATGAAAACGACAATACAACAAAAGGATACTTGAAATGGACATAGGTCGGAGTACGTCAAACCACTATAAATCTTGTGTGTTCCATTTCATGCTCATTTTTTTTATTTATTTTCTTCACTTTTATTCTCTACTCAATCTATTGGATGTTTGTGCCATTTTTGGTTCAAATATTTTGGTGCTCTCATTAAGAGACACTTGAATTCACTAATTTGAGACTTGAGAATATTCAAGATTGACAAGACACTCTTTTAGGAAGGCTAGTACTAGAGGAAATCAACAAGGGGGTAGTACACAAGCATCCTTAGGAGCTAAACCCCCATCCATCTATATAACCAGGGATGAGATGAGACCATGAGGAATGGATTGCAGGAAAGTATGATTGCTCGCCAGGAAGAGATGATAGAGAATTTCTTTAGAAGAATAGGACACGAGTTATAGAAAATCAGAACCAAAGGCTAGAAGCTGCAGCAAATGCACTAGGAAGTTGAATGGAGCAAAATAAAGCGACCCTTGAACGAATCATCCAGATTGGTATCTATTCAAAAGCATGGATCGATACTGATCCACAAGAACAAGGGCGCATGGCTGGAGCTAACTTGAACATAAATGAAGCATGTCCAGGGAATGATGCTGAGCCACTGAATGTGAACCAGAATATAGATGTGCAAACGGATGAATATGTGCCAGAATTTCCCATGGAAATAGGGGGCAGACTAAGAATGCTAACTTGAGAATTCCTTTGAATTACGATGGAAGACTTGTTGAGATGGTGAGACAACCTATGAAGGGTGGATTACCTAACCGAAGCCTGGAGGATGTGAACAGGAGTCCATTCACTTCGAATATTCGGTATGTTAGGAATCTGCTTGATTTCAAGCTGCCTACGTTGGAGATGTATGATGGAAAGACTAATCCAACGGTTCATTTGATGAGGTACATCCGGCATATGGAGGTGTTGGGTGCGTCTAAAGAGGTTATGGGATAACTTTTCCCTTCATGTCTGACTGATTTGGCAGCACTATGGTTTAGCCAACTATAGAACAGTTCCATCAGCACATGCGCTGAGTTTGTGAATGGATTCGTCGGGTCTATATTTAATGACCCAAAAATGTAATGACACTATCTAGTATGAAGCAGAGTGCCAAAGAGACCCTTAGGAGTTTTTGACAAGGTTCAATGCGGCTGCGGCCACGGTTGATAAGGCAGACCCTTCAATGGTTTTGATGGCGACGGTTTCAGGAATAACCAGTAAAACGGATTTCAAAGTTGCTTTGGAATGGGATCCTTTGATGGATCTCGTAGAATTCTATTTTGAGGCCAGGAGATACCTGCATCTGTAGGATCGATTTCACCCTAGAGGGGGGGTGAATAGGGTGATGGTATAAATTATAAAAATTAATTGCGGAAGCTTATAAAATATTTTCGACACAGACCACAGAACAATAGCAGCACAGATAATAGCAGAATAATAAATGCAGAAATAGAACGACACAGAATTTACCCAGCTTCGGCAAAACCCTGCCTACGTGCTGCCGCCATGGTTTCTACTAGAAATTAGATAGTTAGACGCTTACACGTAAACTCGCGACACCCGCTATCGACTAAACCTAACTCTACGCTCAAAACTCTGCCACAACTCAGCCACTGAGTTGCGAATTCTCAAGCTACGTCACGTAGCTTGTCCCCTAGTCACACGACTAGAAATTTAAACAGTTTAATACGAAATTACAAATTTAAAAAGAATTTAAACAAATAAAAAAAACCCTTATTTTTAAAACTAAGCCCAAATAAATATTATTAGGACCGGCCCAATAATTAGATAAAAATTGCGTCCCCCTTTTCTCCTTTTTATTATATCGGCCTGGTTCCTTTTACTTGAGAAAAATGGCGTTCGTCCCTTTTTCCAGATTTAGGGTTTTGTATCTCGAAGAGCCTGTTTTAATTCGATCGAATCAATGATGATTTGCGTGTTGCCTTGGTCGATTTGTTGCTCACTTCGACTGCTTCGTTGATCGAGTTCTATCCTTGCTCCGGTATGTAATTTTTCTTCTTTTGCTTTGCTCGTTTGATGCTTACTTGAACTCGATCGAAATATGCCGATGATGATTGTAGTTATTTATAGGAGTCGATTTCCTGAATTCTCGTTCGTCTGATTATTTTTGAATTTGTCAAAAAAAAATTCTCTACCGATTGATGTTACTTGGATGATTGAGATTGATTCTGAATTCTTCAATTTACTTGAATCTTACGGTATTGATTTTGGCTTGGTTTGATACCTTTATTCTCAAGGTTCTGACTTTTTCATACTTTGACTTCGGCTTGGTCTTTTGATTTCCGTATGGATGTTGATGATGATTTACGACTTGTTCATATGCGTATATATTTTCATTGCTTGTAAATCACGGTGTTGATTCATTTTGTGATGACTACGGCTTGACTATAATTGATTCTTCACTTTCCTGATGCTGTTGACTTTGGGTTCCACTACCTCCACGACTTTGTCATTTACATTGTTTGTACATGTTGTTACCACTTGTGTCAACCTGGACTTGCACAACTTCACCTTGATTTTGTTTTGACTTTGGTGAAGTGGTTATCGTCTCTGTATATTTGTTGCTTCCCTGACCTGTGCATTCCATTCTCATGTGTTCATATCTGTAGTATATCCTGATGCTCCTGTGCATATTGTTGCTTGATTAAAAATTGGTGCATTTCGTATACTGTCATGTTCGCTGTGATGTCATATCTTTGGTGCACTCACTTGAACTTCTGGCTCTGGCCATTGTGTATCCATTGTTGCTTAATGAGTTATTTGAATTGATGTTGTTACATTTGTGGTCATTGATGTATTGTTTACTTGATTACTTGAGCTTGCATTTGTTAGTGATGTTGTACTTCAATATTACCTGGTCTTGTTTGTTCGATCACCTTGCTGTTCCATGGTCTATTTGGAGTTTTGTTCATTTGAGACATCTTAGCTGTGGGTCTGGTTCGCCTTTGATTCATGCTGTACATATTGAGTCTGAGTTGCTCCCGACCGTTATTGCATTTGTACATTTGGATTTTGGTTTTATTCACTTTGGAATTCTCTGTTGCACTTTGTATCATTTCTTTGGTTCAGTGCTTATATATGTACAATGATATACATGTCTTCAAGTGTATCGCACTGAATCATTTTAGTTGAGACTGTGTTGTTGTTTGTCGTGTCACTTGTATTTGATAGTTTTGTATTGCACCTGTGTTGAATCCAGTTTCACAACTCGGGTTTGACCTTATGCTGATGTCGAGATTTTATTTATATTGCACTTGAGTTGAAACCCGTCATTTTATTTTAGGTTTGACCTTGTGCTCACCTGTCCCTACAAATCAATATGGTGTATATCGGTGTGCACGGCCTTACGGCATATACAGTGATACACTGTGCATGTCACATTGTTCGTGTGTGATGAATTCAAATATAAATCATGACGAACAACCCAAATAACTGAGGCAAATATTATTTTCAAAATTCTCATTTTATTTTATATTGCAAAAATATTTCTTTTTCAATTTTACCGCGTTAGTGAATATTTTTGCAGATTGCTCAGATGCTGGATTCTAACTGGAATGAAGTTGAAGATAAACTACAAGTGTGAGTGTTATATAGTGACGAATTTATGTAAATTGAATTGTGATGTAATTGTAATCAAAATTGTATATGTATAGTGAGAGCTTGAATTTGAACTATTCAAAATTATAATCAATATTTGTTTGAATAAAATTTCTGTTTGAATTCAAATTCTGTGTTATTTAATTTTATTCAGCAAATATTTATTTAATATATGAAAAATAAATTAGTACATTAACAAATACATTTAAATGAATGTATATATGTTTATTATCATCAAACAAAAATCATATAAGCGCATATTCAACAATCTCCCCTTTTGATGATAACAGACATACATTTAAGATTTTGAATATGTTAAATGTATTTGATCATTGATATGCTCTAATTGCTCCCCCTATTTAAATGCTTCCTCTCTACACAAAGCTCCCCCTACAAATATGCATACAATTAAATAATATGCAAATGAGCCTAGATGCAAATAGAAAATTATTTGACCTTTGCTTGATTTTATTTGACAAAATCTTAACTTTTCTCTCCCCCTTTTGTTATCAGCAAAAGAATAATAGTGTTAGAGAAAATAGAGATAAAGTGATCGATATTAATTCAACATTAAAACTCAATTGAGTATAAATATTAAATTTCAATAAAAAATAAAACAAAAATCATAAATATTTTGTTAGGCGCATATTCCACTTTTAGAATGATGGGAATGATGTCATCATATAAAACCGTACAGTTGTGTCTATTTGTGGTATATTTATATCAGGAATTTGAATATCTACTAACCATGCATAACCGTTAGGACTTTTAAATGAGATTAGTAGTATTCCAATTTTATTTTTAAAAAAAAAATGAATTCAAGCATCTTCTAACCACGCATAACCGTGAGGACTTTTAAATGGGATTAGAATCAACTTGTTTATTTTAAAAATCAACTTTTGATATGCGTTCCATACATGCATAACCGTAAGGACTTTTAAATGAGAATGGAAGCACATAACAAATTCCAAGTAATTCACCCATGCATAACCGTGAGGACTTTTAAATGAGAGTGAATACTTTGGTATTTATTTATTATTATTATTATCTTTTATTATTTTAAAAATGTCAAAATGAAAAACGAACGATTCCTGTTTAAAGTACCACATATCGACAAACTATATAGAATTTTGATGAGTGATGGTCGTTAGAAATATGATAGATATAGAGATGGTCATGGAATTTTTACCAACAAAAAGTTTTATAACTCTTGTTTAAATTTCTAAAGAAATTTTCTAACTATACTTTCTCGAGTTATAATATATGATCAATATTAACACTCATCACTTTTTCAATCACTATTCATCTTTTCGATAATTATTAGGGAGTCAGATTAGTCAAAATAGTCATTTAAAATCAAATTCAAAAATAATTATGAGATCAATTTTTCAAAATGACTAATCTAAAAATATGGTCAAAAATGATTTTCTCGAGGGGGTTTTATAAGAAAATTTTCTGCTATTTGAAAATTGTTTGAAATGAAAAATATGCAGATATTTTCTTTGAAAAACGATGCAGTTACTAAATGTCTCAAAAATCACATTCAACTAGTAATTTTTCTATCAACTAGATTACCAGTGTAACCTGCATCAGAATTTCTCTTTCACTCAAAAATTATCATTAATTGAATTCGATTGACCAAACCATGAAGTGTGCACTAAAAAATTTCAAACTCAATTTTAACAGCAATTTAAATGACATTCTCTTGAATTTGAAATGAAGTCGTGTTAATAATCAATAACCGTGAATATAGAGTTAGCCGTATTATAACCAATTGTATTAACATCCAACAAAACACTATTTTTAATCCAAATTTATATATATGAAGTAATTCAAAGAATCTAGAGAATTTTGTAGTGTTTTTGGCATAAGAATCTAATTGGCCAACTATGTTGAATAAGTCAGAGTCAAAATCATCATCTTTTCATCATCTCAATATTGGCTGATTTTAATTCAGAATATGGTGCAGATTATCACATTTAATATATCGTTCAAATAAATATACTTTTACCTGTTTTTACCTTTACGATATTTTTCTTCGTTGTCCATTGTGATTCTGTTACCTTTATACTAGGCTAAGGAACTTTGCTTTGTCGCTCGATGTGCCCTTGGAACAGCTAGAATCCAAGAGAACACTGTTATTGTTCCTTAGCCTGCCACCACACCTACACGATGAAAGATTTATGTGACCTATTTGTTTTTATAGGTCCATGGTTGTTAGTGGCAAAAAATTTTGAAAAACAATTTTGTAAAGACCCAAAACTATTTATAATTGTTCCCTTTGGCACCCAAATTTGTTTAACTTTGAGAGATTTTATATTTGTGCCTTTAGGAACCCAAATCGGTATAGTTTTCACATGTTTGGGTCTATACCAACAATTATTGTGATTGTGTCCATATTTTCTACAAATTGTGCACATTGAATTTTCTTGATTAATCTTGTTTTCAACAATTTTAGATTGATTATATCCAAGTCCTTTTCTAACCGTATTAACAGTTTGCTTTCCTAATAGCATATTCAACGATTTTTCACTTTTTGAAAATTTATCTAAAGTCGTTGACAATTGTTGGACTTGTGTTTTGAGAGATTCATTTTCGTTCAATAATTGTGTGCACTTTTTGATAGAATTTTCTCTCCTAGTATTTTCATTTTCTTTCAAAATCAGAATTTCATTTTCACGTGATTTTATATTCATTTCTGATTTTTTAATTTCTTCATCAAATGTTGGACACTTATCACACTTAGGGATCCTACTTTGATAGGTTTTAACTAATTGGTCAAGTTGTTTATTTAAATCTATCAAAGTATCTTTTTGTGATTCAAGTTTGCCATACTTATCCCTAAGCCGTTCAAAACAGCCATTTACTTCGTGGAAATAAATAAGTAATTCAGAGTGAGTAAGTTTTGATACCTTTCTATCGTCGCTATCGGTTATATTTTCTTGAAGGCACATATCTGCTTTCTCACTCTCACTGCTAGTACTTTGATTATCTTCATCACTTGTATTCCACGTGGCTGCAAAACTTTTCCATTTTGATTTCTTTTCAAAATCGCGTTGAAATCGGGGATAATTGGGCTTGATATCACCGGGTTTGTTGCAAATGATCCCGTGTTCTTCCGAGTTGTCCAGTGCTTTGATTATTCTGCTTTTTAATTTTTGATTTAGAGCTGAATTTCCGTATTTGTGACTCCACTTTTTGAATCTCTTTATTAGTAGTGTCAGCTCAGCTGCTCCATTATCATCATCTTCATCACAACTGTCTTTTACCAATCCTGTTAAGCACATTTCTTTAACTGAGTAGGTTGTGGAGGATTTCTCATTGCTGTTGACTTTTGCACCATATATTGCATCGAAAGTATTCCAGATTTCCTGTGTATTTTCACAATGAGAAATGAAATTAAAATTATCTTGATTAATATGAGAATATAATATATGCATAGCAAGAGCATTAATCGAGATAATTTTCTTATCTGTTATATCACACCCATTTTCAATAATATCCCAACATTTAATATTAAAAGATTTTAAATAAAATTCCATTTTCAATTTCCAATTCAAAAAATCTATTCCAGCGAAAATAAAAGGAATAATATTGGAACGACCCTTAACAAAAGTATTATTAAAAGAAGCTATTTTAAAAATTCAAATTTTTTAAAACAATAATCGATTTTTGAAACACGAATTTTTAAAAACAAAAACGGCTTTTGTTCCTAGCTCTGATACCACTTGTAGGATCAATTTCACCCTAGAGGGGGGTTGAATATGGTGATGGTATAAATTATAAAAATTAATTGCGGAAGCTTATAAAATATTTTCAAAACAGATCACAGAACAATAGCATCACAGATAATAGCAGAATAATAAATGCAGAAATAGAACGACACAGAATTTACCCAGCTTCGGCAAAACCCTGCCTACGTGCTGCCCCCAAGGTTTCTACTAGAAATTAGATAGTCAGACGCTTACACACGTAAACTCGCGACACCCGCTATCGACTAAACCTAACTCAACGCTCAAAACCCTGCCACAACTCAGCCACTGAGTTGCGAATTCTCAAGCTACGCCACGTAGCTTGTCCCCTAGTCACACGACTAGAAATTTAAACAGTTTAATACGAAATTACAAATTTAAAAAGAATTTAAACAAATAAAACAAAACTCTAATTTTTAAAACTAAGCCCAAATAAATATTACTAGGACCGGCCCAATAATTAGATAAAAATTTCGTCCCCCTTTTCTCCTTTTTATTATATCGGTCTGGTTCCTTTTACTTGAGAAAAATGGCGTTCGTCCCTTTTTCCAGATTTAGGATTTTGTATCTCGAAGCGCCTGTTTTAAATCGATCGAATCAATGATGATTTGCGTGTTGCCTTGATCGATTTGTTGCTCACTTCGGCTGCTTCGTTGATCGAGTTCTATCCTTGCTTCGATATGTAATTTTTCTTCTTTTGCTTTGCTCGTTTGATGCTTACTTGAACTCGATCGAAATATGCCGATGATGATTGTAGTTATTTATAGGAGTTGATTTCTTGAATTCTCGTTCGTCTGATTATTTTTGAATTTGTCAAAAAAAAATTCTCTGCCGATTGATGTTACTTGGATGATTGAGTTTGATTCTGAATTCTTCAATTTACTTGAATCTTACGGTATTGATTTTGGCTTGGTTCGATACCTTTATTCTCAAGGTTCTGACTTTTTCATACTTTGACTTCGGCTTGGTCTTTTGATTTCCATATGGATGTTGATGATGATTTATGACTTGTTCATATGCATATATATTTTCATTGCTTGTAAATCACGGTGTTGATTCATTTTGTGATGACTACGGCTTGACTATATTTGATTCTTCACTTTCCTGATGCTGCTGACTTCGGGTTGCACTACCTCCACGACTTTGTCATTTACATTGTTTGTACATGTTGTTGCCACTTGTGTCAACCTGGACTTACGCAGCTTCACCTTGATTTTGTTTTGACTTTGGTGAAGTGGTTATCGTCTCTGTATATTTGTTGCTTCCCTGACCTGTGCATTTCATTCTCATGTGTTCATATCTGTAGTATATCATGATGCTCCTGTGCATATTGTTGCTTGATTAAAAATTGGTTCATTTCGTCTACTGTCATGTTCGCTGTGATGTCATGTCTTTGGTGCACTAACTTGAACTTCTGGCTCTGGCCATTGTGTATCCATTGTTGCTTAATGAGTTATTTGAATTGCTGTTGTTACATTTGTGGTCATTGCTGTATTGTTTACTTGATTACTTGAGCTTGCATTTGTTAGTGATGTTGAACTTCACTATTGCCTGGTCTTGTTTGTTCGATCACCTTGCTGTTCCATGGTCTATTTGGTGTTTTGTTCATTTGAGACATCTTAGCTGTGGGTCTGGTTCGCCTTTGATTCATGCTGTACATATTGAGTCTGAGTTGCTCCCGACCGTTATTGCATTTGTACATTTGGATTTTGGTTTTATTCACTTTGGAATTTTCTGTTGCACTTTGTATCATTTCTTTGGTTCAGTGCTTATATATGTACACTGATATACATGTCTTCAAGTGTATCGCACCGAATCATTTTAGTTGAGAATGTGTTGTTGTTTGTCGAGTCACTTGTATTTGATAGTTTTGTATTGCACCTGTGTTGAATCCAGTTTCGCAACTCGGGTTTGACCTTGTGCTGATGTCGAGATTTTATTTATATTGCACCTGAGTTGAACCCGTCTTTTTATTTTAGGTATGACCTTGTGCTCACCTGTCCCTATAAATCAATCAAGTGTATATCGGTGTGCACGGCCTTGCGGCATGTACAGTGATACACTGTGTATGTCATATTGTTCGTGTGTGATGAATTCAAATATAAATCATGACGAAAAACCCAAATAACTGAGGCAGATATTATTTTCAAAATTCTTATTTTATTTTATATTGCAAAAATATTTCTTTTTCAATTTTACTGCGTTAGTGAATATTTTTGCTGATTGCTCAGATACTGGATTCTAACTGGAATGAAGTTGAAGATAAACTACGAGTGTGAGTGTTATGTAGTGAGGAATTTATGTAAATTGAATTGTGATGTAATTGTAATCAAAATTGTATATGTATAGTAAGAGCTTGAATTTGTACTATTCAAAATTGTAATCAATATTTGTTTAAATAAATTTTCTGTTTGAATTCAAATTCTGTGTTATTTAATTTTATTCAACAAATATTTATTTAATCTATGAAAAATAAAATAGTACATTAACTAATACATTTAAATGAACGTATATATGTTTATTATCATCAAACAAAAATCATATAAGCGCATATTCAACAGCATCAATAGGAAACTGAGGTTGATTAGGAAGAAATTACCGTTGTGGATGGCGGAGGTCTGTTCGAAGAATCATCCAGCAAAGGCAAAGGAAAATGAAAGATGGATGACGACTTTGAAGGATCAAAGCGACAAATGGACCAAAATTCTCTTCTTACATAGATTTAAATGGAACCCTAAAGCGGATTTACCTTTATTCCAGGGGACAGGTCCCTATTGGAAACTAGCAAGGAGAGAGCCGATGGACCATGAAAGGACATCCGGAAAATATTATCTATTCCATTAGATGGATGGACATAACGCAAATGACTACAGACACTTGCACAATCTGATCGGGGAACATATTAGAAACAACTAATCATAGTGGTATGTGAGAAGATGAACTGCGGTGGCGGAATGGGAGTAGCCATCAACTGTAACAAATGGAAGCGGCCTTGGATCGAGGTCGAGGATAGTCATCACACGATCGGGATGGAGGGGTGACGAATTCAATTCTCGCACTTTGTTTTTTCATTTCTTTTCTTGCATTTTACTTTAATTACCTTAGGCCGTTTACACGTGTACGGAATCCTGAATGGTCCCAAGGTACGCTCTAAGTCAGATATCTGAGATGATTACTTAGTACGGTAATAACCTCGACTGCTTACACATGTACGAGACCTGGATTGGTCTCTAGGCACGCTTCGAGTCTGATGTTTGGGATGAACGCTTAAGAAATTTGCTTGTTTGGTTTGATTGATTTGAATATTTGGATTTTTGAAAAACCACATTGAATGTGATGATTGAAATTGATTGCTTTAAGTCCCATCCAAAGAGAAGGGTCCGGAGTGCAAGGTGCAAGTCCCCTCGCCGAAGAGCGAGTGGATGGATTTGTACGATATTGATCGCTTTAAATCCCAACTGAAGAGCAGGGAACAGAGTGTAAGAAGTATGTCACCTCGTAGAAGCATGAGCGGATGGGATTGCTTGTCGTTAAGTTCCCTCGTCGAAGAGCAAGCGGATTAGGCTCTGCAAGGGTCCAGAGAGGCCATGATTTGATTATCGGCCCCGAATGACCATGGATTTGACTAATGGTCCGGAAAGACCATGGATTTGATTATCGACCCCGAACGACCATGGATTTCATTAATGATCTAGGGAGACTATAGATTTGATTATCAGTTCTAACGGCCTTGGCTTTGACTAGTGGTCCGGAAAGACCATGGATTTTACTATTGGCACAGAATGGCCATAAATTCACTGATGATTTGGAGAGATCGAGAATTCAACATATATGCTAACTCTCGGATGAACATAGGATGATTCTGATTTATGGTATAATAAATGAAATAACAATTCCGAAGGGACAAGGAATGATTATCTATGACCGACACTTAAGCATGTACTCGAATCCATAGCCATCGTGGTCTGGAATGGCCTTTGGTTTACAGGTGAACTCAAAGGAATATGATTATTCGCAATAGCCTAATCGACTGATAGCCTAAAGATTCAATTACTAATGTTCAATCGACTTTGATATTTGTTCTTGAGAAAAACAAACCTTCCATTTGCAAGACATGCTTTGTGAGGAAAGTGTTATCCCGCCTTTTGACCAGGCAGTATACGAATAGATTGAATGAAACAAACTGGGAAACTATCAAGGTAGGAGGCTTGAAGAGATAGTCTAAGAGTCTAGAAACCAAGTACAAATAAAGCAACGGAACGAAGGTCAAATCAACGCAAGAAGAAAAGCACAAAAATCCACCAAAATGTTGGATCGGTATTGATTCAACACCATGGATCGATACCGATCCAACGAAGTTCACCCAGTCAACCCTAATTTCTTCTATACAAAAGTGATTATGCTAGTAGCTTGTTCCAAGTTTAATTTCATCGATCTCCATGCGCACTTGAAGTCAGCAATTCCATTCTTTCATAAATCTACCGTTTGGACCAAGAAACATTGTGTAGGTGTATGACATGTATATGCATAAGACAATAAACAACACTGCAATAACTTAGAACAATTTCTATTCATCAAACCGTTGATAATCCTAATTCTGATTTCCAGTCATATTTTACTTTTTAGTTAAAATGCATATATTTGTAATCAAAGTTTTAAAATAACATTTCTATTATTATTTAATAATTAAAAGAGCTTTTTGATTTTAAAAAATTATTAAATCATTTAAATTAAATTTAAATTCAAAAATCAATAATTATAAAATGTTTTATGACATCATTAATGATGTCATAAAACATTTTATTTTAAAAAAAATTTATTACATATTCTTATTTAAATGGATAAATAAGTGTATGTATCTAGTTTCATTTGTGACTTTTGATGGTTAAAAGCTGTTTATCGATAAAACGATTCTGGGTCATTTTACCAATATTTTTCCAAAGAATATATCTTTATAAACATTTTTCCAAAACAATATTGCTATTATTATTTATCACATAAAACAAGATTATTTATGTTCAATAATCCTATATTTGAATATTTAAAATTAATTAAGTATCCCAATTTAAAGTGATAAAATTACGGGTCGTTACAGACTTCCGCCCTAAAAATAATTTTGTCCCCGAAATTACAACCCAAAACATATATGTTTAAACTCAATTTTGTACGATATACACAAATCACCCTTACTGAATATTTGATTCGATCTCCTATTCAAAGACACAACTTTACTTCCAAACTAGTATCGATGCTTCGATTCTCTAGTGTAGACTTTGATTAGGCTTTTCATTCAGAACTTTAGTTTTCCTAGCATAGCTCTCAACTATGACAGAAAACGCAAGTACCCAACCATAAACTCTCATCAATGTTCGTCGTCGAGAATCGAGTGATAAATCCTTTTTTGGACTGGTGTAAACACATTTAGGTTCCACACTCGAATCTTAGATCAAAACTATGCGATGAAATGTTTTACGTACAACATACATACTTAATAGCTTCCAAAAATCTTTAATTTAAACATTCATATAAACCTTTATTTCTTCAAAATATTTATTCATGAAAAATTTCTATTTTCTTTCTAAAGAAACCATTTCAATTTTAAAAGGTAAATTATCTTTTTTATTTCTAAAATTATATTAAACTTCTTATATTACAATATGCTCCCTTTTAACCAATATTAAGTGCAAAAATCTTGACCAAAATTAGTGATTACTAATTAATTTATTAGTTAATGATTCACATTATCTTTTAATCTTAAACCCATACTAATTAACTTTCAAGGAATCTTTATGAAAATACTTCATAAATTTTTTACTACGGTTTAAACACTTTTGTAAAGCCATTTCTTTATAACATTTCTTTAAACCATTTATTCCCAAATATCTTATTAAATTGATCTAATATAAGATGGAAGAAATGCACAGAGAGAATAACCCAAAATGAGATTTATTAATTAACATCATATTAATATACCTACTCTTAACCCTAGCCTGTATCATAGATTTTAAGGAATAAACTTTAGGGAATACAGTCTATCATACACCACCATCATATATATAGATACTTGAACTACTATACACACTATTCTAGGACCCGTTCTGAGGTAAATGGTGCTTTATTATTGGTAATTAAGTCAACTCACCTTTTCTTTAGACGATCCTTCATTAAATGTCTTCCTTCATAACACGAACTACAAGTCCATTTGGGACACTCTTTGACTATATGTCCTAGTCCTTTGTAATAGTAGCAACTCTTTGCCCATCCTGATCGAATTTTGGGTTTTTCCTTTGTTTTAGGGCACTCGTGTAGAAAATGTCCTTGCCTTTTACAGCTGAAATAGAATATATAATCCCTAAAAGATTCTTCATTCTTATTTTCCTTTATTTTCCTGTCCTTACACTGAACTGCATAATGCCCTTCTTTACTTCATCTGTAACAGTATATGCCAGCATAAGATCCTTGTCTTAATTTTTCTTTTGCTTCTCTTTCTGCATGTACTCTTCGTGCTTGTTTTAGATTCAGCCATAACCCATCATCCGACATACAAAAGCCATATTGCCCCTAAGTGATATACGAAAATATCATGAGAAGTTTCATAGCATTTATTTCTTGACTTAAAAACCTTTTATCCAAATAACTTGATTCAGACTTGGTTGGGTTTGAACTTGTCTTGAATCTTTAATGATAAGGAGAATAATTTACTAAGCATACGATACCGTTCGCCCAAGCCAACATCTGATCGATACTTAGAAGATTATTCCAATCATCACTAAATAGACCAAGACCTTATTCGTTAAACTTTCCAAAGGGTATACATCCTATAAATTTCCCAAATCACACAAACATCTATCTTCTTTTTGTATATAAAATATAATCCTTTTGAAAATAGTGTGTCGATCCGCCTTGTTTAAGTACTTAGGAATTCCTATCAATTACATGGAGCTCTTCATGCATTGGCCAAAATTCATAAACCATCCAACCGATTAATCAACACAAAATATATTTTATATCCAACAACAAATACACATTCATATGTATAATACTCTCAAAGTTTAGGGTATTACTAACGCTATATCTAATGGGTCACTCATTCTAGGGTATTAGTTACTCTATCTATAATGAGTTTTACCTCACCAAAGTTATTCGCTCAACCTAAGCTTTGATACCAAATGCAATGACCCACCTTTTCGACTCTAAAAAATCGACACTAATGCATCCTTATATCATGTATCCCAAACTCAAGTGCCGAAAAGGCAGATTGATCAAGGGTAAAATGAAAATAACGTAGAATAGAGCAGAAAAAAATCTTACACGAATGGAATAATCATATATTATTAACCACAAAATCTTTTACAATGGAAAATTTTGAATACAATATCAGAGTCTAACCTAGATTCAGCCTGGAATGTTGTAAATTCTTTGTCCTCACAAATGCTGAAAAACGACAAAACAAATACAGTGGAAAAATAGAATACATCCAAACATTAATGAAGATCTCTAGTTCTCATCTAGAAACCCTAAGCATCTTTGGCTAAACTTGAAACTACTCGGATCTGACCTGAGTATTAAAAATACTCGGATCAGGCTACATGAACCAGCATGAGAAAAATCGAAACATAAATGTATGTGACAGTGTCATAGATCAGGTTGATGCCAATCAAAACCTTTGAAAAGAAAGGTATCTCGTAAGATCATGCTGTACATAAATATAGATGGATTTTTACCTTATGATAACCAAAACACTTTATACCAAAACAAATTTGATATCATCATTGATGACATTGGTTTGAAAACACTTTTTAAATATATATATAAAGAAGGTACCGATACCTGGAAAATGTCAAATGGTGTATATGATGCCAAAGAGGTAGCTGAAATGTTTGCAAAGAATTACAGCTATTTTGGGAATACAACCAAAATCGTAAAGCTCATATTAGAATTAGATTTCCAACATGATAGGGAACTATTGGTCATTTCCTTCGATGTAAATCCACACATAACGTCCTAGTCATTGATAGCTATTCACTTTTCCCAAGCAAGCCTCCGTACTACATTGTTACACTACTATGGAACAACGTAATTCAGTGGCTTTTCTCTTTCTCAGTCGAGCCTCCAATCCTGCTCATTTAAACCATTGAAGATCCAGACACTATAAGACTCCTCCATCATCAATAAAACCGATATCCTGAACTATATGTCTTGCAGACCACATAGTATCCCATATCATCCTTCGGATGTGAGGCTCGTGAAGCTACTCTCTTCTTTCCATAAACCATGCTTTTCTTTTCACAAAGAAAATTCCACTTAGAATGCCACATTTCCATTTCTAACAACACACTATTGATTTCCTTAAAAGTATAACCAGTGAGCTCGTACGTCTCGGAGAAGGGTGTCAAGTATTGGAGAGGTTACCTCCTACGTTACTAAACAAATGGACGTTTGTAGATATCAATATACATGGTTTTAGAAATTTAATGTCATATACTCATCCATACAAGTTGTCCAGGTGAAGGAAAAACCGAAGGCATTCCTCCTACTAGTTTCCTTTTAGGAATCACTCCTAGGATTAGTAGCAAGAAGTCCTTCCAAATCAAAGATTTTCAAAATTAAGGCACTACTGCCACCATATATGTGTGTGTGTGTATATATATATATGATATGGGTACTAACCAAAAGGTTAGTGGAAAGCAGTGCGACATCATGAAGATCTCCATCTTCAAATCATTGTCTTCAACATGTCTTCACTTTCGAACATGTACATAGGTTCGAAGTGGGTTTCAGATAGTAACTACCCAAATCCGACCCCGGTTTCTCCAAACCAATCATCGATAAAAAGATGTCAAGTATATTGATGATTATCAAACAACATCCAATTAATTTAGCTTTTTATCAAATTAAATATCTTTCGAAGATATATTCTTTTAAACTATTCCTTTATCTTTTAAGAGTGTATGGAATCATTAAGCCTCGTTTATCAAATTCTCTAGTTGATTATACCTCTTAATCTTGGAATAATTCCAAATCATTTCACCTTTTTCTTAGGAAAACATTTCCAAATCATTTGTTTAAATTTTAACAAAGATTTCTTATTTTCAAATCAAAACTTTAAATGGGTCAAAAATGATGTTATTTAAGACATCATATACTGCAAATCCAAATTTATTAGCGTTAAGTAGAAAAGGATCCCTAGAGATTAGACTAATAATACTCAATACAGATTTTTGTATTCAACCTGTACTATCCGACGAATAACGGTGATCACCTTTCAAATTCACATGGGTAGTACAAGATGCCTCCTCCAAATTTAAAACAGAGTTTAACTAGGGTATTCTATACCACCAAAATCATATTTTAAATCCTTTTTAACTTTTGAAAAATTCCAAATCTCTTTTATTTTAGCTTCCGAAAATATGGTCCGAGTAGATCAAACTAACTATCCCTTCCGTCGAGCCAATCTGGATAGCTGGAGCGGAACCCAGACACTGGTTGTCCAAGCTCGGGTCTAGAGACTATCTCTCTGTCATCCATAAGGTAGTAAAGTTATTTATCAACTTTACATCCTTTATATGATGTTTTTTAGAGATGATTTTCATTTAATACCATTCCTTATATTTTTCAAAACAATTTTCCTTTAACCATTTATTTTAAACTCCTTTAAAATAATTATAAAACTTCCAAATCGTCTCCAAAATACTTAATTATTCATTTGGAAAGATGAATAAAAATATTGGGGAAGAATATAAGTTTAAAATCATGATTTGCAAAAGTTACTGAAAACCGTTGCATAAACCGCTATGAATAGTGTTTTAAAGCTTCTTTGCTCAAAACACTAATTCCATCTCATATAAATCTATTTTTATAACTCAAATCCCCCTTAAAACATTTTAACATATTTATTGAATTTATTTCATATTTTTAGTAACTTAAAATCTAATTTTAAAGAATTTACCACTTTGGTTTCTGAACTGGGAAAACGCGATGTTTTTGAAAACTTGATTTGGACATATTTCAAACTCCACTAAATAAAACCTTAATTTTCTTCATTTTTTTGAAAAATATACCAACATGGGTCCACAAATTCTTGTTTGAAAGAATTTTGACTTATATTAAATCCTACACATTGATTTCAACTTTTCAGGTCGGAAAATGACAAACTATCGCTACGCGACGAGCTTGATTGGCCTTATTTTCAAACTTCATTAAACTTGATAGAAACTTTTTAAATGTTTAAAATACCATAATAAACCATATTAAATCATTTCAAACTATTCTTACTACATTAAAAACTCATTTCCATTTTATTCCATATTATATATTCATTTTTCAATCTTTTTATATTCAAAACCATAAAGAGGCTCACTAATTCACACACACATATTAGTAGGGATTTATTTCTCCATGAACTATGGTTAATCAATTAACCATTTCTGCTTTGATAAATATTATTTTCTCATCATTAGTGACCAAGTTATCAACCAAATATTCAACCAAGCATATTAATTTACTAATTAAACATGCATATCATCATTTTAAGTTTTAAATAAACAAAATTAAACTCAAGTACTCTCTATCGATTTTCACTCCACCAAACTTTTTCGTAGATTCTTCAAATTAAACCAATGACACTCTGTCAGCACTTCCTTTCTTTTCTTTGCCACTATTATGTTCAGCCACAACCTATGGGAGGGTGGTGTGCTCTGCCAAATATGCGTAGGGAGGTGGGCCGAATATATAAAGTGGTTTTGAAGTTATTTCGGAGGTGGATCTACTTAATATTCATGTGGATAGAATTTATTTTCATTTTTCCATAATTTCTTCTAAGACGAATAAGCCATTAAAGTGGCTCAAGAAGATAGAGAAGAAAAAGAGAATGTGTGTGTGAATTAATGAGAGAACGGGGTTGGTATTTATAAGTAAATTTTGAGAAAAAATATCATGATATTTTTTATCCACCATCACATCATCACTTTCCACCTCCTCCTCCCATCACTTTGAACATTCATTCCCTACCCCCATGCCATCATCTCTATCACCTCATGCCTCCTTCTTAATGTCTAAATAAGGTATCTTGGTGATTAAAGGAGATTTGGTTGGATTTGTTTTGAAAAATATCTTGATGTTTTTATTTTTACTTATGTAAATGCAAGTGCAAATGGTAAAATGTATATATGTAGGTGTACGACATGTATATACATGCACGTGTATATGCATAAGACAACAAACAATGTTGCAATAACTTTGAACAATTTCTATTTGTCAAACCGTTGATAATCCGGAATCCGATTTCTGGTCATATTTTTACTTTTCAGTTAAACTATATACATTTGTAATCAAAGTTTTAAAATAACATTTCTATTATTATTTAATAATTAAAAGGGCCTCATTTGATTTAAAATAATTACTAAATCATTTAAATTCGATTTAAATTCATAAATCAATTATTTGAAAATAAAGACATCGTTAATGATGTAATAAAAACATTTTATTTTATAAAATAAAATAAATAATTTTATTACATATTCTTACCTAAGTGGAGAAATAAATATATGTATCCAGTTTCGTTCGCAACTTTTGATGGTTAAAAACTTTTTATCAATAAAATGTGTTTCGATCATTTTACCGATATTTTTCCAAAGAAAATATTTTTGTAAACATTTTTCCAAAACAAGGTCACCCTTATTCTTTATCATATTTAACGTGATTATTTAACTTTAATAATCCTATATTTGAATATTTAAAACTAATTAAGTATTCCAATTTAAAGTGATAAAATTACGGATCGTTATAATATCCCATTGTATGGCGGTTTCCATTCCCGTATATTAGGAATAAACCCTGAGTATTTCTTAAATTATTCAATATACATTTTATAGTCATCCAATGCTTCTCTCTAAGATTAAACTTGTATCGACTGATACATCCTAATGAGTATGCCATATCCGGTCTAGTATATAACATAGCACACACTATGGATCCTATGGCTGAAGCATATAGAATCCTCTTCATGCACTCTTTCTCCACATCGGTATGAGGAGCATCTTTCTTAGGAAGGACGATTCCAGATTGCATTGAAACATTTTCATGCATGGAATTCTCCATACTAAGTCTCTTCGGCATCGTAAATATGTACATAGATTGGGACAATCCCAACAATCTCTTAGATCTGTCGTTATAAATCTTTGTTCCTAGTATATAGTATGCTTCTCCTAAATCCTTCATGGAAAGTTCTTGGAAAGACAAGCTTTCACTGATTGCAATAATTAAACATCATCACCAATCAACAAAAGATCATTGCCACACAGCACTAGGAATACAATAGCTTAGTCCTATTCCTTTTGGTATATGCATGTTTCCTCCATGTTCTAATAAAATAACTCTGTTTGATTACTTTATCAAAATACTTTTTCCAACTTCCTGAAGGTTTTTTAAGTCCATAAATGCACTATAACAACTTGCATGCCTTGCCCTCACTCCCACTTACTACAAAACCATCAGCCTACGATACATACACTGTTTCTTTTAAATAACCATTTAGAAATGCTATTTTAAATCCATTTTCCATATTCCGTAGTCATAAAATGCAGCAATGGCCAACATAATTCAAATAGACTTAAACATGACTATGGGTGAAAAGGTCTTGTCATAATGAACACCTTTAATTTAATGAAATCGTTTTGCAACTAGCCTAGCCTTATAAGTCTCTATTTGTCTATCTACGTTTATCTTTTGTTAAAATCCATTTGCAAGCGATAGGTTTTATCCCTTCAAATACATTAAACAAAGTCCACACTTTGTTTTCATATATAGAATCGATCTCAAATTTCACCGCTCCAAGCCAGAGTGTAGAGTCTTTGATCTATAATGCTTGCTCGAATGGTAGAGGAGTGTCATCATCTAAGACACAGTCCTGCTTGCCATCTAGAAGAAACAGTAGTATCTCTCTAGCGCACAAGATTCCTTATTTGACCTTCTAATAGGTTGTATGTTTTTATATACGGGTGAACTTGGTTCTCCTACTGGTTTGGCCTTAGTGTTAACCCATGTCTACAACCTCACTGTTAATTTACTTTGATAGAATTCCTTTTCCAAAACACAGCATGCCAAGAAATAACAAACTTTTATTTCTCTGTATTGTAGAACATATATTCCATTGAGTTCAGGTTATCCTGTAAATTTATACAATACTGATCTTACCTCGAGTTTATTCAAACCAATGTTCTTAGTGTAAGCCAGACAACCCCACACCTTCAAATATGTAAGTTGGGGTTCTTCCTATACCACTTTCCATATGGTGTTTTTGGCATAGATTTAGTAGGCAACAAGTTCAACATATGCGCTGTGGTTTCCATCACATATCCCAAATAGGATAGAGGTTACTCTGCCTTATACGTCATGAAACGAACCATATCTAATAGTGTTCGATTCCTTCAGTCCGATATACTGTTGTGTTGCTGAGTATATGGTGGAGTAATATGATAGATATTCTCATTATTTTTTGAATATTGTTCTCGTCCAATGTACTGACTTCCTCAATCGAATCGAAGAATCTTAAACTTACGGTTTGTTTAGTGTTCTACCTTATACTTATATCCAATAAATTTTTCACAAACGCCATATTTTTCTTTATATGATGCACATATCCTAGTCTCGAGAAAACTTTAGTGAAGGTTACAAAACAAGAACAATTATCTTTAGTGATTATAGGCATTGGGCTACATACCTCACTATGTACAAGACCCAAGAGTTCATCAACTCTTTCACTGCTCTCATTGAAGGGGTGCTTGGTCATCTTTCCTTTGAGACATGACTCATATATGTCAACCGATTCATAACCAGATGACGGGAGAAAACCTTCGGTTTTCAATTGTGTAATCGTTTCTCACTTATATGACCTAGCCAACAATGCCAAAGATAATTATTAATTATGTTATTATTCGAAGAATTACTCATAGAACATACATAATTTGTATCGATCACATAAATGCCATTTTCTAAAATACCATCACATACTTTATTTCTGTAACATTCCTGATTTTTAAGCACGATTAATTTAATACTTTATTTGATCTTTGGGATTAAATTTTGAAAATAATTGGAAATCAATATAAATTTTTTGATTTAGTTGTGAATTTATTTAAAATTTGTTTGGGTTTGAAATATACTAATAAATTATAATTGAAAAAAAGCATTTAAATAGAATGTTGAATTAAAAAAATTTAAGAATAAGTATTTTACAAATAAATATTGGGTTTAAAAATAAAGTATTGAGAATAAATAGAATTTAAAGGCTTAGAGATTAATAAAAGTATGTATTTTAGAATAGAATTTTTAATTGGGAATTCAATAATAGAAATCTTAAAGAATAAATTGAATTTAAAATTTACATTTTGAAATTGATAGAAATTTAATTATTTATTTTATTAAGCATGCATTTTGGTTTAGAAGTAATATTTTGAAATTAATTTTTGAATTAGTAGAAAAATAATTTGAATAATTTGAGTAAAACAAAATTGTATTTGAATTTTTGATATGATAGGATGTATCTTTATTTAGATAAATGAATCTTAATTTGGGGTTTGATTTTAACTAAATATTGGGTTATTAACTTTATATTATCAAAGAACTAACACATGTATAAAATTATTAGTAATGAGTAATTAGATTTTAAATCATTGATTATAAAATTGTATAAGTATAGAATAAGATTAGATAAAGGATGCATTTATTTATAAAATTAATATATGGAAATAAAATGAAAAGTAATAGAATTTTTTGACTTGAGAAAAAGAAATACAAATGTAAATATATACACATGAGAGATGGTGTAGGAAGATTAACAAGATCTTGTTCTCATCAAATGGCATGAATTGTCTTTATAAAAAAATAAAATATTCAAATAAAAAAAAATTAAAAAACCTTTCAGCTCCCAAGATTTCGAAATTTTAAGCCTCAAATCTCTAAAATACAACCAAGAAGATCTTGCAAATCTTAAAAAAAAATCATCAAAACAGAAAAAAAAAAGAAAAAAAAACTGCTCTTCTTCTTCTTCAATTCAAGTTTGAAAATCTAAAACCATACAAATAAACTCAAGCTATGGCCTACAGAACTCCATCTTTCAAGTAGTTTTAAACTTTATAATTTACTGAGATTATGATTTAAACTCAAGTTTTAATATAGATGAATTTAACTGCAGGCTAGAAATGCTGCAGGCTTTGGCTAGAATGAAGCAGTGCAGTAATTTTTGAAACAATCTTAAGGCAAGTAAAATTTTCTTTTAAAAGTTTTTAATTTGAATTTTTCAAACATTAATGAAAACAAGAATTTAACCATTGGATCCATCAATCATTTGCAGCAAAGTACTCAAGATCAAAAGCCCAAACTATATGCAGTTTTTTCAAGATCCAGGAAATAAAAAGCTTCTCCGTTATATAAATTCAATTGTAAGTAATTTAAAATTGTTGTTATTGATTAACTAAGTGAACTAATAAAACAAAGAGTAATCAAAGATCTGTACTTGCAAGTTGCAGATCTAAGCTTCAAAAAAATTAAAGAAAGGTTACAGGCTTCATCTTGCTTTTGAAAATTGTCAGGAAACTCTCTGTTTCTTTTGGAATCCAGGTGAGCAAACTCTCAAACCCATTTTTATTATTATTATTTTGATGTTTCATGTAATTAGCATTGAATGGGTTGTGGATTGATCTCGCACGAGTACAAATATACCTGTATGTATATATATGGGGTACTGTGTGTACAGACAGACCCCTATCCTCTGTTCATCATCTAAAAGAAAAAAAGGGTGAGCAAATCCCTTAGCCTGCAATGTTTTTTTTTCTATGCTTGTATTTGTCTTTGGAGTATGCATGGGTTATGGTTGAATAACTGTGTGGATTTGTTTGAATGCTTTTATATATATGTGAAAAAAACTGGGTGTATACTAGTGTGCAGGCAAAACAACATGCCTCTGTTCCAGGTTTCAAAGAAAAAAAAAATTTTAAAATCATCCCAACACAAAACATATTAAGATTTGATGGTTGAATGAATTAAGTTTATATGGGTATAACATTATTTATAAAAACGTAAATAAGCACAAATTAACAGATAGTTTATTGGAAATTTCAATTTCACAGTAATGACCTTTAATGGTGAAAATTCAAGTGATTTAATTCCTGTTTTTGATTTTACAATCTAATTTGTACTCTGGAATGTTGAATTTTAAAAATAAAATTTTGATTTTTAGTTTCAAATTGAATGTGGGATCTGGGTTTTGAACTAAATTGTGTTTTCGTCAATTCCAAACGATCAAGGGGAAATCAAGCTTTGGGGTTGATGTTGGAGGTAGATTAAGTAATGAAGTTTACTGGAAAAATAGTCAATGATTTTTTAGATGCTCATGAAGGTTTGTCGATGGGGTTTTAGGGTTTAAGAACCCAGAATTGCTGTTGTATTCATCGACTTCGGGTGGTGACAAACGTTGATCGAAAGCCGTTCGGTCTGGGTGGAATCAAAGCGGGGAGGTTGGCGCGGCTCCAGTCAGGTTCGCGTGATTCGCGGTGGTCGAGGCACGGAGATACGAGAGTTTTTCTGATGAAGGATGGTCTTTGGGTTGCAGTTGAGAGCTCGATTTGTTTCAACGATTCAGTTGAGGTTGCCGAGTAGCTCAATGGTGTGAGGATGTCGTTGCCGACTTGCTGGGCATCACGATGGTGGCCGGAGGTGATGGAGTTTCATGTGCAGGTGCACGCGTGGAACTTGTACCTGGGTTGTAAAATGGGGAAGAAGAAGAAGTTTGGGGGGTAGTTCGTGTGGTTCTCGAGTTTGGCTCGGGAAAATAACGTCGTGTCTCGAGTCTCAACTTGAAGTAGGGTTCAGGTGTTTAAGTACAGTACTTGACGAAAAATTTTCAAGTTGAAATTTTGGTCTCTCGTGCAACTTGGGAAAAAAACCCGAAGTAATGGAGCTTTGAGCTCGGGTTCGACTCGAAGCAGCTGATAATTTTCTCGAGTCAGCATGTAAGCGGTTTGAAATTTCAAGGAAATTCAAGGTTTAAAAATAAAACTTGTTAAATAAAAATTCTCTTCAATATTTAAACGTTCCTAAGTTTTAAAATAGTAAGGAGTTTTAATTAACCTAAATCAAAATGGTTTAAATGAATTGATTTTAATTTAAAGGGTATCTACTTAATAATGTATAAGGAAATAATTATTAAAAAGGATGTTTTTAAAGCGGTTAAATTAGTTTTCAAAGTTGCGTTAACATATTAAGGGAAATAATTATTATTTGAAATGAATTATTTAATATAAGTAATTAAAGTAAATTGACTAATAATTCCGCTAATAAATCAAGTAATTAATGATTAAATAAAAATAATAATTAATTAGTGAAAGTAATTAAGAGTAGATAATTAAAGATTAAAGATTGATTTATCAAATATTAAGGGTTAATTACTTTAAACTATAATTAATTAATGTGGTTAATTAATTAGGATAATTAAATTAAGAATAATTAATTAAAAGATAATTAATTATAATAAAGATTTAATCAATAATTAAAGGCTTATTAATTAAAGTAATAATTAAGAAATAAGTAATTGAGATTTAATAGATTACAATTAAGGGTTAATAAATTAAGATAATTAATTAAAGAAATGATTAATTATGAAGGTGATTAAAACTTAATCAATTGTAGCTAATAATAATCAATCATTGGTTTAAAATTACTAATGGAAGTAATTATGTAGGTAATAGATTTAAAACCACCCAAATAATCATCTTAATTAAAGATGTTTGATTGTTATTGGATGCTGTGTGATGGATTGATATATTTGATATGTGATGTAATGCTATGTGATGCTTTGTACTGAGCTGCTATATCTGTGATGAATATACTGTTGTATGAATATGAAAACCCCTTGACCCATAAAACGACATTTGAGATTTGATGCGACAGGGAGTCGGATTCCAGTTGGTTATCCGAAACCCACATCGAATCATATTAGTGAACCTTTGTGATTGATAATTTACTTTATTTATGAATCTGTGAATATAGATAAGCGTTATGAGTTATACCGCTTATCGATATGGTTGAATCTGCGATCATGATGTTGTGCATTCATGTGTTGAACCCCTAGACCACACTTATACACACACAAATGTGGATTGCACGTGGAAATGGGTTAAGTCACAGATTTTTGAAATATATTTAAAATTTTATTTTTGAATCCAAAATAGTTTTGGAATTAGAATTGAAGCTTTTGAAAAAAAAGTTATTTTGAATAACTTGATTGAGTTTTGAAATTTAAATAATTCGATTTAAATTTGAATTCAATGTTTGGGATTGAATTCTATGGCTTGGAAACTATGGGTTAAAAAGGTCATTCAACTTAAAAATGGGTTTATATGGGTTTTTAAACCATTTTAAAATTGATGTTTTGGAATTTAAATTTAACCCAAGATTTCAACTTGTATAAATTGGATTTCACTGAAACGGAAAACTGTTTGTTTTTCAAATAATAAAAGCTTTCATATAAGAAATGAACTTCCAATTTGTGTTAGAAGGATTTCAAGTCTAAAGTGGAAATAGTTTCCCAAGTTATAGATAAATCTTTGGAAACGAGTTTCGAAAACTATAAATTAAATCTTTAGTTTAAAGATTTAAGGAATAAATCCAATTGAAATGGAAATTGTTTGAAAATCTATGGATGGATCTTTATGAAACTAGGTGAACTTTGTGAAATGAATCTTTTTATTTAAAGATTTAAAATGGTAATTTGTTTAACCATTTAAAAGAAAAACTTTGGATTTTCAAGTTGTGACTTAACTGAAATCCCATATCCATATGTTTTTAAATATTGCACTCGCTATTCGGTTTAGCCGGGAGAGGACCTTGTGTCATATAGCCCATTCCGAATAGTGATACGACGTTATGGATTGCATATGAAGACCGGTGTTGAAGACCAGGTGTCTTCGAGAACGTTAGGATAACCTATCGATTGTCTCTGCACTGAGTAGCTACGGTATAGAGATTCCTTAAGTGATGGGAAGTCCGATCGGAATTGTGGATAATAGGATTGCAAGGGCTTCTTCGGAAGTGCCTTCGGTTCTGTTCGAACCCGGAACAGACTTGTATGGTTGTATGTCCGACATTACACTTTGAGATATTAAACTGATTTCTATCAAATACATTTCTGCTTGGTGGCGGAGAATTTATTCTCTTAGCTTAACACCCTTCTCTGAGACGTACGAGCTCAGAGGTTATGTAGTTGATATTTATCAGTGATATATTCCCAATTTGGTAGTGTGGCATGCTAAGTGCTGCTGTGTGTTGATGATCATTTGTGATCAAAGCATGTCTTTTGTATAAAGCGTAGCTTTGTGGACGAGACTGCATCAGGACCTCACATCCCGGAAATGGTCAAAACAGGAAAGATGCGGCAATGTTATGAGGGTCGCGCCCTTTAGGGTGTGTCATTCCCTTCTGGTAAAGGGTGGTATCATGGTATGGAGCCCAGATACTTACTCATGTGGATACTGCAGATCTATTACTTTGTGATTGCTTTGTGGTTTTGAGGCGCCTCGGATAAAGGTCCCAAAGGACCGGGGGATGGCATGCTCGAGTAGTAGTTACCTAGTTACAGAGGTAACCCGGCCTTGTGTTGGCAGAGATCCAGTTAGGTTCTCGGGACGTCCCGCCAGAGGCGATCCCATTGACAGTAGGAAGTTCCTTAGCTTGACCATTTGTTGGAAATCCAATCAAAACAATACATGCCTTGTACGGTTTTAGTTGTAGAACCTGCCATTTAACATGGCAGCTATAGTAGGCATAATATCATGGTACCTATGCTGGCTAGGATTAATATTATACTTTCGAAAGATTTTCCACTATGCACTAGTAATAATATCAAAGAAATTTTATCGTATTAAGCATCTTTGACTATCATAAGGGGAAATGTCCCCCAAGTGTGCGATTGCATTGTGTGTGTGCCGGGAGGCCTTATGGTAGTTTCATTTTCTAAAAAGCATTGCGGATTTTCAAATTTAAATTCCTTTGTTTGTTTTAAAAGACCAAATGCTTTTGTTTGCTCATACCAGTCTCATGACTGACCTGGAGTTTATTGTTCCTATCCTGGGCGCCCACTATTTTCCCACACGAGCAGTCTAGAGTTGGGTTTTTTTTCAGATAGTCAGGTTTGGTAGATTATCTGGAGCTAGTTCAGTCTTTGGATCTGAACTGCACTTGTTTATCTTTGTGCATCGTGATTGGGAGTTCGAGCTATTGCTGGATTGGTGTTTTGGAGATGGAGATTGCCGATAGTGGAGCTCTTTCTTGAAGACCATATTAGAGTTGTTGTTCCGCTGCTGCATTATCTTTTCTTTCCGCTGCTATTATCTTGTATCATATCTCTGATGTATATTCATTGTATCATCTGTTGTATCATATTGTATCAGATATTGTATTTTGTTATATTATGTTTCTTACGCTGTGTTGTACTTAATGTGTTTTAAGCTCCGGTGAACCAGATTCGGCGTTTGGATCTGCGGCATTTGACTACGAGTGTCGTATTCGGTGCCGATTTTCGAAGGCCGAGTCAGGATCGCTACAATTTCCATCTAAAATAATGTTCGTAATATTATTAACACAATAAAAAAACACAACTAGTCTTAAATAATCTAGATATGGAAATAATTCCAATACATTGTCTTTAACAAAATAGCAATTATTTAATATCAACACAAATCCACTTGGTAAACTAAGAGGAAAGTGTCCAACTGTAGTTGCATCTACAATAGATCCATCAGCAACGTACACGATGGTAGTTCCTAATCCTCTGTAACAAATTTCATATATGGATTCCAGATCCAGTATCTAAAACCCAAGATAATTAATTGATTGTAAAAAAAATTTGAGTTAAAAATGTACCTGAGGAAGCTGCATAACTATTTTGCTTCTTTTCTTTAACAATCTTCAAGTACTTCGGATAGCTCTGTTTTCAATGATCTTTCTTGTGATAATAATGGCACTCACCCTTATCAGCAACAATAGTATTCTTACTTTTATAGGTAACCCTCTTATGGTTCTTCGATCCTTTGAAGACGATGCACCACTCTTTCAAGCAAGCATAGTCCCTTGATCCTTGGATGTAGACTCGATTTACCTCAACATTTTGAGGAGTTCATTAAGATTCAAATTAAAATGATTCGTACTAAGTTGTAAGAGAATCAAGGATCAAATCAACCCGTAACTTATTGCTCATCGCTACATCTAGTTGTGAAAGCCTATCAATATAGCCCTTCGTTATCAGTATGTAATTATCCACACTCTATCCTTTATTCATTTTGATATTGAATAGCTACTCTGTAAGCTTGTACCTTGCAGAATGCGATTGTTCACTAAATAGATCCTTGAGATTATCAAATATCTCATGGACATACATGTTTTCGTGCCGCCTCTACAACAACTTGTCTAACATAAACAACACGAAAACTTAGGCGATCTCTTGGTCCAAAACCTATTTCTCATTAGCAAGTCTAAGTATGCGGTTTGCATCATCAGCGAGTTGTTCTTTAGGGTCGTAGTAATATAAGACCAAATACATGTTGAGTCACAAGTTTTATGAAAGTTTTGATTTCTGACAAATAAGGCGATCGACAAAACAAGGTCATTAGAGCTACATATGTTACTATAGATTATAGGTTGATTATTTGATATTGTAATAGTTATAAACTTGTTAAAATCTATCCTCAAATAATCATGCACCTCAATATAATCGATATATATACGTTTTATAGCATTGCACATTTATTGTGCAAATTAACAGGAACCGGTCGACCGGTTAGTAATCATACGGTCGACCGTTTCAGTGTAAAATGCACAATAAACGTGCACACATGCACATAACGTATATATATTTTAAATTCCTTTCTACTGGTCACTTTTTAACCTGTCGACCGTTTTTGAACAGAAAGCAAGTTTTCCAAAAGACACTTCTCTTCTCCAAAGGTTGCATCTCTTACCTTTCACCAAAGATCATATCTCTTAATGGCAAAGAGTTACAACCATTCTTATCTATATAAACTCATCCAATTCGTTGATTAAACAATAACGATTTCATATTCTTTTAATCTAATCTCTGATCTTATTTCTGCATTATAAAAGCTCTAAATTATTTATTGAATCTTTGAAACTATTTCATATCCTTTGATTCAATAATATACTTTCCTTAATCTTTTCAAAACATCATATCGCATTCTTTGAGGATAAGATTATAGGAAGGGTGTACTGCTAGTGACAAATCCGTGTTTTCAAGAGCACAAGTTGTCAACAACAATTGTATTTGTTCTTTTGTTGAAGTCCTCTGTGTTGTAAGAGGCAAGTGTTGAAGTCCTCAGTGTATTAGAGGCGTGAAATCCCGTTCGGTTGTTCGGGTGTTGTAAACCTGTTCCTCCGGGTGAAGCGAGGTAGTTAATAGTGAAAATCCAGATAGAAGTCTGGGACTGGACGTAGGACGGTGCTCCGAACCAGTATAAAAATCTCTGGTGTGATTTTTCTATTTTTATTTACTATGCTATTATCATCTATTTCTGCATTTATATTGTAGTCCATATTACACGATCCGTGTATACTATATTAGCACATATAATCGTATACACACCGCACCATCAATTGGTATCAAAGCCCAGGTCATCATATAACCGTAACACAGTTATTTGATATATTATAGTAATATGGCAAATAACGTAAGTACTAGCACTCAAAACACCACTTACACGGAAGGTCAATCGACACAAAGACCTCCATTTTTCAATGGTCTTAACTATAGTTATTGGGCAACACGTATGTCATTCTTTATGCAATCAAATAACTATGATGCTTGGAATGTCACTCAAAGAGAAATAATGAATCCAACAACTGATTATTCAGAATGGACTGCAGCTGAGAAAACGGCAGCAGCTGTAAATGCAAGAGCAATAAATATGTTGTTCTGTGCATTAGACCAAAATGAATATAACCGTGTTAGTATCTGCACTACTGCATATCAAATTTGGCAAACACTAAAAATCACTCATGAAGGTACTAACAAGGTTAAACAAGCCAAAATAGCCATGCTGAAAAAGTCAATTTCAAAATTTCAAAATGAAACCAAATGAGACAATCAATGACATGTATTCACGGTTTCAAACTATTCACCATGCACTTATTGGCTTAGGACAAAAGTATTCTGATTTCGATGTTGTTTCAACAGTCCTACATTCTCTGACTAGTGAATGGGAAGGAAAAGTATTAGCAATCGAAGAAGCTAATGACCTTTCCGTCATTAAGCCAGATGAATTGATAGGAAATTTAATGTCCTATGAAGCAAATTTGCAGGCTAGAAAAGAACAGAAGGAAGAAAAGAAAAATGTAGCATTTCATGTTGAGAAAGATGAAAATGAATCAGATTCTGAAGACGAAGATTTGGCATTCATTGCGAAAGGATTCAAAAAATTCTTAAAATATCGAAAAGCCAGTCGTTACAATAAAAGGAAACCTGGATCAAATAAACCATCTTCATCTGCTATAGAATGTTTCAACTGCCACAAAAAGGGACACATGCAAAAAGATTGTCCAGAACAAAAGAAGAAGTCAGAAAATGACAAATTCAAATATAAAAAGGACAAATCTAAGAAACAAGCTTTCTCAGTAACATGGGATGATTCAGAGTCATCTTCATCAGAAAGTGAAAGTGATTCAGAGAATAAACAAGCTAATGTTTGTTTTATGGCATGTAACGCCCCGAAAATTTTCGACTTTCGAAAATTCAACATCGATACTCACTTTATCGACTGCCGAAAAATCGAAGGCCGGAAACACGGAATGTTATGGGTTTTAACAAAAATTTTAAGAAAAGAAAAAGAGAGAAGTAGAAGAAGATAACAGAAAATAGAGAGAGAGGAAGATAGAAAAATAGAAAATTTGATAATAGAAGATAGAAGAATTTTTTTTTTTAAAATAGAACAGGACAGAAAGGAACAACAACAAAATCTCACAATTCGCAGCGGAACAACATATAATAAGAAATGAATAATCTTTAAACAAAGAACTATATCAGTTATTACATTACATCACATTTTATTACATCATATCATCACATCAGAGTGTACAACAACATACAACAACATAACAGCGGAAAAAGAAGTACTATATACTAGTAATACGCCATGCCAATCCAGCTTGCCTCCAGCAACTCCAGAATATCCAGAATATCCTGATAAACCTTAACTCTTGACTGCCCGTGTGGAAATTGGTGGGCACCCAGAGTTTAGGAAGGAAAACAATAAACTCCGAGTCAGTCATGTGACTGGTGTGAGAACTCAAAACAGTTTATTTACTTTAAAATCAAAATAGAGGAATATTTTTAAATCAATTCGCAATGCTTTTAAAAATGAGACTACCATAAGGCCTCCCGCACACACACACATGCAAACGCAGAATCGGAGGAGATTTCTCCTTATGATAGTCAAAGATGCTTGATACGCATTTAAAATAATATTTGATATTATTATTAGTGCATAGTGTAGAGGAAAATCATTTCGAAAATAAAGATATAAATCTTAGCCAACATACGACCATTATCGTATGCCTACTATAGCTACTATCCAAACAGTGGTGACCACCATAAGTGAATAGCAGGTTCTACAACTAATACCGTAAAAGTTTCATATTGGGAATTGGATTTCCAACAAATGGTCAGGCCAAGGAACTTCCCATTGCCACATGAGAATGCCTCTGGATGGACATCCCCGAGAACCAAACCGGATCTCTACCAACACAAGGCCGGGTTACCCCTAACTGAGTAACAACTGACCGAATATGCCATCCCCCGGTCCTTTGGGACCTTTATCCGAGAGCGCTCTCTAATCAATTCACACAATCATAAAAACAAAGTGTTTCAACATGAGTAAGTATCTGGGCTCCATAGCATGATACCACCCTTTTCCAGAAGGAAATGGACACATCCTAAAGGGTGCTACCCCTCATAACCTTGCTGCTTCTTTCCTGTTTTGACCATTCACGGGGTGTGAGGCTCGACGAAGTCACGTCCACAAAAACATACTTTATACAAAAGCCATGCTTTGGGTTAACAAATGATCAACACAATGATCACAAGGATAGACGATCAAATAAACGATCCTATCACAAATAATCAACACAATGATCATTTCAGCATCACTCAGCATATCACATTACCAAATTGGGAATATATCGCTGATAACTTCAACTATATAACCTTTGAGCACATACGTCTCAAAGAAGGGTGTTAAGCAAAGAATAAATTCTCCGCCACCAACAGAAATATATTTGAAAGAAATCGGCTTTATATCTCAAATTGTAATGTCAGACATACAATCCATACAAGTCTGTTCCGGGCTCGAACAAAACCGAAGGCACTTACAAAGAAGTCCTTGCAATCCGGATATTCACAATCCTGATCGGATTTCCCATCACTTAGGGAGTCTCTATACCGTTGCAACTCAGTGCAGAGACAATCGATAGGTCATCCTATCGCTTTCGCAAATACCAGGTCTTCAACACCGATCTTCAATGCTATTCACAACGACGTATCACATATTCGGAATGGGTTATACGACCCCATGGTCCTTTCCCGGTTAACCCGAATAGTGAGCGCTTATTCAAAAATAAGTGTGCATTCAAATTCAATCAATTCACATCAAATACCCATTCAAAGGGAAATATTGATAGTCGGCTATTGAACTATCAATGGATATGCATACATCACCAGATTCCAAATAATTTTCCAAATTATTTATTTTCCAAAATATCTTTACAAGATATATAATTTCAACACTTCAAAAATAAATCAATATTTATTTTTAAACAAATTCCACTTTCACATATAATTCCATAGTGAATTTATATTCCAAAATATCTATGCATATACGATTTCAACTATCCATTTCAATTTATCTTTAAAAGATAAATTCTAAATATTCACTTCATATTGGAAAACATTTCCATACTTATTAAAAATAAGTAATCGACAAATCTTTTTTTATTTTCAACACTTAGAAAATATTCAATATACTTAAATCGAATTAAGTATATATTTCATTCTTTAAGGAAATCATTCACTTATACATATTTATTTGGGCCAAAACGAATGTTGCGTAAAACATCGTTACAACGTCCCAAAATCACTAGTATAGGGATTCGAAATTAAAATAGATATATAAATTCCAATACTATACAAAAACATTTCCTTTCGGAAATCATTTACTATAACAACAGTGTTATAGTCCACCATTCCCTTTTATCTCTCGAAATCGTCTATTTCAACAATCAATGTTGAAATCTATGGTTTCGAATCTCAACACATTTTAAAATATCGTTAGATCGTTTTAATTCTGTTTAAAATATCACATTCTAAAACATTTTCTTTAACGTATTATTCACTATTCAAAAACGTGAATATCCTACGTTAACAAATTTCATCCTTTTTATTCATTTTACTCTAAGGATTATTCACAGTCTAAAACGTGAATATAACTCAATTTATAAGTTATAACAATTAACTTATCAAAATAAATCATTTGTGAATTTATAAAACAACGTTTAAAAATTCCATTTTCATTTATTTCATAACAACTTCCTTTATAAATCTTCTTTATTTACCTATTCGATTTATAATCTTAATTATAAACCAAAAGTCCAAATTATAAGTCAAACACTTATAATTTATTTATTTGGAAAAAAATCGTTCCTTTGAACTTTACAAACTTTATAAACCTATTGTTTATAAAATTCCATTTATAACTTCACCGTTATATAATTCTATAAATTTCATTCATTAATGAAATTCATTTACAAATCATTCAAACACTTATAAAAACTCGTTTTATAATGTCTATATTTCAATTTATAAATATCCATTTATAAATCTCTTAATATAAATCAATTTATATTATTCTTTAAAAACATCTTTAAATTCTTTTATAATTTCATCATTTCGATTTATAAAATAATCAAATTTTATAAATCCTATTTTTAAACTTTTTATAACAAGTTCAGAATTCCATTTAAACTCTTTTATAAAGTCATTAATTCCTTATTTTCAAAAATCAGCTTTTAACTATATTTCACAAAAATCATAATTTTATAACTTCTAAAATTATATAACGTTTATTTATTTTAAATGGATCAATTCCAAAAATATTTTATATTTCAAAAATCACTTTGAAAATCATTTTAAAATCCCAAAATCTGGGTCCAATGATGCTACACACCAAATAGTCAATCACGACTAACAACGATATCATATATCGATATGATAATCCATCAAATATCAAAATATCTGAAATCAAATAAAACTGTTGAGGAATCCAGTTGGATCCCTCCAACCTGTTTTCCTGCATCCAAAAACATTAGCACAATACCAATTTCGCTCCAGTACGAAATTATCGCGGTATATGTTCTTATTAAATATTATCCGCTTAATAACGGCGTAATAGGGTCTCATCCGCTAAACAAAAAATGCGGAAAATCAACAACTGCAATATATACATATGCCAATATATATATATTGATATTATATATAATACCAATTTCACTGTTTATGAAATATTCGCGGTATATGTTTATAATAAATAACATCCGCTTACTAACGGCGCATAATGTCTATTTTAACAATCAATATATACAATTCATCATTCATACATGCATTCAAATATTTTAAATCTAACTATTTAAAATAAAATCGAAATTATTCGATTGAGTGAGAAGTTCTCACCTTGATTTTAATTTCCGTTTTAGCTTTTATTTCGAATAAAATTAAACGCGCGTTTAATTTTACCCGAAATTCTCACTAACTCCAAACGACTCCAAACCAACTCCATCGCGTAGTGCTCGTCCATACGATTCCAACGCTTCTTGTTTCGCGCGTTTTCGACCTCGTATGAAAAAGTTATGAATTTTTGAAGTTTGTACACGATTTATATAACGATTACAACATAACTTTAATAATTTATAACCTACACACACCCTCACCCTTGGATCCAACTCCAACCTGATCTGGACCGTCCCCCTTCATCTTCCACTTGCGTTCCTTCATCAGGTAATAGGCCGTCACCACCCAAACCCATAACAACAAACTAGGGTTTCGATTTCAAGCTTCATCACTCGATTAAAACTCGATCGGGGAACTCCATTGCGTAGCCCCTCTCCACCACCATGCTCGGCCCCCCCTAGGTGAAGCTCGGCTATGTCTAGTGCCTAGGGAAATGTGCGCACCTGGCCACTTTCGGCCCCATGCTCCTCCCCCTTCGACGCTCCAACCAAGATCATATCCGTATGGATTTCAAGCTCTCTTCATGATCTTCAATGTTGTAGTTAACAACTTTGGCTAATTCTTGCTGGATTGAGAGAGATTGAGGAAGAAGTGGGATTGAATTCTGGCCTTTGGTTTAATATGTGGCGGCTAGGGTTTTAAAATTAGGGTTTTAGTGTTTTTTATTTTATTTTTTAGAGTGAGGTTGTATTTATAGGAAAAGCAAGCGTAAACACTATTCATCCCGGGAATTCCGAACTCCGATTTAGGCGCCGTAACCAGCGTTTCTAAGGTTTACTCCGCGTTCCGGACACAATGGAACAGGTTTCGGAAGCTAATTCGGAAGTATGTGCGAGTTATGGCTGAAAACGTTCAATTTAAATTAAACCGATTTAACTCGATTTCTAGGCGTTTTAATTTGTACCGGACAAACGGTAAATCCGATTGACTTGAAATTTGAAACTTACAATAATATCACATTACGGATCCGATGAAACTGGTTTCGTCGAAATCCGAGACTTTTTGAAAAATGGCTATTTTGACTCGCCAAATTTAAATTAAAAATAATTCGATGCGTTTCGAGCTGCCACGATCAAACGATAGCTCCGATTGACACGAAATTTGAAATCCGGTAATAACTAACTATTACGGATCCAATGGAACTAGTTTCGTTCAATTCTGAGACTGTTCAAAAATTGACTATTTTACTAGTCGATTTAAATATTAAAATATTCAATTTTCACAAATTAACTTTTAGTTCGATTTTAAAAGTTCTAAAATATCATTCTAACTCCAACATGATAAAATAAAATTTTACAAATCATTTTCAATCATATTTAACTATATTTTCAATTATTTCCATAATTTCACATATTAAATTATCGATTTAATTATTCAATTAAATCCAAAAATTCAAATAAAAATTTATTTGACTTATAAATTCACTAATTAATATTTAAAATTAATTAAATATTCAAATTTTAATTTATAAAAATTCTGGGTCGTTACAATCTTTCACCCTTAAAAGAATTTCGTCCTCGAAATTACAAGTAAGAAAAGTTACAGAATCTATTAATTTTCCCAAAATTCATAGTTAAACTTCTTACAATAACTTTACTAAGCTTTCAAAATCATACTTAGTTATCTTTTCAAAAACAATTACTATTGTTTAACTTTCAACTTCAAAATCAAAGTTAAAGTTTTCAAAAAAAATTCCCAATTTTCTCAAAATTTTTCTAACGCCTTAAATTTCTGGAAAAATTCGCCATAGTCTCCTTTGCGCGGCTCGATCCGAAAAAAAAATGACAGTATATATATCACAAATATACATCTCATCAAGTAATGAGGCATCCCGAAGGGAAAAAAGTGTAAAAGTACGATATTTAATCCGAGATATGTACCTTATATTTTATTAGCAAGCATATACGGCTAATATAGCGCTAAAGCGAGCTCCAAATGCGAAGCAAACGCAATCCGCACCTACTAATCACTTAACAAACAAAATGAGAATCATGCATGCATGGAAATAGTATCGATATACAACATATAGCAACATAATAACTATATACGTCAACATAGCTATGCATTCAAAACAACAAATGCAATATATATTCAACCATCAACCAACTAACATCCATATCCAATAAACATTCATTCATATTCTCATTCATATTTATTCAACTTCTAATAACATTTGATTTCAATGAATTAATACTTTCATTCATTATTCCATATCAACTTAAATTACATTCAATTGATTAACATTCAATCCATTCATTCAATTCAATTACAAAGTTGAATTTCATTCATATACTCAAGTTCACATTCATTTAATCCACTTGATTATTTACAACTCATATTCATATAATTTCATATAGTTTCACTTCTTATATATATAAGTTTATTTCACATTTGTAAATCACTTTAATTATAATTCAATTCTTATAATTTTTTTTACTTATACAATAATTCTTTTATTTAGATTATTCAAACCACCTAACAATCAACTTATATACACTTTAATAATTCTGAAAAATTATTTCTTTATATATAAAATATAATCAAGGCAAAATTATTTCATTCACCCAATTTAAAACAATACTATGTCGATTTATCTTGTTCAAGAGTTTAGAAACCCCTATCTACGATAGTTAGCTAGACTAGATCGATCGGAATCTATAAACAATCAACCGATAAGTCAACACAATATAAAACAATTTCATATTCACTAACAAATACGCTCTCATAGCTATTATTACACTCAAACTCATTCTAGAGTACTACTGACTCTATCTCTAATGAGTAATACCCAACAGAACCATGGTTGTCGCTTAACCATCAGCTCTGATACCAAATGTAACGCCCCGAAAATTTTCGACTTTCGAAAATTCAACATCGATACTCACTTTATCGACTGTCGAAAAATCGAAGGCCGGAAACACGGAATGTTATGGGTTTTAACAAAAATTTTAAGAAAAGAAAAAGAGAGAAGTAGAAGAAGATAACAGAAAATAGAGAGAGAGGAAGATAGAAAAATAGAAAATTTGATAATAGAAGATAGAAGAATTTTTTTTTTTAAAATAGAACAGGACAGAAAGGAACAACAACAAAATCTCACAATTCGCAGCGGAACAACATATAATAACAAATGAATAATCTTTAAACAAAGAACTATATCAGTTATTACATTACATCACATTTTATTACATCATATCATCACATCAGAGTGTACAACAACATACAACAACATAACAGCGGAAAAAGAAGTACTATATACTAGTAATACGCCATGCCAATCCAGCTTGCCTCCAGCAACTCCAGAATATCCAGAATATCCTGATAAACCTTAACTCTTGACTGCCCGTGTGGAAATTGGTGGGCACCCAGAGTTTAGGAAGGAAAACAATAAACTCCGAGTCAGTCATGTGACTGGTGTGAGAACTCAAAACAGTTTATTTACTTTAAAATCAAAATAGAGGAATATTTTTAAATCAATTCGCAATGCTTTTAAAAATGAGACTACCATAAGGCCTCCCGCACACACACACATGCAAACGCAGAATCGGAGGAGATTTCTCCTTATGATAGTCAAAGATGCTTGATACGCATTTAAAATAATATTTGATATTATTATTAGTGCATAGTGTAGAGGAAAATCATTTCGAAAATAAAGATATAAATCTTAGCCAACATACGACCATTATCGTATGCCTACTATAGCTACTATCCAAACAGTGGTGACCACCATAAGTGAATAGCAGGTTCTACAACTAATACCGTAAAAGTTTCGTATTGGGAATTGGATTTCCAACAAATGGTCAGGCCAAGGAACTTCCCATTGCCACATGAGAATGCCTCTGGATGGACATCCCCGAGAACCAAACCGGATCTCTACCAACACAAGGCCGGGTTACCCCTAACTGAGTAACAACTGACCGAATATGCCATCCCCCGGTCCTTTGGGACCTTTATCCGAGAGCGCTCTCTAATCAATTCACACAATCATAAAAACAAAGTGTTTCAACATGAGTAAGTATCTGGGCTCCATACCATGATACCACCCTTTTCCAGAAGGAAATGGACACATCCTAAAGGGTGCTACCCCTCATAACCTTGCTGCTTCTTTCCTGTTTTGACCATTCACGGGGTGTGAGGCTCGACGAAGTCACGTCCACAAAAACATACTTTATACAAAAGCCATGCTTTGGGTTAACAAATGATCAACACAATGATCACAAGGATAGACGATCAAATAAACGATCCTATCACAAATAATCAACACAATGATCATTTCAGCATCACTCAGCATATCACATTACCAAATTGGGAATATATCGCTGATAACTTCAACTATATAACCTTTGAGCACATACGTCTCAAAGAAGGGTGTTAAGCAAAGAATAAATTCTCCGCCACCAACAGAAATATATTTGAAAGAAATCGGCTTTATATCTCAAATTGTAATGTCAGACATACAATCCATACAAGTCTGTTCCGGGCTCGAACAAAACCGAAGGCACTTACAAAGAAGTCCTTGCAATCCGGATATTCACAATCCTGATCGGATTTCCCATCACTTAGGGAGTCTCTATACCGTTGCAACTCAGTGCAGAGACAATCGATAGGTCATCCTATCGCTTTCGCAAATACCGGGTCTTCAACACCGATCTTCAATGCTATTCACAACGACGTATCACATATTCGGAATGGGTTATACGACCCCATGGTCCTTTCCCGGTTAACCCGAATAGTGAGCGCTTATTCAAAAATAAGTGTGCATTCAAATTCAATCAATTCACATCAAATACCCATTCAAAGGGAAATATTGATAGTCGGCTATTGAACTATCAATGGATATGCATACATCACCAGATTCCAAATAATTTTCCAAATTATTTATTTTCCAAAATATCTTTACAAGATATATAATTTCAACACTTCAAAAATAAATCAATATTTATTTTTAAACAAATTCCACTTTCACATATAATTCCATAGTGAATTTATATTCCAAAATATCTATGCATATACGATTTCAACTATCCATTTCAATTTATCTTCAAAAGATAAATTCTAATATTCACTTCATATTGGAAAACATTTCCATACTTATTAAAAATAAGTAATCGACAAATCTTTTTTTATTTTCAACACTTAGAAAATATTCAATATACTTAAATCGAATTAAGTATATATTTCATTCTTTAAGGAAATCATTCACTTATACATATTTATTTGGGCCAAAACGAATGTTGCGTAAAACATCGTTACAACGTCCCAAAATCACTAGTATAGGGATTCGAAATTAAAATAGATATATAAATTCCAATACTATACAAAAACATTTCCTTTCGGAAATCATTTACTATAACAACAGTGTTATAGTCCACCATTCCCTTTTATCTCTCGAAATCGTCTATTTCAACAATCAATGTTGAAATCTATGGTTTCGAATCTCAACACATTTTAAAATATCGTTAGATCGTTTTAATTCTGTTTAAAATATCACATTCTAAAACATTTTCTTTAACGTATTATTCACTATTCAAAAACGTGAATATCCTACGTTAACAAATTTCATCCTTTTTATTCATTTTACTCTAAGGATTATTCACAGTCTAAAACGTGAATATAACTCAATTTATAAGTTATAACAATTAACTTATCAAAATAAATCATTTGTGAATTTATAAAACAACGTTTAAAAATTCCATTTTCATTTATTTCATAACAACTTCCTTTATAAATCTTCTTTATTTACCTATTCGATTTATAATCTTAATTATAAACCAAAAGTCCAAATTATAAGTCAAACACTTATAATTTATTTATTTGGAAAAAAATCGTTCCTTTGAACTTTACAAACTTTATAAACCTATTGTTTATAAAATTCCATTTATAACTTCACCGTTATATAATTCTATAAATTTCATTCATTAATGAAATTCATTTACAAATCATTCAAACACTTATAAAAACTCGTTTTATAATGTCTATATTTCAATTTATAAATATCCATTTATAAATCTCTTAATATAAATCAATTTATATTATTCTTTAAAAACATCTTTAAATTCTTTTATAATTTCATCATTTCGATTTATAAAATAATCAAATTTTATAAATCCTATTTTTAAACTTTTTATAACAAGTTCAGAATTCCATTTAAACTCTTTTATAAAGTCATTAATTCCTTATTTTCAAAAATCAGCTTTTAACTATATTTCACAAAAATCATAATTTTATAACTTCTAAAATTATATAACGTTTATTTATTTTAAATGGATCAATTCCAAAAATATTTTATATTTCAAAAATCACTTTGAAAATCATTTTAAAATCCCAAAATCTGGGTCCAATGATGCTACACACCAAATAGTCAATCACGACTAACAACGATATCATATATCGATATGATAATCCATCAAATATCAAAATATCTGAAATCAAATAAAACTGTTGAGGAATCCAGTTGGATCCCTCCAACCTGTTTTCCTGCATCCAAAAACATTAGCACAATACCAATTTCGCTCCAGTACGAAATTATCGCGGTATATGTTCTTATTAAATATTATCCGCTTAATAACGGCGTAATAGGGTCTCATCCGCTAAACAAAAAATGCGGGAAATCAACAACTGCAATATATACATATGCCAATATATATATATTGATATTATATATAATACCAATTTCACTGTTTATGAAATATTCGCGGTATATGTTTATAATAAATAACATCCGCTTACTAACGGCGCATAATGTCTATTTTAACAATCAATATATACAATTCATCATTCATACATGCATTCAAATATTTTAAATCTAACTATTTAAAATAAAATCGAAATTATTCGATTGAGTGAGAAGTTCTCACCTTGATTTTAATTTCCGTTTTAGCTTTTATTTCGAATAAAATTAAACGCGCGTTTAATTTTACCCGAAATTCTCACTAACTCCAAACGACTCCAAACCAACTCCATCGCGTAGTGCTCGTCCATACGATTCCAACGCTTCTTGTTTCGCGCGTTTTCGACCTCGTATGAAAAAGTTATGAATTTTTGAAGTTTGTACACGATTTATATAACGATTACAACATAACTTTAATAATTTATAACCTACACACACCCTCACCCTTGGATCCAACTCCAACCTGATCTGGACCGTCCCCTTTCATCTTCCACTTGCGTTCCTTCATCAGGTAATAGGCCGTCACCACCCAAACCCATAACAACAAACTAGGGTTTCGATTTCAAGCTTCATCACTCGATTAAAACTCGATCGGGGAACTCCATTGCGTAGCCCCTCTCCACCACCATGCTCGGCCCCCCCTAGGTGAAGCTCGGCTATGTCTAGTGCCTAGGGAAACGTGCGCACCTGGCCACTTTTGGCCCCATGCTCCTCCCCCTTCGACGCTCCAACCAAGATCATATCCGTATGGATTTCAAGCTCTCTTCATGATCTTCAATGTTGTAGTTAACAACTTTGGCTAATTCTTGCTGGATTGAGAGAGATTGAGGAAGAAGTGGGATTGAATTCTGGCCTTTGGTTTAATATGTGGCGGCTAGGGTTTCAAAATTAGGGTTTTAGTGTTTTTATTTTATTTTTTAGAGTGAGGTTGTATTTATAGGAAAAGCAAGCGTAAACACTATTCATCCCGGGAATTCCGAACTCCGATTTAGGCGCCGTAACCAGCGTTTCTAAGGTTTACCCCGCGTTCCGGACACAATGGAACAGGTTTCGGAAGCTAATTCGGAAGTATGTGCGAGTTATGGCTGAAAACGTTCAATTTAAATTAGACCGATTTAACTCGATTTCTAGGCGTTTTAATTTGTACCGGACAAACGGTAAATCCGATTGACTTGAAATTTGAAACCTTACAATAATATCACATTACGGATCCGATGAAACTGGTTTCGTCGAAATCCGAGACTTTTTGAAAAATGGCTATTTTGACTCGCCAAATTTAAATTAAAAATAATTCGATGCGTTTCGAGCTGCCACGATCAAACGATAGCTCCGATTGACACGAAATTTGAAATCCGGTAATAACTAACTATTACGGATCCAATGGAACTGGTTTCGTTGAATTCTGAGACTGTTCAAAAATTGACTATTTTACTAGTCGATTTAAATATTAAAATATTCAATTTTCACAAATTAACTTTTAATTCGATTTTAAAAGTTCTAAAATATCATTCTAACTCCAACATGATAAAATAAAATTTTACAAATCATTTTCAATCATATTTAACTATATTTTCAATTATTTCCATAATTTCACATATTAAATTATCGATTTAATTATTCAATTAAATCCAAAAATTCAAATAAAAATTTATTTGACTTATAAATTCACTAATTAATATTTAAAATTAATTAAATATTCAAATTTTAATTTATAAAAATTCTGGGTCGTTACATGGCAACAAAAGATGAGGTACAAATTCCTACATTTGATGAATTACTTGATATTAATGCTGAATTGATAGTCAAATATAAAGACATAAAACGTCAATTAAAAGTAGTCAAAGCAGATTTAAGTAGAGCAGAGCTTGAACGAGATATGTTAAAAGATGAGAAGAAAATATTAGAAGAGGAACTTGAAAATATTCAAGAATCATCATCTAATGTTGATTCTCAAATATCTCTTTTGAGTCAAGAAATAGAAACTCAAAAAGAGAAAAATAATGCTCTCACTACTGAAAATCATGAGCTTAAAGCAAAAGTCAAAATTCTAGACCTAGAAAAAGCTAGCTTACAAACAAAGTTTGATGACATTACTCAAAATGTTTCTAACTTTAACAAAGGTCGAGAAAACTTGACAAAAATCATTGAAAGTTCACAATCTATTTCAGACAAACAAGGATTGGGATATAACAAATAAGAAACCAAGAAACATCTTGAAAATAAAAGGAAAAAGAAAGCACAAAAAACTGAAGCTAAGGAAAATCTTAGTTTATTATATTCCAAACCAAAACCAGTTGTGAAATTTCAAAAGAAAAATGTCAAGACTATCAAAATATGGGTTCCTAAAACAAATAATAATTTGATTAGGAGCAAATACATTCAGCAATTCATGAATACTGTGCATTTTAATAACAATTATATATATAAAGGGGATACCGGACCCAAATGGGTTTGGACTCCTAAGACCTAACTCTTAGGACCCTATAAAAAGTGGGTACCATGGACTTAATTCTATTTTTTGCAGGTCCCACTTAAGAAAAGAGGAAAGTGGATATTGGACAGTGGTTGCTCAAAGCACATGACAGGAGACAAGAGTTTATTAACAAATATTACATATTCAGATGGTGGCTCCGTCACTTTTGGAGACAATTCAAAAGGCTATATCATCGGCAAAGGCGATGTGAGCAATTGCGGTACATCTAACTTACCTCTTATTACTAATGTCATGCTAGTTAGAAATTTGAAACACAATTTGCTAAGTATTAGTCAGTTATGTGACAAGGGTTTTATTATTTCATTTTCAAATAATAAGTGTAGTATTCTAGATAAAGACCATAATTTGGTTTTCGAAGGTTATAGAGACAGAAATATATATATTTTGAATATGAACATTAATCATAATTTAGATATGTGTCTTGTGGCTAATGACAATGATCCATGGCTATGGCACAAACGCTTCTGTCATATAAACTTCAGAACTATTGACAAGCTAGCCAAAAACAATCTAGTTAGAGGACTACCCAAAATGAGTTTTAAAGTTAACAACATTTGTGACGCATGTCAAGTAGGAAAATTGACCAAATCATCTATTAAATCCAAGAAAGTCATATCAACATTACAACCACTTGAGTTACTACACATGGATTTATTTGGACCTACTAGAGTTCAATCAATAAATCACAATCAATATGTGCTTGTAATTGTTGATGATTTCTCTCGTTATACATGGACAATTTTCTTAAAAAATAAAAGTGATACTTTCGATCATTTCAAATCTTTCGTCAAAAGAATTCAAAAATCAAAAGGGATTAAAGTTAAAAATATAAGAAGTGATCATGGCGGAGAGTTTGAAAATAATGAATTTGAACAATTTTGTACAAAGAAAGGTATATATCATAATTTTTCGTTTCCCAGAACTCCACAACAGAACGGAGTTGTAGAATGGAAAAACGGAACTTTACAAGAATGTGCAAGAACATTATTGAATGGAACCACCTTACCAAAACATTTTTGGGCAGAAGCTGTGGCAACTGCCTGTTATGTTTTAAATCGTGTATCCATAAGACCTCTTACCAAGAATACTCCTTATGAATTATTTAACAAAAGGAAGCCTAAAATCTCATACTTCAAAGTTTTTGGTTCGAAGTGCTTTATTTTAAATACAAAAGACCAGCTTGGCAAATTCGATCCAAAGGCCGATGAAGGAATATTTGTCGGTTATTCGGAACGAAGTAAGGCCTATCGGATATTTAATAAACGAACCAAAACTATTGAAGAATCACTTCATGTCTCTTTTGATGAAATCTATCAGCACCCTCACACTATATCAGATGATGACGAATCAATTGTCACTGACAATCAAATCATCACAAATATTGATTCTGACTCGGAAATAGTTATTGAGAATATTCCTCAAATATGTGAGTTACAATCACCACCAAGAATATTAAGAGACCATCTGCCTCAAAATATAATCGGTGAAATAACATCACATGTCAGAACAAGGAGTCAACTCAATCAAATGGGTCATGTCGCTTTTCTCTCAAATATCGAACCTAAGAATCCAAAAGAAGCTGCTACAGATGATTATTGGATCATTGCCATGCAGGAAGAACTAAATCAGTTTGAGCGCAATGACGTTTGGGAACTTGTTCCAAGACCAACTGATCAGTCAGTAATTGGTACTAAATGGGTCTATAAAAATAAGGCTGACGAACAAGGAAATATCACCAAAAATAAAGCAAGATTAGTAGCTCAAGGATATAATCAAGAAGAAGGTATCGATTATGAAGAAACTTTTGCACCAGTTGCTCGACTAGAAGCTATTAGAATCCTATTATCTTTTGCTTGTCACCATAATTTCAAACTTTATCAGATGGATGTCAAAAGTGCTTTTCTCAATGGATTTATCAAAGAGAATGTCTATGTCGAACAACCTCCTCTGTTCATACATGAAAAATATCCTGACCATGTGTTCAAACTTAAGAAAGCTCGGTATGGTTTAAAACAAGCACCTCGTGCTTGGTATGAACGACTACGTAACTATCTTATTAGCTCAGGATTTCAAATAGGCAAAGTCGATCAAACTTTGTTTATTAAACATTCTCGAAAAGATATTCTAGTTATCCAGATATATGTAGACGATATCATCTTTGGTTCAACAAACGATAAACTTTGCAAAGAATTTGCAAATATTATGACCAAAGAATTCGAAATGTCTCATATGGGAGAACTATCTTATTTTCTTGGACTTCAAATAAAGTAACTTTCAAACGACATTTTTATTAATCAAGAAAAATACTGTGAAAACCTTATCAAACGCTTCGGATTAGAAAATACATCTGGTAAACCAACTCCTATGAGTACAACTACACATCTTGACAAAGATGAAAGTGGTAAGAATGTTGACCAGAAATTGTATCGAAGCATGATTGGTTCTCTTCTTTATCTTACAGCTAGTCGTCCAGATATAATAATGAGTGTTTGTTTATGTGCTCGTTTTCAAGCCAACCCAAAGGAATCACATCTACGAGCAGTGAAACGTATAATTCGTTATCTTAATAATACCAAAGATTTCGGTCTTTTTTATCCAAAAGAATGTCCATTTGAATTAGTATCATATAGTGATGCTGATTTCGGTGGCTCACGAACGGATAGAAAAAGTACAAGTGGTACGTGCCATTTTATTGGAAAATCACTTGTCTCTTGGTTCAGTAAGAAACAGAATTGTGTTTCACTATCAACATGTGAAGCTGAATATATATCAGCAGCTCTTGCTTGTACTCAAGTACTATATATGCAACAAACACTTCAAGATTTTGATATTCATTTATCAAATTCTATTATATACTGTGATAACACTAGTGCTATAAATCTCTCTAAAAATCCAGTAAATCACTCCAGAACCAAACACATTGATATCCGTCATCATTTCCTTCGAGATAATATTGACAAAGGAAATATATGTCTTGAATATGTTCATACTGACAATCAATTAGCAGACATTTTTACTAAGCCTCTGCTCGAATCTAATTTTATTAGATTACGAAGAGAGCTTGGTTTAATTTCAAGAAAAAATCTTGACTAAGAAATTTCTAAAAGAACATCTTCTTGTTAGTTATTCTTTAGTTATTCTCTTTAGTTATCCTTTAACTACAACTATTGCATAAACTATATTTTTTACATTAAATATAAGCCACTGCTTTATTTAATGGTTAAATTTGTTTTACTTATTTTTTTTTGTGATCGTTCTTTACTTTCTTATCTTATAAATTCAGTTTTAAAAAGAAAGCTATTTTTAGACTTACAAAAAAATTTTCTGCTTATATTTTCTTGGTTAAAATTTATCATTAACTCACATCCATAGGTTTATACATAAGAAACTTATATATAAACTTGCAAACATTTTATATTTTGTTCATCTTTTCTTTTTATCAAACCATAATATTCTATACAACGTACACTATGGCTCACATTTGTGACAAATGTGCTCAAGAATTATACATTTCAATTACGAGTTCTGAGTCGGAGGAATTTTATTCTCCTACAACTCCAAAACAAAAATCAAGTTGTCATCATCAATGCTCTTGTATGTCTGATAAAACTCCAAGTTCAAAACGAGTGAAGCGGACACTATTCTATTCTCCTCGTACCAAAGCTCAAATCGATGAGATACACCACTACCAGAAACATCATATAGACCTTCAGAGACAACTCCATTACGGGCAAAGTCAACTTTATCACGAGCAACAACGGACGTCGGCACGATTGTCTGTTTTAGAAAAGTTGGCAACATTTTTCTGCGGTTCCAACAAACATGACGTGCATGAACCAATGCCGTCTAGGGCATCAACATCTAAAAGTCCTAACTCATGGGATCGAAACTATGAGAAGAATGAAGGAGCTCAGAAACAATGGAGTCCATGGTCGAAACGTATTGAAGGAAACAACGATAATTCTAATGACGAACTTTCTCATTAGACTTATATATATAGTTTTTATATCTTTATCTATCTCTTGTGTAATGAAGGTTATATTTTGTATTACGTATAAAATATAATAGGTTGATATATGATAAAAACTTGAAATATAAACTGAAATATCACAACAGACCAAGACCGGTCGACCGCCCCTGTTATAGCCGGTCGACCGTTTGCTCTCTGGTTGAAAACGGTCGACCGGCCAAAAATAGTAGGTCGACCGGTTGTCGTATTTTCAGTTTTTTTATATAAACCTATACGTTATTTTTCCCTCTACCCTCATTCACTCTTTACTCAAACTATTCTCTTGCCCCAAATCACAAACCCTAGTTCCCATTCTTCAAATTCCCAAATCACAAATCCTCCAACAATGGCTCCTCCTCAAAAGAAATCAAAGAAAGGAGCAACCTCTGAAACTTCATCTCTTACCATCTCCGTCAAAAAATGGCTTCAAACTCCAATTGCTGTAACAAGATGGAATCAAATGACAAATTACAAGTTTCATCCAGGCTCTTTCATCAAATTTGATGATTTCACGGCTTACGGAGTTCGGAGGTTAGCCAATAATGCCAACATTACTCCATTGATAGATTTTTCTGCAAATAGTGTGGAGATAAATCATTTGATGATCAAATTATTTTACGCCAACATGAATCTTGATGAATATCAACCTGATAATCCAAACGGCGTCATCTGGTCTATGGTCTGTGGGAAGCAAATTTTTCTTACTCATGCTAGAATTGCCTCTATACTTGGTATACCAAATCGAGGCGAAGAGTTTTCGTCTACCTTCTGCAAAGTTTTCACTCGAAATAGTACCAGTCATCAGTTTATAGAAGACAATAGTGATGGCACTAAGTCTATTGGACTTCGCCCGACAGCCAGGTTACTTCATCGGGTCTTGATGCATTCTCTTTTTCCTAGACTTGGAAATTATGATGCAGTGTACAAAGAAAACTTCAAGGCACTCTATGCTATCTATGGTGAAATCCAAATCAATTGGGTTCACATGCTTTTTGATGAAATTCTCAAGGTAAATAACTCAACCCGGCCTCATTTCTTTTACAATGAATATATCATGAGACTTTTGTTAGCTTGTGGGGTCAATCCTCCTGATTCTGCAACCTCAAAACCAAAATGCATTGATTCCATCACCATCAAGCGAATGAAGCTTCCTCCACCTTATCTTGAGATTATGCCTTTCGAAGAATGGCAACAAAGAGGACCAAGGAAACAATGAGCAACTTCATCTCGTCCTCGTTCCGATGAAGTAAAACTTTTAAAATCAAAGTCATCAACAAAAGAATCACTTGAAACAATCGCGCGTAACCAATTTTTGCTTGAATCACGTCTCAAGCGCATGGACTCTAAAATCGATAAGCGCTTCAATAAGGTCAAGTCATTCTTTGGTATGCTATGGGATGCTATATCTTGTTCCACATCCACCTCTGTTCAAGCACAAGACCCAGGAAAACGTCCTGCTGCTCCAGTTTTCACCTGGACATCATCTGACGAGTCTACAGGAATGAGTGGTCATGGACATGGTGAATCATCTAGAGGGCACAATGATGAGGAAGAAGAAGATGATGATGATGATGACGATGATGATGATGAAGAGGAGATACGATCTGCTTCATCCTAGATTCTATTATGTTTTAGCTCTTTAAAAACATTCATCGACACTTGTACTAAATAGTGTCGTTATTTATGATTTTCAATTGACATTATGTTCTGTAGTAAACTCTGTTATGTTTTTGGTGTGTTAATAATTTATTTTTCTATGCATATCATATTCATTCTATGCATATCATATTCTAGTATCTGTTACTCCTTTTTGTCGATGACAAAGGGGGAGAAAGGGCTAACAATTGCTTGCAGGAGCATACATTTATAAGAATTCAAAGAGAAAGAGATCACGTACTCAGGGGGAGATTCAGATTTGCAGATATATATTGTCATCAATCAAAAAGGAGGAGAATGTTGAGTCACAAGTTTTATGAAAGTTTTGATTTCTGATAAATAAGGCGATCGACAAAACAAGGTCATTAGAGCTACATATGTTACTATAGATTATAGGTTGATTATTTGATATTGTAATAGTTATAAACTTGTTAAAATCTATCCTCAAATAATCATGAACCTCAATATAATCGATATATATATACGTTTCTGTGTAAAATGCACAATAAACGTGCACACATGCACATAACGTATATATATTTTAAATTCCTGTCTACTGGTCACTTTTTAACCTGTCGACCGTTTTTGAACAGAAAGCAAGTTTTCCAAAAGACACTTCTCTTCTCCAAAGGTTGCATCTCTTACCTTTCACCAAAGATCATATCTCTTAATGGCAAAGAGTTATAACCATTCTTATCTATATAAACTCATCCAATTCGTTGATTAAACAATAACGATTTCATATTCTTTTAATCTAATCTCTGATCTTATTTCTGCATTATAAAAGCTCTAAATTATTTATTGAATCTTTGAAACTATTTCATATCCTTTGATTCAATAATATACTTTCCTTAATCTTTTCAAAACATCATATCGCATTCTTTGAGGATAAGATTATAGGAAGGGTGTACTGCTAGTGACAAATCCGTGTTTTCAAGAGCACAAGTTGTCAACAACAATTGTATTTGTTCTTTTGTTGAAGTCCTCTGTGTTGTAAGAGGCAAGTGTTGAAGTCCTCAGTGTATTAGAGGCGTGAAATCCCGTTCGGTTGTTCGGGTGTTGCAAACCTGTTCCTCCGGGTGAAGCGAGGTAGTTAATAGTGAAAATCCAGATAGAAGTCTGGGACTGGACGTAGGACGGTGCTTCGAACCAGTATAAAAATCTCTGGTGTGATTTTTCTATTTTTATTTACTATGCTATTATCATCTATTTCTGCATTTATATTGTAGTCCATATTACACGATCCGTGTATACTATATTAGCACATATAATCGTATACACACCGCACTATCAATACACTCGTAAGTCAATGCTGTTTTAATTGCTCTTAGAAATCAATATAGTTAGGTCCAGTAATCTTGGCACTTCGGAAACCAATTTTAGTGCAGTTAATTTTTGCATGTTTTAAATTGATAGATTTGGATATTTCATATTAGATGTTCTTATAATATTAGTAAGGTTAAACTTTGTGTTTCATTTAACTAATAAGCTCCCACTAGTCTTTTATATTTCTCCGAACCCTAAGATGAAACATAGAAGATTTTGATTTCACTTGTGAGTGTTAGGACTCATATGTCTTAGGATCCTGACCTTGAGTTTGCTCAATAAGTCATAGCCTTACAGATAATGGATAACCCCCTATCGATCGTATCATATACAACTCCTAACTTGTGATTTTTGTCCTAATCTCATTTCGACCCTGAGTTTTTTTGAATAAATCAAAATAGATTATTCACTCATATCTACTATTTCGCGATTTCCTAAGTATAGTATATGTACCTTGAGTTTGCTCAACAAATACATATAGCTATCTTACTTCGTTTATGCTATATACTAATAATACTACACATAACATCTCCAGCTTAATTTTGCCCAACAACTGCAGAGTATACAAGTAATTTTTCAGCATGTAAATGGCAGAGGACAACTTTATATTAAAGATTCATAATCTTTAATACTTTACATTGAGTGACATCAACTTGTGGAATAATGTATTTTTTATAAAATACCCTCACGGTTCAAGTGCTACATACATCGAAAGTCATGTTATACGTACAATACATATGTATTTACCCCTTAAGTCTATTTAAGGTTTCTTAATAATCCACTTTTAGTTTATATATTCATTTATATAAGTTTTATCATATAAATTTTATAACTTAATTTACGTATATAATTGTCATATGTATAATTATAATATCTCTCTCTGAAATGGGACTAATTTTCGACCAATAAAAGCCCATCGAACCTTATCCCCATTCGAAAGCTGATTGTTGGTTGGTAAAATTGATATAGTGAATAATGTATAGAGCTACCTATTTATGCTTCCAGAATTTCACAGTAGAAATGATAAAATATAATAACAGAAGTAAGTACCCGTTTCATAAAAACTCAAATCTCGGAAAACAACATATCATCCCAAATACCCAAAATACAATATCCTAAAAAAAGCATCAACATGTCTAAAACGGGGTATGCCAAAATATATCAAAAACTTAAATAGATAGATAAACTGCCATAATTCTTCGCCTTCGTCTCCTCCATCGGCATTATTTCCCTTAACATGTCTGTTGTAATAAGGAAGGAGTCAGAACAACAATGTCTAGTAAATAAAAACTTCAAGTCTTACTATAATAGTATTTGGTCAGTATCTTTTAGAGAAGCAATATGTCTTACACATCCTATACTATCCCATCAAGAATACTTCCAACTATAAGCTCGACAGCTCTTCCAGTTTGACTCCACAATGTACATTTAACTGTAGGCCAATGGCCCTTACCAGTCCAACGCGACTACCGTCAATCATGTCCTAAAAATGTCAGAGAATGTACTTGATCCACTTAATACATCTTAAATGGAAATTAGACAAACTTTGACCATTTAATGCATATACCTTGGGCAGATCTCCATTATTTAATACCTAAACCAAGGTGGGACCCTCTTTGGTACTTCCTAACTAACATCGTAAAAAATCCCATACAACCACTTAATACTTCATTTATTGCAAGAGGTGGACCCTATAGTAGCCACTTAATACCTCAACCCCAAAGCGATCCCTTTTCAATATTTTCCACAAACGCACCCAATTGATAATTTATATTGTGACACATTAGTCAACTATTCTTAGGAACTGACAGCTAGATTAACTGGGCTGATTTATCCTACATAACTGGGACTAACCTCACGTCTACCGTGGGTATTTATTATAAGCGATGTCTCACATCAGCCTTGGTTTTGTTTCATGCCTATTTTAAGTCCCACTGTTAACGTTTATTTAGCATTTGCTCATACCCTAAGCTTTCTTTCAATGTTAAAATATTAATTTTTTTTAATTTCAAATGTTAGCCCTAATTAAAAAAATTAAATTTAGATTTGTTCAACTTATTTTAAATTCGAAAACTTCAAACGTCATTAACTTTTCCATTTAAGCTCCGATTATATGAAAGTTGATCAAAAAATGACCACGAATGCAGTGGTGTAACTTTTATAGCCAAATTTCAACATTTACAAAATTTTCATTTTTAACCTTATTGCTAAATAATTAATTTTTATGATGTGTTACATTCTTCCCCTTATAAAAATCTCATCCACAAAATCCCTAAGGGACAGATAGTATAACGTGCACTCTACAACCAGGCAATATAACCAAATTATATACACAACCAACTACTTAACCAAAAATACAATGTGATTATATATGCAACATACTATAGATGAGCTCAGTCCTATTGTGAATGCAAAATCGTGACATATAGGCATGTATGCAAGCATCAAAAATATGCACAAGTCTCTACATGAGTGCAAAAGTAATAGTAAAAGTGTGGCAACCATCACCTACCATTCAATCTAGCAACCACAATGCAACCATAAATCTAAATTTTGGAGAGAGAAAGTTTACCAAAGAAAACTCAAAATGAGAAGTGTTCGTCTTTTTCTTAGGTTTCCATATGCTTTCACTGGATTATCTCCCCATTATACTTTGGAGCATTCTAACTTCTTTGTTACAACGTTTCCTAGTTCCATGCTCCACTATATGCATGGTGGCATATGGTGGTATTGGCTCCGTCTCCATATCTACTAACTGATCAGGCTCTACTATAGTGGTGGTATCGTGCATACATTTCCTCAAATGCAAAGCATGAAAGATGCCTTGGACTCCCTCTAGCTTGGCTGGAAGCTCTACCTTATACGTAAGTTTCCATACCCTTTCTAAAATCGAGAAAGGCCCAACAAGCTTCGATGCCAACTTTCCTGATGTACAAAGCTCATAGTCTTCCTAAGAGGGGAATCATTAACAATAACGATGTTTTTGACTAAAAACTCCAATTCCTTCCTTCGCTTGTCAGCATAGGACTTCTGACGGTCTTTTGCGTCCTTAATTCACCGTCTAATTATATTTATCTCTTCCAAGATCTCGCAAATCAAATCTAGTCCAAGTAGAATTTTGTCAGTGGTTTCCACCAACAATTAAGCAATTTGCATAGCCTCTCGTATAACACTTCAAAGGGTACCATGCCAAGCGTCGCTTGGTAATTATTATTATACGTGAACTCTACTAAGTGTAAATGCTGCCCTCGATGTCATCTAAAATCCATAATGCAAGCTCTCAACAAATCTTCCAAAATCCTATTTACCCTTTCAGTCTGACCATCGATATGTGGGTGGTAAGTTGTGCTAAGATTCAACGTCATTCCTAAAGCTGACTACGAACTCCTCCAAAATTCATTAGTAAATATGGGGTCCCTATTATTAACAATGCTAACATAAAGTTGCGCAAGGGATGTCATAGTCCTATTGCTCCTAGTTATGAACAATCCCTTCAAAATTTGTGCAAAGCATGTCGTAGTCCTATTGCTTCTAATTAGAATAAAGTTGGCACTTTAGTGGGTCTATCCACTATAACCCAAATAGCCTCATTTCCCTTTTGACTCCTAAGCAACACATCTATAAAGTCCATAAAAATATGCTTCCACTTCCAAGTCGGCACCTTTATCATCGGTAACAACCTTTCGGGCTTTCATTATTTCGCCTTTACCTTTTGGCACATCAAACACCTAAAGACAAACTCCATTATCATTTTCTTCATCTACGGCCAATAGAAAACTCGCTTCATATCCTTATACATTTTATCTCAATCGGGGTGCATGGTCATCCGAGAATGGTGATACTCGGCTAGACCTTCCTCCAAAATGTCCTCCACCAAAGGAACACAAAGGCATTCATCTCTTCTCAAACATCCTCTTTCATCAACCACGTACTTACCACCATGGGGAAATATTCTCCTCTCCTCAACTCAAAACATCTACTTGCATAATGCGTTCCATCAATGATGGCCATCAATACTGGCCTAACTTCCATTGTTGCTAAATAGCCTTGAGTGGGTTTCGATGGTAGTTGGATATTGAAATTCGAAAGGAACTTTAATGGCCTCCACTCATATATAGCACCTAAAGTAACATGCCTCCGGTTAAGGACATTTTTCCAAGGGTGTACCGTATCTCAAAGTCACATAATGTTATAAACTTCACTCACCTTTGCTGCCTAAGATTCAAATCTCTTTGGAAAATAGGTATTTAAGGGACATATGGTCAGTAAATAAATCAAACCTTTCTCCCAAAAGATAGTGCCTCCATATTTTCAAAGAAAAAATAATAGCCGCTAAATCCAAGTCATGAATTGGGCACCTCTTCTCATGGTCCTTCAACTGTCAACTTGCATAGGAAATCACTCTACCTTCTTGCATAAGAACAACTCCTAATCCTATACCACATGTGTCGGGGTAAATAGTGAAATGCTTTGTCACATCGGGAATGTTAAGTACTGCCGTATTAGTCAACAACTCCTTTATCTTCTTGAATACTTTCATGCATTTCTCATCCCATGCAAAAAGTAGATTATTCTTGGTTAAGAGAGTTAGTGGGACTGCTATCTTGGGAAAGTTGACGAATTTCCTATAGTAAGCCGCTAGCCTAAGAAAATCCTAACTTCTATGGAATTCTTCAGAATCTTCCATCTTGAATAGCTTCCACCTTTGTAGGATCCATAGAATATCCCTTTTCGAAAATAATATGATCGAGAAATCTTACATCCTTCCTCTAAAAATGACACTTTGAGAATTTGGCTTTAATTTGGTGCCTTCCCAAGGTCTCTAGTACCTCCTTTAAGTGATTTTCATGCTCGCCTTCACTTTTAAAGAATACTAGAATATCATCTATGAACACTACGACAAACTTGTTTAGCTGCCCCATAAAGACTCTACTCACAAATCTACAAAGTACGTAGGGGAATTTATCAACCTGAAAGGCATTATTTCGCATTTATATAGTCCAATAGGAGTGCAAAAAGTGGTCTTCTGCTTGCTATCCGCGACTATTCTAAATTGGTGGAATCTGGTGGTTAAGTCCAATTGAGAAAATTTATGCTCCAATAAGCTGGTCGAATAAGTCATCATTCCTAGGTAAAGGATACGTATGTTGGTCAGCTTACTAATCTCCATATAGTCGATGCATAGCCTTAAAGTGCCATCTACCTTAGTGGTGAAGATAATAAGTGCTCCCCGTTCAGTAGTACTATGGCGAATGAATCCCTTCTACAATGGCCTTGAAATTTACTTGTCCAACTCTCGCCTTTCTTTAGAGGCTATACGCCTTACTGGTAAAGCAACAAGTCTATCGTCCTTCTCTAAGTCAATGCTAAACTCAATCTCTCTCCAGGATGAGAGACCAGAGACTTCTTCTAAAATGTCTGGAAAGTCTCGGGCTATGGACCTAGATAAGAGATCACCTTGTAATAGGCTAAGAGAATATAAATAACTTAACTCAACTGAGTTTTGGGGTATACATCGAACATCTATCTCTCTCTCCTATAACTCATTAACCAAACAATCTTCCTATTGCAATTTAATATAGACCCATAGTAAAATAACCAATCCAGCCCTACGATAAGTCCGTACCCCTCATGTGACGACCGTCCTTCACCATCGGTACCTAATATGTATAAGATAGTGCGCTGTTGACATGCCTTGCCAATATTGAACGATCATCAAAGTTATAAAATAAAGTAAACATCATAAGAACCTGTCGTATGTCTTACAGTACATAGAACAAAATATAACATACATCATAGATGTAAAATAGGAGAGGCAGTAATAACTAAATGATCCAAATATCAGAGTACAGATTCAAAGAGTTATAAAATAAGTAATAGAGTTTATACAACGGGAATAAACTAAAATAACTATCTCATGATAATAAGAAAGCACTGTCAAGGCTTCAAAGTGTTGCACATCGGAATAAGCATAGAAATTGATATATAATACGAGATAACTCCTATAGCTCGTCCTCTACACAGCTACTGCATCGCTCCTAGACCTGTTATTTAATCTACTCATTTAAGAGTACTCAAGATAATAAGAAGCAAAGCATGAAACCTCGAGTCATACGGTAGCCTGGAGTGAGCAACAAATGAATCTCAAAATGCTATACGAGTCGATATAGTAAGGAATAAAGGTATACGAACCATACCTAACATGTCCCTGCAACCAAAGAGTTAGCACATAACAAACATAATATGCTACTCTACAAATACAGTAAAGGTACACTGCAAGTCAAATGTGATGATGGGTGTCCAGGTATTCCTATCTACAGTGACATCCTTAGACTGATAATCTATGGAAGAACAATTAAGACAACCGTAGCATCTATCAAACAATCCTCACTATCGCTCAATATGCTCTGGATATACAATAACTCGTATGACCTTTCAACTATAAGAGATTAATGGAAATCCATGTTTTCAGTGTACTCTCTTTAGCCCGAAGATGGTACTAGACCCATTCAACCGGTCTGAGGTACATAGATCCATTCAACTGATCCGAGGTAGCCTTTCAACTTACCCATTAGCCTCCTCACAATATCCCTGCTTTAAGTACATTAGGAAACACTTTGAGTATTGTGATCCCATAGCATGCGTATCCAAACCCTTTCCTTGCTCTATCAAATTTCCATAATCCTCGAGGAACCATTCTATATTCCTTTGTTTCAGGATAGAACCATTTAGCCATTCTATCTACATGTCACCTTTCTCAGAACCCGCCCTTTTATGGATAACCATTCTCACGACTCCATTCAACATCGATCCGCCATCACAGAACCTAATTCCTTTCATCATCGAGTTGTTACCAAAGTCTCGAAACTATCATCCTAGCTCTATGTTGCCATCAAACCCTAAGAGAGCAAACAAACACCTTTAGCACAACCTACAGAGCTTCTACTTCCTCTTCATGAAGTTTCACTCTTTTCCCACAGCAGAGATAAGTACCGAGCGATCATAGCTTGGCACCGAACTATATACTTGGACAATTTTGGCCAAACCTTCTCGCATGCCCCTAGTACTTCAATCCTCATGTGTTATAGATGCCAACCCATCCTTCAACATAGCTGGCCCCAACCAAAAGCTTGCATTTCCAAGTTTTAGAGAAAACTTGGCATAACGCCCAACACTTAGCCATTTTCCTACATCTTAACTTAGTCCACCTCCTCTAACCATTCTCCACCCAGCCATCAAATTGCCAACCTATTTTGGCTAAACATAGCTCAGTACCGACCAAAGTACTTAGCTCTGTTTCTGCTGCAATTTGAAATTTAGACTCCTTCTATACTCCAAAGCCTCTCCTCCAAGTTTCATCCATTTCGACCATCTTTGCCTTTGCCTATTTTCCAACTACCTAAAACACTAGCAAATAGCATCAAAACACAACATTAAATCATAGAAATTATGCAAATACATCCTTTCATACATACAGTACACGAGAATATCATAATCGAGCAAATATAAATCTAGATCTAACTTTTACACTGGCATATGCATGTGAATACAAAGGATTTCAAAACCTTTTTAGAACCTTTATAATTTTTGCATAAACATGTATAAAAGTATGACTAAACTTAGAAAATGTTTTAGGGTTAAAAATCAGTTCAAAAAAAACATTTTTAACTGTATAAACATGGATAGTAGAGTGAGAGGTCAAGAATCACTCATCAAATATCTAAAATACAAAATTTTCTCTTTAAATCCGAAGTAGACAGCAAAGGAGATGAACCCAAATCATCAAAAATGATAAACTAAAGTTTTCCTATGCTAATCACCTCTCTAATCAATAATTTGACTATGGTTAGTAAGGAAAATTGGTGATTTTTGATGAAATCGGGGTTAATGGAGATTTAGAGCTATTTTGAAGAAGATAGAAATGACTTAGATTAATTCCCACAGCCTCTCCTTAGCATAATTTTCAAGATGGATCGATGGACCTAAGCATGGGCTTGTTTAATTACTTGTTAAAACTGGTCAGCGGCGGCCAAAAACTTAAAAAAGCTATAACTTTCAAACGGTAAGTCTAATTTTCTATTCTGACTACTCTATGAAATGGGAAACCATCATCCTGAAGTAATGGAAGTGGTTTGAGACCTAATTTGGCTATTATCAAAAGTTATAGTCCAAAAAAGAAACACTCACATGGAAAATTAGCAAAAATCAAAGATGTGGAAAATGACCCTAAGAGTCACTTTCTAAAACTTTAGGGTCGTTCGACCTTATATGAATAAAATAAAAATATTTTACAATCCTTCGATACGTAAAACATGGGTCATTACACTCTTCTTCTCTTTAGGAATTCCGCCCTTGAAATAACCTAATATATCAAGGAATAGTCAACCATAGTCACCCCGCATGCCTATCAATCACGTGCAACCATCAAACACATCAAACAAGCAGTCATGCAATAAATAACATAAGCGAACCTATGTTGGCATGCGAGATACTAGCTACTATATATGATATCAAAAAAGAAAAAAAAATGCGATAAATAGTAGGCCATACCATACAAAAAGCGCCGGATGAGTGACCCTTATGCTTGTTTTGGCTTCCCACGTGCAATCGCCTTTACCATCACCCCACTAAACCTTCACTAACTCCACTGTCTTCTTCTTAATCTGTTTCATATCGCGTCCAATACTACGACTACGAGGTCTCCAAGATTTTGGTTCAATCTCGATATCATCCACTTGATTTGGTGTAATCGTCATGCCTGAGTCGTGCACAAACTTCTGCAAATGAGAAACGTGGAAGGACATTGTACACACTAACCATCTTTTAAGGTAAGTCAACCCTATATGCTAGGTTCCTAATTCTTTTTGTGATTGGTAAAGGACCTATGAATCTTGATGCCAACTTCCCCTTACCATCGATGGACTTAACATTCTTCAAAGGAGAAATCTTCAAAGACACCACATCACCGGCGGAGAATTCCACATCTCTATGTCTCTTATCATTGTAGCTCTTCTGCCTATCCTAAGCATCTTTCATTCATTGTCAAATGATCTCTATCTTCTTCGAAGTTTCTCTAATCATATCTGGCCCAAGTATTAGTTTCTCGCCTCCTACTAACATGAAGGGGTGTTACACAGTCTGCCATATGATGCTTCAAATGGTGCCATACTGATACTAGATTGATAACTATAATTGTGTGCGAACTATACCAAATGCAAGTGATCATCCCACAAGCCTTCGAAATCGATAATGCAAGCTCGCAAGAGATTCTCTAATATATGATTCACTCTCTTGGTCTACTCGTTCGTTTGTGGATGACAAGCCATACTGAGATGCAGCTCGATACCCAACGCCTCCAGTATGCTCTTCCAAAACCTACTAATGAAAAATGGGTCTCGGTTTTTCGCAATGCTCTTTGGTACACCATGAGATCGTACGACCCATTTCACATACAATTCGACCTGTTTGGCTGCCATCCTACTTGATTTGATAGGTATATTCGAGTGCTTTTGTTCAATCAATCGACTTTGACCCAAATGCTATCGTACCTTGCTCAAGTCCTTGGTAGTCCATCGATGAAGGCCATCGATACTTGCATCCACATCTATTCAGGAATTTCAAGCTGTTGTAATAACCTACTTGGCTTCTTTTGCTTTTCCTTTACCAATTGGTAGTTCACACATTTCGAGATGAATGTCCCGACATCCTTTTTCACCCCCTCTCAATAATGGTTCTGCTTCATATCACGATACATCTTGTTACCGCCAAGATGTATGGTCAACTGACAATGGTAGCATTCTCGTAGCATTTTATCTTGCAATCCATCAACATCAGGAATAAATAGTACTCATCCTTATGGAGCCAATCATTTTGATCGAGTCTGTATTGCTTCAATTTTTTAGTGTCCATTCCTCCTATTTTCACCATGTCTCTTCTAGTTTAGCATCTCTCCTCTAACTACTACCGATCTGCTCAATCATAGTAGGCCTAGTAAAATTCGCCAACATTTCTGGTTCCAATCCGCAAATGGGGTCTGATGTCATAGCCAGCAATATACCCCAACTATTTTAACTCCATAAACATCGCTCCTAAACTGGCATATATTTTACTCAATGCATCGATGACTGCATTTCCTTTACCAGATGTATAAGAATGCTAGAATCATAGGAGGCCAAGAATTTCAACCATCGCTGTTGGTGAAGGTTGAGATTCTTTTAAGAGAAAAGGTACTTCAAGGATTTATGCTCCGTTAATAGCTCGAACATTTCTCCTAATAGGTCGTGCCTCCAAATCTTCGAGGAAAACCCTATAGCCGCTAACTCCAAATCATGAGTTAGATGCTTCCTCTCGTGCGGTTTCAGCGATCGACTAGCATAGCTGACAACTTTTCCCTTTTGCATCAACACCACACCTAGTCCAGTACCGCATGCGTTTGTTTATACTGCCATCTCCTTATTACCATTCGGAATGATCATTATTGGTGCACTCGTCAACCTCTCTATTAGACTTACAAACGCATGCTCACACTTCTCGTCCCAAACAAAAGTTTGATTATTCTTCGTCAAATTGGTCAATGGTGCTATTGTCTTTGAGATGTCATTTATAAAACGTCTATAATATCCTACCAATCCTAGGAAACTCATCACATCCGTGGCATTCTTGAGTTAGTTCCAATCCCGAACTGCTACCACATTAGATAGATCTACTACGATGCCCTGCTCTTAGATGACATGACCCAACAATCTCACTTCGCTCCTCTGTAAGTGACATTCTAAAAACTTCGTTTTCAACTTGTTCTTTCACATCGCTTCAAGCACAATTCTTAAGTGTGTCTTATGTTCCTCCTCGGTCCTAGAATAGATCGGAATATCATCCATGAACACAAGCATGAACTTGTTTAAGTGGTCTCTAAAGACATGGTTTAAGAGATCAACAAAGTATGTTGGAGCATTGGTTAGCCCGAAAGGCATAACCAACCACTCATAGAAACTAGACAGCGTATAAAATGTGGTGATCGACACACTCATCTTCGCTACTCTCAACAAGTGAAATCTTATCAGACGATCTAATTGAGAGAACATCTTTTCACCATGTAGCTGATTGAACAAGTCATCAATATGTGGGAGTAGATACTTATTCTTATTTGTCGCCTTATTCAGTTCACAATAATCTACAGACAACCTTAGAGAGCCATCAGCCTTAGTGGGGAATATTACAAGTGCATCTCACTCAGATATACCTCTACGAATGAACCCCCTCTTTAACAGGTCTTTTACTTGCACCTCCAATTCCTTTTACTATCTAGGTGCCATACACCTCAAAGGCATAACTATCGGCCTGACATCCTTCGCTAACTCTATCTAAAACTCAATCTCTTTATGTGGTGGTAATCCAGTCACTTCCTCAAAGACATCTGAATACTCTCCACGATAGGCACAGATGATAATCCATCACGTGGAGTCCCAAACGAACATAGAAAGCTAACCATAACCCCATCCTTTGGCAGGAAACCAATCACTACAATCCACTCCTCCCCTCCCCCCCCAATCGCCACCAACAGCTTCTTGCAATCCACTACTACCGCATATTTTCATAGCCAATCCATTCCCAAGATAATACAAACCCCACAAAATCCAAAACAAAGAAATCACAAACAAAAGAGCATTCATGACTTGAGAAGGTCACACCATGACAAACCTTGCACGGGCTAGTGGAGCCTTCAACAGGGTTCATCTCAAATAAGGGTCGGTCAACTATTTCAGGTTTCAATCCCAGCCATTTTGCCAAATCACTAGATATAAAGGAATGTGAATCCCCGTTGTTGAATAAAACACGTATAGGAACATCATAAATGAAAAGCATACCTTAAATAACAATGCCCTTCCTTTCTCTTTCCTGAGGAGCACTCGACAAAGTCAGAACGACGTCCAAAGCATATACCTTTACAACCTATTTTTGTTATGGTGGTTTCAGAAAATTCTTAAGTATGTGCTAGGGTTTACTATAGGTATAACACTTCTTCTTCCCATCAGTCTTGTAGTCTCTGAATAGGTGACCCTTATCTCATAACAAATAGGACCCAATTTAGCCTAATTCTGAATATTCCTTCACTGAGACTACTTCAACTTTCCATTACATTTCTTCTTGCCTCCACCACTTTATTGTAGTTTCGGCTCTTCCTTAGCAATAATAGCTAATTTTGGACTTGGGGAATAAACTCTCTTGGCGAAGAGCTTACTCGACAAGTCTCTCACATGGCTCATCGATGTGACAAACCAACTTCTACCCCAAGTAGGCGTCCAAACCTGTAATGAACACTTCTTGTTCCTTCTCGATGGAGTGTCAATAAAAGACATCTCATACTTTGACAAAGAATCAAATTCGGAAATATATTCGGAGACGGATATATCTCTCTGCTTTAAATCAACAAATTTCCAGAATAGCACTGGATTTTGAGCAGTTGGAACAAACTTCTTTTCAAAGTTAGCCTTGAACTAGTCCCAAGTAAATTGAACCTCGATCCTCGGGTGTAGCAATGGTAATGACATTCCACCCATTCATAGAGCATCCTTAAAGTTGTCTAGAGGCCAGCTTCCTCTTCATGGCATCATCTATTTCCATGTCACCAAAGATATGCTCAGGTGTCCAACCAATCCTGCATTTCAATGGCCGGCTCCATTCTGAGGAATGGTTTGTCTCCCAAAGTGGATTAATCTTTGTATTAGTTGGCAAATTCATCTCTTAGTACCTGCACTTGATGACCACCACCAACTACAATACTTGGAATGGTCACTTGGGCATTTTGAAGCATGTTCGACATCAACACATTGAACATAGTTTTCAAGTTATGGCTAGTAGCCCCTAAGCCTGCTCCTTCCTCAACTTTGGAGATACTCTTTGTCAATGATACTCATGTGTGCATTTGACTTATATACTATATATACTACTATATACATTATAAAACCAAAGTATATAACAAGTACGCACTCTTTCTCCCTCTCATATATATATATATATATATATATATATATATATATATCTCTGTGTGTGTATCTAGGTCCAGTTTAGGATGATAACTCCTTCCCTATCTCTACTGGACCATGGTATCAACTCAAGTTAATCATGTAACCTAAGCTCTGATACCAAATGTGATGACCGCTCTACACCATCAACACCCAATGTACATAAGATAGTATGCTGCTAACGTGCCCAACCGATGTATAATGATCAACAAGGTTTTAAAATGAAGTAAGCAGCACAAAACCTGTCATATATCTCACATCGCATGGAATAAATATAATATACATCACAGATATAACATAGGAGAGAAAGTTTTAACTAAGTGATCCAAATATTAGAGTATAGATTCATAGACTTATACAATAAGTAATAGAGTTTATACAATGGGAATAAACTCAAATAACTGTCTTATAATAATAAACAAGTACTGTTAAGGCTCCATGGTATTGCACAGTAGAATAAGCATAGATATTTATATATAATGCGAAATAACTCCCTCCAGTTCGTCCGCTGCACAGCTACTGCGTCGCACCTAGACCTACTATCTAATCTACTCGATTAAGAGTACCGAAGATGAAAAGAAGCAAAGTATTGAACATCGAGTCAGCCTGGTGTGAGTGGTAAATGAATCTCAAAATGCTATAAGTCGATATAGTAAGGAACAAGGATATATAAACCATACCCGATCTATCCCTGCAACCAAAGATTTAGCACATAATGAACATAATATGCTACTCTATAAATATAGTAAAGGTACATTGCAGACTAAGTGTGATGATGGGTGTCCAGGTACCCTTATCTCCAATACTTATCTATAATGACATCCCTAGAATGATAGCCTATGGAAAAACAATCAAGACACCATACCATCCATCAAACAATCCTCACTATTACTCAGTGTGCTCTGGATATATGATAACTCATATGATCATTCAACTGCCAGGGACTAATGGAAATCCTGATTTTCAGCTTACACTCTTGTTCACCCAAAAAATGGATCAACACAATGGATCAAGTGTGAGCACCAGTGTAGATAGTCAACAGCACAAATCTCAGATAAACAACAAATAAAGAGCAGAAGTAAGAAAAGCGACATAGAATTTTTATAGTGATTTGGCTGACTCTGGCCTACATCCACTTTAATCAATCTTTATTATGATTATACTAGTTGAATCTCTTTGGATATCAACTAGTTAGTCTTTAGATCTAAGTTACAATGAGTTAGAATAAGTCACAAGTTCAAGGGTTGACTGGAGAATCACAGCGACTACCTTGATGACTGTTGTGAGGGAGAAGAAAGTTGAAGAAGTGAAGGAATTTCAATCGAGTAATGGAAGCTCTCTATCCACAAAAGATCTATCTCTAGTTGTAGGTAGGTGAGTGTTTATAGGTAAGTTCAATGAGTATTGGGCCAAAAGTCCAGTGCAGAAGAGTCCAGTTGTTATGCCAAGTCATCGCCAAAAAATCTCAAATCGATCCGAGTCATTTTTATGGATCACTGGCTATCCATAGGGGATGGATTGCTAGCTATCCATCAACTTAGCATATTTTTCTACAACAAACCTTTACTTAGTGCTAAAAAGGAGCTTGGAAAGTTTGAGGGCGATTCAACCTATCTTGATGGAGCGTTAGTTATCCATAGGGTATGGATCGCTAGCTATTCATAAGGGATAGATCGCTAGCTATCCACCCACTTAGCATATTTTTGAGTGAACTTTGTCTAGTTGTCTTCCTATCTTCTATTGAAGTGCCTTGCCCAAATATCAAACCATTTGGAGTTAGTTTGATCATGCGCCTTCATGGATTATCTGGTCCAAAAGAATCGTCCATGTCTCACTCAAATCTTAACGAAATCGAACAAAACTTTGCAGGAACACTCTAGAGAGTGTTAGGGACCCACCATAAAAATTTGAGGTGGTAGGCCCACTCTAGATGAGACACTAGTGATCCATCAAATCAACTCTAAATGACTTCATTTTTAATGAGCCTTCTCCTATGTTTTCTAAATGTTCTTCAAAATTTCAAGTCAATCCGACTTCGTATGAGTTCTGTAGGTCCCTTTTAAGTTAGCAAATTCTATCCAAATAGCTTGAATCAGATGAATCTTCACTTCTCGAGCAGATTGTTTGGCATGCTATGAAATTGACAAGCGTGCTTAGAAATGGTAGTGAATCATGATGCAAGAAGTGTGAGAAATGCAGATTACGGATCTTAAGGCTAGGATAAACACTAGAGGGGGGTGAATAGTGTTTTAAGGAATTATTAAATCTTTTTGAGTTTTTGTTAATTTGAACACAAATGTATGCAATATTCAGACACAAATATGATCACAGAATCAAACACAGATGCAAAAATAAAGTAAAAGCAGTAAAGAAAGAATACACCGGATTTTATACTGGTTCGGAGTTACCCTACATCCAGTCCCGCACACAAGTACAAATTTTCTTTCAAAAGCAACTGTACGATTACACCCTCGATTTCAAGGCTACGAGGTACACCCTCTAGATTCACAATCCTCTGGGTAGAGATACTTGATTTCACGAGCAACAAGTTCACCCACTTGATTTCCAAGGCTACAATCACACCTTTTCTCGCTTGATTGATTTCCAAGGCCACAATCACACCTTTTAGCGTTTAATTGATTACAAAGAAGCCTATAACTCTGAATAGCACTGAGTATCTTGTTGAGATAGTGATAGAGAATCAAATCGGAGATAATCTAGTTAGATTCAATGTTGATTTCGGCAGAGTAATGGTAGGAATAAGTATAAAGAAATGTGGAAGAAGAAGAGAAATGAAAACCAGAAAATATGCGTTGAAAATATCCCCTATTTATAGAAGAACAACAGCCGTGTCCATTCGTGAAGAGATACGACGAAGAGACACTTCTTTTGAAATTTAAATTTTGAAATTAACTGACACTATGTCGACATGGATGTATTGAGCATGTCGAAATCCCAAAGGAAATTTTGGTGTTTTGTTTTTCTTTGAAAATATATTTTATCTTATATTAAAGCTATTTTAAACTTTTTAAACATACTTAAATGTAGTTAAAATACATAAATAAATATAGAGAATAATATTTTGGTATATATAAAATTTTACTATGATTTTATATTTAAGTCTAAGTATAAATATTAAAAGTTAAATATATTATTATTAATAAATAGTTTAAAACTAAGGATAATTTGATTCTAAAATTAAAGATTATTTTGAGGCTAAAAGTAATCAAAACTAGGATAGATGATTTTGATTCTTTTAAAAGGATGGTTTTGAAAACATTTTGAAAACAAGATATAATTTTATAAAATCATTTTGAATAAAAGTTAGCAGATACAAAACAATGTTCCACTAGATTTTTTGTAGGTTCCATCCTACTTAGGGATCCATCCCTTTAACAGGCTCGAAGTGGATTCTATTCCACGAATAAATTGGATTTTAAGATGCCAGTGCTTTTCTAGGAGTTTTAACAAAATTCCTAATTAAAAAATAAATTACTTGAAATCTTAAGCTCTTGATAATCTTGATTTTCTTGATACTCATAAGTCTACAATCTTGATATCTTGAATCTTTATATTGTACAGTCTTCATCTTGAATCTTTATCTTGACATCTTGAATCTTTATAATCCTATTCCAAGGTTGTTGTCATCAAAACCATCATCTTACGGACTAACAATCTCCCCCTTTTTGACGATGACAACCTTTTTAAAAAATATTACTTCTATCCTAATAACTCCCCTTTAATCTATGCCTAATTATCCTATTTTATATTTCTCCCCCTTTGTCATCAACAAAAACTAACTTTAAATATATAACTTCAAACTATATCACTCCCCCTAAATCTAATACTCTATGACATGTGATTATAATGATAGTGTTATCATAAATAATGAACACTTAGATCTAAAACTAAAACTTAATCCTAAACTACTAACTATCCTAAATAAGTATCTATATAATAACACATATATGAACACAAATTATTCATTAATTATATAGTTATATTTACTTTTTCGTGGGAAACGTAAGAAAGAACATAAAACAATAGGAAAAAGAGAAAAGAAACTAATGAGTGTCTTTGAAAATGAGAGATCTATGAATCAAACAATTTGGATAGTGGAAACAGAAATTTCCACGTTGTTCAACAAGATTTCCATCTTTGTCAAAGCACACTTCACCAACGCAAACGACTTTATCATCATCTTCTGTGTGCACTTCTTCCATGGGGACTTCTTCTTCTTCGCTGGCCTCTTGTACTTGATCTCCTGAAGAGTCTTCGTCAATCAAGATTGGGTTAGCATGATTATCCATTAGAAATTTTTGCAAATTCCTAAGGATTTTGCCTTGCCTCTCTTGTTCTTTGGCCATTCGAAGTTGCATCACTTAGATTTCAGTCATTAACTGAAGCGTAGAGAATCCTCCATTTTCGTCACACGAGTGATCGTTGTTCGTTGAAACGGTCCAAAAGTAGGAGAAGGAAATGAAAAGGTTGAATTTAAGTTTGATTTGGAAGAGGAGGCCATTGATTATTTAATTTCAGAAGATAGAATAGAGAAATAACAGAAAGAATGAATAGAATTTCAAAAATGAGAACAACATATAACCAATTATTTGAATTTTGGTGGGAAAAATTTCAAAAATAAAAAATCGTTGTATGTCGACATGGGGTTCAAGGGGATGTCGACATGGTGCTTGAATTTTTGCTATTTAATTTATTTTGATCTAATTTTTAATTATACTTTGTTATTTATATTTTTTATATTTCAATTATTGAAAAAATACCTAATTCTCTTCTTAATTTAGTAAATATAGATACATTTAATGGTTTTGTTAATATATCAGCAATTTGATTCTTGGAATTAATATAATCTAGAGTAATTACTTCCTTATTTATATTATCTCTGAGAAAATGATGTCTTATATCAATATGTTTAGATCGAGCATGTGGAGTAGTATTTTTGGATAAATTTATCGCACTAGTATTATCACAATAAATTGGTGATTTTGACAAATTTAAACCATAATCTTTTAAAGTTTGTTGCATATATATTACTTGAGAACAGGCCAAAGCAGCAGAAATATATTCTGCTTCAGTTATTGATAAAGAAACTGTGTTTTTCTTTTTACTAAACCAGTAAATCAGAGAATGCCCCCAAAAAGTGACAAGTTCCATTTGTATTTTCTCGGTCTGATTTACAACCAGCATAATCAGCATCACAGTAAGATATTAGGCCAAAAGAATCGTTTTTAGGGTAAAACAAGCCATAATCAGAGGTGTGTTTAACATATCTTATGATACGTTTTTACGGCTCTTAAGTGGGTCTCTTTAGGTTGGGATTGATATCTTGCACAGAGATAAACACCATGCATGATATCAGGTCTACTAGCAGTAATATAGAGTAGTGATCCAATCATTCCTCTATATAATTTTTGATCTACATCTATCGAGAGATCTTCTTTACTAAGATACTCATTGGTTGTCATGGGAGTGGGCTTTCCACTCGTAGTAGTCAAACCAAATTTATTAATTAGGTCTTTAGCATATTTTTCTTGACTAACAAAGATACCATTATCTAACTGTTTTATTTGTAATCCTAAAAAGAAGTTTAATTCACCCATATGACTCATCTCAAACTCTTTTGTCATTATTTCAGAAAATTCTTTATTCATTTCAAAATTAGTTGATCCAAAATTAATGTCATCTACATAGACTTGTACTAGTTGAATATCATTTTTATTTCTTTTAATAAAAAGAGTATTATCTACTTTACCAATTTCAAAATTTAATTGTAATAAGTAAGATTTTAGTCTATCATACCAGGCTCTAGGAGCTTGTTTTAGACCAAGTAAAGCTTTCTTAAGTTTGTAAACATGATTTGGTAATTTTTCATTTTCAAAATGTGGTGGTTGTTCAACATATACTTCCTCTTTTACAAAACCATTTAAAAAGGCACTTTTAACATCCATTTGAAATAATTTGAAATTATTATGATTTACGAAAGTAAGTAGAATCCTAATGGCTTCTATTCTTGCTACAGGAGCAAAGGTTTCATCAAAATCTATTCCTTTTTCTTGACAATAACCTTTAGCGACTAATCGAGCTTTATTTCTAACTACCTCTCCTTGATCATTCATTTTATTTTTATAAACCCATTTTGTTCCAATTATAGTTTTATTTTCAGGTCTAGGAACAAGTTCCCAAACATCATTTCTAGTGAATTGATTTAGTTCTTCTTGCATAGCCAAAATCCATGACTCATCAGTTGACGCTTCTATTGGATTATTGGGTTCAATAATTGATATAAAAGCTACATTAGTCATTTGACTTAGTTGATTTCTAGTTTTAACAACAGATTGCATATCTCCTAATATATTTTCAATAAGGTGATCTTTTAAAAGTTTAGTCCTTTTATTAGGATGATCAATTTCATTATAAGTTTCAGTTGACTCTTGATTGTGAGTGATTAAATCCTCTTCATTATTTGTATCTTCAAATTATTTGAGATTTTCATCGAACGAAACATGCAATGTTTCTTCGATGGTGTTAGTTCTTAAATTAAATACTCTATACGCTTTACATTTATTAGAATATCCGATAAAGATACCTTTGTCGGATTTAGGATCAAATTTATCTAAGTTATCTTTAGTATTTAAAATAAAACATTTACTTCCAAAAATTCTAAAATAAGATACTTTAGGTCTCTTTCTATGAAGAAGTTCATAAGAGGTCTATTAGTTAAAGTTCTAATTAAAATTCTATTTAAAATATAACAAGCTGTAGCGACTGCTTCTACCCAAAAATACTTTGGTAATTTACTATCTGAAAGCACAGTTCTCACACGCTCTTGAATCGTCCTATTTTTACGTTCTACTACACTGTTTTGTTGTGGAGTTCTTAGAAATGAAAAATTGTGAGTTATTCCCTTTTTATTGCAGAATTCCTTAAACTTTTCATTTTCAAATTCACCATCATGATCACTACGAATGGTTACAATTTTTAAAGAAAGTTGATTTTGAATCCTTTTTGTAAATTTCTTAAAACATTCAAAAGTATCACTTTTATGTTTCAAAAATATTGTCCATGTAAATCTAGAATAATCATCTACAGTTACAAAAACATATTTACTATGATTTATTAACAGAATTTGAGATGGACCAAATAAATCAAGATGAAGTAATTCAAGAGGTTTTGAGGTTGAAATCATATCTTTTAATTTAAAATAATTTTTTCTAAGTTTTCCTAATTGACATGCATCATATAGACTATCTACTTTAAAATTCATTTTAGGGAGACCTCTTAATAGATCAAGTTTGACAAACTAGATAAGAGTTTGAAATTCAAATGTCCAAATCTCTTATGCCAAATCTAAGGGTCACTTGTATTTTCCAAAAGACACAAGTTATCATTTGAAATTTTCATACTAAGAATATAAATATTATTTTTCCTAATTCCCTCAAATATTATGGTTGAATTATTATCTTCAATGTAACACTTATCTTTTTCAAATTTAATTTTATATCCTTTATTGCAGAGTTGACTTACACTTAGCAGATGATGTTTCAGATTCTTAACTAGAAAAACATTAGTAATAACAGGAGTTTCAGAGTTACCGACTTTGCCGATGCCAATCACATATCATTTTAAATTGTCTCCAAAGTTAACCAGTCCTCCGTCTTTGTATATTATATCATTCAATATATATGGATTTCCAGTCATATGTCTAGAACATCCACTATCAAGTATCCATTTGTTCTTTTGATCTGCACAATTTGACCGTTGTGGATTGATTCCTCAACTCCCATAAAGCATGTTTCCTGCACATCAAATAATTTTGGTAGACAACTTGAATTTGAACATTGATTATATGCAGACTCATGAGACAATGATGATCTGAATATTTCTAAACTAGTATTAACAAACATAGCCATTTTAAAAACTTTTTCAAAAATCACATTATGAAACTTTGAAAACCTTGCTCTGATACCAAATGTGAGAAATGCGGATTACGGATCTTAAGGCTAGGATAAACACTAGAGGGGGATGAATAGTGTTTTAAGGAATTATTAAATCTTTTTGAGTTTTTGTTAATTTGAACACAAATGTATGCAATATTCAGACACAAATATGATCACAAAATCAAAGACAGATGCAAAAATAAAGTAAACGCGGTAACGGAAAGAACACACTGGATTTTATACTGGTTCGGAATTACCCTACATCCAGTCCCGTACACAAGTATGGATTTCCTTTCAAAAGCAATTGTACATTTACACCCTCGATTTCAAGGCTACGAGGTACACCCTCTAGATTCACAATCCTCTGAGCAGAGATACTTGATTTCACGGGCAACAATTTCACCCAATTGATTTCCAAGGCTGCAATCACACCTTTTCTCGCTTGATTGATTTCCAAGGCCACAATCACACCTTTTCTTATTTAATCGATTACAAAGAAGCCCATAACTCTGAATAGCACTGAGAATCTGGTTGAGATAGTGATAGAGAATCAAACCAGAGATAATCTAGTTAGATTCAATGTTGATTTCGGTAGAGTAATGGTAGGAATAAGTACAAAGAAATGTGGAAGAAGAAGAGAAATGAAAACCAGAAAATATGATTAAAAATTCATTGAAAATAGCCCATATTTGTAGAAGAACAACAGCTATGTCCATTCGTGAAGAGATATGACGAATAGACACTTCTTTTGGAATTTTTTATTTTGAAATTAATTGTCACTATGTCGACATGGGTGTATTGAGAATGTTGACATCCCAAAGGAAATTTTGGTGTTTTGTTTTTCTTTGAAAATATATTTTATCTTATATTAAAACTATTTTAAACTTTTATAAATATACTTAACTATAGTTAAAATACATAAATAAATATAGAGAATAACATTTTGGTATATATAAAATTTTACTATAATTTTATATTTAAATCTAAGTATAATTATTAAAATTTAAATATATTATTATAAAAAATAGTTTAAAACTAAGGATTATTTGATTTTGAAATTAAAGATTATTTTGTGGCTAAAAGTATTTAAAACCAGGATAGTTGATTTTGATTCCTTTAAAAGGAAGGTTTTGAAAACATTTTGAAAACATTTTGAAAACAAGATATAATTTTGTAAAATCATTTTGAATAAAAGTTAGCGGATACAAAACAATGTTTCACTAGATTTTTTATAGGTTCCATTCTACTTTGGGTTCCATCCCTTTAACAGGCTCGAAGTGGATTTCATTCCACGAATAAATTGGATTTTAAGATGCCAGTGCTTTTCTAGGAGTTTTAACAAAACTCCTAATTAAAAAATAAATTACTTGAAATCTTGAACTCTTGATAATCTTGATTGTTTTGATACTCATGAGTCTTCAATCTTGATATCTTGAATCTCTATACTGTACAGTCTTCATTCTTGGTACCTGCATGGTTAAATCCTACATATACATATATTTCTAAACTATAATGTTAGTATCTATAATTTATAATCCTAATCTAAGGTTGTTGTCATCAAAACCATCATCTTACGGACTAACAAGAGGTTTGGAGGGTCCATGAGCAAGCTTTATAGATCACTAGCGATCCATAGGTGATGGATCGCTAGCAATCCTCCACCTCAGCTTATTTTGGCATCTTTCCTCTTGGGTCTTTCCCTACTTCTTTTTCTGGTCTGCTTGGTTGATTCTTGAGTTATTCTGGCGTAGTCTGGATGTTTTAATTCTTATTGAATTTTGATGGATTGAAAACCCAATTAACACTTACCCCCTAAAGTGTGCCTTTTGAATGAAAGTTGTGCTTTGTTCAAGAACAAGTTCCTATCTTCAATATTCGATAATTGAGCTTTTTAGCTGCTTTAGCTTAGTGAATCATCCAATTCCTTTGGATTCTTTTGCCAACCACAAGTCGTTCTATAGTAGTTACATCTAAAGACTTTAGACCCTACCCAAGTGTGATCTATACAACACAATCATTCTGATTTCATTCGGAGTTATCACATCACATATCTCTAGTTAAATCACATGCTTTCAATTACATTGCATATTTCCAATTACATCACATATCTCCATTTACATCACATATCTCTAATTATCCCATGTTCATTGGGGATGTACATCATTATTATTTTGCTTCTCATTCAAAGTTGTCATATCATATATCAAAATCGAATTATATATCAAAAATCACATCACATATCGAGATCATCTTGTGTTCATCCACGATTTATCGGTTTTACTCTATTTATAAGGCACTCAAATCCTTTTATTAAATCGAATTTGTTTTAAGGCTCGATCTCTCCTGATCGTTTAAGTTTAATGCGTGATCTCTCCAGATCGTTTAATGTTTTAAGTTAAGCGGACGATCTCTCCGGATCGTTTGTTTGTTAAGTTAAGGGGGATTAAGTAAGCCCATCCGCTCACTCTCCAGTGAGGGGACTTACTTCTTGCACTCTAGTCCCATCTCTCTGGTAGGGACTCTAAGGCGATCAATATTGTACAAGTCCATCCGCTCGCTCTCTGGTAAGGGGACTTTCACCCTGCACTCCCATCCCATGGCAGGATTCTAAGGCGATTAATATCAGTCATCATAATCAATGTGGATTTTTCAAAACTCAAATATTCAAATCAAGAAAAAGAAGCAAAAATCAAATAAGTAGGAATCAAAACAAGTAGAAATCCTAAAATTTCACCTTGGAGATCCGACTCATAGCATGCCTAGAGACCAATCTGGGTCTCGTACACGTGCAAGCAATCCGAGATCATTATTGTCCTAACTAGTCATCGCAGGCATCCGACTCAGAGTGTGGCTAGGGACTGCTTAGGATCTCTTACATGTGTAAGCAGTCGGAGGTTATTGTTGTCTAAATACCAAAAGAAAAGTGCGGAAAAATAAATGAAAAAGCAAAGCATAAGAGCCTGATCCGGTTCTTATTTACCCTAATCATGGGATAATTTGTCTTGGATCAAATCCTTGGGTGTTTCTTGATGCATTTTCCATGGATGGTGGTTTTTCTTACAATTCTACCACATTTTTTGTAACATCCCAAAACTTATTAATTTAAATTTGATAACTTATTTGAACTTTTGGAATTTAATTTGAAAAGTTTCAAAACAAATAAAATATTATTAATATTAAATATTATAAAAATATATGAATATAAATAAAGTATTTGGTAGTTTAAGCTTTAAATAAATACATAAAAAAGAATATAAAAACAAGAATTTGTGTTAAACATAAATATATAAGGTAAGATAAACCGTAAATAAATACATATGGATATTCATGTGTGAATGCAAGACAAAGAAAAAAATGTGAATTTTATATAAGCAAGGCAAAAGAAAAAAATGTGAAGAAACAAAAATATCTACAAACAAATTTAAGTACATACAAGAATAGGATAAGATGCAAACAAGAAAGGAAACATTGCATTAAATGCTATTTACTCTCAGCAAAAAATAGGGTCATTCGAAATGTTAAAATCATTTCCATTTCTGAAAAAAATCTTGCTTAGTCAAAGTGAGAAGGAATAAAAAATTTGACCAGAAGAGAAAAGAGCTATACCAGAAAATACCTCCCCTGTACAATCTATTTCCTTTATACATACATCCATATTAGTTCTTGTTCGTTCAAACATAACATAGCAAAGCCAGAAAGAAAAAGAAAGAAAAAGAAAGAAGTAAACATCACCATTCTTACAAAACTTAAATTTGATTCAACAAAAACAAAACAGGGTTTAAAGGCAGATCAACTGCAGGTTTTCAAAACAAAAAGTGCTCGCTGTTCAGCAATATTTTCAAGTGAGTAAACCTATTTTTGAAAAGATTTAAGGATAATTAAAACTGTGTAGATGATTTATGGCAAGCGTTATGCTATCTGGTTATATACAAATGAGTATTTCTATGTATGTTAATTATATTTATTCTGTGCATAATTGTTTGTCATCTCTGTGTTTTTGTTTTAAAAAGTACAAGGTTCAATCAAGTTAAAAATTTAAACTTCACTTCCCTAATCTCTGATAGGCTTTAATCTTCAACAAATAAGTTAGTTTAAACATAATTTATGAGCTAGATTTTGTTTTAAGCTTGATAATGAAGAATGGGCTTTGTAAAATTCAGTTTTACAGTAAAGAGACAATCATATGATAAATTCAAATATTTTAAAACATCGATTGGATTGTATAATTTGAATTAACAGCCAAAGATAGGATTTTAAAACTAATATGGTGATTTTTGGTTGTGTATGCTATGAGCAGTTCCCAATTGAACAAGGTATGCATTTTCACCATTTTCTGATGATCGATCCAATACTGGATGTTGAGATTTTGCACGAAGCAGGTTTGAGCATTGTTGATTTCGGGAAAATTGTCAAAAAAAATTCTATTGCACGAATTGATTGGACGAGGCTAGATTAGGGTTTATGCTCGATTTTTTGACGTGTCTGGAAACGAGGTGATTTCATCACCTCTGATGCATCGAGTTGTACGTGCTCCAGAGGGATGGTAGTGTAGGGGGTTGACGTGGTGTGGACGGAGTTGGAACTTTTTACGGTGGTCGGCGCGAGTGAGGCGAAGTGTTTGCTGAGGGGAGTTGAGTTGCAGGTTTTCGAATGAAGGGCGAAAATTCGATTTGGATACTTTGGCATCGAGTTGATTGTGGTAATCGTATATAAGGGTGATTGGCGACTTGCCGGAGATGACGAAGTTCGCCGGAGCGACGGCGAAGTGTCGTGCATGTGCACGATATCGATTTTGTGTCAGGAAGTTTTGGGCTTGGGAGGAACTTGAAGGAGTACTCGAGTAGGAGATGGTTTGGCTTTCGTTTCTCGCGTTCTTATGGAGTTGATTCAGCAGTTTATAACTTAAGTTTAATAAAAAAGAAGAAGAATAAGAAGAAAGTACGTGAGGGAGAGAGAAGGCCTCGGGGAAATGAAGGAAGAGACTCAAGTTTAACTCGAGTAAACTGGGGATTATTCTTGGGTTGACATTATAGTGCTTAGCGTAATTAAGTTTGAAGTTAATTATCTTAAACAAATTTTATGCATTAATGATTTAATTAGTATTTGACAAATTTAAGTTACTAATTTATTATAAGTTTTAATGATTCAAGTTAATATTTAAGAAACGTTTTAAATTTAAATTAATACTTTAATTAAGTTGTTAACTTAAAGATAAGTGTTAAAGTTAATTAACATTAAAAAAATTTATAATTGTAATAAATTGGTTCCAAAGTAATTAAGGAAGATTTTAAATTATTAATTATGATAAATAACTATTATTAATTAATTATTTAAAAAGGGTAATTAAGAATGGTTAATTAGTTTATAATTGTAATTAACTAAATAATTAAAGATTAATCAATTTGTAATTAAAGATTGGTTAATTAATAATTAAGTGTCTAATTTATTTGTAATTAAGAATTTTTAATTAGATAATTAAAGTTAATCAATTTATAATTAGTAGTTAATTAAGATGATTAATTAAGGAATAATTAATAATTAAAGTTAATTAAGATTTAATTAATTCCTAGTTAAAATAATTAATCATTGATTTAAAGAAATTAACAAAAATAAGCATGTGGTAAATTCACTTAAATCACATTCACCTTAGTTGAAAATGATTAACTATTATCAAATGTTGTGTATTGAATTGGTATTTCTGTTGTGATTGTGATACTGTGTGATGTGAATTGCTTTGTGCTGAACTGTTATTCGTGATTTGTTTCTGTGAAAACCCTTTTGTCCGTGAAACGACATTTACACTTTGATGCGACAGGGAGTCGGATTCCAGTTAGTTATCTGAAACCCACATCGAACCCTGAATGTGAATCTTTGTAATTGATACATCCACGTGTTTTAAAATTAAGCGCTCACTATTCGGTTTAGCCGAGAAAGGACCTGTGTGTTATATAACCCATTTCGAATAGTGATATGTCGAAATAAATAGCATTTGAAGATGGTGGTGAAGACCGGGTGTCTTCGAAAATGATAGGATAACCTATCGAATGTCTCTGCACTGAGTTGCTCCGATATAGAGATCTCCACATGTGATGGGGAGTCCGGTCGGGATTGTGGATACCCGGATTTACAAGGTCTTCTTTCTTTATTGGACAAAGTGCCTTCGATTCTGTTCGAACCCGGAACATACTATATGGTTTTATGTCTGACACTAACTTTGAGATATAAAGCATATTTCTTTCAAATACATATCTGTTGGTGGCGGAGAATTTATTCTTTTAGCTTAACACCCTTGTCTGAGACGTACGAGCTCAGAGGTTATGTAGCTGAAGGTTATCAACGATATACCCCCAATTTGGTAGTGTGGCATGCTAAGTGCTGCTGTGTGTTGATGATCATTTGTGATCAAAGCATGGCTTTCGTGTAAAGCGTAGCTTTGTGGACGAGACCTCATCGAACCTCACATCCTGGGAATGGTCGAAACAGGAAAGATGCGGCAAGCTTATGAGGGTCGCACACTTTAGGGTATGTCATTTCCTTCTGGAAAAAGGTGGTATCATGGTATGGAGCCCAGATACTTTACCTATGTGGTTGCTGCAATCTCATTACCGTGTGGTTGTTGCTTTGTGGTAGAGGGCCCTTGGATAAAGGTCGCAAACGACCGAAGAATGGCATAGTCGTGTGTAGTTACCTAGTTACAGAGGTAACCCGGCCTTGTGTCGGCAGAGAACTAGTTAAGTTCTCGGGACTCCCTTCTGAGGCGTACTCATGTGGCAGTAGGAAGTTCCTTAGCCTGACCATTTTGGAAATCCAAAGAAATAATACAAGCCCTTTACTATTGCAATTTGTATAACCTGCCACCTCAGGTGACAGCTATAGTAGGCATAGCATAATGGTACCTATGTTGGCTAAGATTAATATTATATTTTTGAAATGTTTTCACACTATGCACTAGTAATAATATCAAAGAATTTTTCCCGTATCAAGCATATTTAACTATCATAAGAAGAAATCTCCTCCAATTCTACGTTTGCATTGTGTGTGTGGCGGGAGGTCTTATGGTAGTTTCATTTTTCAAAAGCATAAACGGTTTTCTTCTAAAATCTGTTTATTTAAACGCAACTATTTTTGTTTACTCATACCAGCCCCATGACTGACCCAGAGTATATTGTTTCCTTTTTAAACTCTGGGTGCCCATAATTTCCATACGAGCAACCTAGTAGCAGGTTTTCGTGTTTTGGTGTTAGCAGTATTTTGAAGACTTTTTGGTTTGGAGGCTATCGTTTTTTGGAGGCTTTTACCTTGGAGATATTTTGGAAGCTTTTGGATCTCAAGGTGCTTAGTTTTTGGAAGTTCACTATCGCTTCATTCCCTTGAAGACTTTTCGGCATATGATCACTTGTTGTTCTATTATGATGTTCTATTTGGAGTTGTGATATATGTATTATGATACTCTGATGATGTAATGGATATTATGATGAGGTTGTATCTGTGATGTAATGCATGATATTCATTTTGTTTCCACAATTTTATTCATCAGATGTTGTTATAAGCTCCATCCGACTGGAGTTCGATGTTTGAATTTTCGACAGTCGAATACAAGTGAGGTATTTAGTGTCAATTTTCGAACATTGGATTTCGGGTCGTGACATTTTTGTTCCTCATGTACTGTGGCAGCTGGTTGGTCCAAACCAATTCTTCTATCAGATCATGAAGGTGTCAGCACTCGTTCGTTTCATGCCCAATCAGCTCATGGAAGATGCAAAGCTTTCTAGATCTTTTCTCTTGATCAGTGGGCTTCCTCCTAGGCGGCCTCCGATAGAGGTTATCCCCCCTAGTATCCAAGTATATCCTCTCCACGGTTTCAGTCAGGTCAATGCACAAAGAGAATATCGGCTCCTTCCTTTGTCGTTTCGGCTCCCTGAAGTCGTCGTCGGTTTTTCTTTTCCCTTTGCCTTTTCCAATTCCAGCTCTGGATGGTCCTTTGTTCTCCACGACATTTATTTCAGCATCCACATCCTCATCTTTGGCTTCATTGCTTCCTGACGCAAATATCTCTCAACTTCATTGAAGAATTCTGCAAGATCCCTCGGTGGATCCCTTTTCAATGCAGCTTTGAAATCAGTCTTACTCGCAACCCCAGATACTACTACCATTAGGATAATTGATGGATCCATCTTGTCAACCGCAGCTGTCGCTGCATTGAATCTTGTTAAGTAAATCCTTAAGGACTCCCCAGGCTTTTATTTTACATTTGAGAGCATAAGTACATTCCTCGGTTGTGAGACATAACTCTGAACTGTCTGAAGAACTTGCTCACCAAGTCGATCCATGTGCTTATGGACCCATTCTCTAAATGTCTGAACCACATTGTAGCTAAATCTGTTAAGTATAATGGGAAGCATCTCCCCTATTACCTCCTCAGAAGCACCAACACCTCCATATGTTGGATGTGTCTCATCATATGAATCATTGGATTTGTCTTCCCCTCGTACATTTCCAATGTCGGAAGTTTGAAATCTGGAGGATTTCTCACATTCTGGATATTAGCAGTAAACGGATTCCTGTTCACGTCTTCCAAACCCTGATGTAGGAGTCCTTTTCTAATGAACCTTCGTAATAATTCAGTAATTCGGTTCTCGCCATCCAATAAAGGTCTCTGTCCTAAAGCAATACTTTGCCCCTTCTTCTAGTGGAGGTACCCTGGGATGCATTCTTCCAGTCGCATGCCTGTGTTCTGATTCATAACTCTAGCTTCGTTCAGACCAACGTTCCTTCAAGGAAGTTATGGTACATATTCTTCTATCGATTACATCTTAGTATTTGGATTAACTCGAGTACCACCGGTTCCTGGTGTTCCAATAATAACTTTGGCATTAGGATTGATTTCCATGTTGATTCCAACGTTTGCCCTTGAAGTTTGATTCTTATTCCCTACAGATCTAGCCATCCCTTGCTGCTCCATCCTCTGGAAGAAGTCGTCCATCATCTCCTATTATCTAGCTAAGATTCCATCCTGCATCTCTTTCATCATCTTTTCTATCCCCTCTCTAATCACATATTTGAGTTGGTGAGAATTTGAAGACACCTTCCGACTGCCTCTAAGCTCTAGTTGACTTTCTACAGCTCTAGATCTAGCAATAGGCCTACTCATCTTCTCGAAATCTTAGTTTCAAGCTTTAAATCCTTAAATCTCATTAAAGGTTCTAAGTGAAAGCACCAAAATGTTAACCCTAAAATGGATCAATACCTTGGACCAAGTCTGAAAGCACCATGTAGATAATCAGCAGCAGAACTCTCAAATTAACAACAAATAAAGAGCAGAAGTAAGAAAAGAGACACAAAATTTTTATAGTGGTTCGTCCAACTCTAACCTACGTCCACTTTAATCAATTTTATTATGATTATACTAGCTGAATCTCTCTGGATATCAACTATTTAGCCCTTAGATCTAAATTACAATTAATTAGAATAAGTCACAAGTTCAAGGGTTGACTGGAGAATCATAGTAACCGCCTTGATGACTGTTGTGAGAGAGAAGAAAGTTGAAGAAGTAAAGGAATTCTAATCAAGTAATGGCAGCTCTCTATCCGGAAAAGAACCATCTCTAGTTGCAGGTAGGTAAGTATTTATAGGGAAGTTCAGTGAGTATTGGGCCAGAAGTCTAGGTGCAGAAGAGTCATGTTGCTTGCCAAACCATCACCAAAAATCTCAAGTCGATCAGTGTCATTTTTATGGATCGCTGGCTATCCATAGGGGATGGATCGCTAGCTATCCTTAGGGGATGGATCGCTAGCCATCCATAAACTTAGCATATTTTTCTACTCGAAGCCTTTACTTATGCTACAAAGGAGGTCGAAAAGTTTGAGGGTGATCTGACCTATCTTGATGGATTGCTGGCTATCCATAAGGGATGGATCGCTGGCTATCCATAGGGTATGGATCGCTGGTTATTCATCCACTTAACATATTTTTGAGTGATCTTTTTCTATTTGTCTTTTTATTTTCTATTTAAGTGCCTTGTCCAATATCAAGTTGTTTGGAGTTAGTTTGATCATCCGTCTTCATGGGTTATCTGGTCCAGAAGAAACATCCATATCTCGCTCAAATTTTAACGAAATCGAACTAAACCTTGCAGGAACACTCTAGAGGGTGTTAGGGACCTATCATAAAATTTTAAGGTGGTGGGGCCCACTCTAGATGGTCGCTAGCGATCTACCTGGATGGATCTCTAGCAATCCATCAAATCAACTTCGATTGACTTCATTTTTTAGCCTTCTCCTATGTTTTTTAAATGTTCTCCCAAAATTTCAAGTCAATGCGACTTCATATGAGTTCTATAATTCCATTTTAAGTTAGCTATTTTTGACCAAACAGCTTAAATCAGACGAGTCTTCACTTCTCGAGCTAGATTGTTTGGCATGCTATGAAACTTGGAAAGCGTGCTTAGAAATGGTAGTGAATCATGATGCAAGAGGTTTGGAGGGTCCATGAGCAAGCCTTATGGATCGCTACCGATCCGTATGTGACGGATAGCTAGTGATCCTTCACCTTAGCTTATTTTGGCATCTTTCCACTTGAGTCTTTCTCTTTTCTTGGTCTTTTTAGTTGATTCTTGAGTTATTCTGGCATATTTTGAATGTTCTAATTCTTATCGAATTTTAATGGGTCAAAAACCCAGTTAACAACTCTTTAGCTCGAAGCTGGCAGTAAACTCATTCAACCGGTCCAGGGTACACCAATCCATTCAACCAATCCGAGATAGCCTCTCAGCATACCCATGAGCATCCTTACAATACCTCTACTTTGAGTACATTAAAAAACACTCTAAGTATCAACGATCCCTTAGCACGTGTATCAAGCCCTTTCCTTGCTCCATACAATTTCCATTATCCTCGAGCTACATTTATCCATTCGACGATAGAACCATTCAACTGTCCTATATGTAGGTCACCTTTCTTAGAACCGGCCTATTTGTGGATAACCATTCTTAAGATTCCGTTCAACATCGAGCCATCATCATCAGAGCCTAACTCCTTTCATCATCGAGTTATCACCAAAGTCGCGAAATTATCATTGTGCCTTTATGTCTCCATCAAACCCTAAGCGAGCAAACAAACACCTTCAACATGATCTGCATAGCTTATATTTCCCCTCTAGGAATTATCATTCTATCCCATCAATTGATATAACTCGACACCAAGCTATCATAGATCAACACCGAGTTATGTACTTGGCCAGTTTTGGCCAAGCCTTTTCCCATGCCCCTAATACTTCCTTTCCCATGTACTTTAGACCCTGAACCATCCTTCAACATAGCTCGACCCCAACCTAAAGCTTTAATTTCCAAGTTCTAGAGATAGCTCGGCATAGCACCCAATACTTAGCCATTTTCCTACGTCTTGACTTGGTCCACCTCTTCTAGCCATTCTCCACCAAACTATTAGCTTGCCAACCTATTTTGGCCACCAAACATAGCTCAGTACCGACCTATAATAGCTCGCTGCTGACCTATGTACTTAGATCTACTTCTACTACGATTTGAAACTTATACTCCTTCTATACTCCGAGCCTCTCCTCCAAGTTTCATCCAGCTCTGACCATCATTGCCTTTGATTTGTCGAATTCGCCAACTATTCACCAACTACCTGAAACAGTAGCAAATAACACCAAAGCACAAAATACAAAGGATTTCAAAACCATTTAAAAACTTTTATAATTTGTCCAAAAACATGTATATAAGTAAGATTAAAGTTATAAAATGTTTTAGGGTCAAAAATCATGTCAAAAACAACATTTTTAACTGTATAAACATGGATAGTAGAGTGAGAGGTCAAGAACCACTAATCAAATATCCAAAATACTAATTTTTCTCTTTAAATCTAAAGCAAACAACAAAGGAGATGAACCCAAATTAACAACCTAATGCTTTCCTATGCTAATCATCACTCTAATCAATGATTTGGTGGAGATTAGTAAGGAAAATATGTGATTTTTGTTGAAATTAGGATTCGTGGAGGTAAAGCTACTTCGTGAAGGATGAAAAATGACTTAGATCAGTTCCTATAGCCTTTCCTTAGCACAATTTTTGAGATGGGTTAATCAGCTTAAGCACGGGCTGAGTTAATTACCCACTAAAACTGGCCAACAACAACCAAAAATTAAAATAGCTATAACTTTCAAATAATAAGTCCCTTTTTCTATCATGACCAGTTACGGAATGTGAAACCATCATCCTGAAGCAATGGAAGTGGTTTGAGACCCTAATTCAGTTCCAATCAAAAGTTATAGTCAAAACAAGGTTTTTAGGGTTAAAAATGTCACATAGAAAATCAGCAAAAATCGTAGATGTGGAAAATGCCCCTAAAAGTCACTTTTCAAAATTATAGAGTCATACGGCCTCATATGAATAAAATAAAAATATTTTACGATTCTTTGATACATAAAACACTGGTCGTTACACCTCAAAACAAAGAACATATGCATTATATATAAAATTGATATTATGTACATCCACAACTAGGTATTTACAAATTAAAAAAAGTGTGTCGACCAGTTAATAGGATTTGACAAGGCTATTAGGTTGGTGGCAACTTGGGATTTAGACTCAAGGAGTTTACTATATTTCTAACTATGAATGAATATGATGCTCCCGAGTCAAATAAGGTGCGAATAGTATTCCTAAAAATAATAGTTATATTTTCAATTACAGCCTTTCCTTGGACTCTAGGAGGAGGTCTACTTAAGATAGGTACAACCTCAAAGGCATAAACTTGTCCACTTTTTCCTTCCTTTGCTAACTTTGCACACCGATTCTTGTTGTGTCCCACCTCATGGTAGTGGTAGCATATCACTTTGAACACCTTCCTCTTCAAGCTCACCTTGCAACCGTTAGCAACATGTCCCTTCATCTGATCATGTATGGCATGTCACACCTCCTTTCTTGGTCTTTCCCTTGGCCTTCTTGTCCTTCCAAAATCCTCATTTCTTAGCTCCACCTTGATGTTGCGTCGGTCCCACCTTCTCCTTCTCCTCAATACTAGCAGTCTGCAGCATGATCATCTCAACTATCATCTCATAAGTGGCATTCGTGGGTACTTAGGTCCAAAGCATCTCCCTAAGCGGAGAATTTAGGCCTTTACCAAACTTTATAGCATTCTTCATGGGGTGTTGATCAAACTCAACCCAACTTAGTTAATTCTATTAACTTACTGATATAATCCTTCAACATGGAATCTCCCTACCTAAATTGTATAAACTTTTCTAATTGCAAATTTACTTCAGCTCTGGACCTAAATCGCAACTAAAGCGAGTTCTGAATTCAGCCCAGGTGATTCCCTCCTAAGCATTCTCCTTAGCCATTATAGTCCACCATTCTAGTGCCTCCTCTTTTAAACGCCACGTAGCCATCCTCCTATTGATCCGGTCTTCCCATCCAAACTCTTGAAATATACATTCATAGTTGTTGATCTAAGCCTTTGTTTATACAAAACCTTCAGCTCCTGATACACACATCCTCCTAAAATCTTGAAGTCTATACACAATTTAGGGAAGTCTAATGGGCAATATGCTGCTTCAGCAGGTGGAGTAGCAAGTGCCGCTGATGCAGCTTGTTAAGGAATGTGTACTTGCACTACATGCCTTAAGTACTGCTTGAACCATTTTGGCATCCCCCTATTTGTGGGTATCTATTAAGTGGAGGAGTTTCTAGCCTCAAAGGAATGGTTTTCAGCTATAATCAACTATCTATAGGTTTAATCTTTTAGTCACAACTTCCTAAGTAGTATTATTTGCTAAAATAAAGATTTTCCAACTATTTTTGTATATGTTTGCAAAAGTGTATATATAGTTTGGTTTTGAAAAATACTTTCAAAATAAAAAATACACATTCTTACGTATGTCTTCTTCATGTTTCTTCATTGTAGAATATACAACCATTCAATTATATATGCATTAGATTAGGAATTTAGAGTTTAGGGAAGGATTAGAATAGAAAAACATTAATACATACATAAACCTATTACCTCCTTCCCTTGGGTTGAATCCTTTATTCTAATCATGGAAGAAGACCGATGCGGTTTCCCTAGCGTCCCAAATAATTTGTGAATAAAAGTGAGGGAGTTAGCTACTTATTTATAGTGATTGGAACATGTCAGGATCGTACGATTAAAGTTGGTTTAAAATAACAATATCTGGCCCGTTCGTGCCTAGCAAAACCCTAGCCGCAATACACCCATCCGTCGACCGCTCCTCCCTATGCGGTCCATCGCTAGTGGTTGACCATGTCCTATTAAATTAGGCGAATATTAATTGCTACCATTTATTTTGATTTCTTGCCTATTTTAAGTCCCATCATTAACATTTATTTAGCATTTGTTTGTACCCTAAGCTTTCTTTCAACATCAGAATATTAATTAACATTTTTAATTTCAAATGGTAACCTTAGTTAGAATTTTAAATTTAAATTCATTCAGTTACCTTAAAATCAAAAATTTCAAACATTAATAACTTTTCCATTTGAGCTCCAGTTACAAACCTTTCTATATGAAACTTGATCAGAAAATCGCCACAAATGCAATGATGTAACTTTCATGGCCAAATTCCAACATTTATAAATTTTCCATTTTGAACCTTACTATTAATAATTAATTTCTTATTGATTTTTATGGGGTGTTACAATAATATTATATTAATTATGTAACGATCCTAAATTTTGAACAATTTAAATTGTGAATATTTAATTAATTTTAAATATTTGAATGATGATTTAAATTGAATTTCCAATATAACAATGAATTTTGCGATCAAATTTGAGAATTTAATCTAGAAAAAGTTGAATAAAATTTATATTTGACTTTGGAGTTGAAATTGAATATTGAATTTGTATTTTTAATTCAAACTAATGACTTAGGAAAATAATTTGGATACAAGTATTATTTATGTAAATTTATAAATGGATGGTTAGTTTTAAATAACATTTTTCCTTTTCTTTAAAATAAAAAGGAATAAAATTTTATTCAATACAAAATAGATAAGTAAATATACATAGTTAAAATTTAAAACAACATATTTGTAAACTTCGTAAAATATGAAGTGACTACATTGGAAAAGTTATAACAACATAATTCAACAAAACAAGCAAAGTAATAACAAAACCAATTGGGATTGAAAATGAAGAAAAATAAAAGAAAATTTGGTTAAGTGTTGTTGGGCTTTGAAATTGTGAATCTCGGTCCATTTACCTTTGAATGCCGTTTCCTTTTTACCTCAATTCGACCCGTTTCCTCCATTATCCATTTTCACAAACCCTAAGAAAAATCACGAAAGAAAAAGAAAATAAAATTAATGGCAGCCTTCGTTCCTCTTCGTCCTTCGATCCAAGGTTAGGGCTTGAAATAAAATTTGGGCTTTGGCTCTCGCGATTCAAAAAAAACTCGGGTTTGCAATTAAACTTGGAGCTTCAACTTTCATTCAATTTGGGCTTCGGCTACTTCGATTTTGTTATGGTGAGTTTTCTAAACTCACGATAAATCTTCATGCAAGTTTTTATATTTGTTTGGATGGAATGATTTGGTTGCATGCTATGTTTTGGGGGTGATTTGATTATCTTTGGCTCGGCTAATTTAATTTTTAAAACTGATATGCTCAGATTTGTGACTGCATGTTGGATTTTTGTGCTAGTTGCTGTTATTTGCTCGATTTGCTTGGATTTTAAATTGGTAGAAACAGATGCTAGTAATTATTTTAAACTATAAGAACAGATTCTACCTAATTTTATTTTTTTAAAACTGATAAGAACAGGTGCTATTTGAAATTGTGATTAAATTGATAAGAACAAATGCTAATTGATATTTGCTTTTAAACTAATAATAACAGATGTTATATTTGTGATTTGTTTTAAACTGATAACAACTGATGTTTTTTTAAAATTTTTTTTTTTTTTAAAATTGATAAGAACAGATTCTACTTGGTACTTTGTTTTAAACTGATGAGCACAGATGCTATCGAAAAACTTGACTTGCTTTGTGTTGTTATTGATGTGTGATGAAAAGAAAATTTGGTTGATTTGTTGATGAATATTGCTGCATGCCTGTATTTAGGTGTAGTCATATGAATGCATGCCTGTAGACACACTTGTTCTAGTTATATTCATAACAGCCTTAAACTTTAGATAAGCATCAACAATTCTCTGATCTTTGTCTCTGCCTCAAACCCTTAAATGTGGACAAATACACTTGAATCTATTTATATACTTTGGTTTTGGACTGGTACTTGAGGTGTGTTATGAATATGGTTGTTTATTATGCCTGCAGTTTTGAATGTATATGCATACATTGATATGTATGTTTGCATATATGATAATATTGAGTCTGTTCTTAAGTCACAGATTTAATTCAACCTAAACAAAATTAATATCTGTTCCTATTTTACAAGCCTCTGTTTAAAATCTATAATTATAAACCACTTTAAAATTTGATGCATTTCCTATGAATTCATGTTTAAACTGGACCATTTGTAATTGCTTTGTGTATACTGCTGTTGTAGTTAAGATAAGCTATGCTTGATGATGTTTATGTTCTTTTGTCCACTGTTCAGTTTCATTTATTTGTTACATTGTGCCTCACTGCCCTTGTACATAATCTGAGTTGCATGCTTACAGCTGCATGCTTGTTTGTTGCATTCATGTCTGTTTAGTTGAGTTGCAGTCTTGTTCAAAAGTTTATGCATACTTGTTCTTCATTTAGTCCACTGTATTTATTTTGGAACATGGCTATTTCATTTTGTGTCTGCATTCATAGATGCATCCACCTTTGCACTTGTTCATCATGTAGCTTGTTCTCAACATTCACTTGACTTGGTTTGAGTTTTCTTGGCTTTGAATTTTTTTTTAAGTGGCCACCACGGCTTGGAATTTTTGACCTGTTCAACTTTGGCCATGTCCCTGATTTCGACTTGGACTTGTTTAGGGCTTTTGACTTGAATTTATCTCGAACTTGCATGTTTTACTGAGTTGCTTCTTTGCCTTGATTTACTTGGTCATTTATTTGGGTCTGCACATTACTGTTTGCTGTTAGTCGAGTTGAGTTGTTTCTGTTGCATTGTGAACTTTGGTGTTGGTTGCCGTTCTTGAATGCATATTTGATTTTGAGGCAGTTGCATGTATTTTGTGAAGGTCAGTGTTGTATTCCCTGTTTGCTTTAGAAATAACTATAGTTATATTCCAACTTTCTCTCCTCTTATTCCTTTTGAGATAAATTGAAAACAAGTTAAAAACCTTGTCTTGAACCTGTACCATGTTTCAAAAATAAATCAAACTTGAGTTGTTCTTGAGTGTTATCTCTGGCCTTTGTAGTACTTGGTTGTTGTTGTTTGCATTTGGTTTCAGATTGCTATTTCTACTTGGATGTTGAGAACTTTGAGTTGTTTCATGCTTTTGAACTTGCTTAATTTTGCATTGCAACAGGTCAGATTTGCAGTTTGAAATTGTTATCACCCAGGAGATTCAATACACTCAATTCAACATGCATTCAATTTTAAACAAATATTTCATATAACATCCTGATATTCATTCATAGTAGCAAGTTGAAACCAAGTTTAACACTGTTTTTAAAATCTTAGTTTACTCACCTTTATTCAAAAGCAGAAGACAGAAACTGTTCCAGGTTTTTCAAATTTCTTCTACATGTTCTTGAACTTTAATCCGTATCTATCCTTGCATGTTGAAAGCAATTTTCTGCTTTTGTGACTTGTGGTTGCCACTGTGTTATTTGAGTTGCCTGCAGTCTGATGCATTCATGTTTCTTGACTTTGAATGTTGCACCTGAGATATGTCACTGGACTTCACTGGACTTACTGATTTCGACTGTCCATGTGCGTGTCTGCTGCTGTTCCTTATCATCCCTGTACTTGTGTTACTCCCTGTTGTTGTAATCCTATGTGTTGTTGTTATTTTCAGTGGCCTTTAGTTGAAATATGTTTGCAGTGATTGGTCTGACTCGTGCACATGTGTTGACGAGGCAGTGTACATGGGTATGAGTACACGTGTGTACTGCAGCCACACATGTGTATAAAAATTTGGAATCGTTAATGTGAAAATCTATAATAGACTTAAATTGATTTATCTGTTTCACCATATCTGTAACCATATTATTCAGTTCATTTCAAATTTATTTACTTGAATAAAGATTAATCCTGACTCGAGTGTTTTTGTGTTTTGCATAAACGCTCGGGTCAGACCGAGTATTTTTGCAGCTTAAAGATTTGCTCGCAGCGAAGTTAGAGAGAGGGGGATTTCAGCACCACTAAAGTTTAGCTAAAAATTTTTCTCTTGTACTTATATTTAAAAATTGTTTCCGCTGTATAGATTTAAATGTAATTCAAATGTAATCTATTGTATAACTCTGATATTTGTTATAAAAGAGAAAAATTTGTTTATAAAATATATTATTGTTTCTGTGATTCTGTGGCTGTTTCTGTTTAAATGTTATAAACTAAATAACAATCCGTCATTTTGAACGTTTCTAGTTGGTTTAATTACCGACTAGAGGCGGTCAGGGCGGCGGGTCGTTACAAAAGTGGTATCAGAGCTTTGGTTTACACAAAGCTTAGTTTATGGCATTTAATATGAATAGTTACTAGAATCACTTTAAAGGAAGTGTTTTCAAATCTAAAGAAGTTTAAAATTGTTTTCTTCAAAATAAAAGATATTTTGAAAATTAAAATTATTTTTGGAAATTCCCCTCTCTAAATTTAGGTTTGCGATATTTCTCTTCGGTGAGGTCTCGTTAGATTTGAGTTTCGATTATTCGAAAACTCGTTATCGAATTGTTGAGAGTTATGGAAAATGAAACATGAGTTAAGAGAATTAATGAATTGGTTTAAATTGGCTTAAATCAAATATTTTGAATATCTTCAAAGTAGTAATTGGAAAATAAAATGATATGTCAATTTGATTATAATCAAATGGATTATTGAACTATAACGTGGAAATTTAATTTTGAATTCTTTTGAAAATTGATTTCAAATGTAGTGAAGAACGATTTAGTAAATAAATGGATTATAAGTATTTAACTTATAATGTGGACTTTGGTATATAACTGAGTTATATAAATTGAATCAAATTAAATGAATAAAGGAGATTTATAAATCGAAATTTTATAAATAGAAATGGAATTTATAAATATTGTTTATAAATTCGAAACCAATTGAATTTGATAAATGAAACATAGAAGTTATTAAAGGAGATATATTCGCGATTTTGGACAGCGAATTATCCTTTAAGTTAAATATTGTGATAATAAAAATTGGTTACCGTAGTATATTCACGATTTTGGACAGTGAATATATTATTAAATGAATCGGATATGTCTTGAGAAAATGATTGAATAATCCGACTTTTGCTAAAAAAAAAAAAAGAATCAAACCAGTTTTGATGTAAAGCTTATATTTCAAGTTTAGACTAATGCCTAAAATAGTTAATGTGGAAATATAAGATCTAATGAAACCAAGTCGATAAATGGTTAATTTACTAAAGAATTAGTTGACTATTTTTGAAATAGAAAGCAAATGTAAAGTTTAAATGAGATTTAGATTTCAAAATTGAAGTTGTCAACATGAAAAATCCATAATAGATTTTAATTGATTCAATGAAGAATTTGAATTTGTATGGCATGAAATTAAGTTAAGTGGAAAACTTAATATTGGAAATTTGAAGTTGGGTTAAAACCAATATTTTTGAAGTGTATGTGGAATTCAAACCATGAATTGAGTTGAAAACTTAAATGGGAATGTTTTTGGGAAGAAACATTATGTAAATGAAGATAATTCATTTTGAAATGTGTTAAGAATCGAAAGCATAGATTTCAACACTTGTTGTTGAAATAGACGTTTTCGAGTGGAAAAATGGAAATGGTAGATTATAACATTTGTTGTTATAGTAAATAATTTCAAAAGGGGAATTTGTTAAAAATAAATATTGATTTATTTTTGAAATGTGGAAATAAATTTACGGATTTGGAACGTAAGTTTAAAATAAATCGGTAAGGATTTATTTGATTAATTTAAGTGAACCATTTGAAGTTTAAAATGGATAAATATTTGGAAATGTTTCCATTTAAGGAAATTGCTTTGAAATTTGTTTTCAAAGATTAAAAGGTGCAAAATGATTTGAATTTGTTTCAAATGGTTAAGTGTGAAAAATTTTATATCTTGTAAAGATATTATTTTTGGGAAATTTGAACAATTAGTTCAATTTGGAAATTTTCAAAGTGATTGAATTTTGAGTTAAATTGAGTTTAACTTTGACGCCCAAAAACAATTTAAGTTGAACTTTGAATTTTAAATGGATGATTTGGATTGTATGTCTAACGTCGTGAATTGACGACATATCAATTGATCTCTATTAAATATATATCTGTTGGTGGCGGAGAATTTATTCTCTTAGCTTAACACCCTTCTCTGAGACGTACGAGCTCAGAGGTTATATATCGATAGACGTCAATTATGTGTTGAGGATTGACGATGTAACGTGAAATCCAAATCGAGTGTGAAGTCGATAATAAATTGGATTATGAATGTGAATTAGGTTTGAGATAACCTTAAAATTCCAAATCGACTTAGAGGAAAATTTTAAATGGTTAGTGAAATGGAAAATTGTGAAACCTCTATTTGTTATGGGTATGAAATGTTGTGGTTTTCATAACGTATATGTGTGAATACGATCAATTCGAAAACCAATTAGTTTGGAAAAGTAATTGTTATGGAAAACTTATGTAAGTACATGAGTATGATATGTACTAAATGTGAAATGAAATATTATATATGTATGTATAATATTATGTTTTCCAAATTGAGGATATGGAAAGGTACCTTCCATTTATACTGTGTGACTGTGTGATGGTGATGGAACTCGAGATGAGTATCCATTTAAAAATCGTAGCTACGTAGTATTTCCATTAGTTGGATGACCATTTATATTTCCATTAGTTGGATGACCATTTATATTTCCATTAGTTGGATGACCTTTTGTATTTCCATTAGTTGGAATGTCCTTTTGGACTGGTATAGTGTGCTAGCGTAATTCGAGGGGCGAGATGCCTATGGTTACAAGCGATTCCACTGGGATAGTGGCGTAACCGCCGAGTATACCGCGATCTAGTTACACTCGGGTGGTAGCGTAATTTGAGGGGCGTGATGCCTACAGTTACAAGCGATTCCACTGGGATAGTGGCGTAACCGCCGTGTAAACTGCAATCTACAAACCAAAGCGTAATTCGAGGGGCGAGATGCCTACGGTCACGAGCGATTCTACTGGGATAGTAGCGTAACCGCCGTGTGAACCGCGATCTTTGGCAACAACCATGGCGAAATTCAAGGGATGAGATATCCACAGTTACAAGCGACTCTACTGGGATAGTAGCGGAACCGCCGAGTAAACTGTGATCCATGGGGGAATGTGCTTTCCATATCCATTTTTAAAAGAATTTTTAAAGTATTTTCACTGGGAATTGAAGCAAGTATATTTAGTACTTGGAGATTGTTAGACTTGCGCCTGGCCAGCGTATGCCTAATGTCTTTAAGAACGACAGTAGACTTGTTAAATTTCGAGTTAGCAAGTATTTTCAAACTTTAAATAGCAAATCAATTATCTGAAATTAAAGTGATGTAAATTCCAACCTAATGAATTAAGGAAGAGGATTTTTGAAATGTTTTGAAAAATCCACAGCTTTGGAAAAGTTATAATATGTAAAATTTCTTAAATGTAGTGTTTCAAATTTAAAATTTGGGTTTTGTAAGTTGAAAATTTTAGTAAAGATTTTTTTTTGTGTCTTGATTGTAGAAAATAATAAACAAAAGAGTTAATTAGCAAAGCTAGCGAGATAAAACAAATAGAATGAATCCTATATTCATTCATCTTTAATAAGTGTTGAACTTGATAAAATTGAGTAAAATATAAATATCGGTGAAATTTTAACAATCATTTTTCCTTACTTGTAATTTCGGGACGAAATTCTTTTAAGGAGGGGAGATTGTAACGATCCTAAATTTTGAACAATTTAAATTGTGAATATTTAATTAATTTTAAATATTTGAATGATGATTTAAATTGAATTTCCAATATAACAATGAATTTTGCGATCAAATTTGAGAATTTAATCTAGAAAAAGTTGAATAAAATTTATATTTGACTTTGGAGTTGAAATTGAATATTGAATTTGTATTTTTAATTCAAACTAATGACTTAGGAAAATAATTTGGATACAAGTATTATTTATGTAAATTTATAAATGGATGGTTAGTTTTAAATAACATTTTTCCTTTTCTTTAAAATAAAAAGGAATAAAATTTTATTCAATACAAAATAGATAAGTAAATATACATAGTTAAAATTTAAAACAACATATTTGTAAACTTCGTAAAATATGAAGTGACTACATTGGAAAAGTTATAACAACATAATTCAACAAAACAAGCAAAGTAATAACAAAACCAATTGGGATTGAAAATGAAGAAAAATAAAAGAAAATTTGGTTAAGTGTTGTTGGGCTTTGAAATTGTGAATCTCGGTCCATTTACCTTTGAATGCCGTTTCCTTTTTACCTCAATTCGACCCGTTTCCTCCATTATCCATTTTCACAAACCCTAAGAAAAATCACGAAAGAAAAAGAAAATAAAATTAATGGCAGCCTTCGTTCCTCTTCGTCCTTCGATCCAAGGTTAGGGCTTGAAATAAAATTTGGGCTTTGGCTCTCGCGATTCAAAAAAAACTCGGGTTTGCAATTAAACTTGGAGCTTCAACTTTCATTCAATTTGGGCTTCGGCTACTTCGATTTTGTTATGGTGAGTTTTCTAAACTCACGATAAATCTTCATGCAAGTTTTTATATTTGTTTGGATGGAATGATTTGGTTGCATGCTATGTTTTGGGGGTGATTTGATTATCTTTGGCTCGGCTAATTTAATTTTTAAAACTGATATGCTCAGATTTGTGACTGCATGTTGGATTTTTGTGCTAGTTGCTGTTATTTGCTCGATTTGCTTGGATTTTAAATTGGTAGAAACAGATGCTAGTAATTATTTTAAACTATAAGAACAGATTCTACCTAATTTTATTTTTTTAAAACTGATAAGAACAGGTGCTATTTGAAATTGTGATTAAATTGATAAGAACAAATGCTAATTGATATTTGCTTTTAAACTAATAATAACAGATGTTATATTTGTGATTTGTTTTAAACTGATAACAACTGATGTTTTTTTAAAAATTTTTTTTTTTTTAAAATTGATAAGAACAGATTCTACTTGGTACTTTGTTTTAAACTGATGAGCACAGATGCTATCGAAAAACTTGACTTGCTTTGTGTTGTTATTGATGTGTGATGAAAAGAAAATTTGGTTGATTTGTTGATGAATATTGCTGCATGCCTGTATTTAGGTGTAGTCATATGAATGCATGCCTGTAGACACACTTGTTCTAGTTATATTCATAACAGCCTTAAACTTTAGATAAGCATCAACAATTCTCTGATCTTTGTCTCTGCCTCAAACCCTTAAATGTGGACAAATACACTTGAATCTATTTATATACTTTGGTTTTGGACTGGTACTTGAGGTGTGTTATGAATATGGTTGTTTATTATGCCTGCAGTTTTGAATGTATATGCATACATTGATATGTATGTTTGCATATATGATAATATTGAGTCTGTTCTTAAGTCACAGATTTAATTCAACCTAAACAAAATTAATATCTGTTCCTATTTTACAAGCCTCTGTTTAAAATCTATAATTATAAACCACTTTAAAATTTGATGCATTTCCTATGAATTCATGTTTAAACTGGACCATTTGTAATTGCTTTGTGTATACTGCTGTTGTAGTTAAGATAAGCTATGCTTGATGATGTTTATGTTCTTTTGTCCACTGTTCAGTTTCATTTATTTGTTACATTGTGCCTCACTGCCCTTGTACATAATCTGAGTTGCATGCTTACAGCTGCATGCTTGTTTGTTGCATTCATGTCTGTTTAGTTGAGTTGCAGTCTTGTTCAAAAGTTTATGCATACTTGTTCTTCATTTAGTCCACTGTATTTATTTTGGAACATGGCTATTTCATTTTGTGTCTGCATTCATAGATGCATCCACCTTTGCACTTGTTCATCATGTAGCTTGTTCTCAACATTCACTTGACTTGGTTTGAGTTTTCTTGGCTTTGAATTTTTTTTTAAGTGGCCACCACGGCTTGGAATTTTTGACCTGTTCAACTTTGGCCATGTCCCTGATTTCGACTTGGACTTGTTTAGGGCTTTTGACTTGAATTTATCTCGAACTTGCATGTTTTACTGAGTTGCTTCTTTGCCTTGATTTACTTGGTCATTTATTTGGGTCTGCACATTACTGTTTGCTGTTAGTCGAGTTGAGTTGTTTCTGTTGCATTGTGAACTTTGGTGTTGGTTGCCGTTCTTGAATGCATATTTGATTTTGAGGCAGTTGCATGTATTTTGTGAAGGTCAGTGTTGTATTCCCTGTTTGCTTTAGAAATAACTATAGTTATATTCCAACTTTCTCTCCTCTTATTCCTTTTGAGATAAATTGAAAACAAGTTAAAAACCTTGTCTTGAACCTGTACCATGTTTCAAAAATAAATCAAACTTGAGTTGTTCTTGAGTGTTATCTCTGGCCTTTGTAGTACTTGGTTGTTGTTGTTTGCATTTGGTTTCAGATTGCTATTTCTACTTGGATGTTGAGAACTTTGAGTTGTTTCATGCTTTTGAACTTGCTTAATTTTGCATTGCAACAGGTCAGATTTGCAGTTTGAAATTGTTATCACCCAGGAGATTCAATACACTCAATTCAACATGCATTCAATTTTAAACAAATATTTCATATAACATCCTGATATTCATTCATAGTAGCAAGTTGAAACCAAGTTTAACACTGTTTTTAAAATCTTAGTTTACTCACCTTTATTCAAAAGCAGAAGACAGAAACTGTTCCAGGTTTTTCAAATTTCTTCTACATGTTCTTGAACTTTAATCCGTATCTATCCTTGCATGTTGAAAGCAATTTTCTGCTTTTGTGACTTGTGGTTGCCACTGTGTTATTTGAGTTGCCTGCAGTCTGATGCATTCATGTTTCTTGACTTTGAATGTTGCACCTGAGATATGTCACTGGACTTCACTGGACTTACTGATTTCGACTGTCCATGTGCGTGTCTGCTGCTGTTCCTTATCATCCCTGTACTTGTGTTACTCCCTGTTGTTGTAATCCTATGTGTTGTTGTTATTTTCAGTGGCCTTTAGTTGAAATATGTTTGCAGTGATTGGTCTGACTCGTGCACATGTGTTGACGAGGCAGTGTACATGGGTATGAGTACACGTGTGTACTGCAGCCACACATGTGTATAAAAATTTGGAATCGTTAATGTGAAAATCTATAATAGACTTAAATTGATTTATCTGTTTCACCATATCTGTAACCATATTATTCAGTTCATTTCAAATTTATTTACTTGAATAAAGATTAATCCTGACTCGAGTGTTTTTGTGTTTTGCATAAACGCTCGGGTCAGACCGAGTATTTTTGCAGCTTAAAGATTTGCTCGCAGCGAAGTTAGAGAGAGGGGGATTTCAGCACCACTAAAGTTTAGCTAAAAATTTTTCTCTTGTACTTATATTTAAAAATTGTTTCCGCTGTATAGATTTAAATGTAATTCAAATGTAATCTATTGTATAACTCTGATATTTGTTATAAAAGAGAAAAATTTGTTTATAAAATATATTATTGTTTCTGTGATTCTGTGGCTGTTTCTGTTTAAATGTTATAAACTAAATAACAATCCGTCATTTTGAACGTTTCTAGTTGGTTTAATTACCGACTAGAGGCGGTCAGGGCGGCGGGTCGTTACAAATTAAATCTTATTTAATTAATTAACATTTTGATTAATTTTATATTATTCAGTTATAACATTTTATATTTAAATGTGTACTATTCCATTTATAGTTTTACACATATATCTTTATATACATGTATGTATGTATGTATGTATGTATTTTATTATTGATTGACTTTTAATTAATTTATCTAATTAAAATATTTTAATTAAATTGTATTAATTTCGAAAATTCTTTTATACACATATATACTTATATTGCCTTAAACATTTTAGGAAAACTAATAGGGTTGGCTGGGCCCTTTCCAGTTTTATTAAACAGTTAAAAAAGGATTAAACGAGCGTAACCCCATAAAAGAAAAAAGTACAAAGCAACACTAAGAATAGAAAAAGAACACAACATATGTCTTATATATATAGAAAATGGTATTAAACATTTTAAGACAATATAACATATATCTCTTATATATATGTATATATTACATGTATACATATTTTTAATTAATTATGCTTTTAATTAATTTATTTACTTTATTAATCTTATTAATATTTGTAAGTTTCGAAATTTTATTTATTTTGTTTTCAAAACATTTTTGAAAAATGATATTATAACATTTATAATATATTTCTTATTTTAAATTTACTTTTTTTAATATATTTAATTTCAAAACAATTTGAAAGTTAGCCAAAAGCCTAATTCAAATTGGGCATTTTCTTATTAAGGATAACCTTTGGTTTACATAATATTTCAGGCCAAGCCGATAGCCAGGTAGCGTAGGTACTTGATTATCCCAACTCAGTCTATTGACACTACCTTTCTAAACACCATACTAATTGGGTTGTAAGCTTAACCAATTAACCATAACATGACTAATCCAGACCACATAGGCTATTTGCCTTTGATACATTATTGGAACTGGACTTGTGAAGCCTAATTTGGAACTTCTTCGGCCTAGAAAATCTAATTTTATTCAAATCTTATCTAAATTTGTTTCAGATAAAATCAATATTTAATTTAATTTTATAAATAAAATTTATTTATAGTTTTATTTGTATTATATTATAAGATATGTGTATCATATACATATATGTGTGACATGCACTTGCAACATAATAAGGTGTACATAGTCTAACATGCGCGTGTATAGATATCGGAATTTACACCGCAAAGAGCATGTTAGCCCATTTGTGTAGATGTGTGTTGTTTATATATATATATATATATATATATATATATATATATAGGCACATGCATATAAATAATGTATGTGTGTATGTATAATTGTTTATATTATAAAGTACTACTTATAAATAAAACATACATAATATACTTGTATAAATAAATATACACATATAGATTGTCAAATAATTTGAATATATAAATACACAAAGTAGTATTGAATAAACATATGTAATATTACATATAATTCAAATTATATATATATTATACGAATTTTAAAATATTATATATATAATACATATATTTAAATATATACTTGTATATATATATATATATATATGTATATTATATTAATGTAAATAACAATAATTAAACATATGTATACATATAATAAACGTTTTGGCATGAAAATTTGTTTTTTTGTTTCAGTTTATTTAATAATGAAAAAAATGCTTTTTTATTTAATTACAGAATAAGTTAAAAATAATTATTTTTAATAATTTTCGAAAATAAAATATAGCATATTTTGTATTACAATTATGTACTTACACTGTACATTATATATAAATGAATAAATACATATATACATATATATTTATATATTTATTATTTGTATTAATTAGTTTTAAATAAATAAATAAAATTAATTTTTTATACATATATACATATATACATATATATATATACATATATACATATATACATATAAGTATGTATAATATGAATTGGAATCAAACAAATAAATATAAATATGTTCTAATTTCCAATATCATATGAATAAATAAAATTTTATGAAATATAGATTATACTTAATACAATATTGCTTCTTATGAATTAATTTTTTTAATTAAACAAAAATATTTAATAATATATATATTTCATCTTTAAAAAAACAATTAATCAAGGCCATGAGCGTCTATATATGATTACAAAAAATATATAATATATATGCGCACATGCACACACAAATATATATACACACATACATATATATACATATATATATATAACCATCTAATATGTGACAACACAAAGATATGAACATTCATGATAAAGGATTATATCTACACTAATATATATATATATATATATATATATATATATATATAACCATCTAATATGTGACAACACAAAGATATGAACATTCATGATAAAGGATTATATCTACACTAATACATGATACGCTAAATTTGATAAGTATTTATGTAATTGTAATTAAGTAAAATTACCTTTGCCTTATACCTAGAATTCGCACCTTGAAACGAAGAATTAAGCTCCTTGAATCTAATTTTGAATCCAGAAGTTGCTAGCTCTCGAATACATCGACCACTGACAAACGAATTGTATTTAATTTGTATAACAACTTGAAATTTAAGGTAAACTAATAAATAATTATAAGTGAAAACAAATATTGTTTATAATTAGAACTCGTTGAACTTAGTATTGAAATTAATTGACAGTAGATTTATTGAAATATTTCAATTAGAAAAGGAAAGAGGAATTAAATGGTAATGATTAAGTTTAATATAAGAATTTGTATTTATGTCAAAATGGAATGAACATTTTAAATAGAAATAAATGCATGTTTTAAGATAAATGAAATAAACTTTTCACTTTTGAATATACGTATGATTTTATAAACTTGGAGTTTGTTTTGTTGAAAAAAGAAAAGAAAATAATAATAATATATATAATGGTATTTTTAAAAAGAATACATCTACTTTTATAAATTTGAAAAGTGAAGATGGCGATTTTCAAATGAGCTGGGTTATTGTAAATGAGAGAATATGTAACCATATATTTATAAAAAAGAAGGCGTTTAATAAAATAAATGTTATATTTTGAAAAAAGAAAAGGAAAAAATGTATTATGGAAGGATTGCATTTCTTATAGAAAATATAAGGTATGTTATTTCTTTTTTAGTAAGGAATAAGGGTCCGTCGGGTTTTTTGAACATAAAAACATTTGTACCAATTAATTAATATAATTGATTGTTCAATTAAAGATAAAGAATAAGGTTACTTATTAATACACAACATATATACACGTTTGTGGACATATGTTATCTATCTAATTACAACAGATGTGAATATGGAAAAAAATGTAGATATAAAAATTCACATGTTAATTTATCTAACTCGAATTTAAATGGGGAAAGATATTAATATGTTGTTTATTTATTTATTTTAGATGTAAACACGTAAATTAAATGGGATGTTGAAAACTGAAAATGAAACATGCGAATAAAGAGAGACACATGGAAATTTAACTTGAAATAAAATGCACAAATTAGAAATTAATCGAGGAAAAGAAAATGTTATTTATAGTTTGTAAATTATTGAGGGTGTAATTAATTCAATTAAATATAAGATAAGGTGCTAACACAGCGCATTGTAAGATTTGACACAACAATGGGTCAGTAGAAGTTTCATACACGTTGTTTTGCATTCTTTTTTTAATTTGGTCCGTCGGTGCTTCCATCTGATGGCTCCTATTCATCATATAGTGTGGTCTATCCTATTCACTCCCCAAATCCAACGGTCCGAGATCCACTTCAACACTTATAAATAAGACCCTAGGCTTAACACTTTTTCTCATTCTAGTTCTCCGCTTGGGTTCACCTTTTCAGGAAGGACCCTAAAAGGAATAATTTTTCAATGGGATAATCTTTTTAATAAAATTATTTTAACAACCCCACGTGAATCCATGAAGGCCTGAAGAGAAGAGCTAAGGATAAGAGGTGAGTTAATGAAATTATTTTAAGATTTCTTTAAGTAATTTAAAATAATAGGGTTTCCAATAGTTGTAGTTTTACTACGATTTTTGAAAGAGCCTTTTCAGTAGTTTATTTACAATTTTTAGAATTATTCTCAGTCTATTTCCTTTCAGCTATTCTTTTTAGTAATTTTAATTTATTTCTGTTAATTATAGCTTTTCCAATTATTTACAGTATTTTAGTTATTTACAGTTATTTATAAGTTATTTACATCTTCTTTATACGTTTTGTATTTTCTTCTATTTTCAGTTTTATTTTATTCCTCCTTCTTCACGTATAGATTAGAATTAGATTAACGTGAATATGGATTAAATTGTAAGAAAACTGAAATAATGGAATATAAGATGTAAATTATCAAGACTGTAATAAATTGGAATTAAGACTGAAATTATGCCTAATTATGATATAAATGGACTGAATTAAAAAGATTGGCCTATTTATAATTATGAGATGTAAATTATAAAGGCAGTAAAATAAGTAGAATTGGACTGAAATTATGTCGAATTATAATTAGAATTGGATTAATTAATTGGCATGGTTATAATATAGAATTATAACTAAAGAGTGTAAAAGATGGAAAGAGCTTATTTTCTCACTTAGACCTTGGGTTAAGTAATAAGAATGATTATAATGTAGGTTACAGTAAAAAGAGTAGAATGGGGCTTATTTCAAGACTTGGAATAAATTAATAAGTGTAGAAAGTAAAAATGGTAATAAAGTCTTATTTAATAATTTATCTACGTTAATAGGCAAAGATGAAAGTAGGACATGTACCAAATAGCATTACCTATTAGACAAAACAGTGTCTCGCATTAGTCTGAAGTGAGATGAGGGCATGCTTATGCTAAGAATGGTAGTAATTGGCCAAATAGAAGTCCAAATCGCAGGGGATTTAGATAAAGAGTGCAACTAGATAAGGTTTGGATGAAGGGCCAGTACCAACAGCATTTCCCCTATAGTTTCTATGGATAGACGGTGATCTAACATTAGCCTGAAGTGAGATGAGGGGCACGCTTTGCTGGACGTTAGAAGTAATAAGAAGACCTAATAGGTAGAGGAAAAGGTAGTGTGAGCATGGTGGTAGTTCTGTTTTGAAATTTAAATGTGTATATAGGCTAGAAAGGGATTTTTATTTTTATAGAATTTAGTCGATATATATATATATATATATATATATATATATATAACAGAAAATATATGTACATAAGATTTTGGAAAATAAATAGGAATTTTGAAAGTTGCAAAGTTTATATAAAAGAATTTGATTTTTTTTATAAACATATATGAATCTTCAGTAACAACTATGAGTTCCAAGCGCTTAGTATGAGTGTCTTTAGTAGACACCATTGCCTTCTATGTAGGGAGCTATATATGTGACGATCCGGAATTTTGGACATTTGAAATTGAAATATTTAATTGATTTTAAATATTTGAAAGTTAGGTTAACTTGAATTTCAAATATCACTATTTCTTTGGCAATTAAATTACTGAATTTAATTATTAAAAGTTAAAATATTGAATCTTCAGTTTTATGCTTGTTAAAAATATTTCAAAAGCTTATAAGATTTATATTTAGAGTACTGAAGATAATGGAAGCTTTAAAATTGAAATTTGAAGTGTTTTGTTCAGTTTTAAAAATATATCGTTTCAATTGACATTTAAAAATAGCCTTCTGAGGCACAGTCTCTGAATTCGACGAAACCAGTTTCATTGGATCGGTAATTGTGTATTAGTATCGAATTTCAATTTTTGTAGTTTTTGGAGTTGTCGTGAGGTCGTACGATATATAAACGCGTTGAAATCTTTATGGAAAATTATATATAAATCACTGGTCCAAAAAGCTATCTTCTCCATACGATCGAGTTAGGCCTCGAAACCTTTTCCGTTGTGCTCAAAATAGGGGTATAACATTATAAACGCTTAGCGGCACGCCTAGATAGGAGCTTGAAAATTTAATTTGCATTTATCGAGATAATTTGAATTTGAATTTGAATTTGAATTTAAATTAAATACACACACACACACACTCTCCAGTCAGCTATCAGTTGTTTTTTTATTATTCACTTTGTATCACTATAGAAAGACCACTCTTTCATGCCAACATCTCCATTTGTCGCCCGTCATTCTTCTTGTAAAAAGCAGCAGCAGATATAAAATTAAGCAAATATAAAATAAGAGAATGGCCGCTCTTCTCTTTCAATTCAAATCAAACTCAGGCTCTCTCTTCATCCCTTTTCACTTGAAATCGAAAATCTTTCTCTTCGTTTCATTTCAAAATCAAATTTGTTCGAAAAAATGGTGGAACGAATTCGAAATCGAATTCATTCGTATAAGAATAATTAAACCCTTCTCGTTCAAAAGAAATCATCAATATTTGAATCGAGTATCGAATCAGGGGAGTCGCGAGTTTTCCCCTCGGCTTGCCTAGAATCACGACCGAGCGTAGAAGGAATTAGAGGTCGTGTCGGAAGTAAGGTCGATGGGGTCGATCGAGGATCAGGTGGTGTGTTGATTTGGGGGAATGGCTATGGGACCTCGTTCTCGAGGCGTGGCGATGACATGTTGGTTATTGGAGTCACGATCAATGGTGAGGCGAAGGCAGCGACACCGACGTGAGGTATTCTCGATTTTTCCTTTCCAATTTAAACTTAATGAAATATATATGCATGCAGGTATAGTATATAGTTGAGATTTTAAATTTGCAGTGAGATCTTAAAGACAGTTCTGTTTTGAAATTTAAATGTGTATATAGGCTAGAAAGAGATTTTTTATTTTGTTAGAATTTAGTCTATATATGTGTGTGTGTGTGTAAAAAAAAAATATATGTATATAAGATTTTGGAAAATAAATAGGAATTTTGAACGTTGCAAAGTTTATATAAAAGAATTTGATTTTTTAATAAACATATATACATGTAGTTCTAAATAAGAAATAAAGTATATATACCTATATCCATTTTAATTTACTAGTTTAGATTAAAAATAATTTATTAAGGTGTTTAATGAGGTTAATAAACTTATTTAAATTATTTAGTTACAAAAAGATATTTTAAATGGAAAATTCGTTTAAACTAAATTATCAGTTAATTAATTTATTAAAAAGGAAATTTATTGTTCGATTTGTTCGAGTATTAATAAACTGTATAAATATTTATACAAGGTATAAAATCATAGAGAAACAAGTCGAGATGGGAGTGGATTGCAAAACAAAAATAAAGGTGAATTAATCTCACTCATTTGGATTACCTTTTAAATTTAAATTATTGGTTGTTTGCTTGAATTGATAACTTATTATCAGCTTGGATGTGATATGTTATATATATATATATATATATATATATAGTGTGTGTGTGTGTGCATTGGTGTGATTGATTTTCCGTATTATATAGTGGATGAGACCCTATGTGTCCCGTATAATAGCGGATGACCTTTTACACCGTGATATCCCGCCTTGAAGCGGGACTGATATTTTAAATTGTTGTGCTAACATCTGTGGATGCAGGGAAACAGGTTAGGGGGATCCAACTAGATTCCTTAAAGGTTTGATTTTATTTAATATTCTATGATATGATTTATTGATAATCTATGATTGATTATATTGGTAATTGTAGTTATTGAATGCTATGGTTTGGCTGAATATATTTTGGTATTTTTAGATATCAGAAGTATAAAAATTGGATTTTTGGAAGGAAATTAAAGTAGATAATTTTAAGTAAAATAATTTTAGAGAATTGGATAAATTAAAAGAAGGAATTTGAAAAAGAATAAAAGTTGATTTTTGAAATCCTATTCCAAGTATGGGGAAAAAGATTTTTAATAAATGGAAATAAATGGATTTTGAGAACTTAAGTAGTATTTTTAAATATTGAAGAATTTATTTTTAATTTAGGATTTAAAATGGTTTGGGAGAAATAAAGGGAGAATTTTGAAATAAGGTATGAAATAAATATTTCAGATTTTGAATAAGGTTTTAAGTTATAAATATAGAAGTGAATATGGAATTAATGGGTTTTGAAATAAATTGAGTAAGTAAAGGAGTTTATTTTTAAAATGGAGTAAATTTTGGAAATCGATTTGGATATCGATTTACTGTTTGAAACTGTGTTTAAAAAAGAAGAATAAGGCTATGGAATTTATAACATGGGTTTATAAAGTGAAATAAGATATCAGGATATTTGAAAGTATAAATTCACGGTGGAAATTTGTAAAGGATGGGTAATTTATTTTAAAAATAAATAGTGGTTTTATTTTTAAAAGTATGGAAAGAAAATTTACGGAATTAGGACATAAATTAAATTGGAATAAATCGAGAAGGATTTATAAATGATTTGATGGCTATATTTAAATGGAAAGTGTATTTCCCTTAAAAGCTAAGTATATTTTCAAAGAAAGATTTCAAAGTATAAGTTAGAATCTTTAAAGTGGCTTTAAAAGAATGTTTTTGAAAGAAATTATTATTTAGTAGTTCTAAAAATTTTAAAGGTAAATATTTATTAAGTTAATTATATAAGTAAATTATTTTAAAGGTTTAACTAGAATTATGATTTAAAGGATAATTATTAAATATTTATATTTTATAAAGTAGTTTTATTTAAAGGAAAGTTCGGCAAGAGTTTTTATTTGAAAATTTGATACAGAATTTCGTAACTTTTATTTTTAAATTTGTTTGGCTTAAGTTTTACATAAGAAATTATTATAAAATTTCATAACTTGTATTTTAAATAAGTGCTTTAAATAGTTTTTATTCTAAGTATTTTAAATAGTTTTTATTTTAAGTATTTTAAATAGTTTTATTTTAAGTGTTTAAAGTATATATTTTTGGATAAAGTGATTTAAATTATTTTAAAACCTAAAGTATAAAGAGTTGGCAAATTTTCAGTGGAAATAAAACAGCTCGGTGGAAATTTATTCCGTGAGAAAGTGATTTGAAAACTATTTTTCAAAGGGTTGAAGAGTGGAAAAATATCATGCGAAGATACTTTGAAATAAATAATTTGAAAAATTATTAAAGCCCGATGGTTGTTTGTGGATATTACGTTATAGTTAAATAACCGACTATCAATACTGGACAATGCGTTGATCGTTTCGAAGAGACCGGAATCGGAATTAATTTCTCGAAAACCACTTCGATCTGATTTGAACGTTTTCGTGAGGAAGACAAGAGCTGGAATTCGAAGATGGAGCAGTGAAATGCAAGGGCTAATCACTACTAATCCTGAGGGTGATTCCAAAATGGATGTAGTTGGAGTAGTGCCTTCAGTTTCGTTTGGACTCAGAACGGACTTGTATGGATGAATGCTATCAGAACATCGTCAGGAGGATGGTGAGCATTCTAAGTGAATGTGTGCTAAAAAGGTAACGCATAGCCTCGAGCCTCATCAACTAAGAATGGCTACAACAAGGGAAGTGGACGCAAGGCTAAGTGGCTAGCAACCAATTAGGGTAAGGTAATCCCTGTCTAGATGTCCCTTTTTATTCGGCTGTGTGGGCGGTTGTTGATCCCAACCGTGAGGTGATCTTATTCGGACTATCCAATAAGGGGTAGCTCCGGTCTTGTGTTGCAAGGGATCAGGGTGGTTCCTCGTTATGGTGATCTAGACCACGTACTGTGATGGGCGGTACCCCAGTAGCCTTGCCATCGATAGAAATCCATTATCCATACGTGCCTTTACGGTTTTGATTGTAGAACCTAGTATTGCTGGAATTTAATAATGGTAACAATTTCGGCTATTTGAATAAGTATTTGTATATAAACACTACTATAATATCAGAGGATCTGATACGAAAATGTTTTGGTTATCGTAAGGTAAAAGCCCGGCATGTTTATTTGTGGCGTGGTCTTACGAGATACCTTTGATTTCAAAAGATTTTAGAAACTTTAATAATCCAATTGTGTGTGTTTTCTCACTCTGGTTTTCTAGACCGACTCGGGTGTTATTTAACTATAATGCTCGGGTCAGACCGAGTATTATAGAATACAGGATAGGATGTTGTAGAGTTCAGGAGACGAGTTGGATGGCGAAACGTATTACACGTACTTGATGGATATTTCGCTGTGTAGTATAAGCTGTGTATAGTCAGCTTTGGGGGGACAAGTTTATAGCTATCCAGAATTTTGCTATTGATTGTATTGTTGATTTGAGTTGTACTCTAATGATGCAATGTATAAATCAATACAGACCTCTTTGTGTTTTAAAGCTGTTGTTATATATTATATTTATCCCGCTACGATTGTGAGATTCTGATATTGTTTTCTATTTCTTCTTCTACCTTCTTCTTCTTTAACCCCTAATGGTTTGGTGTTTCGGCATTCGATTGTTTCGTCATTTGATACAGTGGACATATTGATGTTGATTTTAGGCCTCGAAAATTGGGTCACTACACTTGGTATCAGAGCAGAAGGTTAAGTGAGAATCTTGGCTTTGGTGGGGATTACTCATTAAAAATAGAGTCTGTAATACTTTAGAATGAGTTTGAGTGTATTAACAGATATGATCATGTATTTGTTAGTGAATATAAAAATTGTTTTTATATATTGTGTTGACTTATCGATTGAGTGCTTATGGATTCTGGTCGATATGTGGGACGCCATGTCATCGATAGGGGTTTCTAAACTCTTAAACAAGATATACCCACACCGTATTGTTTTAAAATAGAGTAAATGAAATAATTTTACCCAAATTATTTTTATATATAAAAGAAATAATTTTTCGTAAATTATTATAATTATATATGGTTGCTTGTTTGTTAGGAAGTGATAATATTAAAATATTATCATTGTTGTGTTGAAATTGAAAATACTGTTATAACCAAAGTTAAGGAATAAATTATATAACAGAATGGAATTCGAAATGTGAATTATAAATGTGGTTTATAATTGAAATGAAACAAAAAAAATTCCAGAGTAATTTTCGAATATGAATTGAAAGGATTTGGAATTTAAAGTTTTGGAAATTAAAATTCCTTTGAGTTTGAAAATGATTTTCAAAGGTTTTGGAGAAATAATGATGATATTATTCGGGAAATATTTTTGAATTGGATATGAAATCTGGTGGGATTTGGAATCAAAAATATTTGAAAATGTTTTTGGAAAGAATAAAAGCATTGAACTCTTTTCGGTCGCTGAAAAATAATTCCGATGATGATCGCGACATCATTGATGTTCATTTTTAGGTTTCCAAGGAGAAATTGCTGCCAAAATATTTTGAATTTGGTGTTTGTTTGCAAAAATTGGATTTGATTTTGAATGCAAGGAATAATTTGGTTTCGTTATATATGATTTGAAAAATGTTTTGAATGTTTAAGCGATTGTTTAAAACTCTGGAAGTTTAACTAAAAATGTTTATAAATGGGTTTGATAACTTATAAAAATTTAAAAAAAATTGTTTGGGATAAAATTTAACTTGAAGAAGAGTTAAATTAAAATAAGAGTGAAATGTAAATAAGTTGGGAAACTTATAAAAATTTAAAATTTGAATTGTAAGATAATTGAATTAAGTTAAATAAAGTAAATCTTGAGGAAATGAATCAAAGTAAGCTAAATGGAATGGTTATTGAAATAAAATTTAATAAGTTGGAAATAAATTTTTGAATGAACAAATTGATTTAAATTGGTAAGAAAATGAATTGAAGTTGAATGTTGGGATTGTGCTAAGTGAATTGAAATTGTAGAATTTGTTCAAGGGAACTAAAAAAGGTAAAGGTTGGAAGTAAACTTTTTATTGAAATTTAACATAAATTAGTAGGTGAAACTAATTAAATGATTTTTTAAATATGGATTGAGTTAAGGTGAATAGAATTCAATATTAAATTTGATTTGGAAATAAATTAAGAATTAAAGGTAAATTGAATTCAAAATGGAATTTAAATTTAAGTTAAATGAAATATATATATGAAAGCTTAAGTGGTGAAGTGAAAATAAATATTAAAGTGTAAAATATTTATACTGACTTAAGAAATGGTGAAATTCTTAAGCAAAATTTGGTATTGAGGAAATATTCTAAGTTGATATGTGAATAAAGATTTAATAAGGTGTGTTAAATGGGAAAATTGTGAATAAGTGGTTAGAAATCAAAATGAATGTGAATAAAAATTGATTTAGCTAATAATCAATGGAGATAAATATGTAGGATGTACGTACATTTTTCTATTCGCATAACAATTTGATTCAGATTCGAGCATAGAATTACGTGGTAGTTATACAGATCCGAGTTGGGATTTTTCACTCGATTTTCGACGGAGAACCCTGGATATGGATTTTTGATTGATTCCGGAAATTCTCTATCATAGTATATGGCTACGCAAGGAGAAGAACAGTTTTTGATCAAGAAACCAGATCTGAGTCCGCACTAGGAAATCGGGTGGACGATACTAGTTCGGAAGTCAAATTGTATGATCGAATGAGCGATCTAATGGGATATTGCGTACGAATGATGTAACATTCCTAAAAATTCATTAAGTTTAATTGGGCAATGAAATTAATTTTTGGAAATAAATTGTGATTTAATTAGAAAATTTTCTAGAATAAATAAATAATTTTGATTTTAAATAGAAATTTATATTAGAAATTTAAGAATAAGTGATTTATAAAACAAGTATTGAACTTCAAAATAAAATGTATTAAAAATATAATGGAAATTAAAAGCCTGAGATTAATAAAAAGAGAATGATAGTTGTTTTCTAAAATATTAAATATATTTGGTAGATGTAACAAATTTCAAAAAAAAAAATATTTTATTTTAAGATTTTAATTCTCTTATATAAATAAATATAACAATTGTTAATATGAAATCAAAGTGTTTGAATCCATTCTTTTCTTTTTATGAAGTTGTACAAAATAAACAAAATAAAAAAAATGTATGAATGTAAATTGTGTTAATATAAATTTTAAATAAGTGTATAAACATGTTGAACAAAAATTTAATGTAAGTACATATACATGAGTTTATATTTCAAGTTGAGATTGAAAATTTAAATTTTATTTAAAATAGATGTTTTTAAAAGTAAGTAGCATTTTTTTTTAAAAAAAAAAGTTATTAAGATGTAATATATATGTTAGTTAAATTCTTTCAACATTGAACATGTATGTATACATTCAAAAGAATAAAGATATACATTATTTTTAAAAGTGTATAAGTTATAGCTATAAAATTTATAAAATTCTTTTTGCTTCATAATATCAACATGTGAGGGTGGAGTAGAAGAATTAACAAAATCTAAGCTCATGATTTCATTCTAACAAATGGCATTCCACATTCATTGCTTAATTAAAATATTCAATTTAAAAATTTCAGAAAATCTTTCAACTTCCATTTCGAATTTATTTAGTCTCATCAAATCTGAAAAGAAACAGTGAAAAGGATTTGAATACCTCAAACTACAACAATACAAAGGTATCAAAGATCTAGCATTTCAAAGTCCAAACACCAAAGAAACAAAATTTATAAAAATCTGAAAGACATTATGAACCAGATTTCCAAATTCTGCAATCTGGAAATTGGTTCTGCATGCAAATCAAAAGCAAAATCTGGGATTCAAGAAGATTCAAAAACAAAAGCTAGAAGCAACTCAACAAGAATCAGAGCATCTCAACTTAATCAAGCAAAACAGATTTGGAAAACAGGAAAAGAAATCTGGAAGAAAAAAAAATGAAACCTGGGAATATTAAGATAAAAACAATCTTCAAGCTTTGTTTGCATTTCTCAGGTAAGCTTTTAACTTCATAGTTTAATGAATTTATGGTTTCAAAAATAAAGGCTTGACATAAACAAATTCAATAAAATGCAGATTTATAAAAAAATATAGTGCTGCAGTTTTTTTTTGGCAGAACAGTGCAAGCACTGTGGAAAATTAATAAAGGCAGGTAAAATTCCTTTGAAATATTTTAGTTTGAAGTTGCTAATCAGCAAATAAAACAAGATTTAAATAATAATGTTCAATAAATTGTTTCCAGGAGAATCAAGTTCAAGGCAAAGTTTGTTTTCTGTTTCTAATTGCAGAAGGAAAATTAAAAGCCTCTGTTATACAACAAGAAAGTCAAATTGTAAGTGAAATCAAGATTGGTTGTTATTGTGAAATAAACAAATAAATACAATAGTAAAATAAGCAAGTTTCTTCTTACAACTTGCAGTTTTAACTCTGGGAATTAAAGAAAAACAAAAATTAAAAGTTCAAGAGCAAAAGGAAAAAAAAAGGGGGTCATCACCAGATTCCTGTTCTCTGTCAATATATTCCAGGTGAGCAAACTCATTTATCTACCTATATGTTCTGATTTTATGGTTGACTCTTGAAGTATGATGGTTTTGATGATTGCATGTTTGAATTTATACATCTTTATGGGTGTAAATGTATGAGTATGTATCAATGCATATCCCTGTTATGAGTCAGAGTACATCTTCTCTGTGCAACAAAATCTGTGAGTATATTCCTGTTTTAAAAACAGTTTCTACCTTTAAAAAAAACTAAGCTAATAAGATTTGCAGTGCTTAAAGTTAATTCAAATGCCTTTCAAATAAGAAACTGTAAAACAGTGGTAAATTTAAAAGATAAGAACTGCTCTATTCTTTCTTTAGTCAGGAACGTCACTATGTATAGGTTGTTTAAAAATTTATTTGTTGTTTAAATTTTATATGTGCATGTGTTTGGATATAATTGTGACCGTTGTATCATGCCTGCATACTTGAATATGCAGATAGGTGATGCAAATTCTACAGACTTGCTACTGTTTTTATTAAGATTCTAAATACAAATCCACATCTTTATGTCTGAATTTTAGTTAGAAATTATTGTATAAACGTATGGTGTTGTTTAGCATAGATTAAGTTTGTAATTTTATTTTAGAAAAGGTAAAGACAGTTAGTTGTGTAAATCAATAACAGTACACAATAGTTTCTAAAAGTAAAATTATCAGACAACTTTAATCTATTCAATCAAGTTTAAAACCTTAATGCATGTTAAACATGGGTATTAAAAACATGCTTCAGGTCTTAAAAAGTTTTCTGAGGGGTTAGTAAACTTAGTCTGTGCAGTTTTGGGCATTTTGAATTTTGGGTATCTGATCATGGAATGGATTTTGAAACTTGGATTCTTGCCTGAAGATGGAATGTTGACTGGAAGTGAGGGGGGAATAGAAGAAAGGTGGTCAGAAAATAGTGGTGGTGGCAAGCATAGTTTTTTTTTCAGGTTGGAGTTGATGTTGAGTTGCAGGGATTTTTGACTCGGGTTGGTCTAGGGTAAATGGAGGGGAAAACTCGAAGCAAGGTAGTGGTTTACTCGAAGTCATGGGGTTTGTGTGATTTTGTTTCAGGTTTTATTTAACAGACCTGTTCTGTTTTTTTTTTTTTTTTTTTGAATTTTAATAATCAAGTTTGAATTTAAACTGGAAATTTGAACTTAGGGTTAAACCTGAATTTAAAAAATGAATTCAAAAAGTTTGAATTCTAAATTTATCATAATTTAAATGCAGAATTCAAATTTGGTTTAAAAATAAAAAAAAATAATAAAGGAAACAGGAAACTGTTTGCAGTTTTTAAATTTGAAGTGAAAGTTTAAATTGTAAACTTAATTTAGACTTAGGCTTTAATAACCAGAATTCAAATATAAATAAGTTTAAATTCTGTTCTTTTGGAAAATATTTAAATTCTGGAAATTTTCAAAGTTTAAGTTTTTTTTTTTATAAAACAGAAACTGTTTCTGTTTAAATGTGAAGATAAGTTTAAATATTTTTTTTAGGGTGGAGATTTAAACTGAGTTTTAGTTTGAATTTGAAAATGAATTCAAATTTTAATTGTCTGAAATTTGAAACCATATTGTGTTTTTAAATTTAAATTTGATTTGAAAATCTCAAGCATAAATGCATATGTGATTTGTATTTGGAATGGAAGGTTAAGTATTTAATTTAGGAATTCAAATGAATTGAAAACTGAGTTTTTTAAATCTGGATTTAAATTTTTAAACTTCAGTTTTAAAGTAAAGAATTAAATCTAAATTGCTTTCAAATGATTTACATTTGAATTGAAGGTGAAATTGTAGGAAGAGTTTTAAAGAGTTTAAACTAAATTGAAAATGGAAGTTATATTTCAGTTTTGAGATTTTAAAGCAATTTTTAAATTTATTTGAATTCAAGTTGAATTGAAATCTAAATTGTTTTAAACTTATTAATAAAGTATATGTTTCTTTTAAACATATAAGATTAAGTTGTGTATTGTTTTAAACTCTTATTTAAGACAAATTTGAGTCTTGAGTCTAAAGAGAATGTTAAATGAAATTTAATGATTTTGATTCATTAGATTTTTAAGTTAATTAATCAAGTAATTAATAAATAATTAAATGAAAATAGTAATCACTTAGTAAAAGTAATTAAGAGGAGATAACTAAAGATTAAGGATTGATAAATCAAATATTTGAGGCTAATTACTTTAAAGTCAAATTAATTAATTAGTGTGGTAAATTTATTAAGGTAATTAAATCAATAAAAATAAATTAAGGTTAATAAACTTAAAATGATTAAGAAATCATTATTAATTAAGGGATAATTAATTGTTGAAATTAATTAAGGAATAATAAATCTATTTATAAGGACAATTAAAGGATAATTAATCAAGATAATTAATTTAATAAATGATTAATAAATGAAGATGGATAAGACCTAATTAATTTTAGTTAATAATAATTAATCATCAATTTAAAAGATTACAAATAGAATTTATTATATGAATAATAAATTTATAACCACACGGTTTATTCATCTTAATTAAAGATGTTTGATTGTTATTGGATGTTCTGTGATGGATTGTTATATTTGATACGTGATGTGATGCTATGTGATGTTTGTGCTAAGCTGTCATATCTGTGATATGTACATATTGTTATGCAAACCCCTTGACCCGTAGAATGACATTTGGATTTCGATGCGACAGGGAGTCGGATTCCAGTCGGTTATCCGAAACCCACATCGAATCATATTAGTTAATCTTTGTGAATGATATTTTACTTTATCTATGAATCTGTGAATATAGATAAGCGTTATGGGTTATACCGCTTATTGATATGATTGAATCTGTGATGATGATGTTGTGCACTATTGTGTTGAACCCCTAGACCACACCTATACACACACAAATATGGATGACACGTGGAAATGGGTTAAGTCACAGATTTTAAAAAAAATCGTTTTAAAATTGAATTTTTCCAAAATAGTTTTGGAATTAAAATTGAAGTTTTTGAAAATGAGTTTTCAAAAATAAAAGTTATTTGAATAACTTGATTGAGTTTTTGAAATGTAAATAAATTAATTTGAATTTGAATTCAATATTTGAAATTGAATTCTGTGACTTGGAAACTATTGTTTAAAAAGTTATTCAACTTACAAATGGGTTATATGGGTTTTAAACCATTTTTAAAGATGTCGTTTTGGAATTTAAATTCAACTCAAGATTTCAACTTGTATAAATTAGATTTGCTTTCCCATAAGAAATGGACTTCCAAGTTGTGTTAAAAGGATTTTCAAGTCTAAAAGGAAAATTGTTTTCCAAGTTATAGATAAATCTTTGGAAATGAGTTTGAAAGCTATAAATCTTTAATTTAAGGATTTAATTGGGTTAATCCAATTGAAATGGGAATTGTTTTGAAATCTATGAATAGATCTTTGTGAAATAAATCTTTTTGTTTGAAGATTTTAAAATGGTAATTTGTTTAACCATTTAAAAGAAAAGTTTGGATTTTTAAGTTGTGACTTAACTGAGATCCCATATCCATATGTTTTAAAATATGGCGCTTACTATTCGGTTTAGCCGGGAGAGGACCTTCGTGTCATATAGCCCATTCCGAATAGTGATACGACGTTATGGATTGCATTTGAAGACCGGTGTTGAAGACCGGGTGTCTTCGAGAACGTTAGGATAACCTATCGATTTTCTCTGCACCGAGTAGCTACGGTATAGAGATTCCCTTAGTGATGGGAAGTCCGATCGGGATTGTGGATACCCGGATTTGCAAGGGCTTCTTCGGAAGTGCCTTCGGTTCTGTTCGAACCCGGAACAGACTTGTATGGTTGTATGTCCGACATTACACTTTGAGATATTAAACTGATCTCTATCAAATACATTTCTGCTTGGTGGCGGAGAATTTATTCTCTTAGCTTAACACCCTTCTCTGAGACGTACGAGCTCAGAGGTTATGTAGTTGATATTTATCAGTGATATATCCCAAATTTGGTAATGTGGCATGCTGAGTGCTGCTGTGTGATGGTCATTGGTTGATCATTTGTGATATGATCATTTGTTTGATCATTCATCTTTGTGATCATTGCTTTGGTCATCTGTTGACCCAAAGCATGGCTTTGTGCCAAAGCGTAGCTTTGTGGACGAGACTGCATCAGGACCTCACTCCCCGGAAATGGTCGAAACAGGAAAGATGCGGCAAGGTTATGAGGGTCGCTCCCTTTAGGGTATGTCATTCCCTTCTGGTAAAGGGTGGTATCAGGTATGGAGCCCTGGTATTTAACCTATGTGGTTGCTCCAATCCCATTTACTGTGTGGTTGTTGCTTTGAGGCGCCTCGGATAAAGGTCCCAAAGGACCGGGGGATGACATATTCGTGTAGTAGTTACCTAGTTACAGAGGTAACCCGGCCTTGTGTTGGCAGAGATCTAACCGTAACGTTAGTTCTCGGGACGTCCCGCCAGAGGCGATCCCATGTGGCAGTAGGAAGTTCCTTAGCCTGACCATTTGTTGGAAATCCATTCATCCAATACGTGCCTTGCACGGTTTTAGTTGTAGAACCTGCCATTTAACATGGCAGCTATAGTAGGCATAGCATCATGGTACCTATGCTGGCTAGGATTTATATTATACTTTCGAAAGATTTTCCACTATGCACTAGTAATAATATCACAGAATTTTTCTCGTATTAAGCATGTTTGACTATCATAAGGAGAAATCTCCCCCATGTGTGCGTTTGCATTGTGTGTGTGCCGGGAGGCCTTATGGTAGTTTCATTTTCTAAAAAGCATTGCGGATTTTCAAATTTAAATTCTGTTGTTTGTTTTAAAAAGACCAAATGTTTTTGTTTGCTCATACCAGTCCCATGACTGACCTGGAGTTTATTGTTCCTTTCCTAAACTCGGGGTGCCCACTATTTTCCCACACGGGCAGTCTAGAGTTGGGTTTTTCAGATAGTCAGGTTTAGTAGATTATCTGGAGCTAGTTCCGTCTTTGGATCGGGACTGCACTTGCTTAGCTTTGTGCATCGTTATCGAGAGTCCGAGCTATCGCTGGATTGGTGATTTGGAGATGGAGATTACCGATGCTGGAGTTCTTTCTTGAAGACCATATTAGAGATTTTTGTTCCGCTGCTGTGTTATCTTTTCTTTTCTGCTGTTGTTATCTTGTATCATATCTCTGATGTATAATAGTATCTATTGTATCGTCTGTTGTATCATATTGTATCAGATGTTGTATCAATGATGTATATATGATATATGTTATTCTTTTTCTTCCGCTGTGTTGTTATACTTAATGTGTTATAAGCTCCGGCGAACCAGATTCGACGTTTGGATCTGCGGCATTTGAATACGAGTGTCGTATTCGGTGCCGATTTTCGAAGGTCGATTCAGGATCGTTACATTTGGTATCAGAGCTGATGGTTAAAACCTTAGCTCAGGAGTATAACACATTAAGTAACTCATTAGAGATAGGGTGAAGTATACCCTAGAATGAGTATCCTTAAGATATCCGTTCGAATGCCTCGGTAAATTCTCTTACTATCCACTGATAGTGAGTATGAGTGCGAGAAGAGGACGAGATAGGGGACAGGGGAGTACCACTACAAATGGTCAATACCCTGCAACAGTGGAAACAATTTTCTTCTCAATCTCCTTTGATTTGATTCTAAATTCTTTCGATATCTTCGTAAAAGCTCCAGAAAGAAGTTTCGGTGCGATGGTGGCCTTACGAATCGTTGTAGGAAATCCTTAATTCGTATCTTCGTCGGTTTCTTATCAGCTTTTTGATCTAAACACTAATGAATTTGAAATTGAAAATTTAAATTAAATAAATTGGAAATTTTAAATTAAGTAAATTGGTTAATAAATGCAAGGATAAATTTGAATTGCATTGATAAAACGATAACAGTCAAAACCAAAGTTGGAATCTATACCTAGAGTTTGAGAAATTGTAAAAGATTGAATCCATCTATCCATTCTCTGGTATCCGATATGTTCTACGAACGATTAGTTATCCCTTTGAACTAATCAATGCCCTTGCATATTCGTAGACCGGTGTATCCAAATAACTTGTGTAATATTATATGAGTTTGTTCTCATATTGTTGATATTCTGATTTGGTAAGCCAAATACAGAATTAATATTCATTTTGATTTGGAAAGATATTTCTCTATCTTTCATCCTACTCTTTGTTGTCTCCCTAGCAAATTTCGGGGACGAAATTTCTTAAGGGGGGAAATCTGTAACATTCCTAAAAATTCATTAAGTTTAATTGGGCAATGAAATTAATTTTTGGAAATAAATTGTGATTTAATTAGAAAATTTTCTAGAATAAATAAATAATTTTGATTTTAAATAGAAATTTATATTAGAAATTTAAGAATAAGTGATTTATAAAACAAGTATTGAACTTCAAAATAAAATGTATTAAAAATATAATGGAAATTAAAAGCCTGAGATTAATAAAAAGAGAATGATAGTTGTTTTCTAAAATATTAAATATATTTGGTAGATGTAACAAATTTCAAAAAAAATATATATTTTATTTTAAGATTTTAATTCTCTTATATAAATAAATATAACAATTGTTAATATGAAATCAAAGTGTTTGAATCCATTCTTTTCTTTTTATGAAGTTGTACAAAATAAACAAAATAAAAAAAATGTATGAATGTAAATTGTGTTAATATAAATTTTAAATAAGTGTATAAACATGTTGAACAAAAATTTAATGTAAGTACATATACATGAGTTTATATTTCAAGTTGAGATTGAAAATTTAAATTTTATTTAAAATAGATGTTTTTAAAAGTAAGTAGCATTTTTTTTTTAAAAAAAAAAGTTATTAAGATGTAATATATATGTTAGTTAAATTCTTTCAACATTGAACATGTATGTATACATTCAAAAGAATAAAGATATACATTATTTTTAAAAGTGTATAAGTTATAGATATAAAATTTATAAAATTCTTTTTGCTTCATAATATCAACATGTGAGGGTGGAGTAGAAGAATTAACAAAATCTAAGCTCATGATTTCATTCTAACAAATGGCATTCCACATTCATTGCTTAATTAAAATATTCAATTTAAAAATTTCAGAAAATCTTTCAACTTCCATTTCGAATTTATTTAGTCTCATCAAATCTGAAAAGAAACAGTGAAAAGGATTTGAATACCTCAAACTACAACAATACAAAGGTATCAAAGATCTAGCATTTCAAAGTCCAAACACCAAAGAAACAAAATTTATAAAAATCTGAAAGACATTATGAACCAGATTTCCAAATTCTGCAATCTGGAAATTGGTTCTGCATGCAAATCAAAAGCAAAATCTGGGATTCAAGAAGATTCAAAAACAAAAGCTAGAAGCAACTCAACAAGAATCAGAGCATCTCAACTTAATCAAGCAAAACAGATTTGGAAAACAGGAAAAGAAATCTGGAAGAAAAAAAAATGAAACCTGGGAATATTAAGATAAAAACAATCTTCAAGCTTTGTTTGCATTTCTCAGGTAAGCTTTTAACTTCATAGTTTAATGAATTTATGGTTTCAAAAATAAAGGCTTGACATAAACAAATTCAATAAAATGCAGATTTATAAAAAAATATAGTGCTGCAGTTTTTTTTTGGCAGAACAGTGCAAGCACTGTGGAAAATTAATAAAGGCAGGTAAAATTCCTTTGAAATATTTTAGTTTGAAGTTGCTAATCAGCAAATAAAACAAGATTTAAATAATAATGTTCAATAAATTGTTTCCAGGAGAATCAAGTTCAAGGCAAAGTTTGTTTTCTGTTTCTAATTGCAGAAGGAAAATTAAAAGCCTCTGTTATACAACAAGAAAGTCAAATTGTAAGTGAAATCAAGATTGGTTGTTATTGTGAAATAAACAAATAAATACAATAGTAAAATAAGCAAGTTTCTTCTTACAACTTGCAGTTTTAACTCTGGGAATTAAAGAAAAACAAAAATTAAAAGTTCAAGAGCAAAAGGAAAAAAAAAAGGGGGTCATCACCAGATTCCTGTTCTCTGTCAATATATTCCAGGTGAGCAAACTCATTTATCTACCTATATGTTCTGATTTTATGGTTGACTCTTGAAGTATGATGGTTTTGATGATTGCATGTTTGAATTTATACATCTTTATGGGTGTAAATGTATGAGTATGTATCAATGCATATCCCTGTTATGAGTCAGAGTACATCTTCTCTGTGCAACAAAATCTGTGAGTAAATTCCTGTTTTAAAAACAGTTTCTACCTTTAAAAAAACTAAGCTAATAAGATTTGCAGTGCTTAAAGTTAATTCAAATGCCTTTCAAATAAGAAACTGTAAAACAGTGGTAAATTTAAAAGATAAGAACTGCTCTATTCTTTCTTTAGTCAGCAACGTCACTATGTATAGGTTGTTTAAAAATTTATTTGTTGTTTAAATTTTATATGTGCATGTGTTTGGATATAATTGTGACTGTTGTATCATGCCTGCATACTTGAATATGCAGATAGGTGATGCAAATTCTACAGACTTGCTACTGTTTTTATTAAGATTCTAAATACAAATCCACATCTTTATGTCTGAATTTTAGTTAGAAATTATTGTATAAACGTATGGTGTTGTTTAGCATAGATTAAGTTTGTAATTTTATTTCAGAAAAGGTAAAGACAGTTAGTTGTGTAAATCAATAACAGTACACAATAGTTTCTAAAAGTAAAATTGTCAGACAACTTTAATCTATTCAATCAAGTTTAAAACCTTAATGCATGTTAAACATGGGTATTAAAAACATGCTTCAGGTCTTAAAAAGTTTTCTGAGGGGTTAGTAAACTTAGTCTGTGCAGTTTTGGGCATTTTGAATTTTGGGTATCTGATCATGGAATGGATTTTGAAACTTGGATTCTTGCCTGAAGATGGAATGTTGACTGGAAGTGAGGGGGGAATAGAAGAAAGGTGGTCAGAAAATAGTGGTGGTGGCAAGCATAGTTTTTTTTTCAGGTTGGAGTTGATGTTGAGTTGCAGGGATTTTTGACTCGGGTTGGTCTAGGGTAAATGGAGGGGAAAACTCGAAGCAAGGTAGTGGTTTACTCGAAGTCATGGGGTTTGTGTGATTTTGTTTCAGGTTTTATTTAACAGACCTGTTCTGTTTTTTTTTTTTTTTTTTGAATTTTAAGAATCAAGTTTGAATTTAAACTGGAAATTTGAACTTAGGGTTAAACCTGAATTTAAAAAATGAATTCAAAAAGTTTGAATTCTAAATTTATCATAATTTAAATGCAGAATTCAAATTTGGTTTAAAAATAAAAAAAGAATAAAGGAAACAGGAAACTGTTTGCAGTTTTTAAATTTGAAGTGAAAGTTTAAATTGTAAACTTAATTTAGACTTAGGCTTTAATAACCAGAATTCAAATATAAATAAGTTTAAATTCTGTTCTTTTGGAAAATATTTAAATTCTGGAAATTTTCAAAGTTTAAGTTTTTTTTTTATAAAACAGAAACTGTTTCTGTTTAAATGTGAAGATAAGTTTAAATATTTTTTTTAGGGTGGAGATTTAAACTGAGTTTTAGTTTGAATTTGAAAATGAATTCAAATTTTAATTGTCTGAAATTTGAAACCATATTGTGTTTTTAAATTTAAATTTGATTTGAAAATCTCAAGCATAAATGCATATGTGATTTGTATTTGGAATGGAAGGTTAAGTATTTAATTTAGGAATTCAAATGAATTGAAAACTGAGTTTTTTAAATCTGGATTTAAATTTTTAAACTTCAGTTTTAAAGTAAAGAATTAAATCTAAATTGCTTTCAAATGATTTACATTTGAATTGAAGGTGAAATTGTAGGAAGAGTTTTAAAGAGTTTAAACTAAATTGAAAATGGAAGTTATATTTCAGTTTTGAGATTTTAAAGCAATTTTTAAATTTATTTGAATTCAAGTTGAATTGAAATCTAAATTGTTTTAAACTTATTAATAAAGTATATGTTTCTTTTAAACATATAAGATTAAGTTGTGTATTGTTTTAAACTCTTATTTAAGACAAATTTGAGTCTTGAGTCTAAAGAGAATGTTAAATGAAATTTAATGATTTTGATTCATTAGATTTTTAAGTTAATTAATCAAGTAATTAATAAATAATTAAATGAAAATAGTAATCACTTAGTAAAAGTAATTAAGAGGAGATAACTAAAGATTAAGGATTGATAAATCAAATATTTGAGGCAATTACTTTAAAGTCAAATTAATTAATTAGTGTGGTAAATTTATTAAGGTAATTAAATCAATAAAAATAAATTAAGGTTAATAAACTTAAAATGATTAAGAAATCATTATTAATTAAGGGATAATTAATTGTTGAAATTAATTAAGGAATAATAAATCTATTTATAAGGACAATTAAAGGATAATTAATCAAGATAATTAATTTAATAAATGATTAATAAATGAAGATGGATAAGACCTAATTAATTTTAGTTAATAATAATTAATCATCGATTTAAAAGATTACAAATAGAATTTATTATATGAATAATAAATTTATAACCACACGGTTTATTCATCTTAATTAAAGATGTTTGATTGTTATTGGATGTTCTGTGATGGATTGTTATATTTGATACGTGATGTGATGCTATGTGATGTTTGTGTTAAGCTGTCATATCTGTGATATGTACATATTGTTATGCAAACCCCTTGACCCGTAGAATGACATTTGGATTTCGATGCGACAGGGAGTCGGATTCCAGTCGGTTATCCGAAACCCACATCGAATCATATTAGTTAATCTTTGTGAATGATATTTTACTTTATCTATGAATCTGTGAATATAGATAAGCGTTATGGGTTATACCGCTTATTGATATGATTGAATCTGTGATGATGATGTTGTGCACTATTGTGTTGAACCCCTAGACCACACCTATACACACACAAATATGGATGACACGTGGAAATGGGTTAAGTCACAGATTTTAAAAAAAATCGTTTTAAAATTGAATTTTTCCAAAATAGTTTTGGAATTAAAATTGAAGTTTTTGAAAATGAGTTTTCAAAAATAAAAGTTATTTGAATAACTTGATTGAGTTTTTGAAATGTAAATAAATTAATTTAAATTTGAATTCAATATTTGAAATTGAATTCTGTGACTTGGAAACTATTGTTTAAAAAGTTATTCAACTTACAAATGGGTTATATGGGTTTTAAACCATTTTTAAAGATGTCGTTTTGGAATTTAAATTCAACTCAAGATTTCAACTTGTATAAATTAGATTTGCTTTCCCATAAGAAATGGACTTCCAAGTTGTGTTAAAAGGATTTTCAAGTCTAAAAGGAAAATTGTTTTCCAAGTTATAGATAAATCTTTGGAAATGAGTTTGAAAGCTATAAATCTTTAATTTAAGGATTTAATTGGGTTAATCCAATTGAAATGGGAATTGTTTTGAAATCTATGAATAGATCTTTGTGAAATAAATCTTTTTGTTTGAAGATTTTAAAATGGTAATTTGTTTAACCATTTAAAAGAAAAGTTTGGATTTTTAAGTTGTGACTTAACTGAGATCCCATATCCATATGTTTTAAAATATGGCGCTTACTATTCGGTTTAGCCGGGAGAGGACCTTCGTGTCATATAGCCCATTCCGAATAGTGATACGACGTTATGGATTGCATTTGAAGACCGGTGTTGAAGACCGGGTGTCTTCGAGAACGTTAGGATAACCTATCGATTTTCTCTGCACCGAGTAGCTACGGTATAGAGATTCCCTTAGTGATGGGAAGTCCGATCGGGATTGTGGATACCCGGATTTGCAAGGGCTTCTTCGGAAGTGCCTTCGGTTCTGTTCGAACCCGGAACAGACTTGTATGGTTGTATGTCCGACATTACACTTTGAGATATTAAACTGATCTCTATCAAATACATTTCTGCTTGGTGGCGGAGAATTTATTCTCTTAGCTTAACACCCTTCTCTGAGACGTACGAGCTCAGAGGTTATGTAGTTGATATTTATCAGTGATATATCCCAAATTTGGTAATGTGGCATGTTGAGTGCTGCTGTGTGATGGTCATTGGTTGATCATTTGTGATATGATCATTTGTTTGATCATTCATCTTTTTGATCATTGCTTTGGTCATCTGTTGACCCAAAGCATGGCTTTGTGCCAAAGCGTAGCTTTGTGGACGAGACTGCATCAGGACCTCACTCCCCGGAAATGGTCGAAACAGGAAAGATGCGGCAAGGTTATGAGGGTCGCTCCCTTTAGGGTATGTCATTCCCTTCTGGTAAAGGGTGGTATCAGGTATGGAGCCCTGGTATTTAACCTATGTGGTTGCTCCAATCCCATTTACTGTGTGGTTGTTGCTTTGAGGCGCCTCGGATAAAGGTCCCAAAGGACCGGGGGATGACATATTCGTGTAGTAGTTACCTAGTTACAGAGGTAACCCGGCCTTGTGTTGGCAGAGATCTAACCGTAACGTTAGTTCTCGGGACGTCCCGCCAGAGGCGATCCCATGTGGCAGTAGGAAGTTCCTTAGCCTGACCATTTGTTGGAAATCCATTCATCCAATACGTGCCTTGCACGGTTTTAGTTGTAGAACCTGCCATTTAACATGGCAGCTATAGTAGGCATAGCATCATGGTACCTATGCTGGCTAGGATTTATATTATACTTTCGAAAGATTTTCCACTATGCACTAGTAATAATATCACAGAATTTTTCTCGTATTAAGCATGTTTGACTATCATAAGGAGAAATCTCCCCCATGTGTGCGTTTGCATTGTGTGTGTGCCGGGAGGCCTTATGGTAGTTTCATTTTCTAAAAAGCATTGCGGATTTTCAAATTTAAATTCTGTTGTTTGTTTTAAAAAGACCAAATGTTTTTGTTTGCTCATACCAGTCCCATGACTGACCTGGAGTTTATTGTTCCTTTCCTAAACTCGGGGTGCCCACTATTTTCCCACACGGGCAGTCTAGAGTTGGGTTTTTCAGATAGTCAGGTTTAGTAGATTATCTGGAGCTAGTTCCGTCTTTGGATCGGGACTGCACTTGCTTAGCTTTGTGCATCGTTATCGAGAGTCCGAGCTATCGCTGGATTGGTGATTTGGAGATGGAGATTACCGATGCTGGAGTTCTTTCTTGAAGACCATATTAGAGATTTTTGTTCCGCTGCTGTGTTATCTTTTCTTTTCTGCTGCTGTTATCTTGTATCATATCTCTGATGTATAATAGTATCTATTGTATCGTCTGTTGTATCATATTGTATCAGATGTTGTATCAATGATGTATATATGATATATGTTATTCTTTTTCTTCCGCTGTGTTGTTATACTTAATGTGTTATAAGCTCCGGCGAACCAGATTCGACGTTTGGATCTGCGGCATTTGAATACGAGTGTCGTATTCGGTGCCGATTTTCGAAGGTCGATTCAGGATCGTTACAAATGATATGTGTACATCGTATGAACTTGAATGAAATAAATATTGAAAATTTTGTTAAAGAAGTGAATAAAATGATTTTCAATGTTGTGATGGATATTTTTGCTAGTTAGTATACAGATGTTATAAATAGATTGGGATTTTTGATTTCATAAAATAAATGAAATTTGCTCGACAAAAGGTATGTATTTAAATTTTTATATGAAATTTGATGGTTTTCTGATCTAGCCGCTTGGTTTTTTGTTTCCTTTTGAAATTTGGGGGCCCGTAAAGGCACGTTGTACCGATCTAGCCGCGCAAAGGAGACACTGGCGAAATTTTTCAAAAATTTAGGGAGTTAGAAAATTTTGATAATTTAAATTTAAATTTGAATTTTTGAATAAATAATATTGTTGGAAGTTATGAATGAGTTTTGAAAGTTATAATAGGGATAGTGAATCTTTAATAAAAAGATTATTTTGGGGACTGTTTTGGGGGTTATTGGAACTGTGTGGTTTTGCGGAAAATAGTAATGGGTATTATACATTCTCCTTAACAAGTAATTTCGAGGACGAAATTCTTTTAAGGGGAGGAATGTGACGACCCGGAATTTTGGACATTTGAAATTGAATAATTTAATTGATTTTAAATATTTGAAAGTTAGTTTAACTTGAATTTCAAATATCACTATTTATTTGGTAATTAAATTATTGAATTTAATTATTGAAAGTTGGGTAAAATATTGAATCTTCATTTTTATGCTTGTTAAAAATATTTCAAAAGCTTATAAGATTTATATTTAGAGTACTGAAGATAATGGAAACTTTAAAATTGAAATTTGAAGTGTTTTGTTCAATTTTAAAAATATATCGTTTCAATTGACATTTAAAAATAGCCTTCCAAGGCACTCAAAATTCGACGAAATCAGTTCCATTGAATCCGTAATAGTGTATTATTATCGAATTTCAATTTTAGTAGTGTTTGAAGTTGTCATGAGGTCGTACGATATATAAACGCGCTGAAATCTTTATCGAAAATTAAATATAAATTACCGGTCTAAAAAGATATCTTCTCCATACGATCGAGTTAGGCCTCAAAACCTTTTCCATTGTGCTCAAAATAGGGGTATAACATTATAAACTCCTACGGCATGCCTCGATAAGAGTTCGAAAATTTAAGTTGCATTTATCAAGATAATTTGAATTTAAATTTAAATTAAATATGTGTGTATATATATATATATATATATATGTTTATATATATTTATATATACTCTAGTCAGCCATCAGCTGTTTTTTTATTAATTACTTCGTATCACTGTGGCAAGACCATTCTTTCACGCCAACATTTCCACTTGTCGCCCCTCATTCTTCTTGTAAAAAGCACGCGTCATATATAAAATTAAGCAACGAAAATAAAGAAAATGGCCACTCTTCTCTTTCAATTCAAATCAAATCCAAGCACTCTCTTCATCCCTTTTCAATAGAAATCGAAAACCTTTCTCTCCGCTTCATTTCAAAATCAAATCTGTTCGAAAAAAATGGCAGAACGAATTCGAAATCAAATTCGTTCTTATAAGAGAAATTAAACCCTTCTCGTTCGAAAGAAATCATCAACATTCGAATCGAGTATAGAATTAGGGGAGTCATGAGTTTTCCTCTGGGCTTGCCTGGAATCGTGAGCGAGCGCGGAATGAACAAGGGGTCACGTTGGAAGTAAGGCTGATGGGGTCGATCGAGGATCAGGTGGCGTGTTGATTTGGGGGAATGGCGATAGAGACCTCATTCTCGAGGCAGTGGCGATGACGTGCTGGTCGTTGGAGTTGCGATGACCATAATGGTGAGGCGAAGGCGGCGACACCGACGTGCGGTATTCTTGATTTTTCCTTTCCAGTTTAAACTTAATGAAATATATATGCATGCAGGTAAAAGTATATAGTTGAGATTTTAAATTTGCAGTGAGATTTCAAAGACAGTTCTATTTTGAAATTTAAATGTGTATATGGCTAGAAAGGGATTATTTTTATTTTGTTAGAATTTAATCGATATATATATATATATAAGTAAATAGAAAATATATGTATATAAGATTTTAGAAAATAAATAGGAATTTTAAATGTTGTAAAGTTTATATAAAAGAATTTGATTTTTTTATAAACGTATATACATGTGGTTCTAAATGAGAAATAAAGTATATATAATTCTAATTTACTAGTTTAGATTAAAAATAATTTATTAAGGTGATTAATGTGGTTAATAAACTTATTTAAATTATTTAGTTACTAAAAGATATTTTAAAGGGAAAATTAGTTTAAACCAAATTATTAGTTAATTAATTTATTAAAAAGGAAATTGATTGTTCGAATTGTTCGAATATTAATATACTGTATAAATATTTATACAAGGTCTAAAATCATGGAGAAACAAGTCGAGATGGGAGTGGATTACAAAACAAAAAATAAGGTGAGTTAATCTCACTCATTTGGATTACCTTTTAAATTTAAATAGTTAAATTTAAATCATTGGTTGTTGCTTGAATTGATAACTTATTATCAGCTTGGATGTGATATGTTATATATATATATATATATATATATATTGGAGTGATTAATTTCCCGCATTATATAGCGGATGAGACCCTATGCGCCCCGTATAATAGCGGATAACCCTTTATACCGCGATATCCCACCTTGAAGCAGGATTAGTATTTTAAATTATTATGCTAACATCCGTGGATGTAGGGAAACAGGTTGGAGGGATCCAACTGGATTCCTCAAATGTTTGAATTTATTTCATATTCTGTGATATGATTTATTGATAATCTGTGATTAATTATATTGGTAATTGAAATTATTCAATGTTATGGTTTGGTCGAATATATTTTGGTATTTTTAGATATCAAATGTATAAAAATTGGATTTTTGGACGGAAATTAAAGAAGAGAATTTTACAAAAAATAATTTTAGAGAATTGGATAAATTAAAAGATGGAATTTGAAAAAGAATAAAAGTTGATTTTTGAAATTCTATCGAATCAATTCCAAGTATGGGGAAAAAGATTTTTAATAAATGGAAATAAATGGATTTTGAGAACTGAAGTAGTATTGTTTAAAATGTTTGCGTCAAAATTGACCACAAACACCCAATAGTCGTGAAAGCACCCGTTCGCAGTCACAAGTCACAAATTACAAATTTGTAGATAACAAAAATGATCAACACTCAACAGAAACAGCAGAAAACAAGTAAACGACACAGGATTTATAGTGGTTCGGCGATCTTGCCTACGTCCACTTTGAAGTTTTCTATCTTTATTGATATTCTCTTGATGATTACAGTTGGTTACAGCAAGTTACAATGGACTATAGCTCTGAAACTCGAATGCAACAACGATAATAAGGTGTAAAATTGAATCCGGTAGAGTCTTGGCGCTTCAGAATTCCGATCCCCTTTCCTGAATGACCTGGGGCTCTATTTATAGGCATAGGTGGCTGATATTTTGCCTAAAAATCCGAGGAGACCACTTCTGGCACGTGAGGGGGCCCATACGGCCGAATTCTGGAGATCCGGGCCCACATTGGGATCGATTCGACCCTTGGTTCGAATCGATCAAGAAAGTGTCCAATCGTGATGAAACTCGGCGTGGACATTCTTCTATGTATACGCAAGCTCCTATGAAAATTTAATAGCATTTTGACTTATAGATCTCGGGTTATGATCGATTCAAGTTGGAGTTCGTCGTCCTATGGATTCGTTCGAATCGATATGGTTCGAATCCATAGGGTCGAATCCATGCTTCTGCACGTGAAAGTTATGACGTGGTGCGTATGCTTCGGGTCAATCCTCCTTTTTCTCCGAGTTTACTAGATCATATTCCTAGGTTTTAGCTGTGTGGACTTGGTGGATAGGAATACTCTGATGGATTCGAACTAGGGAAGGCTTTGGATGGATTCGAAGAGAGGGCTTGCCCGATGGATTCGAAGCAAAGGAACTTTTCATGGATTCGAGGCAAGGCTCTGGGAGGATGGATTCGAAGCAAGGCTCTGGGAGGATGGATTCGAGGCAAGGCTCTGGGAGGATGGATTCGAAGCAAGGCTCTAGGAGGATGGATTCGAAGCAAGGCTCTGAGAGGATGGATTCGAGGCAAGGCTCTGGGAGGATGGATTCGAAGCAAGGCTCTGGGAGGATGGATTCGAGGCAAGGCTCTGGGAGGATGGATTCGAAGCGAGGCTCTGGGAGGATGGATTCGAAGCGAGGCTCTGGGAGGATGGATTCGAGGCAAGGCTCTGGGAGGATGGAGTCGAACTGCCTGCTTGCTCGATGGATTCAAAACAAAACCACTTCTCACGCATTCGAAGCAATATATACCTGATGGATTCGAAGTAGGTGGAGTCGAATCAATGGATTCGAACCTGAACAAGGGCTATTTCTCTCATACTGAATCCATCATATCTTGAGCATACGAACTCGGATTGACTTGAAACTTGAAACGTTGGCTCTCGTGGATTTGCTAGCCATGTCCTATCAATTGTATCCTGATCCGGGCTCGGACAAAATTCATCGACATCCATAGTGAAGTGGAATGCGACCAATCTCTGAGGCGAATTGTCTCTCGTTTTCGACCAATCCTTTGGTATCACGGCTTTGCCAAAAAGCGGGATAACATTTTCCCCCCAAAACATGCCTTACGGTAGGAAGGCGTGTTTTGTAATGCCATGAGCTGGACGTTCATATCCTACTGATGTCCTGCAAAGGAAGTTATAGCTTTATGTGACCTCAAATAACGACCGTTCAGGATCAAGATATTTGAGATGAAGTGCGACCATTCATGGTCAAGCGCCTGACTTCAAATGACGATCGTTCGGGATCGAGCCATTTGAGGTGAAGTGCGACCGTGCACGGTCAAGTGGCGGACCTCAAATGACGACCATTCACGATCGAGCCATTTGAGATGAGATGAGTTGTGCCGTTCGGGGCGAGTCGTGCTTGTTCGAGGCGAGTTGTGTCTGTTCGAGGCGAGTTGTGACCGTTCGCGATCGTGTGCCGCTCGAGGCGTTTTTGTGACCGTTCGAGGTCGGGTGCCGTTCGTGGCGAGTTGTGACTGTTCGAAGTCAGGTGCCGTTCGAGGCGAGAAAGTGTGCCCGGGAGGGCTTGGTATTATCGATGCCAGGCTCACGTTCGCGTGGGTCCCTGGATCGTTTGTCAGGGCGGTTTATCGCCATCTAAGAGCATGCCTAAGGACCGTTCACGACCCCGTACATATGTAAGTAGCTTAGCCATTTCAGAATTATCAGGATCAAATATCTATTCGACAGATGAATTTTAAAACAGAAATGTCCAAACAAACCAAGTTCAAATGTCCAAATCAAAAATGAAACGAAAGCAAAGTAAGGATGTCAAAGTGTAAGTTCCCACTACGAAATGGTCAATGATCATTCAGAGCATGCCTAGGGATCGTTCGCGATCTCGTACATGTGTAAATGGTTGAATTGCGTTAGTGGGAAGCTTACAACTTGTCCATCGTTATTTCAATCAACTGATGATCAAACAGTGTCCCGGTTCAGGGCCACCCCTGGCTGATGTAGACGATGGCCGCTCTGGCTCTATCGCTGGGGCTCGTCTCCTCACATACTGAAGGAGCATATCGTTTCTGATATGCCCTTCCACCTCGTCCTTCAGATGCCTACAATCATTAGTGTTATGACCATTTAATTCATGAAATACGCAAAACTTATCTGATCTTCTTTCGTCAGAAGTTGGATCCCTTCGCATCAGTCTACGATACGGAACCTGCTCTTTGTTATCCTGATAAATTCGCTCCAGACTCTCATTCAGCTCGGCGTAAGTGGTGAATCGCGGCTCCCTCCATTGTCGCTTTGACCTGTCATTATAATCCTCAGCCCTTCGTTTTCCTTTATCCTTGTCTGAGTCCTTTTCGAGAGGCTTTTTGTCCTTAAGCACATAAATTTCTATTCCCTCTCCTTCTTCTCTTTCTGCCTTCGCATCCTCTAATCGTAAAAACTTTCCTGCCTCGTTGTAGAATTCCTCTAGATCCACGGGTGGATCTTTAGTCAATGAATTTTTGAACTCTGTGCCGTCGGCTACTCCGGACACACCTGCCATCACCACCATAGATGGATCTGCTCGATCCACCGAAGCTGCTGCTGCATTGAATCGCGCTAGATAACTCCTCAAGGTCTCTCCGGCTTTCTGCTTTAGGGTTGCCAAAGTCATAACATTCTTGGGTCTTGTAATGTGAACCCTGAATTGCCTCATAAATCTCTCAATTAAACCATTCCCCGTTCCGATGGATCCATTCTTCAATTGTCTAAACCACAATGCTGCAATATCCGCCAGGTACAATGGAAAGCACCGGGCCATAACCTCCTCTGATGCGCCCAGCACTTCCATATGCCTCATATGCTTCGTTAGATGAACCGTGGAGTCTGTTCTCCCGTCATACATGTCCAATGATGGTAACTTGAAATCCGGTGGGTTCCTAGCTCGTCTGATTGCTGGAGTAAAAGGACTCTTATTAACATCCTCCAAATCTTTGTTTACCAAACCGCCTCTCATAGCTCTTCTAACCATCTCCGCCAATCTATCGTTGTCACGAGATGCAATCTTCGTTCATTACTTTCAACCTGCCCCCCGAGTCCACGAGGGAATTCTAGGATTTTCCCCCTTGACTGAGCGTTCACTCCTCTGCTACTCCTTTCTTGGGTAGATGCATCTCTCTCTTTCTCTCTCAGGGATTGGATCAACATTCTCCATGTGTGTGTCCCCTAGTTCAGGTGCTACGCCGGATGGTCCTGCTCCATTTTGAACTCCATTCGCTTCTCTATTCTGTGCTCCAAGTTTTCCTATCTGTTGAAATAAACTCTGGATCAACTCCTCTTGTTTCTTCATCATCGTCTCCATCTCGTCCCTAGTGATGAAGATCGATGCTTGATTCGCTCCTGAAGAAGCCTCTTGACTTCCTTGGTGTTCACTTCTCTCTGGCCTTTGTTTCTTACTGGTTTGTCTCGTCATGGTTCTTAGATCTAAATCTTTAAGCCTTCAAATTCAAATTATCCTGAATCAGCTGCTTCTCAGTGAAAGCACCAAAATGTTTGCGTCAAAATTGACCACAAACACCCAATAGTCGTGAAAGCACCCGTTCGCAGTCACAAGTCACAAATTACAAATTTGTAGATAACAAAAATGATCAACACTCAACAGAAACAGCAGAAAACAAGTAAACGACACAGGATTTATAGTGGTTCGGCGATCTTGCCTACGTCCACTTTGAAGTTTTCTATCTTTATTGATATTCTCTTGATGATTACAGTTGGTTACAGCAAGTTACAATGGACTATAGCTCTGAAACTCGAATGCAACAACGATGATAAGGTGTAGAATTGAATCCGGTAGAGTCTTGGCACTTCAGAATTCCGATCCCCTTTCCTGAATGACCTGGGGCTCTATTTATAGGCGTAGGAGGCTAATATTTCACCTAAAAATCCGGGGAGACCACTTCTGGCACGTGAGGGGGCCCATACGGCCAAATTCTGGAGATCCGGGCCCACATTGGGATCGATTCGACCGTTGGTTTGAATCGATCAAGAAAGTGTCCAATCGTGACGAAACTCGGCGTGGACATTCTTCTATGTATACGCAAGTTCCTATGAAAATTTCATAGCATTTGGACTTGTAGATCTCGAGTTATGATCGATTCAAGTTGGAGTTCGTCGTCCTATGGATTCGTTCGAATCGATATGGTTCGAATCCATAGGGCCGAATCCATGCTTCTGCACGTGAAAATGATGACGTGGTGCGTATGCTTCGGGTCAATCCTCCTTTTTCTTTGAGTTTTCTGGATCATATTCCTAGGTTTTAGCTGTGTGGACTTGGTGGATAGGAATACTCTGATGGATTCGAACTAGGGAAGGCTTTGGATGGATTCGAAGCGAGGGCTTGCTCGATGGATTCGAAGCAAAGGAACTTTTCATGGATTCGAGGCAAGGCTCTGGGAGGATGGATTCAAAGCAAGGCTCCGGGAGGATGGATTCGAGGCAAAACCACTTCTCACGCATTCGAAGCAATATATACCTGATGGATTCGAAGTAGGTGGAGTCGAATCAATGGATTCGAACTTGAACAAGGGCTATTTCTCTCATACTGAATCCATCATATCTTGAGCATACGAACTCGGATTGACTTGAAACTTGAAATGTTGGCTCTCGTGGATTTGCTAGCCATGTCCTATCAATTGTAGCCTGATCCGGGCTCGGACAAAATTCATCGACATCCATAGTGAAGTAGAATGCGACCAATCTCTGAGGCGAATTGTCTCTCGTTTTCGACCAATCCTTTGGTATCACGGCTTTGCCAAAAAGCGGGATAACATAAATATTGAAGAATTTATTTTAAATTTAGGATTTAAGATGGTTTGGGACAAATAAAGGGAGAATTTTAAAATTAAGTATGAAATTAATATTTCAGATTCTAAATAAAATTTTAAGTCATAAATATAGAAGTAAATATAATATTAATGGGTTTCCAAATAAATTGAGTATGTAAGGAAATTATTTTTAAAATGGAGTAAATTTTGGAAATCGATTTGGAAATCGATTTAGTATTTGAAACTGTGTTTAAAAATGGAGAAGAGACTATGGAATTTATAAACTAGGTTTATAAAGTGGAATAAGATATCAGTGGATATTTGAAAGTATAAATTCACGGTGGGAATTTGCAAAAGATGGGTAATTTGTTTTAAAAATAAATAGTGGTTTTATTTTTAAAAGTGTGAAAAGGAAATTTACGGAATTGGGACATAAATTAAATTGGAATAAATCGAGAAGGATTTCTAAATGATTTAATGGCTATATTTAAATGGGAAGTGTATTTCCCTGAAAAGCCAAGTATATTTTCAAAGAAAGATTTCAAAGTTTAAGTTTTAATAGCTTTAAAAGAATGTTTTTGAAAGAAATTATTATTTAGTAGTTTTAAAATTTTTAAACGTAAATATTTATTAAGTTAATTATGTAAGTAAATTATTTTAAAGGTTTAACTAGAATTATGATTTAAAAGATAATTATTAAATATTTAAATTTTATAAAGTACTTTTATTTAAAGGAAGTTCGACAAAAGTTTTTTTTTGAAAATTTGGTATAGAGTTGCATAACTTTTATTTTTAAATTTGTTTGGCTAATATTTTACATGAGAAATTATTATAAAATTTCATATAGTATTTTAAATAAGTGCTTTAACTAGTTTTTATTTTAAGTATTTTAAATAGTTTTTATTTAAGTATTTTAAATAGTTTTTATTTTAAGTGTTTAAAGTGTATATTTTTGGATAAGGTGATTTAAATTATTTTAATATCCAAAGTATTAAAACTTGACAAAATTTCAGTGGAAACAAAATAGTTGGGTGGAAATTTATTCCATGAGAGAAAGTGATTTGAAAACTATTTTTCAAAGGGTTGAAGAGTGGAAAAATATCTTGCGAAGGTACTTTGAAATAAATAATTTGGAAAATTATTAAAGCCTGATGGTTGTTTGTGGATGTTATATGATGTTAAATAACCGACTATCAATATTGGACAATGCACTAGTCGTTTCGAAGAGACCGAGATCAGGATCAATTTCTCAAAAACCACTTCGATCCGGTTTGAACGTTTTCGTGAGGAAGACAAGAGCTGGGAGGCGAAGATGGAGTGATGAAGTGCTAGGACTAATCACTGCTAACCCTGAGGGTGATTCCAAAATGGATGTAGTAGGAGTAGCGCCTTCGGTTCCGTACGGACCAAAAACGGATTTGTATGGATGAATGCTATGAAAACATCGTCAGGAGGACGGTGAGCATTCTAAGTAAATGCATGCTAAAAAGGTAACTCCTAGCCTCGAGCCTCATTAACCGGGAATGGCTAAACCAGGGGAGGTGCACGCAAGGCTAAGTGGCTAGCAACCAAGTAGGGTAAGGTCATCCCTGTCTAGACGTCTCTTTTTATTCAGCTGTGGGCGGTTGCTGATCCCAACCGCGCGGTGATCTTATTCGGACTATCCAGTAAGGGGTAGCTTCGGTCTTGTGTTGTAGGGGATTAGGGTGGATTCTCGGTACGGTGATCTAGACCACATACTGTGATGGCGGTACCCCAGTAGCCCTCCCATTGATGGAAATCCATTCTCCCTACGTTCCTTTATGGTTTTGATTGTAGAACCTAGTATTGCTGGAATTTAATAATGGTAACAATTTCGGCTATTTGAATAAGAATTTGTATATAGACACTACTATAATATCAGAGGATTTGATACGAATTTTTTTTGGTTATCGTAAGGTAAAAACCGGGCATGTTTGTTTGTGGAGTGGTCTTACGAAATACCTTTGATTTCAAAGGATTTTAGAAACTTTAATAATCCAATTTTTTGTGTTTTTTCACTCTGGTTTTCCAAACTGAGTTGGGTGTTGTTTAATTGTAATGCTCGGGTCAGAACGAGTATTATATAATATAGGATAGGATGCTGTGGAGTTCAGGAGACGAGCTGGATAGCGAGATGTATTACACATACTTGATGGATATTCTGCCATGTAGTATAAGCTGTGTATAGTCAGCTTTGTGGGGATAAGTTATTATAACTGTCCAGTATTTTGCTATTGATTGTGTTGTTGATTTGAGTTGTACTCTGATGATGCAATGTATAAATCAGTACAGATCTCTTTATGTTTTAAAGCTGTTGTTATATATTATATTTATTCCGCTGCGATTGCGAGATTTTGATATTGTTTTCTATTTCTTCTTCTACCTTCTTCTTCTTTAACCCCTAATGTTTCGGTTTTTCGGCATTCGATTGTTTCCGCATTTGATATAGTGGACATATTGATGTCTATTTTCGGGCGTCGAAAAATCGGGTCGTTACAATATATGTCTTGGCTACAGTAACATTTTATGTAGAGTGTTATATAGTGGCTGGTCCATAGAAAGGTATTATAGAGTAGCAGGCTGATCAAAAAGGGTATAATTAGGGTTACATCCTAATTACAGGATTAGGAATTCAGCCTAATCAAAGTAGAAAACAGGAATAAGTGCAAACAATCAAAGTTAACCTATCGTATAAATCGAGCAATATTTAATCACACTTATTTTCAGTTTACCTCTTTCCCATTTCCTTTTATTATTCTTCTTTATGCTAGAATTGTTGTAGAGTCTATTACTTTTATCTTGCTTAAAGACTCTTGTAATTACTATCATTCACCAGACTTTTATCTTGACTCATTCCTCTATTTTTCCCTTTCCCCCTACAGACAATCAAGGGAGAAGTCAATATATTGCAGTTGCTTGGAGATTTCTTGGGGGAGTTTGCTACCATGTGTTTCTTTCCTTTCAGCTTTTGTCTTTCTATGTACTGGCTTATTATGAGGGATATTATGTACTCTGATTTTGAGACTATGAATTTTTTTTAAGACATGATGGTTTTTGAGATATGGATGTTGTATTCGGTATTTGACTTATTTATGAAGCAATTATGAAGTTTTTATTTTAAATAAGTTATTATTCTAGTTTTCGCTGTTTTTACCTATTTTTGTCTTGTGAATCTTAGTCTCTATTAATTTTTTTATACTACAACACACCACGCCTTTTAATGTGTCCTTTTGGGTATATTAAGGGGTGTGGGGTGTTTCACTTGGTATAAGAGCCTAAGATTGCATGATTCCATAAAATTTATTTTAAAAGTAAAGTATTTCTGCAAAAATAACTTGTTTTAAAAGTATTTTCAAGGAACTCTTAGAAATAGCTTTCAAGTACAAAAGAGTTTTATAAAAATTCCCTCAAAGTCCAGTTCAACCTTCTTTTGATTCTTTCAAGCCTAAGTTTCATTTTCTTTGCATAGTATGGTTGATTGGTTTCGTAAAGTTACGGTGCCATAGGTGCAAGGGAAAATGCCCAAATAGAACACCGGTAAGTGGAGATCCCTTTAATCCACTTATACCAGCCGATTTTTCTAAGCTATGCAAGGACTTCGCAAGTATAAAGGGCGGAACATTTTCTGGCATGGAGGATTTTGAGGAGACACGAGCTTGGTTCGAAGATATGGAGCAAAAGTTTAGGCTGTTAGACTTGGAAGACCAACATAGAGTTCAGCCTCTATCTTCGTAACCGAAGGGAGAGCTTAACGGCATTCCTAAGTCAAAAAGGGAAGGCCCTCAAAAGAAAATCAAGCAAGGAGCGAAGTGCCATAGTTATGGGGTGACTGGTCATTACACAAAAGACTGCAAGACGAAGGAAAGTGCTATAGTTGTGTACAACTCGGTCACATGAGTAGGAATTGTCCCCACAGGAAGGGGCAGAGAGCAGGCGCACCTACAACACAAGTATAAGCTTTGAATGCATCGCCTTGTAGTAGTGGACCAGATAGAGGTAGGAAAGTCACCATGGAAATTTTTGATTTCTATTTTTGATTTTCCCTTTCGGACTCTTTTCGATTCTGGAGCATCACACCCTTTCATTTTGAGTTCTTTATTTGATTTTTTTGCACTAAAATAGCTCTTTAGTAGTAGACTCCATTGTTGTTTCAAACCCCATAGGAGGATCGGTACACTTATCTATGAATTGTAGGGGTTCGAAATTTTTTATCCTAGGCATTGAGTTTGACTGCGACGCCTATGAATTGGGATTTTTGGGGTGTGGGATGATTTTGGGAATGGATTGTGTATCCACTTATGGAACGATATTTGGCTGTGAAAGGAGAGTTGTTAGACAAGAGACATGCAGCAGTAGGACTCTCAAGGTTTCTTGCGACCCATAGGAGTCAATCATATTGAGCTTCTTTTATCCCCTCAATTCATCATCGGCAGAGTTAGATTCAGTCTCAGTCTTCAGAAATTTCCTGGACGTCTTTAAAGAGGTGCTTTCCTCGGGGTATAAAGAAGGTCTACAGATAGAAGGAGTTTGAGCAATGGTTTTTTAGGTCCGGATTATAGAAATCCAAAGAGAGATAGGAAAAGGTTGGAGATGTACAATAGATTTAGTTGATAAGAAAAGAAGAAAGCCCATGTGTAGATAATTGCAGAAATTATAATTGTTTCATATAAGTTGATTTAATAGTAGTGTCTTAGAGTAAAAATATAGGCATCGAAGAGGAATTGAAGTAAAAGACTTTGGTAAGGAAACGAGATTACCAGAATTTAGAAAGGATGCTCCTTGGGTAATGAGATGAAAACCCACTTTATATGTAGCCTAATAAAATTCACTACAACAAAACAGCCATTTCACAACGGGCAATGCCCGTTGTAATCTGGATTTCGCAACAGGCATGCGCCCGTTGTATTATGCCTCGTTGTAATAGGTCGACCATATTTTACAACGGGCAATGCCCGTTGTAATATGGATTTCGCAACGGGCAAAACCCGTTGTAATACATGATATTGCAACGGTTTCTGACCGTTGCAAAATGAATGCAAATTTTAAAAAAATTACAATAGCATCCATACAGTACATCCATACCAATTTATTCACTACAGTTTTCACCAAAATTAAAACGCCAAAATGAATGATTATTAAGTTGAATTTGGAACTGCAAGGGTGCTAGATATGCATATCATACAGGAACATCAATCAAAAATATACAAAATAAAACAGAATATTTCACTTAAATGCTAATTAAATTAGTAAACCTTAAAATATTTTCAAGTATCCAAAAATAAAAATTACAATGCTATTGCGATGTACAATCCATCCTTGCAAGAAAGGATCATCAATTAATGAAACAATTACATAGAAAAAACACTAAAGACTCTAAGCCATTAACTTCACCTCTACAACGCCGACTCTTTCTCCTTCATCTCCAGCTTCAGTTTCTTCATCCACGGCAGCAGAAGACATCGTCTCACATCGACATACAGGACATGATGCTTGTTTTGCAAGCCACATATCAAAACATTACGAGCGAAACACGTGTCCACATGCTGGAATTACTTTGACGCCCTCACCATCTTCAAACTCATTCAGACAAATAACGCAGCCTTGAGTTCCGACGTTCATCTTTGTGTTATAACAAGACGTGGGAAGTGATACATGCGTTGTCGGTGCCTAAGGTGAAATAACAGAGTAAGTATCAGACCAAATTTAATCATGTTGGTTTCTATACATCTGAAACATGGATAAAACTAAGACAAGCAAAGACATTTTTTTTGTTTTTTATTTCACCCAAGAGAAACAGTGACAAAAATTCAAATGAAACAAAATAATACATCTATTAATAGCACAAAGAGTTGTCTGAACTATAGATTTTGTTTGTTGTTCATATTTTTCTTAAAATAAAAAAAAAGTAGAAAACATAAAAAATCTATAAGAATAATACCCGGGAACATCATTAGTACAGGCCTTGATAAACCGTTCTGCTCCTGAATGTTTGATCATATTTAAAACTTGTAAAATAAATGACATAGGTGAGTTGTCTGGACTAAACTGAATTGTACATGGATAAACAGCTTACACACCCATCAAGCCAAAATCAAGACTAAAGTTCGTATACTAAATAGTACAAACATCTTTAACTAGAATATTAAGAGCTGCAATGTTTAATATGAAGTAAACAAAGTTTACATATGAAGAATGAAGTGTAGTCCTTAGGACTTAATACAATTTGAACAACTATGTTTTAAAAAATGAATTAAGTCCGCATTCTACTAAACTGGTTTATACTGTTTTCACTGATCAATGATGGTTGTCACTAAATGTACGCACAATGCATAAATTCAATGAGTAAGATATCATTTTCCTAAAGTACAATGAGCTGAGAATGTCATGCTTTTCTTTTATGTGCATGGATAAAAACCAACACAGTATACATGCCAAACAGCTTGCGAAACATGTACCAGTTTCATGGATTAATCACAAATTCACTTTACGATTGTACAAATTAATGTATAATTTGGAAAAAGGAGAAGAAATCAATATGCTTAACCATCCTCTTGACCTATAAACTGAATGATACTCCTATTTTTATCAATGCCATAATCACGCTCTCCTTTCCTTGCACTACTAACATCTATTTTAACCAATTGACACAGAAACAAATTAAGGCAGTACTTACTATCTCACACCAAACTCACTGACTAACAAGGCATACAAATACAGCCATAAACATTCATTTCAAAAGCAAGCACCAAATATCAAAAATGCCTAAATCATTGTATATGCTACTGCCACTTATAACATATCCCATATTGCTAATGGTTACTGGTACAGATGCAGTATCATGCTTGGATGCGGTGAATGCAATGATCCCATGCAGTCAAACAAACATCTTGTGCGCGCCTAACTACTAAGACAATAAGACTGTATAATCTCCAAAATAAATAAATAAATAATCTATAATATACTAAATTAAGTTGCACGGATAGAACAAATCAATAAAGAATATAAATTACCAAATATAATCATCAATTATAGTTAACAGAATCAATGCTTAAGAGATATAAGACAGTAATTTGCATAAAAACTCAAACTTAGAAATAGAAAGGAAAGAAGCAATCATGCGTGGAATAAAAATAAAAAAAATCATTAAATGCTTGCCAAATCCGAATTGGCAGCAGGCTATAAGCAGCACAGAAGCATAGAGGAACGCACAATCTGAAGACTGTTATAGGGAAAAAAATGAATAACTGTAGACATTTTCAAAATTCAATTTATCGCTAATCAATATGAACCTGGAAAAATAGAGAACGGAGGAAAAGGACAAACAGACCTTGCTTTTGACGCGATCGTTGCAAGAATTAGTTGAGGATCTTGCTTTTGAAGCGATGATGCGACGTCGAGATGCGGTTGCTCGTAGAAGTTGCGGAGATGAAGTTGAAGTGTGGAGGGGGTTGTGACGGTTTTTGATGGAGCAAGAGGTGATTTAGGGTTTAGATCTAGGGATTTCATAACGTCTTTCAATTTGGCTGCTTGTATGAATGAGGGAGGCGGCGATAGGTTTTTTAATTTGAAGCTTCTAAAAGCGGGTCGGGTTGGTTTTTTAATTAGCATCTCTTGCAACGGGCATTTTTTGACCGTTATAAAATTAGTATCTATTACAACGGACATGAAAGGACCGTTGTTGTGACGACCCGGAATTTTCAAGCATCTAAAATCAGAATATTTAATTGATTTTAAGTATTCAGTAGAGTAATTTTAATTTGAATTACGAATATCACTAATTATTGATAATTAAATAATTTATTGAATTAAATAATTTAAAACTGAGTAACATGTTGAATCCGGAATTTTAAGCTTGTTAAAAATAATTTGAAGGCGTATAAATTTATATTGATAACACTGAGGATAATAGAAGTTATAAAATTGAAATTAACAGTGGTTCGTTCAATTTTAAAAATATATCGTTTAAATTGAATTTAAAAATAGCCTTCCGAGGCACAGTCTCGGATTTCGACGAAACCAGTTCCATTGGGTCCGTAATATTGAATTATTACCGGATTGCAAATTTCGTTTTGTTCGGAGTTGTTGTGTGCTTATACGTTAAGTTAACGCGCTAGAAATTTATTTGATAATAACCTAGTTGCTCAAGCTTCCTATATACGCCTCTTTTCCCTTTTATTTACTAGCCGAAGCCTTATTCATCAGGATCGAAACCTCAAATTGAAAATAGCTGAACATTTCGAGCTCTAAAAAAAATGGCGGAACTCAAATTCACGAAACCGAAGCCGAGTTTTTCATTTAGGCGAATCGAATTCGAGATGGGAGGGGGCGACTTCGAAGCGCGAGTAGCTGCGGTCGCGACTGAGCAGGGCTAGGGTTGGTGAAGAGGAGGCCTAATTCGACGCAGTGGTGATGTCATCGCGAGCTCCTAGGGTCACGCGTAGTGGAGGATCGCGGGTAGGTTCGACAAATAGGGAGGGTTTCATGCGAGCTCATGCGCGAGCAGGTGACGGTGGCGGCGCTACGCCAGTGGGGACTCGCGGGTCGAAGCAGTGAGGGTATTTTCTTTTCTCTGTTTCGATTTTTAAACTGTAGGATTTGGAAATAATAAATGAAAGGAAGTATATATGTGACATATATGGGATTAGGAGGAAATATTTTTGAATTTATAAACTGTTGTTAGGAAAGAAAACGTTTACAGTAAAGAAATTAAGCAGTTTTGTTTTGAGGTTAATTCGATATATATATATATATATATATATATATATATATATATATATATATATATATATATATATATTACAGAAATATATATACAGATAAGCAAAAAAAAAAATTGATTTCAGTTAGCATAAACCATTTTCGGTTTAATATATATAAGCTAGGTTGGTTTAACTATCATTTAAAGTCAGTTAATTAAATGTATATACGTATACGTATATGAGTTCAAAGCAGAATATATATATATATATATATAAAGGTTTTTGAAAAATATAGGAATGTTGAATTTATGAGGATCTAATTGTTTAACAACTCATTTAATTATTTGGATTACTAAAAATATTTTCATTTAAGATTTAGATTAAAATTAAATTATTAGTCTTAATTAAAATCATTGGTTAACCAAATTTTTAAATGAAATTTATTAGCTCGATCGATTCAAATATTAATAAATCATCTAATGATGTTACAAGGTCTGAAAATCGTGGAAAATCAAGTTGAGATGGGTTGGATTGCAAATGATGGCAAAGGTGAGTTAATCTCACTCAGTTAAATTTAAATAATTAAATTTAAATAATTGTTTGAATGGCTGAATTGATTGATGCGATATAGTATGATATTTTGGAATTGACATATTATATTGTGCTAACATTTGTGGATGCAGGGAAAACAGGTTGGAGGGATCCAACTGGATCCCTCAACATTTATTTAAATTGTTTAATACCCTCTGTTGTGATTATTTTATATTCTGTGATGAATATTATTGGTATTACTGATAATTGGTATATTGAATGTTATGGTTCGATTTGATATAACTGGGAATAATGAATTACCAAAAATATATAAATTGAATCTTGGAAAAGAAACTTAAAGAAGTGAAATTGTAAGTAAAATAATTATAGCAAATTTTGAATAAATTAAGAATGAAGTAAAAAGGAATGGAAGTGATATTAAATATTAACTAAAAAAAAATAACTTCGAGTATGACAAGAATTTTGAACAAAATAGAAATGAATGAATTGAAAACTCAAACGATATCAATTAAAGGAATTAAGAATTATTCTAGAATTTAAGTTTAAATTTATTTTAAAGAATAAAAAAAAGGGTTATCTGAGAAATCAAAAACTTGTATTTTCAGTTAAAGTATGATAAATAATAATTAAGGAATAAAATCTGAAATTAATGGATTTTGAGATAAAATGGAGTAAATTGGAAATCAATTTGAAAATTGATTCAAGTGTTTGAAATTGGAAATTCAAAGATGAATGTGAAGAGAAGTATATTTCCCTGGATAGCCAAGTAGGTTTTCGCAGTAATTTTTTTTTTAAAAGCTTTATGTTGTTTTACGAAGTATGTTTTAGAAAATTTATTATTTTAAGTATTTAAATTCTAAAGTAAATATTTTGCAAATCTATTATCGTAATAATTATTTAAAAGGTGACTTAATATTTTGTTTTAAAAGTGAAAACCTAGTTTTATATTTTATAAAGTAACTTTACTTTCAATATTCATATAGTATGTATTTTAGTAAATTATTGAAGTAATTTTTAAAATGAATGTTTTAAAATATATTTCAAAGTAAAGTGTTTTTTTTAAAATTATTTTAAAAATCTTAAATTTTGTGCTTGGCGATTTCAGTGGAAATAGAAACTATTTGGGAAATTGATTCTGAGAAAGGAAGATAGTTTTAAAACTGTTTTTAACAGGGTTTGAAAAGTGGAAGTATATCTTGTGAAGATATTTTTGAGGGTAATAAATAATTCGAGAAAATTATTTATTGGTTGATGGTTGATTGTGAATATTAATTGATAGTTAAATAACCGACTATCAATATTGGCCAACTGCGTTGATCGTTTCGAAGAGACCGGGATCGGGATTTATTTCTCGAAAACCACTTCGATCCGGTTTGTACGTTTCGTGAAAACGATTTTGGATTCGAAGATGGAGCAGTGAAGTGCAAGGGCTAGTCGCTACTAATCCTGAGGATATTTCCAAAATGGATGTAGTAGGAATAGTGTCTTCGGTTCCGTTCGAACCCGGGACGGACTTGTATGGATGAATGCTTGCGAAACATCGTCAGGTGGACGATGGGCATTCTAAGGAATATGTTCTATAAAGGTAACGCTTAGCCTCAAGCCCCATCAAATGGGAATGGCTGAAAGTCGGGGGATATGCAGGGCTTCGTGGGTAGCCCCCACTAGAGGGTGAGGTCATCCCTGTGTAGATGTCCCTTTATTTCGGCTTAGTGGGCGGCTGCTGATCCCAACCGCGGGGTGATCTTGCTCGGGACTATCCAGTAAGGGATGGTTCCGGTCTTGTGTTGCAGGGGAGTTAGGGTGGCTCCTCGGTACGCTGATCTGGACCAGGTACTGTGACAGGTGGTACCCCAGTGCCTAGCCATTAGTTGGAATCCATTTTCCCTACGCGCCCGTACGGTTTTGGTTGTGCCCAACTATTGCTGAAACGTGAGATGCAAGCATTTCAGCTAGATTCTATTTACTTTCTATAGACACTATTATAATATCAGAGGACTTTAATAAAAATGTTTTAGGTATCGTAAGGTAAAAACCCGACATGTTTATTTGTGGCGTGGTCTTACGAGATGCTTTTGTTTTCAAAGGATTTTTGAAACTTTAAAAATCAATTGGGTGTGATTTTCTCACGCTGGTAATCCAGACTGACTCGGGTGTTATTTAACTGTAATGCTCGGGTCAGACCGAGTATTATAGGATACAGGATATGATGCTGTGGAGCTCAGGAGACGAGCTGGATGACGATACGTATATCCGTACTTGTTTTATATATATATATATATATATATATATATATATATTCAGCTGTGTTGACTGGCTGTGTATCCATTGTATGTTATTGATGTGAGCTGTGACTGATGTACTCTGATGATGTAATATATGTAACAGATATATTTGATTTTGAGTAAAGATTATTTACTATCTATTATATTTTATTCCGCTGTGATGGTTAGATTCTGATGTTGTTTTCTATTTTTCTTCTTCTACCTCTTCTTCTTTAACCCATAATGGTTCGTATTTCTGTACAACTTGAGTTGATTGTTGTAGAATAGTGTTAACTCAAGGGGTACGGATTTGCGGGTCGTCACAGTTGGTATCAGAGCGAGGTTGGTGATAACCTTGGCTCTGGTGGGAAATTACTCATTTAAAATAGAGTCCGTAGTACTCTATAATGAGTTTGAGCGTATAAATAAATATGAGCGCGTATTTGTTAGTGAATATAAATTATTTTAATATTGTGTTGATTGGTTATTGAGTGGCATATGAACCTTCGTCGGCACAGTGTGGACAACTGTATCGAAAGGGTTTCTAAACGCTTGAATAGAACAATCGACACGGTATTGTTTTAAATATGGGTAAATGAAATAATTTTACCCAAAAATATATTTTGATATAAAGAAAGTTTTTGGTAAACTATATAGCTATTATATGGTTGCTTGGATGTTAGAAATGATAATATTAAAGTATTATCATTGTTAAGTGAATTTAACTAGAAATTGAAAGTATAACGAAAGTTTAAGGGAATAAATTCATTATAAAATGAAATTCATAAGTATGCGTCATAAATGAAATTTATAAATTGAAATATAATCAAATAAGAATTTGTATGAGCATAAGCTATGCAAATGAATTATAGTAAAATTGATTTAAGCAGGATTTGGAAATTTAAAACCCGAAGATTTTGGAAGTGTTATGAAGATAAATAATAGCACAATTGTTTTGGTGATGTTTCTGAAAAGAAATCTGTTTTAAATGGATTTTGAAGTGATATAGCATTGAAATCACTTGGATTATTGGAAAAATAATTCTGATGATGACGGCCGCATTATCAGTATTCATTTTCGAATTCCTAAGTGACGGGTTGCTACCAAATTGACTTGTTCAGAAAGCTAGTTGTTTTTGAAAATTTCTAAGGAAATTTGCTGGGAATAAAACCAGGATTGATTTAAATTTTGAGAAGTGTGATTTGAGATGCTGGAGATTTCAAAATGTTTTGAAACCAAAGATCGGATGTTTTAAAATCCTGATGAGATGGATTGTAAATTTATAAATTGAGATGAGTTTTAAATCAGGATGGAAATATGAGCTTTGAATGTTGAAATTTAAGCTTTGGATAATGGAATATAAATCTAAAGTGAAAAGTTAGAATGAAATTAACTTGGGTTGGAGAATAAAATTTAACTGGATTAAAATAAAATTGAATTGGAATAAGGATTCAATTAAGTTATAAATGAAATTAAATTCTTACCTGGATAATGGGAAAATAAGTTGGATAAGAAATAAATTGGGTAAGAGTTAGAAGTAAATAAATTAGAATAACTTGTTAAAGAATTTAAATGCATGAATAAAATATGCTTGGGTTATAAAGAAGCATAAGGCTTGAGTTAAAATAAAAGAAGAATATATTCAAGCTTATGATGAATGGAAATTGTGTAAATAATAAGTTGTGACTTATAAATTTTGAAGGTGGAATAGAAAATCCAAATTAAATATTGTTTGATGTTTTGGATAATGAAACGGAAATCTAAACTTAAATTATATAATAAAATTGAACTAAGAAAATAAAATGAAGTGATATTTGAAATTTAAAAAATCAAATATTGAACTATAAAAGGAGAGAACTAATTTGTTAATAAATTAGTTAATGAAATTGAATTATGAGTTTATGATGAGGTTTGAAAATAGAAACTCAAATTATAATTAAATTTGACTTAAATTGTCGATGAAGAAAATATAGTTAAACGTGGCCTTGAAATTAATTAATTGATTTGTGAATGAAATTACAATGTAAGTTAGTAAAATTGGATGGTAATTTAAAAGTGAATGGTAATTTGAAAATGAATAGTGGATTCAGAACTTGAGTTATAAATTCGAATTTAACTTGAAGTGTTAACAAATTAAATTTAATTGAAATATATGGAATAAAAATGTAATTAGATTAAAATAGTGATAGTTTGAATTGCCAATAAATTCCAAATAAGTGGAAGTAAATTGGAAATGACTTTGTAATAAATCGAATGAGCTGAATCTAAAAGGTTAATATGTATAATAACTGATTAAATAAATTTGTAGTTTGAAATGAGATAGGATTGAAATAGAATCAAGTTAAATTGAAAAGAGAACTTTTTTTGCAGATGAGAATGAGCTTAAGTATAAAATTTGAATAAAATTGAAGGAAATTGACTTAAGCTAAATGAAGGAAGGAGAGTTGAATTGAATTCAACTTAAACAAAGTTTAATAATATTGGATTGGTTTTAAACCAAGTAAAAATAAATTTTAATTGAAATAAAATTTGGTGAGTTGCCGATAATATTTAATGGAACGAAAATGCTTAAATAAATAATTGTAAACCTTTTAAAATTATTAAGGAATTGAAATAACTTGAGAGAGTAAGGAAAATAGAATGTTTTGCGTTTATTAGAATGGTTTAAGTGAATGTGGATAAACTCATTATATTGAATAAATAAATGATGGAATAAATAGGTATCAAATGAAATGTGGTTTAAATAAGTTGAGAAATGGTTATTGAATGAAATAGCTTGGATTGTCATCGAGCTAAATAAAATAGTTTGGAATAAACAAATATGGAATGAAATGTAAATGAATGTATTGTAAATGGAAATTTAAATGGAATCTGTCGAGCTAAATAAATGATTGTGACTGGATTAAGATAAGAGGGAATTTAATTAGTAATGAAGATGAACCTAAGCTGTTAATAGTTTTGGATGAACTAGTTTGGTTAATAAAATGAAATGCAAGTGAATGTATTCAAAATTTGATATACATTGAAATGAGAATATTTAGATTGTGAATAAATTTGAAAATGAATAGGATTAAGTATAAATCGAGTTGAAATCCATTAAAATTGGTTATAAAACATAAATATTTGGTTGTTCACATAGATCTTGTCAAATTTGCATAGAATAAATATCATTGGATCTAAATGGAAGTAATTAAAATTCTATGAGTTGATAGAAGTAAAATAAATTAATTTTGAAAGCAATTGAATTAAATATGAGTTCAATTTGCTTAAGAATAAATTAAAAGTAAGCAGTTGAATTCTAAACCATTCAAATTGATGGAATTGTATACGAATGAATCGAAAACCATCCGAATTGAGTGAAAATGGTTATAAATAAATTGGAACAGTTGAATCAGCATGGAAACTATATAAATTGCTTACAGAAAAATGTTTGGTATGAGTTTCTTTTAGAATTCATATGTTTTAACTATTATAAATAAGTGAAATATAGTTAAACTGCATATATTTGGCACTTACATGTTTAAATTGAGTAAGTACAGGTACCTGGAAGCCGTGAGGCTGGATTTGGTTGTGCTATTTGCTAAAAATAATAAGCCGCTTGCTTAATATGCTAAATAAGGTACGCCTACGCAATAAAAATAGGAAATATGAACTGTTTTTTGTTTTTCCGACCGTGTGGGTCGATGTATATATTTGTCTCTTTTGTCAAATTGCAAAAGCTCCCCCGTACAAAGGGGACTCTGCCAAAAAAATTTCAGAAATTTTGGGAGTTAGAAAATTTTTGAAAATTTTCGGAAAATTTAGTTAACTGCAAAAAGATTTCAAACTGGAAATAGAAAAAGTTAGTAAATGAAACTAATTAAAGTAATGACATGGATTAGTAATAAATGAAAAATAAAATTTAAAATATTCAGAGTTGGAAAATAAATTGAATTCATAAGGAATGTAGATAAATCATTTGAATAGCAATGATATATAAACTAAGTGGTAAGGTGAAAATGAATATAAGGAACGTATTTCATGCATATACTAATTTAAGAAGGAATGATGAATTCTTAAATGAAAGATTGATCCTACAAATATAATCTAAGATAATACTTGGATTTATAGATATTGACATTTGTAAGAACGTCGATAAAATGTCTTTGAATATTATGGTGGGCCATATTGTTGTGTAAGATGTGCAGGTAATATAAAGTGAAAAGAGAATTGATTTTGATTTCAGAAGATAAATTTAAATTGCCCGACAAAAAGTATGTATTTAAATTTGGTATGAAATTTGATTGGGATTTGGATTGAGCCACTTGGTTTTTTGTTTTCTTTTTGGATTTGGGAGGCCGTAGAGCCATTTTGTAGTTGTACCGAGTCAGCCGCGCAAAGGAGACGCTGGCGAAATTTTTTGGGAATTTTGGGAGTTAGAAAAATTTTGAGAAAATTTTGATAATTCAAATTTTGGTTTTAAATTATAACTTAAATGGTTAAACAAATGGTATAGTTTGAAACTAGGGAAAGGTTTGGAAGTTAATAAGAATGATAATGGTCTTTTATAAAAGATAGTTGGAAAGGTGTTAAATTGTTAGAAACGGGTTTTGGGCCATTCTTCCTAGTTAGTAATTTCGGGGACGAAATTCTTTTAAGGGGGGAGGAATGTGACGACCCGGAATTTTCAAGTATCTAAAATCAGAATATTTAATTGATTTTAGTATTCAATAGAGTAATTTTAATTTGAATTACGAATATCACTAATTATTGATAATTAAATAATTTATTGAATTAAATAATTTAAAACTGAGTAACATATTGAATCCGGAATTTTAAGCTTGTTAAAAATAATTTGAAGGCGTATAAAATTTATATTGATAACACTGAGGATAATAGAAGTTGTAAAATTAAAATTAACAGTGGTTCGTTCAGTTTTAAAAATATATTGGTTAAATTGAATTTAAAAATAGCCTTCCGAGGCACAGTCTCGGATTTCGACGAAACCGGTTCCATTGGGTCCGTAATATTGAATTATTACCGGATTTCAAATTTCGTTTTGTTCGGAGTTGTTGTGTGCTTATACGTTAAGTTAACGCGCTAGAAATTTATTTGATAATAACCTAGTTGCTCAAGCTTCCTGTATACGCCTCTTTTCCCTTTTATTTACTAGCCGAAGCCTTATTCATCAGGATCGAAACCTCAAATTGAAAATAGCCGAACATTTCAAGATCTAAAAAAAATGGCGGAACTCAAATTCACGAAACCGAAGCCGAGTTTTTCATTTAGGCGAATCGAATTCGAGATGGGAGGGGGCGACTTCGAAGCGCGAGTAGCTGGGGTCGCGACTGAGCAGGGCTAGGGTTGGTGAAGAGGAGGCCTAATTCGACGCAGTGGTGATGTCATCGCGAGCTCCTAGGGTCACGCGTAGTGGAGGATCGCGGGTAGGTTCGACAAATAGGGAGGGTTTCATGCGAGCTCGTGCGCGAGCAGGTGATGGTGGCGGCGCTACGCCAGTGGGGACTCGCGGGTCGAAGCAGTGAGGGTATTTTCTTTTCTCTGTTTCGATTTTTAAACTGTAGGATTTGGAAATAATAAATGAAAGGAAGTATATATATGACATATATGGGATTAGGAGGAAATATTTTTGAATTTATAAACTATTGTTGGGAAAGAAAATGTTTACAGTAAAGAAATTAAGCAGTTTTGTGTTGAGGTTAATTCGATATATATATATATATATATATATATATATATATTACGGAAATATATATACAGATAAGCAAAAAAAAAAATTGATTTCAGTTAGCATAAACCATTTTCGGTTTAATATATATAAGCTAGGTTGGTTTAACTATCATTTAAAGTCAGTTAATTAAATGTATATACGTATACGTATGTGAGTTCAAAGCAGAATATATATATATATATAAAGGTTTTTGGAAAATATAGGAATGTTGAATTTATGAGGATCTAATTGTTTAACAACTCATTTAATTATTTAGATTACTAAAAATATTTTCATTTAAGATTTAGATTAAAATTAAATTATTAGTCTTAATTAAAATCATTGGTTAACCAAATTTTTAAATGAAATTTATTAGCTCGATCGATTCAAATATTAATAAATCATCTAATTATGTTACAAGGTCTGAAAATCGTGGAAGATCAAGTTGAGATGGGTTGGATTGCAAATGATGGCAAAGGTGAGTTAATCTCACTCAGTTAAATTTAAATTTAAATAATTAAATTTAAATAATTGTTTGAATGGCTGAATTAATTGATGTGATATAGTATGATATTTTGGAATTGACATATTATATTGTGCTAACATTTGTGGATGCAGGGAAAACAGGTTGGAGGGATCCAACTGGATCCCTCAACATTTATTTAAATTGTTTAATACCCTCTGTTGTGATTATTTTATATTCTGTGATGAATATTATTGGTATTATTGATAATTGGTATATTGAATGTTATGGTTCGATTTGATATAATTGGGAATAATGAATTACCAAAAATATATAAATTGAATCTTGGAAAAGAAAATTAAGGAAGTGAAATTGTAAGTAAAATAATTATAGAAAATTTTGAATAAATTAAGAATGAAGTAAAAAGGAATGGAAGTGATATTAAATATTAACTAAAAAAAATAACTTCGAGTATGACAAGAATTTTGAACAAAATAGAAATGAATGAATTGAAAACTCAAACGATATCAATTAAAGGAATTAAGAATTATTCTAGAATTTAAGTTTAAATTTATTTTAAAGAATAAAAAAAGGGGTTATCTGAGAAATCAAAAACTTGTATTTTCAGTTAAAGTATGATAAATAATAACTAAGGAATAAAATCTGAAATTAATGGATTTTGAGATAAAATGGAGTAAATTGGAAATCAATTTGGAAATTGATTCAAGTGTTTGAAATTGGAAATTCAAAGATGAATGTGAAGAGAAGTATATTTCCTTGGATAGCCAAGTAGGTTTTCACAGTAATTTTTTTAAAAAAAGCTTTATGTTGTTTTACGAAGTATGTTTTAGAAAATTTATTATTTTAAGTATTTAAATTCTAAAGTAAATATTTTGCAAATCTATTATCGTAATAATTATTTAAAAGGTGACTTAGTATTTTGTTTTAAAAAGTGAAAACCTAGTTTTATATTTTATAAAGTAACTTTACTTTCAATATTCATATAGTATGTATTTTAGTAAATTATTGAAGTAATTTTTAAAATGAATGTTTTAAAATATATTTCAAAGTAAAGTGTTTTTTTAATATTATTTTAAAAATCTTAAGTTTTGTGCTTGGCGATTTCAGTGGAAATAGAAACTATTTGGGAAATTGATTCTGAGAAAGGAAGATAGTTTTAAAACTGTTTTCAAAAGGGTTTGAAAAGTGGAAGTATATCTTGTGAAGATATTTTTGAGGGTAATAAATAATTCGGGAAAATTATTTATTGGTTGATGGTTGATTGTGAATATTAATTGATAGTTAAATAACCGACTATCAATATTGGCCAACTGCGTTGATCGTTTCGAAGAGACCGGGATCGAGATTTATTTCTCGAAAACCACTTCGATCCGGTTTGTACGTTTCGTGAAACGATTTTGGATTCGAAGAGGGAGTAGTGAAGTGCAAGGGCTAGTCGCTACTAATCCTGAGGATATTTCCAAAATGGATGTAGTAGGAATAGTGCCTGCGGTTCCGTTCGAACCCGGGACGGACTTGTATGGATGAATGCTTACGAAACATCGTTAGGTGGACGATGGGCATTCTAAGGAATATGTTCTATAAAGGTAACGCTTAGCCTCAAGCCTCATCAAATGGGAATGGCTGAAAATCAGGGGATATACAACAAGGCTTCGTGGGTAGCCCCCACTGGAGGGTGAGGTCATCCCTGTCTAGATGTCCCTTTATTTCGGCTTAGTGGGCGGTTGCTGATCCCAACCGCGGGGTGATCTTGCTCGGGACTGTCCAAAAAGGGATGGCTCCGGTCTTGTGTTGCAAGGGAGTTAGGGTGGCTCCTCGGTACGCTGATCTAGACCAGGTACTGTGACAGGTGGTACCCCAGTGCCTAGCCATTAGTTGGAATCCATTTTCCCTACGCGCCCGTACGGTTTTGATTGTGCCCAACTATTGCTGAAACGTGAGATGCAAGCATTTCAGCTAGATTCTATTTACTTTCTACAGACACTATTATAATATCAGAGGACTTTAATAAAAATGTTTTAGGTATCGTAAGGTAAAAACCCGACATGTTTATTTGTGGCATGTTCTTACGAGATGCTTTTGTTTTCAAAGGATTTTTGAAACTTTAAAAATCAATTGGGTGTGATTTTCTCACGCTGGTAATCCAGACTGACTCGGGTGTTATTTAACTGTAATGCTCGGGTTAGACCGAGTATTATAGGATACAGGATATGATGTTGTGGAGCTCAGGAGACGAGCTGGATGACGATACGTATATCTGTACTTGTTATATATATATATATATATATATATATATATATATATATATTCCGCTGTGTTGACTGGCTGTGTATCCATTGTATGTTATTGATGCGAGCTGTGATTGATGTACTCTGATGATGTAATATATGTAAACAGATATATTTGATTTTGAGTAAAGATTATTTACTATCTATTATATTTTATTCCGCTGCGATGGTTAGATTCTGATGTTGTTTTCTATTTTTCTTCTTCTACCTCTTCTTCTTTAACCCATTGTAACAACCCGCATATTTATCGATTTTATATTTAAATATTTTATTTAAATATTTTATCGTTCGTCGGATTTTGGTCCGAAAAGCTACTTTTTGCAAACAGTCGAATTAGGACTCGAGACTACCCCCATTGAGTTCAAAATGCCGTTTGCGACCTTTTTGAGTTTAAGCTTCGATATGTTTGGAGAAAGTTGAATTTTGCTACTTTTTGCTTTGGGCTTTGGTTTGGGCTGAGCCCAATAACCCCACTTAACTCAGTTCCAACCCTCTCCTCTTCAATACTTCATTTCATATTCCTAACACTTTAAGCTTTAAGCAACAATGGTGGAAGAGAATGGGAAATAGAAATCCAAAACCCTAGTTTCCATTTGCAAATCAATTTCTAGCTCCAAACTCAAGAGAACCCATTGGTAAGCTTCCTCTTCTTCTTCTCCAACTCATTCTCTCTTTGGTTTCTGAAATTTGCTAAACCTAAATTTAGGAATGTTCTTCTTTTGAGTTGAGAATCAAGCTTCTTGAGTTGGATTTGAAGTGTGGTTGATTCCCCTTTGCTTTCAAGCTTCATCTTCATAAATTTTAGTGCAAAGGTGAGATTTTTAATCTCACATCTATGCTTATAATTATCTTCTATTGTTAGGTATGAATTCCTAACACTTATTCATGTGCATTTGATTTTGATTTGGATTGCTTTTGTGAATATTCCAATTTTTAGTGTTTTGAGTTCAATTCGTTAAAAATCCTAACTTTGATGTTTGAACATGTTCTTGGTGATGCATCGAGGAGCATATAGGGCCGGGTAGTCGATTGGCATAAACCCTTAGCGCCGTTGCTCGTGCGATTGCAATTTGATCGAGAGTTGCACCTCTTTTGAAATAGGGTAGGAAGTGCAAGCATACAGGTTCGGCCGACCGAGCCCCCTGGGCCGGTCGACCGACCTATAGTCCAGGCACTTCCTGCCTCTGTTTGGAAGTGCTGGTTACAGGCTTCGGCCGACCGAGCCCCCTGGGCCGGTCGACCGACCTGGTGCCCCGAGCACATTCCAACCCCTGGTTCGGTCGACCGACTCAGGGAGTCCGGTCGACCGACCTGCTACTATTTGCCAGATTAGCCTATATTGCTAATTCGTTTGAATATCCAACTTTAATCGATTCGTGTTGTCTCCCTTTTGTTGTCATCATTTATTATCGACTTTGATGACCTTTTCTTTGGGAATTTTAGATATATCCACTTTGATGGATTTTACATCGATTTCTTTGGATTTTATTCACGTCTTCGAATGTGAATTTTTATGCCCGATTGTTTCTACAATCTTCTTTGTGATTTGTCACTTTAAAAATATAAAGGTTTTCTATACTAGTAGTAAATATCAAAACTCTTTCTTCAAATGATTTCAACACTATTTTATAACAAAGCTCGTTTTCTCAAACCGATTTCCAATCTATTAGTATATACAAACCTTTACCTCACTTGTATGAGAAATCTAATTAAACGACTTAGTAAAACGAGTGGTATGAAACGCTTGTGTTTACTTAGTCGGTTAATTCTTGGACTTGTTCGATTGAATCTCTTGTGACAAATTTTCTAGTGGAGATCTACAATTTGTTCGTAAATATTTAAGTTAAGCTAGTGGTTATGGGACATGAAGCTAAGCTCATATATTTACTAGCTTACTGTAATTGACACTTCTCTTTGATCATGACGATCATCTTTGTGGTTTAGACTAGCAATATGCGATGTCTCTTTGTCTATGTGGAGGACTGTTCCTCATTTTTATTGAGTTTCGTCTCATTTCTCACATGGGTCGTACCTTTCTAGGTGCGTCAATGTTTATTTATGCATGGGGTGTACCTTTCTAGGTGCATCGATGTTTATTTACTTCGTGGAGCAATCGGCTCAATAAGTCGGGACATGGGGCGTATCTTTCTAGGTACGTCGATGTTCGTCTATGCATGGGGCGTATCTTTCTAGGTGCGTCGATGTTCGACTTTGCATGGGGTGTATCTTTCTAGGTGCATCGATGTTAGACATTACATGGGGTGTATCTTTCTAGGTGCATCGATGTTTATTTGTGCATGGGGCGTATCTTTCTAGGTGCGTCGATGCTAGAGCATGGGGCATATCTTGCTAGGTGCGTCGATGTTCGACATTACATGGGGTGTATCTTTCTAGGTGCATCGATGTTTATTTGTGCATGGGGCGTATCTTTCTAGGTGTGTCGATGCTAGAGCATGGGGCGTATCTTTCTAGGTGCGTCGATGTTCGACTGTACATGGGGCGTGTGTCTTTCTAGGTGCGTCGATGTCCAGTTTTTTTGGGGATTGGCCATCCTTTTTATTGTGATTTGGTTCATCGGATGTCCCGCTGTACGACGTCGTTGTTCCCTTTTATTGTGATTTCTGGATTTCGTATGTTGATTTCTGGAATTTATGTTTCACCAACTTTTACGATGGGCATTGATATATATATGTCATTTATTGTGGCTTGGTGAATGAAATTAGGAGTATGACATTCCTTCTTATCTTGAGTAGATTATTGTGATATTGATTAATCTCTTGTTGATTTTCAATTACTTATTTATCACAGCTTGGCATTGTGATTATTATATGTTTATGTCATATCTCTTATTATATATCACTTCATCTGATATTTATAGCTAGACTGATCCGTTTATTATTTTCTTCTTAAATAATACTCGGGTCAGACTGAGATATTACAGGTGCTTCTGCTTGACTCCTTATCGGACTTTTATCTGATCTTTTGGCTAACTACTTTAGTTTAGTAGTGTTTTGTTGTATACATTTGAGATACAGACTCTATGATGTATACTTATTCTTTTGTCTAGCACTTGTATCTATTCTTTTTGACATTGTGGATCTTGTTTGACCACTACTCTGATGTACACTTTTATGTGTAATATTCATATCTATTTCCGCCTTTGTGATATGAATTATCTGTGACTGATTTAATGTTATGTTTATTTCTGTATATGTTTCCGAAGATTATTATAGCCACTGTGTAGTAGCTTTGTGTTTGTATCAGTATGTCGGATTTCCTCTTGAAATAAAATGCATGTTATACTATCTAACATATCGGTGCTCGCGCAAAGCAATTACATGGATGGTCGCTCCTCAACAGCCTTATTCTCCGTGCTAGTCGACAGCATTACTCCGTAGTGTTATTGTCTAGCGTGGATATAGAGGTGGGGCGTCACACCCATAATGGTTCGTATTTTTGTACAACTTGAGTTGATTGTTGTAGAATAGTGTTAACTCAAGGGGTATGGATTTGCGGGTCATCACAGTTGTAATAGCATTCTATTACAACGGGCAGTCATTGCCTGTTGTAAAAACGGCATTGTATAGGGCATCTATTACAACGGGCCTGAATGGACCATTGTAATAGCCTTCTATTACAACGAGCAACCAATGCCCGTTGTAAACGGTGCGTTGCAATATGGTAATTTTGTTGTAGTGATTGTTAGAATTAAAAAAGTTGAAAAGTATAACTGTCAATGTTTTTAAAGTAAATATTGGGTCTTTTCGAAAAATAGCATGAAATTAAAAACTGGTTTTTATGTGATGTAAATTTTGTTGAAAAGGTGAAATTCTTTTTGAAGAATTATAGAGCTTATATAGCTCACTAGCTTATTTGTAAGTAAACAAAGATTTTAAATATAAAAACATAAAGTGAATTAAGTATCGAAAACATAGGTTATAACATTCGTTGTTGTAGTAGATGTTTTCATGAAAAATAAAAGGAGCATAGACTATAACATTATTGTTATAGTAGATGACTCCCAAGAGGAATGTTTTTACATAATATGTGAGGTTTATTATATTTATTTTTAACTAAATTCATATAATAGTATTTTTGGGTTGTAGTAACGGTGTTTTACGCAACATCTGTTTTAACCTAAATAAAGACCTATTTTAAAATGGTGATTTTTAAAAATAGAAATAAAGTAATTTGTGAATACACCTGTTATTTAAATAAGTATAAGAAAATGTTTATCATAGGAAAATATAAATTAAACATGCTTTAATCTATCGGAATGAAAAGAATAATGGTATAATTTTCTATGAAACCAATAAGTATGTTTTGTGCAAGTCACGAGGAATATATGAAAGAGATGTACAAGGTATGCGAAGCATCATATTTTATATAGTCTATTTCAAAAATATAGAATAAATTCCTTGTAACTCCACATAAACATGAAGTCCTCTTTTAAAAGGTTCGTAGCAGATTTTAGCGTTAAGAACTTCTCATTAGAGAAAGTAGATCCAATACCTTAAGGTATGAGGCTATTAGGTACAATAATAAGATGATTTGAAAAAGGAAAGTTCAAAGATATTTAAAAGAGAAATGGTATAATGAAAAAGTAAATAAGTTTTTGAAAGCAAAAAGCTTAATAACGGTTGAATTAAAAATTCCAATTTTTGTAGAAAATTGTAAAGTTCTTTAAAAGAAAATGAGGAATAATTTTGGATTTAAAACGTCCCCCCTCTAGGTTTGGTGATTAATGTAAATTCAAAAACTATAAGGATGCAAGTTTAGAAAAATAATACACTAAGTAGTCAAGTATTTTTGAATTTAATAGAAACTGAAAGATAACACTTTTAAAGACAAAGATTTTGGGATTTGATGTTTTAAAATTTTTAGAAACCTTAATTTTTAAAACAAGGTAATAAATACTAAACCAAACTCTTAAATATGGTGTAGGTACGAATCATTTCCTAGGAGTAATGGAAAAGGTGTAAGAAGGTAGCAGTAATTACTTTTAGAAGTAATAATGGAAGTTTTCACAAAGTGTATAAGACACTAGTAAGAACCTCGGAGTGTTGTTCATGAAGAATAGTAAAATGAAATTAGTGGAATTCATATGGTAGTAGTTTTCAAGCTAGCATTGGAGTGGCACCTTTCGAACCTCTTTATGGAAGACCGCGCAAGTCGCCTTCGCGTTGAATAGAGTCTACAGAAGGATGGCCTTGGTTCCGACATAGTTAAGGAGATTTCAGATAAAATTGATTTGCTTAGGAGAAAATTCATTTCTCATATCCGCATTTCTTTGATAGTAAGTTTTAGAATTTTCTATTTTCATTTTTAGTTTCGAATATGTTCTTTCCTGCATTATTCTTTGGGAGGGTAGAACTAAGGATTTAACCTATGGATGGCAGGATTTGACGTAAACATGTTAATAGAACATGTTATGAATGATATACGCTAGTGGTTGCAAGTGTTTGCTAGTGGATTCTAATGGACACACTTACAAGATAAGTATTGAGTCTAGAATTATGTTAAAACTTCTTGAAAGCACTTGCGTCTTCATTCGAAATTTATTCTTGGAATGGAATCCACTTCGAGCCTGTTAAAGGGATGGAACCCTATGTTAGAACCTCAATTGTTGGATTTTAATGATAATACTATACAATTATGTCAAAGAATCTCTAAGCTAATTTGCAGGTATATGAGCATCAAAAAGAGATAATTAAATACGTTCAAAATGAAGATGCACGGTAAAAAAAAGGATGAAAGTATGTATATGGAGATACAAGAAGAGATATACGCGATAGAGACAAGACGAAGGTGACAATCAAAGTATTATTAGTCATAGAGTGTAGTGTATAGCGTTCACAAATGTTAAAATCTTCTCCAGATGGTATACATGCACATACATTCATATTTTAAATGAAAATTTAAGTTTTCTAAAATTGCATGGAGCAAGACTCGAACCCGGGTCACTAGTTCAGAAGCCAAGTGCTCTAATCATTTGAGCTATGGTAATTTTTTGTTACAAACTAAATTCAGACGTCTGAATAATGTCACTCATACGTCTGAATAATATCATTCAGACGTCTAAATGTTGAAACAAAATTATGGTTCCACAATATTCAGACGTCCGAATGAAAATATTCAGACAGCTGAATAAGGCCAGAAATGGCCTATTTCCTTGCTATTTGCGTTTCAACTTAGTTCAAAAGTCTGAATATTCTTAACTGCTATTTTCATGAACAGACTATTCTCTTCACCGAAGAGAAACGTTTTCAAAATCAATGGTTGCACCTGTTCTTTTCAACATAACTTTTCATCTATAGTTGCAACTCTTTATAAACTATAAATAGATTACAGAATTCAACAAACAATTAACGGAATCAATTTTTAATATTCTTGAATTCTTATCTTTTCTCTATTTTCAAACTACACTCAAACTGCTACATTCTCTGATCGCTGATCACTTTATCTTCCACAATTCTCAAAGCACATCACACTATATATCATAAAGGAGAAGATTATAGGAAGATTGTACTTAGTTGACTTATCAGTGTTATTCAAGAACACACCACAGTCATATACATTTGTTAGTTGTAAAGAAGTCCTATTCGGTTGCTCAGGCGGTAGAAGTCATGTTCTGTTGCTTATGCGGTCAAGTCCTATTCGATTGCTTAGGCGGTAGAAGTCCTATTCGGTCGCTCAGGCGGTGTAAACCTATTCCTCCGGGTTAAGTGAGGGCTGCTAGTTTTTTTCCAGAAGGAGTCTGGGACTGGACGTAGAACGGGAGTTCGAACCAGTATAAAAATCTCTGGTGTTATTTACTTTATTGCTTTTACTATTCACTTTCTTATTCTGCATAAGTAGTTTTTCCATATTACACGATCCTATAGCACGCACACTTTCATTTGGTATCAGAGCATAGCTACTGTCAATTGGTATCAAAGCCTGGAATTCTATCGATTGCCACAACATCGTAGAATAATGACTATAAAACGATCAAGTCGAAATACAACAGGCAAAATCCCTATCAAAGCCACCAGTGAGGACTACAAAAAGGTACCTTTTAATTTACAAATTTCAGTAAAAGATAACAATGAATTAGTTAGTATAAGCAATAAGATTTCAAAGCTTAATTTTATTATTTTAGAAAAGATGAAATCTGTTGAACTTGAAAATGAGAAATTGAAAAATGAGAAGCTAAATTTAGGAAATCAACTTGGTATTTTAAAGAATAATTTTATAAGTGTTAAAGATTTTCTAAGTGAACAAAACACTATATTTGAAAAAGAGAGAAAAAATTTCAAAAGAAATTTTTGATCTGAAAAGACAAAATGATTTATTACAATCCTCGTTAGATAATTCAGAATCTCAAAATTTCCTTCTTAAAAATGAGAACCGTACGTTAAAAAACGAGAATTTTGAATTAAATGAGAAAATTGATATTTTGAATAATAGTAATATTTATTTTGAAAATAATAATTGTGACTTTAAAGCTAAATTTGATAAACATAACACCGAAGTCACAAAATTTAATAAAGGTCAAAACGATTTAAACATGATTTTATCTAGTTCTAGACCTTTACATGATAAAAGTGGTTTAGGATATAAATTGATCGTAGAAATAGCACTAGATATGCTTTCATGTACAGTAAAAATGTTAGTGCTAGTACTAAATTTCGAGTAAAGTCTAAATCCAATTTTTATAGAAATTCAAATACTACTATGACCAATAATGTGTATATTTCTCTAGAAGTACAATATCATTAACTGGAAATATGAATAAAAATTATCTAAGTATTTGGGTTCCTGTTAATTGGAAAAATAGAGAAAAATACATTAATGGTTATTTTGATATGGTAGTTCATAATAAAAATTATATTTATAAAGGTTCAACCACACCTAAATGGGTATGGTTTCCTAAGACCTAATCCCCCCGGACCCTAACATAGTAAGTGGGTATCAAAAATAATTATTATTTATTGCAGGCACTCGAAGAAACAAAAGGAAAAAGATAGATTTTGGAATTTTAAAGAATGTTCCATGCGTTTATTAGTATTATGTGCTTACAATGAAATATGGACTTCAGCAAATATGGTAAAATCTATTTTATTTTTCCTTCATAATTAGTAATGAGTTTATCTCGCTATTTACAAGATGCTTTATATAATTTATTATATTCCCTCACTCTTTTTGATAATGACAAAGGGGGAGAAATTCATATATAAAATGTTTTATTTTAAAACCTTCAATTACAAATTTCAACTTAACAACAATCATCCATTTGAAAAGAATAAATTTAGTAATAAATTTTAACTTAGATTTTTAAAGTTTAAAAATGGAAATGTGATTACCCTAGAGCTACTTCGAGTGATACCCGACACCACTTCACACTTGCTTCGAATTTTCCCAAAATCAACCCGATAGCTTTAATTTTTAAAATTTTAACTACACACTTGAAATTGCCTGGACTCAAACTCGAGCCAGTGTACGAACTCCCCGAAGTTGTCTTCGAATAAAAAACTTTCTCCTCCATTCCAGGCTACTGACACTTCCCCCGACATGTGCACGTGCACAAACGGAACGGCCACCACTGATTGACGCTGTGATCGTCAACACCTCGGCAATGGCCTCCACGAGACCCACGAACACTCAGATATCCAAAACGTCGACGAACTCGTGAACGAGCTATATGACCAAGACTGTAACGAAACCAGACCACCAGAAATCGACTCGTCCTCCAACCTCTGGCCATCAGAGGTCACGTGGTCGCATTTGAAACTTCATCGATGTATGATACTTCGATTTGCGTTGGTGTGATTGACTCCGGTCGACAAACGATGACGCAGCAAAACCATCTCCGACTAACAATAAATATGGGTTTCAAACCCTGAATGAACGTCTTCGGCCACCACAATCCAATAAAAATTCTTTGAGCATTTTTCCTCGAACCCGCAACACCTCAGCCATCTCCAGCTACAACCTCGACCATCCTCATCACGCCGATGACCAGAATTTGACGAAAACCCCAATTTCGACCATCTCCAAATTAATCAGTGAATATGCAATTAAAAAATATGATTTTACTTCTAAAATTCATTATTTTCAAAGACGATCTCGATGATAAAATTTAAATTAAGAACCATGACGATCTCAACAGATAATGTAGTTACCTGTATTTTTCAATTTTTCTAGAAATACTTTGATTTTTTTTACTTAAATTTATTTTTAAAATTTGAATCATGTTTAAACAGACAGGTTTTGTTTGAATCTTAAGATCTAACAATGATCAGAGAAGATGGATTCAATTTTTTGAATAAATTTAACTTTGATAAATCTGGAAACGGGAATGCATGTCTGTCCGTAGACATACACAGACACATCTCTACATTTATACACAGATTTAATTCACATGCAAGAAGTTTTCCAATTCATTTCAGGCGTGATTCCCAAACAACAAATAAAAATCTGGATTTAACAAAGGTTTACTCACCTATGAAGCAAAAACAAAGAGGTTGTGCGTTTTCATGAATTTGATAAACTGAGACAAGCTTTCTGGATTTGTTCTTTTTGAATTCACTGTTGTTTATGTGTGCTTTAGTTAAATTGTTGAAATTGAATCCTACTTCCTTTGATTGCTGAAAAGCTTTGAACTTCTGAGTTGATTTTGCTCTGAGATGATTTATAGGCTAAAATTTGTAAGAAGAAAAAGTTTGAATTCCTTTTCCCTTTTGATCTTCTGGTTTTGTTTTGTTTTGGATGATTTTTTGGTTTGAAATATTCTTATGGTTTGGATGATTTGTTTTTTGGTTTTTAGCAAGTTTACAGATTTATTTTTCCTCTGAAGCTTTGAAGAGATTAAAAGAAAAATGAGAAAGAGGGGGTATGAGATGGTATAAAGTTTTGTTTTTCTTTTTACAAATTTTCTCAAAAACAAAAACAATCAAAATGACACTTGTCCAAAATGATTACATTTGTTAAAAACACTTATCATATGAATAACACTTGTATTTTCTTATCATATTTTCCTTATTAATAAATACATTTCCTATTTATTTATATATACAATTTTAAAAGAAGAAATGTTTTAACAAATTTTTACATTAAATAAATTACATATTTATGATTGGAAATGCAAATTATTTTTATAAGACATTTATTTAAATTTTAAATTTGAATTCAAATTCAAATTTGAATTATAATCTATTTATATATATACACTCGTATAATTAAAATTCAAATAGTTTTAAAATATTTATATTTTTGAATTCCTAAATTCAAATGCAATTTTACAGTCTTATTTATATATTTATATAAATCAACACTTTTATTTATTTATTTTGAAAAAAATTCAAATTAATTCCACAATTTATTCCAAAATTCACATTAATTACTAAATTTTAAATTGATAAAATTTTGGGAATGTTACAATATGCATATTAATAGAGGGTGATATTATACTTAGGGGGAGATGTTATACTTAGGGAGAGTTTTAAACATATTAATATTATTTTTTTATATAGAATGAATAGTTTTTTAAAATTGTTTATTGTCATCATCAAAAAGGGGAAGAATGTCAGAACCTCAATTGTTGGATTTTAATGACAACAACTATACAATTATGCCAAAGAATCTCTAGGCTAATTTGCAGGTACACGAGCATCAAAAAGAGATAATCAAATACGTTCAAAATGAAGATACACGGTACAAAAAAAGATGAACGTATGTATATGGACATACAGGAAGAGATATACACGATAGAGACAAGACGAAGGTGATAATAAAAGTATTATTAGTCATGGAGTGTCGTGTCTAGAGTTCACAAATGTTAAAATCTTCTTCAAATGGTATACATACATATACATTCATATTTTAAATGAAAAATCAAGTTTTCAAAATTTGCATGGAGCGAAACTCGAACCCGGGTCACTAGTTCAGAAGGCAAGTGATCTAACCATTTGAGCTATGGTAATTTTTTGTTATAGACTAAATTCAAACGTCTGAATAATGTCATTCAGACGTATGAATGCTGAAACAAAATTATGGTTCCATAATATTCAGACGTCTAAATGAAAATATTCAAACGGCTGAATAAGGCCCGAAATTGCCTATTTCCTTGCTGTTTGCATTTCAACTTAATTCAAAAGTCTAAATTATTTTATTCAAAAGTCTAAATATTCTTAATGACTATTTTCATGAATATACGCTTCTCTTCACTGAAGAGAAATGTTTTCAAAATCAATGGTTGCACCTGTTCTTTTCAATATAACTTTTCATCTATAGTAGCAACTCTTTGTAAACTACAAATAGATTACAGAATTCAGCAAACAAATAACGAAATCAATTTTTAATATTCTTGAATTCTTATCTATTCTCTATTTTCAAACTGCACTCAAATTGCTTACATTATCTGATCACTGATCACTTTATCTTCCATAATTCTCAAAGCACACATACTATATATCATAAAGGAGAAGATTATAGGAAGATTATACTTAATTGACTTATGAGTGTTATTCAAGAATACACTACAGTCAAATACATTTGTTGTTTGGAAAGCAGTCCTATTTGGTTGCTCAGGCGGTAGAAGTCCTGTTCTGTTGCTCAAGCGGTCAAGTTCTATTCGGTCGATTAGGTGGTAAAAGTCATGTTCGGTCGCTCAGGTGGTGTAAACCTATTCCTCCGAGTTAAGTGAGGGTTGCTAGTTTTTATTCCAAAAGGAGTCTGGGACTGGACGTAGAACGGGAGTTCGAACCATTATAAAAATCTTCGGTGTCAATTACTTTATTACTTTTACTATTCACTTTCTTATTCTGCACAATTAGTTTTTCTATATTACACGATCCTATAGCACGCACACTTTCATTTGGTATCGGAGCATAGCTACTGTCACCCTAGTGGGATGGAACCCATGACAATATCTAGTGGAACATATAGTGGTGCTATTTTGATATCCGCTAATTTTATTAAAATGTTTTCAAAAACTTATATCTCTTGTTTATAAAATTTGTTTTCAAAAATTTCTTTTCAAAAAGACATCTCTCTTGGTTTCAAATATTTTAGCCTGAAAACTATTTTTATCATTTTAATATTTTGATTTCAAAATTGTCCTTTTTTTAAACCATCTTTTGTTTTAAATATTTGGCTTTAAAATATTTATATACTCGGATTTTAAATCACTTTATATATTAAGAATATATATATTAAAAATTACTTTCTAAACTATTCTATATGTTTAAACTATATTCAAATATATTTACAAAGTTTAGAAATTGTTTTGACAAATTATAGAAATCAATTTTAATAAGAAAATCAAAAACATCAATTTTGTCTTGAGCATGTCGACATCCCTCAACCTCCCATGTCGACATGGTGTCCGTTATTTTCATATTTCAATTTTCAAAAGAAGCGTCTATTCGTCGTATCCTTTCAAAATAGATATGGCTGTTGCTCTACTATAAATATCAATAGGTTCTAAATGAATTTTTTTTACCAGATTTCATTTATTTTCTCTCCCCTTCATCTTCCACATTTATTCTAAAGAATACTAAACTATACTCTGCCGAAATACCAAGTGAATCAAACTTGATCATCTCTTGTTTAATTCTCCATCACTCTCTCCATAAGATCTTAGTGTTATTCAAAGTTATATAATCTTTTGTAAATCAAACTGTTAAGTAAAAGGTGCGGTTGAGCCTTGAAATCAATTGGGTGTGATTGTAGCCCCGGAAATCAATTAGGTGATCTTATAACCTAGTTAAATCAAGAGAGTTTGCCCTGGACTCGAATACAGGAGAGTGTATCTCTTAGCCTTGAAACCGAGGGTGTAATCTAGGAGATTGTTTTGATAAGAAATCCATATGATTGTACGGGACTGGATGTAGGGTAACTCTGAACTAGCATAAAATCCTGGTGTGTTCTTTCCTTTACTTCTTTTATTTAGTATTTGCATCTGTGTCTGATTCTATGATATATCTGTGTCCATAAATTGCATTTGTTGGTGATTTAATTACATAAGTTTCAAAAAGATTTAGAAAATCCACAAAATACTATTCACCCCCTCCTCTAATGTTATTCAGCCTTAAGATTCATAATCTGCATTTCTCACGTTTGGTATCAGAACATTAGTTTTCAATGTTTTCTTTAATCTGAATTTTGAAAAGTTTTAAATGATGGCTACCAACACTGGTTCTGTTAACACTATCACTAGTTCATTTGTAGAGGGTCAGTCTACTGCCAGACCATCACTTTTTATTTGCAGTAACTATGCAAATTGGGCATATAGAATGAAAATATATTTACAGTGAACAGGATTAGACACTTGGAATATTACACAAACTGAATATTCTGAACCCAGAACTAGTTTTGCATAGTGGACTGCTGAGTAAAAGACTATTGCACAAAATAATTCCAAAGCCGTGAATATTTTATTTTGTTCACTTGATAGGAATGAATTCAATAGAGTATCTGTTTGTAAGTCTGCATATGATATCTGAAAAACTTTGCAAGTTACTCATGAAGGAACAAGCAAAGTCAAACAGACTAAAATATCTACTCACAAATCAGTTTCAATTACTCAAAATGAATTCTAATGAGTCCATTTCAGATATGTATAGTAGATTTCAAGATATTGTGCATTCTCTAATATCATTGGGAAAAAGTTTTTCCAAAGAAGATCAAGTCAGAAAAATTCTAAATTCTCTTACTTCGGAATGGGATTAGAAAACTCTTACAATCAAAGAAGCAAATGATATTGGTACTTTAAAGATTGAAGAATTGATTGAAAATCTAATGTCGTTCGAAGTACAAATGCAAGGGAGAAGAGATAGCAAGGCATTCTGCGACGACCCGCCTTTTTAACCCCAGAAAGACATATCATCATTAAGAAAGAAATGGATAGAAATAGAAAAGAATAGAAAGAAAGAATAACAACATCAGAATCTCACAGCGGAATGGAACAAAATATAATACATCACATAACTATTACATAGTTATACATACATCATAGTTATACAATATCATACAACAGGACTGTCATATACATATATGCCCATACATACATCCAAAATACATCATACACTAACTACACAGCGGAACTACATATATAGATACATACGTCTGGTCTTCTTCTCCAAAGCTCCTCTAGAAAATCAACACTCCAAATACCTATCACCTGGCTACTCATAAAAATTTGAGTACCCAAGAGTTTATCAAAAGCAAAATATAAACTCCGGGTCAGACATGGGTCTGGTGTGAGTAAACGGGTTAAAATTGTTTAACTTTGAAAATCATTTGAAAATAAAAGTATCACGTAAGACTCCCCACAAATAAATACGGGTAAGTTTTTACCTTACACTAACCAAAACATTTTATAGGAAATCCGATGATATTATAATAGTGTCTAGGGTTTTCAAGTAAATAGAAAATAGCTGAAATTGTTACATTCATTAAATTCCAGCTACTAGCCACGAAAGTGGGTAATACAAATCAAAACCGTAGGGTCTCGTAGGGAAAATCGGTTTCCAACAATGGCAGGGCTACCGGGGTACCGCCCGTCACAGTACAGGGTTTAGATCACCGTACCGAGGATCACTCCCGACCCCCTACAACACAAGGCCGGAACCATTCCTTACTGAACAGTCCCGAACAAGATAACCCCGCAGTTGTGGCCAACAAATGCTCACACAGCCGAAATAAAGGGACATCTAGACAGGGGTATACTTCATCCTGCTTGGGCATAACCCACCTAACCTTGCTACATATCCCTTGTTTTAGCCATTCTCGGTTGATGAGGCTTGAGGCTGCGATTACCTTTATAGAACATATTTCTTAGAATGCTCATCGTCCGCCTGACGATGTGCTGAAAGCATTCAATCCATACAAGTTCGTTCCGGGTTCGAACGAAACCGAAGGCATTATCTCATTACACTCATTTTGGAATCACCCTCAGAGTTAACGACGACGACCCTCGCATTCTGAAACACCATCTCGATCACCACTTGATATGTCACGACCTATCGTTTAATTTGGATCGATGTGGTTTTGGGAATATCAAATTGATACCCGATCCCGGTCTCATCGAAATCCAAACGCCATTTTAAGGGCCAAGTTGTCTATTTATTCTTAACAGTTTAATCCAATATTAAGTATTTACATAATAAATATCACAAATAAATCATATACAGTCATCACAGATATATCCAGAATATATCACGGCATATCACAGAATATCATTAAACAAATATCATAGCCAATCAAACAAGAATCATCAATTCATATCAAACTGGTTTGATTAACTTAACTTAATTAATTACTTAAGAATAACTACTTTATTCTGCTTAATTAATTACTGATTAATTAACTTATTAAATTTTATTAATTATTACTTAATTACTCAGTTAATTAATTGATTCTTAATTATTAATTAATAACTTAATTATTAATTAATAAAATTTAATTACTTATTTGATTATCTCGAATTATTTTAATTAATCATTTATTATTAATTAATCATTTATTATTAATTAATCATTTATTGTCAACTAATTTATCATTTATCTTTAATTAATCTCTTAAGTTAACTATCATTTATTAATTAACTTTAAATAATTAGTCAAATTCTCTTAAGTTAAATTGATTAAACCCAAGATTAATTTCTAATTACAAATTTAAGTTATTAATTTAATTACAAGTATAAATTAATTACATTTTTAATTACTTTATACTAATTAATTATCTTTACAAACCTTGCTTTTAATAAACTTTAAATCAATTATTTACTTAAAATTAACTTACATCATTTAGTTATTTTATGTTAAACTTAGATAACCAAACACTTAAGGTGATTAGGCAAAAACATCAGGAAGTGGACCCGAGGCAACCCACTCATTTGCACGAGTAAAACCCGAGCCCTTTCTCCCGTTTCCCCGAGTAACCCTCCTTCTCTATCTACTTCTTCTTCCAGATCCCTTTCTTCTCTTTTTTCGTTAAGTTTAAAAAATTTAAACTGCAGTATTTCGAACGTACACGCGCGCCTGGGTTCGACTCGAAGCAGCGTCCCAAAAATCTCGTGCAAAAAAACACGTGGCCACTATGACAGTCCAACGGACATCCAAACGCCACCGTACACGTGCACGTGCACGGTGGTTCGCCTCACCTCCGGCGACCCACGTCACCATCCACAAACCCCAATTCGACCGTGCATACGAAAACATCACTCAAAATACCACGATTTGGTCGAAAACAAAAAGTCGCCTGAAGCTCGAACACGACCCACGAACGCCCCACCAAAAACCCCCACGTACTACCACCATCCATTATCGGAGGCCAAGCCCCTTCGCCAATGCCATGGCCATATCTTCCTCGGCCTTCACCCAAAACCCCTATCTACTCGATCAAAGTACGGCGGCGGAAACGAAAATTTGCAGAGCATCGAAAAACATATGAACAAAACCCTATCTTCGATTCATTCCACAAATTCTTGCATTAAAAAAAAATATTTAACATTTTTCCTATGTTATTACATCTTTAAGATTGCATCATAACAAATTTCATCAATTAAAATTAATTGAATCAATCGATTTTGACAAAAATGTAACTTTTATACATTTTCGAACTGCATCTTAAATATTGCACTAAAAATCATCGTTTTCTTTTTAAAAATCCTGACTTTGCATATAGATTCCAGCTAGGTATTGAATCAGCAATTTAGTATACTTGAATTTATCACAAATTAAACGATTTCCCTATAAATCACTTTACAGTGAGTATATTCCATTGACATGTTTGCACAAGTTTAAAAACTTGATTTTATATTTAAACAACATGTTTTGTTTTAAAAATATAAGCCTATAAATAATCGAACTAGAATATCTTGTATTTTGAATGGTTTACTTGACTCTGTAACTACACTAAAACTTCATATTCAAATTTGACGGAGAACTCATACTTAAACACAGAATTGAAACCAGATATATGGGTCATCATATTATCATCAACATATCATACACACAAATGAACTTAAAACTTAAAAGTTTGTTTACTCGCTCTAAAAATTTGTTGAACAGAAAGCAAGTTGATGAAGTCTGCAGATGAATTTCCTTAACAACTTCACTGCCTTGATTTTGAATGAATGTAAATATAGATGTTGGGTTTCTTCTTTTATTTTATTTTTTCAGTTTTGCCTCTTAAATTTTGTAAATGAACAAGCATATTATGAAGTGTATATATAGAACATCCTTAGACAAAATGGTGTCTTCTGGTATAAGCTTCATTTGCATTGTTCAGGTTTTGTTTTTATGCATATTACTGTAAATTGAAATGATATGATATTTCGGCTACAAGATTAATTTGTAACCTGAAATGAAAAATTATTGTGCTACTCTTAAATGCATGTCTTCATATTTGTTTACATATAATTTATATTTGCTGACATTTTACTTATTTCGGCTAAACATATTTTGTACTAAAATGCTTTGTATATGTCAGTAGCTTATCCCCTTTTTCATTAGTTATGCATATATTATACAGTAATGTAAACAGTTTGTCTTTATTTTAGTTTACATCTAATTAATGTTTGCTGATCCTTGTACTTTGGTAAAAAGATATTGATTTATTTTTGAAGTGAATACTTTGTTTCTTATGCATATAAAAATTTACAGCCGCATGATATAAAACTTTGTTAAAATTTTGTGTTGTACGGAAATATGTTACAAGTTATTCCTTTTAACTTATGCATTGAACATGTTCACATGTTATTTAGTAATGTAAATATCTTTTGTTAAAAGTTTTATGATGTACAAATGAATTTTTTAGGTTATTGTTTTGACTATATTAATTGTATTCTATTTGTACTTCAGATTTTCAAGCATTTGATTTATAACATTGCATTCATAAATTTTATATTCTAGTTATAACTTATATTTGTATATTTATATTCTTAGTTACATTTTATATTTTATAATTATGTTTTATACTTATGTTCATAATTATGATTTATACTTGTTTTGTATGTTTATGTTTATAACAATTTATATTGTTTTATACTTAAGTTTTAAATTTCCACGTTTAATATTCATATGATTGTTTATTTTTAAACATTATTATTTCAAGTCTACAATTAGATATTCATACGTATATTATCAAATATGAAAATATTGAACCTTTTAATTCAATAAGAAAGATTTTATTATAAACATTTTAAAGATTTTATTTTGAGTTTTCAAATCAAAACTTCCATTACAAAGCATATATAACTGTTAAATGATCAAGTTTCCATCAGTTTATAATTTAAGAAGCTTGTATTTAATTTAAATTAGATTAAATATTATTTAAAATACATTGTCAAAAGTTTCGGGTCGTTACATTCCTTCCCCTTAAAAGAATTTCGTCCCCGAAAATTAAAAACAACAGTTAATTCAAGAGCTTTTATATTAACAAACCAAACATACATATCATCCATACAATAACAAACAATCAAACAGTCTACTCTAACAAACATCACTATTTATCCGGACATAAATCTGGATAAGCTCTCCTAAAACTATCGAGAGTTTCCCAGGTACAATCTCTGGGATCCTCACTCCACTGCACCTTGACGAGTTTCACCACTTTGCTCCTGAGTTGCTTCTCGTCTTGATCCACAATGCGAACTAGATCTCTGACCACAGTCAAGTTGGGTTCGACTTCCAAATCTTCTTGAATTACCAGTTCTACAACCAGTGATGGATCATGAACAAACTTCCTCAAATGCGATACATGAAACACATTATGAATTCCAGACATTCGCTCTGGCAATTCAATCCTATAAGCTACAACTCCAATTCTTTCCAACACTCGGAATGGTCTAATATATCTCGGCGCAAGTTTCCCCGTCTTTCCGAATCTTATAGCATCTTTAGTTGGGGAAACTTTGACAAAAACCAAGTCTCTGATCTCAAATTCCAATGGTCTTCGTCTTCTATCAGCATATTTCTTCTGACGATCCTAAGCAGCTTTCATTCTTTTCTTGATAAGCTCAACCTTCGCAGAAGCTTCTCGAATAAGATCGGGTCCGATCATAAGATGATCCTTCGATTATATCCAACAAGATGGGGATCTACACGGTCTTCCATACAGAGCTTCATAAGGAGCCATCTTAATATTTGCTTGATAGCTATTATTATAAGAGAATTCCACTAAATGAAGATGGTCTTCCCACGATCCTCCAAAATCTAAAACACAAGCCCGCAGCATATCCTCGAGAATTTGATTCAGCCACTCCGTCTGTCCGTCTTTTTGAGGATGATAGGCTGTACTCAATCTCATATTTGTTCCCATTGCTGTTGCAGAGCCTCCCAGAATTTGCTAGTGAAAATAGGATCACGGTCACTTACTATACTGACTGGGACAGCATGCAATCTGACTATCTCCTTCAAGAAAATTTCTGCCAGAGAAACTGCAGTACGAGTTGCCTTAACGGGTATAAAATGAGCACTCTTAGTTAAACGATCCGCAATAACCCATATACCATCATTTCCTTTCCTGGTTCTAGGCAATCCGTCGATAAAATCCATCGAAATCATCTCCCACTTCCAATTCGGAATTTCCAAAGGCTGCAATAATCCGGCCGACTTCTATTGATCTCCTTTTACTTGTTGACAGATGGCACAACTATTAACAAAAGCAGATACATCTTCCTTCATGCCCTTCCACCAAAAGACTCTCCTCATATCCTTGTACATCTTCGAGATTCTCGGGTGAATATTCAACTTGGAACAATGACTCTCTAACAACACTTCCTGCTTCAGATCCCTATCATTCGGGACACAAATTCTCCCATTAATCCTTAATGTTCCTTGACCATCAATTTCAAAACTGGGACACCGACCCTTTCTAACTCTTTTGATGATCCTTCTCAACATCTTATCAGATTCTTGCTTACTTGAGATTCTTTCAATAAGAGATGGAACCACCTCCAGAAGAGATAGAACTGCATTCCTGCTAAGAGCATCAGCTACAACATTCGCTTTTCCCGGAGTGTACAGAATATCCAAATCATAGGATGATAGAAATTCGACCCACCGCTGCTGTCTCAAATTAAGATCTTTTTGAGAGAAAAGATATTTCAACGGTTTGTGATCCGTGAACAATTCTAATTTCTCTCCCAAAAGATAATGTCTCCAGATCTTCAAAGCAAAAACAATGGCTAACAGTTCTAGATCATGCGTAGCGTAGTTCTTCTCATGTGGCTTCAACTGCCGACTCGCATACGCAATTACCCTTCCATTTTGCATCAGAACTGCTCCTAAACCAACCACACAAGCATCAGTATAAACCTCGATTTTGCTCTTCCCATCCGGAATAGCAAGCACTGGTGCACTAGTTAGCCTTGTCTTCAACTCCTGAAAAGCTTCTTTACACTGAGGTGTCCACCTGAATTTTGCTCCTTTCCTTGTCAGCTTAGTCAGATGTGAAAAAATCTTGGAATAATCCTTAATAAATTTCCTGTAGTAGCCAACCAATCCTAGAAAACTGTGAACTTTCATCGGTGTCTCCGGCTGTTTCCACTCTAGAATAGTTTCAACCTTCGCTGGGTCTACAGAAATACCTTCACCAGAAACAATGTGCCCTAAAAATTTAACTTCCGATTTCCAGAAATGGCACTTCGAAAACTTCGCCTTCGACACATGCTTCCTTAGAGTCTCTAATACAATCCTCAAATGCTCCTTGTGCTCTCCTTCAGATTTGGAGTAGACCAAGATATCATCAATGAATACCATCACGAACTTATTCAATACATCCCTAAAGACTCGGTTCATCAGGTCAATGAAGTAGGCAGGAGCGTTGGTTAACCCGAAAGGCATAACCAACCACTCATAGAAACAATTCGGTCCCCTAAATGCTGTTAAGGGAATACTGTCTTCGGCTGCCCTCAACTGATGGAAACCTGAAGCTAGATCTAGTTGAGAAAAGATAGAAGCTCCATGCAACTGGTGAAAGAGATCATCGATGCGAGGAAGAGGATATTTATTACAGATAGTCACTTTGTTCAATTCTCTATAATCCACAAAGAATCTTAGTGATCCATCCGATTTAGTTACAAACACCGCCGTAGAGCCCCAACAAGAAAAACTGGGCCTAATCAACCCCTTCTCTAAAAGATCTTGAGTCTGCTTAATCAACTCCTCTCTCTCCCCACAGGAGCCATTCTCCTACTAGGCTGAATCACCGGCACTGCTCCTGGAATCAAATCAATACGAAACTCTATCTCTCGATGTGGTGGCAGACACTTAACTTCCTCAAAAACATCAGGAAATTCTTGAACCACATCGATATCTTCAATCTTCTCTTCAGAAGTCTCAATTCCATGAACAAGACTACTCAAATGAATTCCAGAATTATCACACGATACTCTGGCAATTCTACCCAAATTAGTTTCCAGCGAAACTGTTCTCTCATCACAATTCAGAACTGCTTTATATTTATTCAGCCAATCCATTCTCAAAATAAGATCAAATCCTTTAAAATTCAACACATACGGGTCACAAGAAAAACTATGGGATAGATAAGAGATCTTCAAGTCCTTACAGACCGTATCTAATTTGGTCACCCCTCTAATAGGATTAGATACCAAGATAGGACTGTCTACAGAACTAGGGGTAAGAAAGAACCTTTCAACAGAGTCCAGAGAAATAAAACTCAAGGAGGCACCCGAATCAAGCAAAACTTTAATATATTTTCCATCTAAAAGTAAAGTACCTTCCAAAACTCCTTTGCCTTGAGAAGAAGAAGATGGACCGACTTCCAAAGCAAAGACTTTATTCTGAGGTGCCCTCTGCAAAAGTGGACAATTCTTGATCATGTGGCCAGGCCGATGACAATTAAAGCACAACGATATCTGAACCATAGCTGATCCTGGGCCACTCTGATGTGGTTGCTGTTGCTGCAATCCTTTTCTAGGACACTTATTTGCCAAATGTCCTTCCTGTTGACAAATGTAGCATTTGCGAGGTCCGTTGCTACTTACAGACTTCTTCTTGCTCGGCTTTCTCCATTTAGGATCGAATTTTCTCTTATTCGAATTAGTGAAATTCCCACCTGAAACTGCAACTGGAACCACATGCTTCTTACTCATCAAATTCTCATATCTCAAAGCCATATCAATCAAATCTACAAAAGATCCTTTCAAAAGCACCGTCATCTTTTCATGGAATTCAGGCCTCAATCCTTGCATAAACTTTTCATTCTTTTTGAGGGGAGTATCGATGAGTCCTGGTCGATAGCACGAGAGTTCGTTGAATCTGGTTTCATACTCCGAAATAGACATGCTACCCTGCTTCAAATTTGGAAAATCCTGATACAATTGGGTTTTCCCCGCTGTCGGCATAAACTTCTCCTCAAATAACTCCTTAAATCTGTCCCAAGAAATGTCATCCTCTGAAATGTTTGCTACTGTTGCATCCCACCATGCTGCTGCGCCACCCTGCAATTGCCACGATGCCATTTCTCTTTTTCGTTCATCCGACAACTTCATGCTCTTAAAAATGCGCTCACAAGAGCGTAGCCAAGCTTGAACTTCAATTATTGACTCTGAACCTTTGAATGGTTGGCCTCCAAGATTGTTAAAGTCTTTGCATAAAGCTGCAAAACTAACTTGAGGTGGTACTGGATTTACAACCTCACTAGCATTTTGATTCCGTCCATTATCTGTTGAAGTACTGGCCCTAAGTCTGCCTCTTCTTCGAGAACTCATGCTGACCACCTAAACAGGTAACTCAACAAATTTAGATAGATATATAATTATATGAAAATACAAATACGCACTCTCAAAATAAATATCACTCAAGAGCCTAGGTACTCGCTCAATCTAGCGCTCTGATACCAACTGTGACGACCCGCCTTGCTAACCCCAGAAAGACGTATCATCATTAAGAAAGAAAGGGATAGAGATAGAAAAGAATAGAAAGAAAGAATAACAACATCAGAATCTCATAGCGGAATGGAACAAAATAAAATACATCACATAACTATTACATAGTTATACATACATCAGAGTTATACAATATCATACAAAAGGACTGTCGTATACATATATGCCCATACATACATCCAAAATACAGCATACACTAACTACACAGCGGAACTACATATATAGATACATACGTCTGGTCTTCTTCTCCAAAGCTCCTCTAAAAAATCAACACTCCAAATACCTATCACTTGGCTACTCATAAAAATTTGAGTACCCAAGAGTTTATGAAAAGCAAAATATAAATTCCGGGCCAGACATGGGTCTTGTGTGAGTAAACGGGTTAAAATTGTTTAACTTTGAAAATCATTTGAAAATAAAAGTATCACGTAAGACTCCCCACAAATAAATACGGGTAAGTTTTTACCTTACGCTAACCAAAACATTTTATAGGGAATCCGATGATATTATAATAGTGTCTAGGGTTTTCAAGTAAATAGAAAATAGCCGAAATTGTTACATTCATTAAATTCCAGCTACTAGCCACGAAAGTGGGTAATACAAATCAAAACCGTAGGGTCTTGTAGGGAAAATAGGTTTCCAACAATGGCAGGGCTACTGGGGTACCGCCCGTCAAAGTACGGGGCCTAGATCACCGTATCGAGTATCACTCCCAACCCCCTACAACAAAAGGCCGGAACCGTTCCTTACTGAACAGTCCCGAACAAGATAACCCCGTAGTTGTGGCCAACAACTGCTCACACAGCCGAAATAAAGGGACATCTAGACAGGGGTATACTTCGTCCTACTTGGGCATGACCCACCTAACCTTGCTGCATCTCCCCTGTTTTAGCCATTCCCGGTTGATGAGGCTTGAGGCTGCGATTATCTTTATAGAACATATTTCTTAGAACGATCATCGTCCGCCTGACGATGTGCTGAAAGCATTCAATCCATACAAGTTCGTTCCGGGTTCGAATGAAACCGAAGGCATTATCTCGTTACACTCATTTTGGAATCACCCTCGGAGTTAACGACGATAACCCTTGGATTCTGAAACGCCATCTCGATCACCACTTGATATGTCACGGCCTATCGTTTAATTTGAATTGAGTGGTTTTCGGAATATCAAATTGATACCCGATCTCGGTCTCATCGAAATCCAAGCGCCATTTTAAGGCCAAGTTGTCTATTTATTCTTAACAGTTTAATTTAATATTAAGTATTTACATAACAGATATCACAGATAAATCATATACAGTCATCACAGATATATCCAGAATATATCACGGCATATCACAGAATATCATCAAACAGATATCATAGCCAATCAAACAAGAATCACCAATTCATATCAAACTGGTTTGATTAACTTGACTTAATTAATTACTTAAGAAAAACTACTTTATTTTGCTTAATTAATTACTGATTAATTAACTTATTAAATTTGATTAATTATTACTTAATTACTCAGTTAATTAATTGATTCTTAATTATTAATTAATAACTTAATTATTAATTAATAAAATTTAATTACTTATTTAATTATCTCAAATTATTTTAATTAATCATTTATTGTCAACTAATTTATCATTTATCTTTAATTAATCTCTTAAGTTAACTACCATTTATTAATTAACTTTAAATAATTAAATAAATTCTCTTAAGTTAAATTGATTAAACACAAGATTAATTTCTAATTACAAATTTAAGTTACTAAGTTAATTACAAGTATAAATTAATTACATTTTTAATTACTTTATACTAATTAATTACCTTTACAAACCTTGCTTTTAATAAACTTTAAATCAATTATTTACTTAAATTTAACAAACATTATTTATTTTATTTAATGTTAAACTTAGATAATCAAACACTTAAGGTGATTAGGCAAAAACATCAGGAAGTGGACCCGAGGCAACCTACTCATTTGCACGAGTAAAACCCGAGCCCTTTCTCCCGTTTCCCCGAGTAACCCTCCTGCTCTATCTACTTCTTCTTCCAGATCCTTTTCTTCTCTTTTTTCAGTTAAGTTTAAAAAATTTAAACTGCAGTATTTCGAACGTACACGCGCGACTGGGTTCGACTCGAAGAGCATACCAAAAATCTCGTGCAAAAAACATGCGGCCACCATGACAGTCCAACGGACATCCAAACGCCACCGTGCCCATGCACGGTGGTTCGCCTCACCTTCGGCGACTCACGTCGCCATCCACAAACCCCAATTCGACCGTGCATACGAAAACATCACTCAAAATACCACGATTTGGTCGAAAACAAAAGGTCGCCTGAAGCTCGAACAAGAGCCACGAACGCCCCACCAAAAATCCCCACGTACTGCCACCATCCATCACCGGAGGCCAAGCCCCTTCGCCAATGCCATGGCCATACCTCCCTCGGCCTTCACCCAAAATCCCTAACTACTCGATCAAAGTACGGCGGCGGAAACCAAAATTTACAGAGCATCGAAAAACATATGAACAAAACCCTATCTTCGACTCATTCCACAAATTCTTGCATTCAAAAAAATATTTAACATTTTTCCTATGTTATTACATCTTTAAGCTTGCATCATAACAAATTTCATCAATTAAAATTAATTGAATCAATCGATTTTGACAAAAATGTAACTTTTATACATTTTCGAACTGCATCTTAAATATTGCACTAAAAATCATCGTTTTCTTTTTAAAAATCCTGACTTTGCATATAGATTCCAGCTAGGTATTGAATCAGCAATTTAGTATACTTGAATTTATTACAAATTAAATAATTTCCCTATAAATCACTTTACAGTGAGTATATTCCATTGACAGGTTTGCACAAGTTTAAAAACTTGATTTTATATTTAAACAACATGTTTTGTTTTAAAAACATAAGCCTATAAATAATCGAACTAGAATATCTTGTATTTTCAATGGTTTACTTGACTCTGTGACTACACTAAAACTTCATATTCAAATTTGACGGGGAACTCATATTTGAACACAGAATTGAAACCAGATATATGGGTCGTCATATTATCATCAACATATCATACACACAAATGAACTTAAAACTTAAAAGTTTGTTTACTCACTCTAAAAATTTGTTGAACAGAAAGCAAGTTGATGAAGTCTGCAGATGAATTTCCTGAACAACTTCACTGCCTTGATTTTGAATGAATGTAAATATAGATGTTGGGTTTCTTCTTTTATATTTTTTTTTTCAGTTTTGCCTCTTAAATTTTGTAAATGAACAAGCATATTATGAAGTGTATATATAGAACATCCTTAGACAAAATGGTGTCTTCTGGTATAAGCTTCATTTGCATTGTTCAGGTTTTGTTTTTATGTATATTACTGTAAATTGAAATGATATGATATTTCGGCTACAAGATTAATTTGTAACCTGAAATGAAAAATTCTTGTGCTACTCTTAAATGCATGTCTTCATATTTATTTACATATAATTTATATTTGCTGATATTTTACTTATTTCGGCTAAACATATTTTGTACTAAGATACTTTGTATATGTCAGTAGCTTATCTCCTTTTTCATTGGTTATGCATATATTATACAGTAATGTAAGCAGTCTGTCTTTATTTTAGTTTACATCTAATTAATCTTTGGTGATCCTTGTACTTTGGTAAAAAGATATTGTTTTATTTTTGAAGTGAATACTTTGTTTCTTATGCATATAAAATTTACAGCCGCATGATATAAAATTTTGTGTTGTACATAAATATGTTACAAGTTATTCCTTTTAACTTATGCATTGAACATGTTCACATGTTATTCAGTAATGTAAATAGCTTTTGTTAAAAGTTTTATATTGTACAAATGAATTTTTCAGGTTATTGTTTTGACTATATTAATTGTATTCTATTTGTACTTCAGATTTTCAAGCATTTGATTCATAACATTGCATTTGTAAATTTTATATTCCTATTTATTACTTATATTTGTATATTTATATTCTTAGTTACATTTTATATTTTATAATTATGTTTTATACTTATGTTCATAATTATGATTTATACTTGTTTTGTATGTTTATGTTTATGACCATTTATACTGTTTTATACTTAAGTTTTAAATTTCCACGTTTAATATTCATATGATTGTTTATTTTTAAACATTATTATTTCAAGTCTACAATTAGATATTCATATGTATATTATCAAATATGAAAATATTGAACCTTTTAATTCAATAAGAAAGATTTTATTATAAACATTTTAAAAGATTTTATTTTGTGTTTTCAAATCAAAACTTCCATTACAAAGCATATATAACTGTTAAATGATCAAGTTCCCATCAGTTTATAATTTAAGAAGCTTGTATCTAATTTAAATTAGATTAAATATTATTTAAAATATATTGTCAAAAGTTCCGGGTCGTTACACATTCAAAAAGAAGTCAATTGCATTCAATGCATTAATAGATGGATCGGACTCGGGAAGTGATGATGAAGAAGAAATAGCGTTCATGACAAAGAATTTACGAAAGTTTTTGAAATACAGAAAGATGAACAACTTCAAAAGGAATTATCACAAGAATTCTGGAAATCATAATTAAGTGCCAAACCACATCAAATGTTTCAACTGTGATGAACCAGGCCATCTCAAAAGAGGCTGTCCGCATCCTAATTAGCAAAAGTTTCTTGCAAGCAATGATTATACAAAGAAAAGGAAAAGAGTGTATACTGCTACACTAGACAATTTAGACTCAGACTCGTCCTCAAGCAATGATGATCAGAAGATGGAAAATTCAAATATATGCTTTATGGCTATTCATGATTCCGATGATCTCGGAGATACGAATCTCGAAAAAGGTGTACGTTTACAATATATTGGTTGAAATTGTTTGCTTAAAATTGTTTGATTTTTTTTAAAATTACGTGTCATTTTAATTTTAATTTTTTTTTATTATTATGTTTATTTTTATTTTTAATATTATAATATATTTTATTAAAAGAGTATTATTATATTTAATATTACTCCAGAAAATATATAGACATTAGAAATAGTATATGTATATAGATATTAAAGTATATAGGAAAATATAAGTCACATGAATTCTTTGATCCATGTCGATAAGGCCCTACCCATGATGTCGACATCCTTGTTAGAAATTTGAAATTCAATTTTGACTTCAAATATTTGAATTTCCCTTCACCTTTTCACCTAACCCAATGTTTTGAAAATGTACCTCTTGACCAGAGAACATGTCTATTGAATATCTATTTATTTCCATTATCTTATCATACATTTTCACTTTCATTTTAAAATTCAAACTCTCTTTCACTCTTTCAAACTTTCTACTCTCTTCAAAAATGGCTTCTTCACGCACTCCATCACCAATGAGGCTGTATAAAACCATTAAAGAGTATCTCTACAATGATCCGGAAGTAATCAAAGCTTATATAAGCTATGCTAATTTCGAAAAAGTTCATATGGGAAAGTTTGCTATCTTTAGTGATTCCCTACATATGAAATCAGTACTCTTCTTGAAGAGAATCATATAATTAGTCTTTTTGACAATTCTCAAAATGATTTTGTTCATTACCCAATCTTGTTAAAATGTTTTATGCGAATTTAAATCGCGGTTTTTATGAAGGAAATGAAGATGGAATTTGTAATAGTGTTAATGGAACCAAAATTATTCTAAATTGTGAAATTTTAGCCAACATTCTCAATTTCAAGAATTCAGGAATAGATCTTTCTACTTTTCGGTGAACATGATCGTGAGACATTTCATCACATTTTCGAAGGAGATGACAGCTTTGAATTTAAAAATCATAACTTTCGTCCGAAAGCACGTATTGTCAATCTTCTTTTCGAACATACTATCACTCCTAGATTGGAATATTTCAATAATAGGACTTTAAAAGTTTATAAAGCTCTTTTTTCTATCTTTAGTCATCATGACACCAATTGGGTACAAGTGATTATGGATGAACTTCATCCTAAGAATTTGGAAATGGGTGAGAATACCTTGTATCATGGAATCTATCTCACTCGAATTTTTGATTATTTTGGCATTGATTACAAAAGGGAAGAATTTGTTTCAAGAAAAGTGTTTAATCATGCTAACATTTCTCTCATGAAAATTCCTTTTATATTTCAACAATATGAATCTCTTGCCGAAAAGGATGAAAGACTGGGACATGAAGATATGGAGAAAGAAGATGAAGAAGAAGAAGCAGGGGAGGAAATGAAAATTGAAGAAGATAATGAAGAAACCTTCTTGGAAAGTATTGAATATCCTACCAATACTAACAACCCTTCAAACAAAATTCTTCTCAAAAATCAAAAGATTAAAGTGAAAAATCAACGGATTCTCAAAAGATCTGTTAGTAAGAAATTGGATAAAATATCCACTAATATAAACAAATTCTTTGCTAAAGTTAGTCGGAAACTTGGCTTATCATCATCCTCCTCATCCTCTAGCATATTCTAAGAACTAGGTTGTGATGTATTAATTTGTTTTGTGTAAGCATGTATTGTTCTTTTTACAATATTATGTAGTATCTTATGTATCATCTCGTCTATTTATAAAAATCATCTATCTTATGTTTTTCTACCTTATCGTGTCTCTGGAATAAATGTTAGTATAGTACATAAATTTATATATATACATACTTATTCACAAAATAAATATGATACATAAATTAACAGACCCATGTCGACATGCCTCTACCCCCCTATGTCGACATATAACTGTCAAATTTGGTTATTTTTAAAATTTTGAAATTAAAAGGACTAACTCGTGTCTATTCATTTTAAACGAATTTCTACCTATTTAAACACATGTTTCTTCTAGAAATTTGTAATATTTTTATTTATACTTATCTCTATTTGCATCTCTTCACTACTTCTCAAAAATGGCTTCCTCTTCTCAAAATCTAATTGATAATTTTGAAGAAACTCTCAATTCATTCAAGAATATACTTACTTTTATTCTCCGCAATTAAAGGCACTTAGAACTAAGTCAAATGCAGATGATAAAAGAACAAGAGAAGCATTTCGATACCCTCCGTTGGATGATTTCTGCCCTCAAGAAAGATGATCTCGATGCAAATCCTATAGGAATTTTAATTCAAGACAATGAAGATTGGGAAGTTATTAAAAAGGATCCGATCTTTGGAGAAGAAGGATGAGTTAAAGTTCCTAAAAATATTTGATCTCCTTATGGTTTGAATTGTTTGTTTTTGAATTGTATGATTTGATTTGATTAGAATAGATTTGATTTGAATGGATTGTATAACATTACATGAAACAAAATATATATTTATTGGGTTTAAACTTTCATATTTGTCATGTTGGGAGTTATATTAGTTTAGGATAAATTTTTGTGATGACAAAGGGGGAGAAATATAAAATAGAGTAGTTAGAGTAGTTAGGCTTGGATTAAAGGGGAGTTAATAGTTTTAGGGGGAGTTATAGTGAAGGTGAAGTACATTTTATAAACATAGGTTGTCATCATCAAAAAGGGGGAGATTGTTAGTCCTTGAGATGATGGTTTTGATGACAACGACCTTAGGACTTGTTATAAAATATAAATACTAACTTATAGTTTAGATATATATATATATATATATAGGATATAAACATGCAGGTACCAAGAATGAAGACTGTAAAGTATAGAGATTCAAAATTGAAGATATCAAGATTAAAGCTCATGAGTACCAAGATATCAGGAGTTTAAGATTTCAATAGTACAAGATAAGTATTGAGTCTAGAATTATGTTAAAACTTCTTGAAAGCACTTACATCTTCATTCAAAACTTATTCTTGGAATGAAATCCACTTTGAGCTGTTAAAGGGATGGAACCCACGACAATATCTAGTGGAACATATAGTGGTCCTATTTTGATATCCACTAATTTTATAAAAATGCTTTTCAAAAATATATATCTCTTGTTTTTTAAAAATGTTTTCAAAACTTTCTTTTCAAAAAGAATATCTCTTGGTTTTAAATGTTGTAGTCTCAAAACTATTTTTATTATTTGAGTATTTTGATTTCAAAATTGTCCTTGTTTTTAAACCATCTCTTGTTTTAAATATTAAGCTTTAAAATATTTATATACTCGAATTTTAAATCACTTTATATATTAAGATTATATATAAATATATATTAAAAATTACTTTCTAAACTCTTTTATATGTTTAAACTATATTCAAATATGTTTACAAAGTTTAGAATTTGTTTTGACAAATTATAGAAACCAATTTTAATAAGAAAATAAAAAACATCAATTTTGCCTTGAGCATGTCAACATCCCTTAACCCTCCATGTCGACATGGTGTCCGTTATTTTCGAATTTCAATTTTCAGTTTTCAAAAGAAGTGTCTATTCGTAGTATCCTTTCACGAATAGATATGGTTGTTGCTCTACAATAAAAACCAGTAAGTCGTAATGATTTTTTTACCAGATTTCATTTATTTTCTCTCCTCTTCATCTTTCACTTTATTCTAAATAATCCTAAACTATACTCTGCCGACATACCAAGTGAATCAAACTTGATTATCTCTTGTTTGATTCTCTTTCACTCTCTCCATAAGATCTCAGTGCTATTCAGAGTTATAGAATCTTTTGTAAATCAAACTGTTAAGCAAAAGGTGCGATTGAGCCTTGAAATCTATTGGGTATGATTGTAGCACCGGATAATCAATTAAGTGATTTTGTAGCCTGGTTAAATCAAGAGAGTTTGCCATGGACTCGAATACAGAAGGGTGTATCTCGTAGCCTTGAAACCAAGGGTGCAATCTGGGAGACTATTTTAATAAGGAATATGTACGATTATACGGGCCAGGATGTAGGGTAACTCCGAACCAGTATAAAATCTTGATGTGTTCTTTCCTTTACTGCTTTTACATAGGATTTGCATATGTGTCTGATTCAGTAACTATATCTTTGTCTGTGTATTGCATTTGTTTGTGATTTTATTATATAAGTTTCAAAAAGATTTAGAAAATCCAAAAAACACTATGCACACCCCGTCTAGTGTTATTTTTTTTTTTGGCAAAGCCAGCCTGTTTTTAGAGTGGACAGTCCACATTTATTGAAATAAAAAAGAAAAAGGATACAAAGCTTAGAGAAGCTTAAGCAAAAGGGTAAATACAAAGTCAAAACAAAAGCAAACTGCAAGACAACAAAACAGATGCATCACCGAATAATATTTCCAAGCACAGTAGATAGGGAAGAGTATTTATTGGCAAATCTTCTATTATTCCTCTCCTCCCATATGGCAGCGACCGTTATCTTTAGGTGTTTGAGAAGGCGAATGGAAGAAGGCGATTTCCATCGAGTAGCTTTGAAAATACGTATCCATTCAATCTTGAAGTCACGAACAGGAGGCTGTTCATTTAAATGTAATAAAGTACGTCGCCATAGGTGAAAGGAGAAGAGACAATTGAAAAGGAGATGGCCAACGTTCTCATGAGCACGGTTGCAAAGAATGCAATTAGAGTGATTGATGAAATTCCTCCTCACAAGATTGTCTTGCGTATGCAGGGCATTGTTGAGACATTTCCAGAGAAGTAAGTTATGCTTTGGTAATGATCCCGAATGCCAGATTCTTGAGTGCCAGGCAAAGTAAGCATTGGAAGTACTGCATATGATTGAATTGTAGACATTAGAGATGCAGTGGGGGATATTACACCAAGCAAGGCCTTCTATCTTATGATTAGTGAAATTATCTCTGATAATACTCCAAACAGAAATCAGAGAGGACGAGGAAACATGGGGCAAATGAATACCATCATCAGAAATATAATCATTAGCAGTAGCATGCAGAGGGATACCAGAATTAGAGATCAGATTATAGTCAACAAGAGTAGATAGAATCATACCAGAGGAGCACCAAGGCGAGAACCAAAAGGAATTGTTTTTATCACATTGAACCATAGGTAATAATTGCTGCCTATGCTTTAGAATTTTTTTCCAATGATAACTAGCATTGTTATCAATAGTCATGGTCCAGAAGTTGTTATTTTTGAGATTATAGTGCCTATTCCAGTTAGCCCAAAGACCATACTTGTCAGTAAGAAGATTATTGATATGTTTTGAGTTAGCAGCAATATTCCATATTTTGAGATTGATAATACCAAGACCACCCATTTTATAAGGTGTAATAATCTTTTTATAAGCAATAGGAATAAGTTTGTTCGAGTAAATATTCCCATGCCAAATAAAGTGATTAAAAGCACGGTTAAGCATGTTAATAAGTTTAGTAGGTATGATAAATAATCGAAAATAATATGTGCACATGGCTGTGGCAATGCTTTTGATGATCAATAGCCTACCAGCTTGAGATATTTTAGAAGTGTTCATAAAATTAAGTTTTTGAGTTATTTTTTCGAACATAGGGAGACACTGAGTAATACTTATTCTAGATTTACATAAAGGGACACCTAAATAGGTAGCATTCATATCCATAATTTGCAGACCAGAGAGTTGAAGAATGTTAGTGATTAAAGTATCATTCACACCAGCTATACTTATATGAGATTTGCTTTTATTAATTTGTAAACCAGTCATAGCTTTGAAATTATCCAATGTAGCAAGAGTATTAGCTATAGATTTGATGTTAGGCTTAGTGAAAAGGAGAAGATCATCAGCAAACATTAAGGAGGAGATTTTATGAACTTTGCATTTAGGATGGTAATCAATATTATTGCTAATGTTATCCTTACACAAAAGTTGAGTTAGCACTTCCATAACAATGACAAAAATAGAGGAGGAGATGGGATCCCCTTGTCTAATGCCTTTCCCAGATTTGAAATATCCAAAGCATTCACCATTTAAAGATAAAGAAATTTTGACAGTGGAAATACAAGTATGTATCCAAGCTAGAAAAGGGAGGGGGAAATTCAATCTGGACATAATGGATATAATAGCCTCCCATCTAATTGTGTCAAAAGCTTTTTGAATATCAAGTTTAAGAAAACATCTAGGAGAAATATTTTTCCTATTGTAGCCTCTTATTAATTCTTGGGATAGCAAAATATTGTCAGTAATAGATCTACCAAGAATAAAACCATTTTGATTAGAAGATATTATATCATTCAGGCAAATTTTCATTCGCGTAGATAAGATTTTAGCAATGCATTTATAAATGACATTGCAACAAGCAATGGGTCTAAACTCAGTGACACTTTGAGGTAGATCATTTTTAGGTATTAATGCAAGTTTAGTATGATTAATGCCATTAAGGAGAATATTGGTTTTAAAAAAATGAAGTAAGGCATTACAAAAATCAATGTTAATGATGCTCCAACATTTTTGAAAGAAATGAGCAGTGAAACCATCTGGGCCTGGAGAGCTATCTTTCTTCATATTAAAGATAGCATCAGTTATTTCCTCTTTGGTAATCTGTTTAATAAGGCTAATAGATTGTTCATCTGATATAGTCTTAAAGTTTAAATCAGTAAGAAGGTGAAGATCAGGTTTGTTATCAGAATTGGAAAAGAGACTTTTATAATAAGAAAGAAAAGCATTTTTGATACCAATCTGGGTAGTAGCTTCATAACCATTTTTATCTTTTATCTTGTGGATGATGGTAGCAGCTTTTTTTATCTTCAGAGAGTTGTGAAAGATTTTAGTATTTTTGTCACCTCCTATATCCCAATTATTCCTATTTTTAGCTTTCAGCATATTAACTTCAGTGACAATAGCAGCTTTTAATTGAGTAGATAAGGAGTGCTCCTTGTTGGATAATTCAATATCATTGGGATTAGCCTGCATCATAATATGAATATTGTTTAGATCATTTCTTAATTTGGAAGTAAGCTTATTACCTGTACCAAATTTTTCAGTAGCCCATGTTTTGATATTGTTTTTGCAATCTTTTAGTTTAGATTGAAGAATGAACATGGGGTTGCCAAACTTATTAGCACTCCAAGTATGCTGTATTATACTCATGAAATCATTATCTTGAGTCCAGTTGTTAAAGAAATTGAAGGAAGAGGGTCCTTTAATATAACCAGTGCCCCAATCAACTATGATAGGACTGTGATCAGACAAGGAGGGTGGAAGGAAATGAGATAAAAGGCATGGCCAATTAGAAAAAGCTTCATTGTTGAAATAGGATCTATCCAAACGACAGAACGTGCGTGTTCCCGACCTACTGCAATTATTCCAAGTATAGAAGACTCCAGTTTTGGGCATTTGATGTAGCTGGGCAGAATGTATGGAGTTATTAAGGGGGGAGACATCATTGACATTAAGAGGAAGCCCTCCATATTTATCATCAGAGAACTGCATACAGTTGAAATCACCCAAGCATAACCACGGAAGAGCATTGGGTTGTAGAGTGGGGAGCAAGTCAAGCAGGTATTGCCTTTTTTGTTTTGTGTTTTCTGCATATATAAAAGTAGAAACAAAATTAGAATTTGTGGGCAAGTGTAAAATATTGCAGTGTATATATTGTCTATGAGTAGCCACTGCATTAACAGAAAATGTAAGAGGATTCCATATAACCATAATGCGACCATAAGGAGCATTTATGTGATTGTGAATCATAGACCAAGATGGAGCAAAAATCTTTGTTGCATCAATGGTTTCTAATTCAGAGTATTTAGTTTCTGCAAGGCAAAGAAGATGAAGTTTGTTGCCCTGTATTAATTGCTTGATTTCAAATTTTTTTGCTTTGTCATGACCTCCTCTGATATTCCAGTAACCCATACTATCTATCATATCTTCTTTTTATTTGCTTTGGCAGATTGCCTGGTGAATCTTTTCTTCTTCCCTGATGAGCTTTTGGTATTTATTTTAGCAAGAATTCGATCAGCAGAGAAATCCATGCCTTCATTTAAGTCTTCTACTGACTCACTGGAACATTCTTCTTCAGTTTCAGAGTTATTTCCAGTATCTTTATTCTTTGAAATGGTAGTGTCAGGCAGATATAAATCAATGTCAGTGGGCGGCTTTAGTTTCAAATATGGACTTTTATCTTGCTTTTTCAAAGTAGAAGAGATTTTTCTACTGCTTGCTTTGTGTGAAGGATTTGTTGTATCATTAAATACTTGCATATAATTAGAATCTATGTCTGCACTATGTATGGGAGAAGTAGAATTTTGTATAGGCAAAATTGTCTCCATATTATCCAGATTATATTTTGTGGAGATTGCTTGTGTGTGTCTTGAATATGGATCACTTGTTGCTTCATTGTTGCAGAGTTGCTTCTCATTTACATAGTGCATATCCATAGCATTATTGTTATTGTGATCTGAAAACATTTCTTTATTGCTATGAACATCATCATGTATTTCAATTAATTCACCTTCCTCTATATCAGCAAGTATAGAGAAGGAATTATTGATCTCTATGTTACCATCTATTGCTTTTTCCATGTTTTTGTGTATGTTGTCAATTTCAGAAGCATCTTTTTTCTCATTAATTTCTATATTGCTCTGTGTCTCTGTTAATATAGCATTTGATTGTTTCTCTTTCCTTTGCCAATACTGTTGCTTTACTCTGTGCATTTCATCACCATCTTTTTTGACATTATCTTTCACAGGTTTCTTTTGGACATAGCTTGAATTGTCTGCTTTTTGTGTTGCTTTTTCCTTGATGACATGTAAGTTACCAGTTTTTTCATTAATGTCTTCTTTGCTACCATGTAAGTCACATGTCATTGTTGAGTGGCCAAAAGCTTTACATTCAGTACATATTAGGGGTTTCCAAGTGTATTCAACATACACTTTTTGAACTGTGTCTTGACTATCTCCAACAAGGATATAATCAGGTAACTCTTTGTCTGGCGAGATTTCAATCAAGCATTTAGCGTATTCCAATCGCTCTTGCTTCTCTGTGGCTTCATTGAAGCATATCAGCTTACCCAGATGACAGGCAATCCAGTTTATGCCAAGTAATGTCCATGCGATATGTGGTATATTATATAAATGTATCCAGATAGGAACATATTTAACTTGAGATTGCACAGTACCAAAAGATGGTTTCCAAGTGGTAATAATAAACATTTGCCCACGTATGAAGGTGGGATCAGCTTTCAGAATTTTAAGTTTATCCTCTTGACAATTGAATTTGAAAAAAAAGTTAGTACCATTAGACTTTATGTCGTAAGATCCCTTAAGTTTCCAAAATCTCTTGAAGTGAGTGATGACTGCCATGTAATTAACACTTTCACCAAGAAAGAAACCCACTAAATAATCATCCCAGTAATTTTTCCCTTCAGAGTATAATTCAGCAGGTGGCAAAAGAGGTTTGCCAAGATAATTAAGATTGTAATCTATAGGCGAGAACACACCAGCATTACGCGGTTTGGAAGCAAAGAGAGAAGACCAAGATCGTATAGAAGGAGATGAGTTGTCTGTAACAGCAACCGAGGAAGGGTTAACAAGCGAGGGAGTGGTTACAGTCTGAGCAGGAGGGGGTAAAGGCGGCGGGAGAGGAGGAGGAGGAGGAACAGAGGGATTGGAGCCTACCAGGAGGGGAAGACAAGGAACAACAATCTGAGGAGAAGAAGATGTAGGGAGAGAGGGAGAAAGAGCCGTTAGACTTGCTGCCATTAAAAGAGCCGTTAGACTATTGTTGAAGATTGATGAATCTTGCTTTAAATTGAAAGAGGATTTTTGAAAACTTTGGGGACAGGGAGACTATGTCGCCCTGACCTTTGGTTAAGCCGGTTTTAAAGTGGCCGTGCACTTATGTCTCATACTTGTGGCCGCTGGGAATCGAACCTGTGCCACCACAACAAGATGCAGCAACTCACCTCATGTCGTAAACCACTGGACCACTAGTACTTGACCCCGTCTAGTGTTATTCCAGCCTTAAGATTCGTAATTCGCATTTCTCACATAAGTATCATAAATTGCATTAGAAAAACCAAGGACAATGGATGTAATGGGAGATAATTGAGTAGTTGGTTGTAGAACTTGGATGAAAACATTTATTTCGTTCTTCTATCCTTAGAGATTTCGGGGATGAAATCCCCTAAAGAGAGGAGAATGTAACCACCCAAAATTTAAGGAGAAACTGAAAAATAATTATAAGTGAAAAGAAATAGTGTTTATAACTAGAATTCATTGAAATTAATATTGAAATTAATTGGCAGTAGATTAATTGAAATGTTTCAATTAGAAAGGGAAAGAGGAATTAAATTGTAATGATTAAGTTTAATATAATAACTTGCATTTGTATCAAAATGGAATGAACATTTTAAATAGAAATAAATGCATGTTTTGAGATAAATGAAATAAATTTTTCATTTTTGAATATAGATATGATTTTATAAACACGGAGTTTGTTTTGTTGAAAAAGAAAGAAAGGAAAAAATAACAATATATATAACAATATATTTAAAAAGAAGGCATCTACCTTTATAAATTTGAAAAGTGAAGATGACGATGTTCAAATGAGCTAGATTTTGTAGATGAGAGAAAATGTAACCATATATTTATAAAAAAAGAAGGCATTTAATAAAATATACGTTATATTTTGAAAAGAAAAGGCAAGAGTGTATTATGGAAGGATTGCATTTCTTATAGAAAATATAAGGTATGTTATTTCTTTGTTAGTAAGGAATAAGTGTACGTTTGGTTTTTTGAATATAAAAATATTTATGCTAATTAATTAATGTAATTGATTGCTTAATTTAAAGGTAAAGAATAAGGTTACTAATTAATACACAACATATATACATGTTAGTGGACATATGTCATCCATCTAATTACAATAAATGTGAATATGGAAAAAAAATGTAGATATAATAATTCACATGTTAATTTATTTAATTCAGATGTAAATGTGAAAAGATATTGATATGTTGTTTATTAATTTATTTTAGACGTAAAGATGTAAACTAAATGGGATGTTGAAAACTGAAAATGAAATATGCGAATAAAGAGAGACACGTAGAAATTTAATCTGAAATGAAATGCATCGAGGAGAATAAAATGTTATTTGTAGTTTGTATATTATTGAGGGTGTAAATAATGTAAGTAAATATAAGATAAGGCGCTGACAAGGCGCGTTGTATGTTTTGACACAATAATGAGTATGCATGTTGTTTTGCATTCTTTTACTTCATCTGGTCCTTCCATGCTTCCATCTAATGGCTTCTATTCAGCCTATGGCATGGTCGCATCTTATTTAATCCCCAAATCCAACGGTCCGAGATCCACTTCTACACCTATAAATAAGACCCTAAGCTTAACACTTTTTCTCATTCTAGATTTTCTCCGCTTGGATTCACCTTTTCGGGAAGGACCCTAAAGGAATAATTTTCCAAGGAGATAATCTTGTTAATAAAAATAATTTAACAACCCCAAGTGGATCCGTGAAGGCCTAAAAGGAAGAGCTAAGGACCAAAAGTGAGTGATTGTAATTATTTTAAGATTTCTTTAAGTAATTTAAAATAATATGGTTTCCAATAGTTGTAGTTTTACAATGATTTTTGGAGTAGTCTTTTCAGTAGTTTATTACAGTTTTAATAATTATTTTCAGTCTATTTCCTTTCAGCTGTTCTTTTTAGTAATTTCAATTTATTTCACTTAACTAGCTTTTCCAATTATTTGCAGTTTATTTACAGTATTTTAGTTATTCGCTGTTATTTATAAGTTATTTACATCTTCTTTATACGTTCTGGATTTTCTTCTATTTTCAGTTTTCTTTTATTCCTCCTTCTTCGCGTGCGGATTAGAATAAGATTAACGTGAATAGGATTAAATTGTAAGAAAACTGAAATAATGGAATATAAGATGTAAATTGTCAAGACTATAGTAAAATGGAATTAAGACTAAAATTATGCCTAATTATGATATTAATTGGACAGAATTAAAGAGATTGGCCTATTTTTAATTATGAGATGTGAATTATAAAAACTATAATATAAGTAGAATTGGACTAAAATTATGCCTAATTATGATTAGAATTGGATTAATTAACTGGCTTAGTTATAATGTAGAATTATAATTAAAAAGAGTAAAAGATGAAAGAGCTTATTTTCATACTTAGACCTTGGGTTAAGTAATAAGCATGATTATAACGTAGGTTATAATAAAAAGAATAGAATTGGGCCTATTTTAACACTTGGAATAAATTAATAAGCGTAGAAAGTAAAAATTGTGAGAAATGCGGATTAAGGATCTTAAGGCTAAGGATAAACACTAGAGGGGGGGTGAATAGTGTTCTAGAGAACTGTTAAATCTTTTTCAGTTTTTGTTAATTTAAACACAAATGTATGCAATATTCATACATAGATATGATCACAGAATCAAACACAAATGCAAATATAAAGTAACAGCGGTAAAGGAAAGAACACACCGGATTTTATACTAGTTCGGAGTTAACCTGCGTCCAGCCCCGCACACAAGTACGGATTTCCTTTCAAAAACAATCTTTACAATTACACCCTCGATTTCAAGGCTACAAGGTACACCCTCCAAATCACAATCCTCTGGGTAGAGATACTTGATTTCCCGGGCAACAAGTTTACCCAATTGATTTCCCAAGGCTACAATCACACATTATCTCGCTTGATTGATTTTCAAGGCTACAATCACACCTTTTCTTGCTTTGTTGATTACAAAAGGCCTATAACTCTGAATAGCACTGAGGATTTTGTTGAGATAGCGATAGAGAATCAAACCAGAGATAATCTAGTTAGATTCAATGTTGATTTCGGTAGAGTAATGATAATAATTTGTATATAGAAATGTGGAAGAAGAAGAGGAATGAAAAACCAGAAAAACTGAATTAAAATTCATTGAAACTAACTCCTATTTATAGAAGAACAACAGCCACGTCCATTCGTGAAGAGTTGTGACTAATAGACACTTCTTTTGAAATTTAAATTTTGAACTCAACTGACACCATGTCGACCTGGGGTACTTCAGTATGTCGACATCCCAAAGGGATTTTTGGTGTTTTGATTTTCTTTGAAAATAACCTTTATTTTATGTTAAAATTATTTTAAACTTTATAAATATATTTGACTATAATTAAAATACATAAGTAAATATAAAGAATAATATATACAAAATTTTACTGTAATTTTATATTTAAAATCTAAGTATAAATATTTAGAAGTTAAATACATTATATTTAAAAGATAGTTTAAAAACAAGAATAATTTGATTTTGAAATTAAAGATTATTTTGAGGCTAAAAGTATTTGAAATCAGGACAGATGTTTTTTGATGCTTTTAAAAGGAAGGTTTTGAAATCATTTTGAAAACAAGATATAATTTTGAAAAATCATTTTGAATAAAAAGTTAGCGGATACAAAACAATGTTCCACTAGATTTTTCGTAGGTTCCATCCTACTTAGGGTTCCATCCCTTTCACAGGCTCGAAGTGGATTCCATTCTACGAATAAATTGGATTTTAAGATGCCAGTGCTTTTCTATGAGTTTTAACAAAATCTCTAATTAAAAAATAATAAATTACTTGAATTCTTGAACTCTTGATAATCATGATACTCATGAGTCTTCAATCTTGATATCTTGAATCTCTATACTGTACAGTCTTCATTCTTGTTACCTGCATGGTTAAATCCTGCATATACATACATATCTAAACTTATACTGTTAGTATTTATCTTTTATAATCTATTTTAAGGTTGTTGTCATCAAAACCATCATATCACTTACTAACAAAAATGATAATAAAGGCTTATTTAAATAATTTATTTAAGTTAATAAGCAAAGATGAAAGTAGAAGCTGTAGCAAATAGCATTCCCCATTAGACAAAACGGTGTCTCACATTAGTTTGAAGTGAGATGAGGGCACGCTTATGCTAAGAATTATAGTACTTAGTCAAATAGAAGTCCAAATCACTGCAGATTTGGATAAGGGGCGCAACTAGATATTGTTTAGATAAAGGGCCAGTACCAACAACATTTCTTCTATAGTTTCTATGGACACACGGTGATCTCACATTTGTCTGAAGTGAGATAAGGGGCAAGCTATGCTGGATGTTGGAGGTAATAAGAAGACCCAATAGGTGGAGCCAAAGGTAGCATGAGTATGGTGGCAGTTACGCGTGCGACTTCCATTTGCAGGTGCTCAGTAGCTGCTATGAGTTCCAAGCACTTAGTATGGGTTTTTTTAGTAAACACCACTGCCTTCTGTATAGGGAGATATATATGTCGTCTTGGTCACAATAACATTTTGTGTAGAGGTTATATAGCGACTGGTCCACAAAAAGGTATTATAGAGTAGCAGACTGATCAAAAAGGGTAGAATTAGGGTTACATCCTAATTATAATATTAGGAATTCGGCCTAATCAAAGTAGAAAACAGGAATAAGTGCAAACAATCAAAGTTAACATATCGTATAAATTGAGCAATATTTAATCGTACTTATTTTCAGTTTATCTCTTTCCTAATTTTTTATTATCCTTCTTTATGCTAGAATTGTTGTAGAGTCTATTACTTTTATCTTGCTTAAAGACTAGTAATTACTGTCATTCACTGGATTTTTAGTCTGACCCACTCCTCTATTTTCCCCTCGCCCCCCATAGGAAATCAAGGGAGAAGTCAGTAGATTGCAGTTGCTTGGAGATTTCTTGGAGGAGTTTGCTACCATGCATTTCTTTTCTTTTAGCTTTTGTTCTTTCTATGTACTGGCTTATTATGAGGGACATTATATACTCTTATTTTGAGACTATGAATTTTTTTTAAGACATGATGGTTTTTTAAGTATGGATGTTGTATTCGGTATTTGACTTATTTATGAAGCAATTATGAAAATTTTATTTTAAATAAGTTGTTATTCTAGTTTCCACTATTTTTACCTATTTTTGTCTTGTGAATCTTAGTCTCTATTAGTTTTTTTAATACGTACAATGCACCACACTTTTTAATGCGTCATTTTGGCTATATTAAGGGGAGTGGGGTGTTTCAGTTTGGCTTTATTAATTGTTACCTGATAGCGACAATTATTTTCAGTAATTCTCTTTGTTAAAATTGTATCACTTAGGATTTATGGAATTTGGTAATGGTCAAAATTCGAATATCGTCTGTATTTGACTTTATAATCCAAACATAAAGTTCTTGGTTCAACAATAACAATTATTATTAACTAAACTACTCTAACTAGAGATTTCGAATTGAGTTGACTTTAGTTGATTGTGATGCTATCATCATATAACCGAGGAGACGAATCCTCTCTTGAATAGTATTTCATGTCAAATACATTCACTCAAACCAATTATAGTTATTCGATGGACATCATGCCATAATTTGGCTATAATCAAAGTAGAGTTTTCATATTCAAGATCAATGGTATTCTTAAGTCAAAAGAAATATGTTAATTTATCACATCGGTATTTTCTATTTGACCTTAATTATACTAACTGATAACCCAAAAAATGGATCAACACCCTGTTTTGAGTGTGAAAGCGCTGCCCTATTTATCAAAGCAAATAAAATAGAAAAAGCAATAGTAAATAGCAGAAAATGTAAAGATATAAGATTTTTTTATAGTCGTTCGGTTGTTAATGAAGCCTATATCCACTTTATATATTCTTTTGTTGATCAACTATTATTACAAAGGAGTTTAGATTATGATATAATTCTCCTTTCCTAGATTAGACTAAGCCACCGTTGTTAGAGACAAAAGGACGATCTCAATTGTCCCTTCATGGTTGTTCTGTGGGAGAAGAAGAATTAAGAAATAATGGCAGAGCTTTAGCAGAGATCAGATCCCCTCGACTGTTGCAGATAGGATGGTATTCATAGGGTTAGAGAGCATTTGGACCTGAGCCACTTTACCAAAAGCCTGTAGTCATCATGCAGACGTCACTCAAGAAGTTGGGGGTGTTTGGAGCTAACTTTTTGAATCGGTACCGATATAAAAGGTTGTGCAATTTTTGAAACTTCTCAATTTGGTTGTCTTCTTATCCCATAATTGAGTGCCTTGTCAAAATATCAAGTCGTTTGGAGTTAGTTTGATCATCCATCTTCATAGATTATCCAATCCATCGCTTCGTAGAAGATCCATCCATAACTCACTCAACACTTAACCAAATGATATAAACTTCATACATGCAATCTACATGAGTAGGAGAGCCTTCAAATCAGATCTCATGAGGATCCTCTTTAAGTATTTAGATCGGCAATGATCCAATTAAGTCGGATCTACGGTGATCTAAACCCTTAGCATATTTTTGTATCTTCTTTTGCGTCGTAGGAGAGACAACTATAACTCACTCAATACTTAACCAAATGACATGAAACTGTGAGTAGGAGAGCCTCCAAGTCGGATCTCATATGGTGGGGCCCATCCTAGGTTAGTCGGACCTGATCCGTCAAACTAGCTCAATTTGAAGGAGATCCGTCCATAACTCGCTGAACAATTATTAAAATCAGATGAAACTTTGCAGGTAACTTCTAGAGGATATGTGGGACCTACATTATGCACCATAGGTGGTGGGGCCAAACTTAAATGGATTGGTTGATCCGATGAGTTTGGATCAGTGCTGATCCAAACTTGCTAAGCCAAATGGCTTCATTTTAGGTGTGAGCCTTCTATTATGTCTTTTAAGTGTCACTTCCAAATATCATGTTAATCTGAGTCCATATGAGTTCTGTAAGTCCATTTTAAGTTGCTTTAGTCCAAAACGGGTAAGTATTTAAATGAGTCTTTACTTCTTGAACTAGGTTGCTTGGAATGTTATGCTTAGTAGAGGTGCAGGAGTGCAATGCAAATGGTTAGAAGGAACCATGAGCCAACATTTCAAATCGGATCGATATCGATACGAAGAGTTGGAACAATTCTTGGCTAAACTTCTTATGTTTCTTTGTCTTGTACTTTTAGGCCTTTAGATCAAGTTTCGAGTCATTCTGACTTAATCAGATTGTTCTAGCTTCTTTTGAATTCTGTTGGGTTAAAAACTCAATTAACATTTGCCACCCAAAATATGTCTTTTGGATGAAAGGTGTGGTTTTCTCTAGAACTAGATCCAGTAATAATAATAAGTTCTAGTAATAAGTCTTCGATTATTGAGCTTTCCAGCGGTTTTTAGCCTTGAAGAACCATCCAGTTCCTTTAGATTCTTTTGTCAATCACAAGTCATTCCAAACCAGTTATAGCCTAAGACTCTAGACTCTACTTAATTGTAATCTATACATCAGAATCATTCCAGTTTCATTCGGAGTTATTACATTACATGTCTCTAATTACATTACACACCTCTAATTATCCTGTATTAATCCGTGATTTACATCATTACCACTCAGATTTAATTTAGGGTTATAATATCATATATTAAAATCATATCATATATCGAAACCATATCACATCATATATCAAAATCACATTATACCACATCATATATCAAAATCATCCTGTGCCTATCCAGGATTTATCCATTTTATTCTATTTTTAAGGCATTCAAATCCTTTTTGCAAAATCAAATCTGTTTTAAGGTTCGATCTCTCCGGGCCATTTAATTTTAATGCGCGATCTCCAGATTGTTTGATTTTAGTTTTGGGGACGATCTCTTTGGATCATTTGTTGTTTCAGTTCAGGGGGATGATCTCTTTGGATCATTTTCTTACTAAGTTAAGGGGGATTAAGTAAGCCCATCCGCTCACTCTTCGGTGAGGGGACTTACTTTTTGCACTCCGGTACTTTTTGCACTCCTGTCCTATCTCTCCAATCGGGACTCTATGGCATTCGTTGTTCAAGGGGTGATCTCTCTGAATCATTTTCTTATTTAGTTAAGGAGGATTAATAAGTAAGCCCATCCGCTCACTTTCTGGCAAGGGCAATTACTTCTTGCACTCTGGGCTCGTCTCACCGGTAGGAGCTTTATGGCGTTCAAAATCATACTAGTCCATCTACATGCCCTCTGGCAAGGGGATTTACATCTTGCACTCCGATCCCGTCTCTCCGGTCGGGACTTTGTGGCTTTCAAAATCAGTCATCACATTGAATATGGATTTTACAAAATTCATATTTCAAATCAAACAAGAAGAAATTAAATAAGCAGAAATCCTGAGAGTTTATCGTAGACATCCGAATCAAAGCGTGGCAAGGGACCAATCTAGGTTTTGTGTATGTCCAAGCGGTCTGGGATTATTATCCTGAGAAGTCATCCCAAATATCCGACTCAGAGCGCGACTAGGAACCAATCTAGGTTTAGCACACATCTAAGCAGTGTGGGGTCATTATTGTTTTTACCTTTAATATACGAAAAGAAAAGTGAAAAAAACCAAAGTAAAGAGTAGTATCCAGATATAACTTCACATTCATACGGGTTAGGGGATTATCTGTCTTGGCCCAGAACCCTAGGCATTCCTTGAAGCATCTGCTGCGGGTGGTGGTTGCTCCGGTTGTGCTATCATAGCTTTGTTCCTCACGTACTGCGGCAGCTGGTTTTTTCGAACCAATTCTTCTATCAAATCACGAAGGTGTCGGCATTCATTCGCTTCATGTCTGTCCAGCTCAAGGAATATACAAAACTTTATAGATCCTTCCTTTCTATCAGCGGGCTTTCTTCTCGGAGGCTTCCGATAAGGGAATTTTCCCCTTAGTTACTAGGTATATCCATTCCAGGTTTCAGTCATCTTAGAGTAGGAAAAGAATTTAGGTTCCCTCCTTTGTCATTTCGGTTCCCTATAATCATCATCAGCTTCTCTTTTCCCTTTTCCTTTTCCAAATCCGGCTCCAGAGGGACCCTTACCATCCACGACATAAATTTTGACGTCTTCGGCTTAGTCTTCAGCATCAGCATCCTCCTACGTAAATATCTCTCAGCTTCATAGTAAAACTCATCAAGATCCATTGGGGGAACCCTCTTAAGTGCATCTCTGAAGTCGGTCTTACTCGTGACTCCAGACACTGCTGCCATAAAAATCACTAATGGGTCCAGCCTATCAACCGCAGCTGCTGCTGCATTGAATCATGTTAAATAACTTCTCGAGTTGCATTACAGATATTAGCAGTAAACCGGTTTCTGTTCACATCTTCCAAACCCTGATCTATGGGTCCTCCTCTAACCAACCTTATAACTAAATCAGCAATTCAATTTTCACCATCCAATAAAGGTCTTCATCCTAAAGCAATGTTCTGCTCCTCGCCTTGGCAAGGGAAATCCGATGCATACTCCACTAGTTGCACACTAGTGTTCAGTCCTACTCTCCTAGTCTCATTCTGTCCTTGTTCCTTTGGGATAGCCCTGGCACATATTCCTCTATCGGTTGCACTCTAGTATTCAAATTAGCTCCCGTACCACTAGTTCTTGGAGTTTCAACAGTCACTCCATTGTTGTCCTTTTCTATGCTAGCTCCAATATTGATCCCATCATTGGAGTTCGTTTCCAGATTGACTCCCATGTTTCCCGTAAGCATCGGTTGCTCTAGGCGTGGAGGTAATGTTCTATCTCATTCTAATCCAAGACTCCTGTGTTTCCCCTAAGTATCGGTTGCTCGAGGCGTGGAGGTAATGTTCAATCTCATTCTAATCCAATTCTAGCAGCTCCTGTATTATTTCCTAGGGTCTGAATTCCTACAGCTCCTGTAGTTCCTTATTGTCCCCATCCTTTGGAAGAATACCTTCATCATCTCTTGTTGCCTAGCCAAGATTCCATCCTGCATCTCCTTCGTCGGCCTTTCCATTTCTTCTCTAGCTACACAGTTGGATTGGTAAGAATTTGAGGATACTTCCCGACTGCCCCAAGCTCCGGTTGACTTGTTCCAGCATTAGATCTAATGTTAGGCCTCTTCATTTTTCCCAAATCTCATATTTAAGCTTCAAATTTCCGGATCTAACTTTGTTCACAGTGAAAGCACCAAAATGTTAACCTAAAAAATGGATCAACACCATGGTTTGAGTGTGAAAGCACCAGCCCTATTTATAAAGGTAATTAAATAGAATAAGCAATACTAAATAGTTGAAAAGGTAAAGTGATAAGAGATTTTTATAGTGGTTCAGCTGTTAATGAATCCTATGTCCACTTTATAGATTCTTTTGTTGATCAACTGTTATTACAAAGGAGTTTAGATTGCAATATAATTCTCCTTTTGTATATTAGATCAAGCCGCCATTGTTAGAGAATAGAGACAAAAGGAGGATCTCATTTGTCCCTTCATGATTGTTGTGTGGGAGAACAAGAGTGCAGAAATAATGATAGAGCTTTAGTAGAGATCACATCCCCTCTACTGTTGCAGATAGGATAATATTTATAGAGGTTAGAGAGCATTTGGGCTAGAGCTACTTTACTAAAAGCCTATAGTCATCATGCAGAGGTCGCTCAAGAAATTTTGGAGATGTTTGGAGCTAACTTTTCGGATTGGTACGGATCCAAAAAGTTGTTCAATTTTTTATCTTCTCAATTTGGTTGTCTTAATATCCCATAATTGAGTGCCTTTCTAAATATCAAGTCGTCTGGAGTTAGCTTGATCATCCATCTATGTAGATCATCCAATCCATCCCTTCGTGGAAGATCCATCCATAACTCACTCAATACTTAACCAAATGATACGAAACTTCATATATGCAATGTACATAAGTAGGAGAGCCTTCAAATCAGATCTCATAAGAATCCAAGCTAAGTATTTGGATCGGCGATGATCCAATTGAATCGGATCGACGGTGATCCAAACCCTTAGCTTATTTTTGTATCCTCTTCTGGGTCGTAGGAGATCCAGCCATAACTCACTCAATTCTTAAAGAAATGATACGAAACTTCATATATGCAATGTACATGAGTAGGGGAACCTTCAGATCGGATCTCATCAGTTGGGCCCATCCTAGGTGGGCGGACCTGATCCGTCAAACTAGCTCAATTTGGAGGACATTCGTCCATAACTCACTTAATACTTATCAGAATCAGACGAAACTTTGCAGGTAGCTTCTAGAAGATGTGTGGGACCTACATATGTATTTTAGGTGGTGGGACCCACGCTAAATGGAGTGGATGATCCGATGACTTAGGATAAGTGCCAATCCAAATTGGCTTGGAAAAATAACTTAAGTTTTGGTGTGATCCTTCTTTTATGTCTTCTAAATGTCCCCACCAAATTTCAAGTCAATCCAAATCTATATGAATTATGTAGGTCCATTTTAAGTTGCTTCGGTCCAAAAGCAGGTAGGTATTAGAATGAGTCTTTACTTCTTGAACTAGTTTGCTTGAAATGTTACCAAACTTTATAGGTAAGCTTAGTAAAGGCGTAGAAGTGCAATGCAAATGGCTAAAAGGAACCATGAACCAACATTTTCGATCAGATCGATATTGATCGGAAGAGTTGGCGCAATTCTGCACCAAACTTCTTATGCTTCTTTGTCTTGTACTTTTAGGCCTTTGGGTCAAGTTTTGAGTCATTGTAACTTAATCAGAATGTTCTAACTCCTTTTGAATTCTATTATGTTAAAAAGCTAGTTAACATAAACCAACATAAAACTATCGAGTGAGACATTCTATAGTTATCCAATAACAATTAGTGTGTAACTCCATGATGCCTATAGCCATCATGAGCAATACACCATCCAACATTTGAGAGCATTACATACTCTAGTCTCAATGGATGCATCAATATCCAATCCTGATACATCTTAACTAGGAATATTTAAAATAACATGTTAATTAGATTGTGATAAAATACTCATGATTACAACTATTTGTAATTACTATAGTGAACACACTATTTATGGATTTTCTATTAAATATTCTTAAATTAAACAATTAATTAATTATAACATGTTATAATAAGCATATAATGGAAAGAAAATATTTTTTTATTACAAACGAGAATTTATTACAAAGTTAATAATTCATAATAAATTATAAAATTTCCTTTAGGGCATACCTCTAAGTTTGTCACACACAAACACACACATACATACACGTATTGCTCAATCAAAAATTGAGTAAAACAATATAATCGTAAAACCAGGATTTTATATTCTCTTACACTAATGTTTCCAAACCATTTAGATCTACCTATATCATTCATAAAAATAAATAAAAATAAGCATACATCTAAGATCCAAATTGTTTCTCCCAAAAAGATAATTCCACAATTATTTACAAAATATATCAAAATAGACATGTAGATCTTTAAACTAATGAAAGTTGTTTTTGAATTTAGGGGATTAAGATTATTTCCTAAAAAATAAAATCATATCAAATTTTATTTTATTTCGTAAACCACATACAAATCATTTAGATCTATCTTTCTTCATCAAAATAGATTTCAACCTTTTAATTTAGGAAAAACAACTTCAATACCGTACCAAATCCAAAATTAAAACACACAAAATCCATCATACATAGATCAAGTAGATCTATAATTTGACTAATAAATTACATTAATTCAATGATTTATAAATAAAGTTTAATTCAAAGCTTACTCAAATATGTAAAATAAAAATTTTCAATGAAATCAATGATGCGTGCTTTAGTGGCAGTTGTTAGAAATTTTGAATCAATTCAAATGAACCATTGATCTAATACTAAATTTGAAAGGATAATAATATTATTATTATATTTGCCTTTGTTAGGTATTGGTAAACGATAAATAATTTTGCTTCTGTTTTTGTTATATCCTTATAAAAAGCCAAAAATAAAAAATCATTTTCAATACTTTTACAGGTTGCAAATTGCAGAAATTCAGAAGGAGAAAAATTGTTTGCTAAATTGCCCTGCTTTGCTTGGCAAGAAAAAAGAATTGCGCTAAAAAAATTCGCTGGTTGTAGATAAATTTGCCAAAAATTCTGCACGCTATGGTATCGTTTTCTTATCTTTTATTTTTAATTTTCTTGCATTATTTGATGCTTACAATTAAAAAAACAAAAAAATTCTTTTGTAGTGCATTGTTAACGCACGTTTAGTTTCAATTTTACGTCATTTCATATTATTTTTATTTTCTAAGAGCAACACCCAACTTCACATAAGGTGGGGATTTCATTACTCTTTCCTTGGTCCAAAAATTGCGTTTCATTATATAAGACTCAATTAAATAATAAAGATTAGATGTTGGACTTAACGGTGTCACAAGTTCATGTAGGGCAAATTTATATTTTGATAAGTTGATTTTTTTTAACAAACTTTTCTTGGTGTCTAAGGCAATGGCATAATCATTCATAATTATTACGGTAATTTGTAAGATATTTTAGTGATTATTTCTCTGAAGATGCTTAAACTTCAGCTGCATTGCTACGGTGACTCATAGTGCACTGATAACCTTCGTCCGTTACCTAGCTAAGAACTGTTTTGTTGAATTAAGTCAAAGTATGATTATACAACTTTGGGTTAGGGGCTACTAAGGACAGAAAATTCCAATTAAGTCCTTGCATTCATTTAGTTGCATTAATTTCATGCATATATAAAAAAAAAATTCCAAAAGAAAAACAATTTTCTTTGAAAAAAAATAGTTCTCTTACCTTTTCTCTTAAAAAAAGGAAAAGAAAAAAATTCAAAAAAAAAGGAAAAAACAACATATTTTTTTAAGTAAAAAAAATTCAAAACAAATCATATTTTTTCAGTAGAAAAAAAAGCTAAATTTCAAAAAAAAAATCTCCCTCTCTCTCAAAAAAAAAAAACTTCCGCTCATATTTTCTTACCATTTTTGTTCACCTCTTTCTCTCCTTAAACTTTTTTTTATGCATGATTTTTTGGATTCGTGCCATATCAATAAACTGCTTAGCTTGAACAAACAGTCTTTCTACAATGGCAAATGAAAATTCACCACGTACTCTCATGGACAAAATTTTCCCTAATTGAGATTATGTCCCTTCTTGCATTACTTTACCTGCCCCAACGGGTAATCACTTTGAAATCAATTCAAGTCACATTAACATGCTTTCAAAATTTGGTAATTTTGAAAATGATGATCCTTACATCTTTTTAACAAAATTTAAATAAGTTGTGCAATTATAAAACTTCAAAAATTATGCAATGATGGAATATAATTTAGTTTAATTCCATTTGCAATTACAGACTATGTCGAAAAATGGTTATGTAGCTTGCTTTCAAATTCGATAAGAACTTGGGATAAATTTGTAAAAGTTTTCTTAAAAATAAATTATCCCTTAACAAAGACAACCAAAATGCGAAATGAAATTCTAAATTTTCATCAATTTAGAGGTGAATCCTTTGAAAAATATTTTGAAAAAGTTAAAGAACTTTTGATCAAATGTCCACATCACAATTTTGAAAAATGGACTCTTTGTCAATTTTTACATGATGGACTTAAAAATAGCTCTCGAACGATGCTTGAATCAATGGTTTAAAGAAACTTTTTAGCACAATATTACGATGCCGCTTGGAAATTTCTTTAAAAGCTAGCCGAAAAATCATCTTAATAGGAACAATCAAACGAGAAATCAATCTAGTCATGAATGAGCGCAACATTCGATGAGCTCATCATTAGCTTTATAAGCGAAAATCGATACGATGATAAACAAATGTGATAATGTCCTTTCATCTAATCAAATGAACCAAGCTTCCCAACTCTCATGTTAAAATGTAATGATCCAAATCATATTGTTGATCAATGTCCTTACTCGTTAGAACAAATCTACATTTTTAACAAAGCTAGGAATGATCAGTTCTCTCTCCAACGTACAATCTTGGGTGGAGAAATTATCCTAAGTACGCTTGGAACCAAAACAATTCAAACATGAATTTGGTTCACCCATCTTTCCAGGAATTTTTGAACAATGCTTCAAATCCATCTTCGCAACCAAATCAAGTTCAAAAAAACTTTGTGCCACCTTTTCAAAACCAAGTGCAACAATCTTTTGTTCCTCGAGATGAAAAACGAATGAAATCACCTGAGAAAGGTTTGAAAAATTTGGCTAGAGCAACCACTCAAAATCTTCAATCGAACAACATTTTGCTAAATTTTCTAACTTCGTACATGCAAAATACGAGTCAGTCGATTACTAAACTCAAAATGAAAATGAGTCAGTTAGCCACTTCTGTGAGTGAACGGGAAAGAGGTACGTTCCTGAGTCAACCTATTTCAAACCCTAGAAATCAAAATACAAGCTCAAATCAAGCTCATGCCATTCAAGATAGTAATTTGAATCAAATGATCGTTATCACCACCGTCCGAACCGATAAGCAAACTGATAACCAAATTCTCGATCCTAATGACTTATTAGAAATTAATTCCAAATCTCCAATCCCTCGATCGAGTCCATCCAGAAAATTGAATCCAATTCTGAATCTCATCTTTCACCAAGTCAAGTATACCGACCAACTAAGTTGTGAGCTCCATTTCTCTATGGACTTCACGCTAAGAAACATCTGAACAAATGGAAAAAGTGTTAGAAATTTTTAAGCAAGTCAAGGTCAACATTCCTCTTTTAGACATAATTCAACAAGTTCCAACCTATGTCAAATTTTTGAAGGAACCATGCATTCGAAAACGACACACTTAAGTACCTAAAAAAGTCTTCTTAGCGGCCATCTAAATAAATTCTTGTCTCAATCCATTCTTGTGAAATGCAAAGATCCTGGTTGCTCCACAATTTCGTGTACGATAGGAGACATGTTAGAATCTGATACCTTTATTCAATTAGAAGAGGATCTCGAGGAAGAAGCGATGTCACAGAAGCAATCGACGAAGTGAAGAAGCACCAAAGCTCTACCCCTTAGCTGAAGCGACAAGGAGAAAGTTGGGATGGCTTGTCATCGTTGAGAACTAGGGCTTGCCGGACCACATCAGTGGTCGGCGTTGCTTGGATTTGCCGCTGTAGATTTTTGAAGTGGTGGCGATTCGATCGGTGAAAGTTGGAGGAGTTGACAGACCAAATTTTTGGTCTGGTAAGGTGTTATGATCTCGTTCGAGAAGAAGGTTGGTTTGAAAGTGGAGCGACAAAGATGCAATGATTTGAACAATGATGATTTGTGGGAAACATTTACATGTTTAGAGCAGTGAAGTAGTGAATGAAGTGGAGTGGTGATGATGCCGAACCAGTATTTTCGTTCAGTGTGGTAAAGCATGCTGGTCCAGACTCTTAAACTTGACGGTCCAAATGTTGAAATGAATAACCGAACCAAATATTTCGTTCGGTATGCTGATGCTGCTCTAAAATGTAGCCGAACTAGATGTGTGCATACCAAACCAAACTTCATGCCAGTTCAGATTTCTCGTTCGATCATTGAATGTCGAACCAGACGGACACCGAACCAAGTTGACTAAACCAAAGCGATGCCGAACCAGATGTGCCGAACCAAACCTCAGGACTGCTATATAGTAGGCATCCCTCCTTAAATCTTCACTCTATAAATAGTGGAGCTTCTGGACAACAACATCAGTCATCCTAGAGAGTTGAAACTCTGTAGAATTTTGTCTGTATTGTTAATTCTTCTTATGCATAGTCAATCTTATAACTTTAATCTTTCAGTATTAATAAAATCTCCTCTCCTCAAATAGACGTACACTGCCTTGCGATAGTGGAACCACTATCAATACTGGTGTTATTTATTTTTTCTGCATTGCATAAAACTGTGACTGTCTGTTCTAGCGTTTATCTCCATTTTTTTCGTCTCACTACAATCATGATCCAGTTGTTTTCCGCTGAGTTGGGTTTTTTATTCCCTTATACTGATCAACTGAAGGGATTTTCCACAACAAGACAAGAAAATCAATTAATGTCTTTTACAACAACTAGGTCTAGGTGAGCTTAAACCAAAAAAGTCACCTTTAGTTGGTCAATCGTTCTGTAAAAAAAACCAATAGGTGAGATTGATGATGTATTGATCAAAGTAAGAGAATTCATATTCCCTGTCGATTTTATTGTCTTAGAAACACAACCAGTATATAATCTCATTCAAATTCCTTTGATTTTAGGACGACCTTTTTAGCCACTTTAAATGCTTTGTTCAACTGTCGAAATGGTTTGATGAATATTTCCTTTGATAACATGACCATAGATCTTAACATCTCCAATTTAGAAAAATCAATCAAACGAGCCATTCGATCACACCTTGGAAGTGAGCACAACTCACAAAACTTTGAAAACGAGACAATTGACATTAATAATGAACATGAAGTAGAGTACAAACAATTGTTTCAAGACGTGCCAAGGGAGATCATAGACACGCTTCCCTTCGAACCTTCCATGATTGAGTCCGAAACTCAATCGATTACTTTGATTGAGCAATCTTCCAAATTACAGCTCAAACCTCTACCATCTCACCTTAAGTACGCACACTTAGATGACAACGAAACTTTTTCCATCATAATTTCTTTGGATCTTTTTGTTGCTCTAGAAGCATCTCTTCCTTCAATTCTTTCAAAAAACAAAGAAGCAATTGAGTAGTCCATTATCGATAATAAGAGAATTGGCCCTACAACTGTTCACCATCGCATTCACTTATTGATGAAGCTAAGCCTACTCGTGATGCACAATGAAGGATTAACCCCAAAATGGAAGATGTGGTTCGAGAAGAAATTCTTAAGCTCCTTGATAACGTTATCATTTATCCCATATTTAACAGCTCATAGGTTACCCTAATTCATGTTGTGCCTAAAAAATCCAGACTCACCGTTATCATGAATGACGCTAATGAACTCATTCTAACTCGTACTCAAACAGGTTGGCGTATCAATATTGATTATCGAAAAGTAAATTCTACAACGTTTAAATTTCTCTCTTCCTTTTATCGACCAAATGCTTGAACGATTAGTCGGTCATGAATTCTATTGTTTTCTTGATGATTATTCCAGTTTTAAATAAATTCAGTGGCTCCCGAAGATCAAGAAAAAATGACTTTCACGTGTCCTTTTGGAACTTTGCTTATTGGCGCATGTCATTTGGACTTTGTAATGCCTTTCCAACGATGCATGGTTGGGATCTTTTTTGACATGATTGAACACTTTCTAGAAGTTTTCATGGACGATTTCTCTATCTTTAGAGATTCTTTTCCGATTGCTTACATCATCTCGAGCTGGTTCTAAATTGATGTAAAGAGAAACATTTAAATTTGAACTGGAAAAATATTACTTTATGGTCAAACAAGGTATAGTCCTCAGACATGTCATTTCAAATAAGGGCATTGAGGTTGATAAAGAAAAAATTGACGTCATTTCAAATCTACACATTCCCAAATCCGTTAAGGACATTCAATCATTTCTAGGGCACACTGACTTTTATCAATGCTTAGTAGAAGACTTTAGCAAAATTATTCGACATTCGACTACTCTTTTGGGAAAACGTGTTCCTTTCAATCTCAGTTCTGATTGTGTCTCTTCTTTTGAACGTCTTAGAAATGAACTCATTTATGCTCTAATCATTTTCTCGCCAATTGGGATTTTCCTTTTGAAATAACGTGATATGCTTCTAACTTTGCGGTTAGTGCTGTCCTAGGATAACACATCAAGAAAATCCTTCATGTCATCTATTACGCTAGTATTACTTTGAGTGATGCTCAATTCAACTACACAACCACCAAAAAAGAACTTCTAGCCGTCTTTTTTGCACTAGCAAAGTTTCGACCTTATTTAATAGGCTCATATATCACGCTCTACACTGACCATTCCGCTCTTAGGTACTTTTTTGCAAAAAGGATACTAAGTCTGGTTTGATTCGTTGGATCCTATTACTTCAAGAATTTGATCTTACAATCAAAGATAAAAAAGATCCGACAATGTTATAATCGATCATTTACCTCGTCTTCCAAACGCACCATCTTCTTCACTTACCACCGAGAACTTTTCGACGGACAACTCTTTTCAGTTTCCACCAATCCATGGTTTGCCGATATAGTGAACTGTTTAGTCACTAAAGAAACTCCTTTATTTTGGTCCAAACAAGAAGAATGAAAAAAAATATTCCCAAGTGAAATACTTCTATTATGATCATCCATACCGACCTCCAGTAAAAGCATGAAAAAAAGGCTCGAATGATACGATCCCTCCGTTGCCCCAGAATGTTTAAGTACTGTTCCAACCAAATCATTCAACGATGTGTCCCGAATAGCGAAATCAAGAGTATTTTCATTTTCTCATGACCAAGCATGTGGTGGACATTTCGGTCCTAAGAAAACCATAAAATAGTGCTTCAATGTGGCTTTTGTTGGCCTATACTTTTTAAAGACGCATTCGAGTTTTGTAAAATATTTGATCGTTGTCAAATGTTAGGAAAATCACAAAACGAAACATGATGCCTTTAACCTCCGTCATTATCATCGAACTGTTTGACGTTTGGAGAATTGACTTTATGGGACCGTTTCCTAACTCTTTCAGATATCTTTACATTCTCCTTGTCGTCAACTACATTTCTAAATGAGTTGAAGCCGTTTTGTGTAAAACAAATGATCATAATGTAATTATGAGATTCATAAAAGAAAACAACTTTGCTAGGTCTAGCACACCTCGCACGATAATAAGTGACAACGAAACCCATTTTTGTAATCAATCTTTTCGATCTTTAATGAAGGAATGCTCAATAACCCACAAGTTATGCACTACTTATCATCCTCAAACTTGTGGCCAAGTCAAAGTTTCAAATCGACAAATCAAACAAATTTTGGAGAGCTTTTAATAAAAATCGGAAAGAGTAGCCTTAAAAATTGACATATTCGCTTTGAGCTTAGAGAACTGCTTTTAAAACTAATCTTGGGATGTCCACTTTTCGATTAGTATATGGTAAAGCATGCCACTTACCAGTCAAGCTTGAAATAAAGCATCATGGGCAACAAAAAACATAAACTTTGATCTTGAAAGGGCTAGCAAAAACAAGAGTTTTTTGTGACAAGTCAATCCTAAGAAAAACATTTTGTCAAATCAGAAAGTTCTTTTGTTTGGCTCTCGACTTCAATTATTCCTTGGAAAACCAAAAGCAAAATGGATAGGACCATGCGTTATATTTTTCCACACGGTGGCATAGAAATAGAAAACTTAGGGAGATCAATTTTAAGGTTAATGGTCATCGTTTAATGCCTTACTTGGAATTTGCATGTGGCTGATAGAAGGAACTCATGATTTTTAATTAGCCACACTACCACTGATAAGGAATTTTAACCCTTTCTTGTAAATATGTATATATTTTTCTTCTTTACACTTATTATATCATGCACTGAGTATGGGACACAGTCAAAATCAAGCGTGGGGGAGTCTTATGTATATTATGATTTTGCGTTCTCTTTATTTTTTTAAAAAAAACTCAAAAAATTGTATTTTAGTTTTCTTAAAAAATTCCAAAAAATAATTTTGCATCATAATTTACTTTTGAATAGGCACGATAAAGTAAACATACAGTTTTGGTCATGAGATTGAAATTTATGGAAAATTACTTAACTCAAATGAATAATAGAAAGAAAAGTTTAAATTACAAGCAACTATGATGTAACTAGCACATAGGGAGATTCATAAGTAGTGATTATGAAGTTATTCTAAATTGCAGTCTTCATTTAAAAAGTGGTTGATTTAAAGTAAATGCGTTAACATTTTTAATTTTTAAAGTTAAGTAGTGCTAAGATGATTTTGCATAACTCTAACTCTCTCTTCTCTTTAAAAAAAAATTAAGAAAAAAACACCTAGAGTCATTGTATACATGTAAATTGTACACCCGCCATGCTCTGTACTCTTCTCATGTAAGCTCAAAAGGTAGTGCATAAATGGTATATGTGGCCTCAGTTTTCTAAGTTAGATGTATTTATCTATAATAACAACAACAACAACAACAACAACAACAACAAGAAGAACAATAACAACAATAATAATAATAAACACCTAGAGTCATATGTTCACACATAAGTGTGTACACTCGGCATCCTTCGTACTCTTCTCACATAAGCTCTCAAGGCAGTGCATGGATGATATAACTGGCTTAGGTTTTCTGAGTTAGATTTATGTAAATAATAATAATTTTGATTTTTTTTCAAATAAAGAGAGAGTGAGCAGTTGAAAAATATAATCCTGACTTTACCAATTTGACTTGTTTTACAAAAGTAAATGAAGGTACCACTTTGCAAACTTTGACAGTGAATTAAAGAATTTATTTCATAGTTGTAGTATGTCATCAATCGAAACAACTAGCCAAGGTAGAGTCCAATTGTGACAATAACTTAATTTTTATTGGAAGTTTTGATTAGTAAAAGACTGAAATTTCTTGATAATGACCGGGACTTATATATTACTTTTTCATGGGAATTTAAAAAGTAAGTTCTTCATTTTGTAAATAAAAACTTGCATTCATATCTTTCTAAATAAAACTTGCAATATGAACTTTGCATATCCATTGGATTTTATGGGTAATATTCACTGAAAACCCTCACGAGACAACACTGGTCCTATTAAAGACGCTAAAAGATTTAACGCTTTGTTGCATACGCTCAATGTAATCGTGCTTCCTACGAAAGTGGATTTATCTTAGTTTTAGCTTATTTGAGAACAGATAAAAAGATAAGTACGAGGTATTTGATGTGCATGTAAAAATGTATATTTTTACTCTCATATTTAGTCTTCATTAGAATAAAAGACATATTAGGGTATTTTTACATGTTTTAACCAACATACAAAAGTGTTTTCAAATCACCATTCACTCATCTACATTTGGGCAAACAATCCTTTTGTATGTGCATTTGGTTTGAGAAAATTTATTTGCATAATTTAATTTAGTTTTGTAGAAAATAATTGCAAATTAGAAGATGATTCATGTATTTATGCATGCACAATAGTGGAAGCCAAAAGAATGAAGAAAAGAAGAAATTAAATCAACATGGAGGAGCTCATTTACCCACTTGCTAATAAACCACATTTAAAAGCAAAAAACATGCTAGCGAGAGATTAATTAAAAATTAATGATAACTTGAAGGTCACACAAAATCAAAAGCATTTTTGGTAGCTCCCTAAAATGAATTTAGGGTTAGACTTGTATAAATACTCTCTTATGTTCATGTAATGGATCTCATCTTTTATGCATAGTTGTAACCTATGTAGAATAAACGTTCTCCTATCTTTATTGGCTTCTTGGCCTTCTCTTTTATTTTATGCACTCTTATTTCATGTTTTTTCTATGCTATTTTATTTCATGTTAGTAGATTAGATTTATCTCATGCAATTAGTGTAGATTTATTTTTACACAATTAATTAGCTCTCTACTTCTTTTTAATTAACTATTTTTCCTTTTTATTATTTTTTTCCTTTCATCTTCTGAAATCAATTTACGTAGAAATGAATTCAAGTATGAGAAGCTAAGCCCCTTCAATTTAGTGGCAATGAAGCTCTCATGAATCATATAAAATCAACATGATGATTTCATTTATTATTTCTTCTTTGATACTTAATTTAATTTTTGATGTTATTGGAAGTTTTTTTTTTATAAGTGAATCTGATAGCCTATGTTATTAATTACAAATATGTCATATTTAATCAATTATAAACACAAGTTACATTTCCATCTAACTAATTGATTTTGAAAATGAAAGTGAAAATAGGATTAAAATTTGATATTCTATGTTACTTGATAGAAAAAGGTAAACAGATCATGCATAATTTTTTTAATTCCATAATCATTTTCATTAGATTTGATAAGTGGGTTTGGATGATGTATTAGAGTTTGATGGTTTAAGTTGTGTTAGTTAATATCACAAATAGACCATACTTATAATAAATACATCAACTAATTCTGCATATGATAAAAAAAAAGATTACAAACTTATGTTATGTTGATTTATATAAAAGTGAAAGTGGATTTACCTCTAAATTGCTTTATTCCAATATTTCTCTAGTTTTTTTAATACTTTTTGGCTAACACATTTTCAAACTCTTGGGATAGTTTGATTGAGTAATTTTGAAATTAGTGCTTTCCTTGTGGGATTGGCTCGTATTACATACGTGCTACGATTGTATGTTGTGCATTTGCGGTATTTTATTTTATTAAATTCATTGGTTTTCTAACGGATAGAAAATCCGTCCAAACACTAACCTTTTTCTTTATAACCTGATATAAAGACATAATTATCCACCATATATGTAGTAAGAAAGGTAAATTCTAAAACATAGTTCGTGAAAAGATAAATTTAATCAACTTGCTTGAAAGCTAAATTTGTTTAGGGATTTTTTTTTCCACAACCGATGCCTATACTTTGATAAGTTGAGTAATTAACACATAACAACTAATTGTAAAGTTCACAAAAATAATTCATTAAACTTAATTATTAATAAAAATAATAATAGGAAATTTAATAAATCCAATTCTATTATCAAGATTGAGATATATTCATTTGAATTTTTTTTTAAAGAAAGATAAATTCACAATCATATTCCATAAAATAATCGAATCACAAATTTTATATACTAGATCATAGAAATGCTTCTTTATCCTTTCCAAAAATCCTCTCCTCAACACTAAGCTCTTCGGTATCAACTAATTTTACTACTTTTTTCATGAACCCTACCATCTCTTTGTATCTCTATGCTTTATCTACTAGCTTTGACATGTGTATGTTTCCTCACGAGATGATGACATTTTTTCTTGTGTTGTTTGATTTAATTCTTTATCATTGATCTCATCCATCTCTTCGAATACAACTTCTAGGTATCCAAACACTATTTAATATAAGAAAATTTATTATTTAACCGAAAAGGTAAATAAGTCTGTCTTTTTTGTCAGAAATGTTATTGTGAATTTTATTATAAATAGGCATGATAGGTTATTTGTTTGCATTTAACTTTTACATTACAAGAAATTAAACTTTGAATAACATATGAATAAATTAGCTCTCAAGGTAGACAAAATAGATTTTTAATGAAAATATAAATAGTGTGATGCTAAGAGCGTCGCCTTAGTTGCTTGGGGCACCGCGGGTTGGCGCCGTCCAAACACTGTTTGGTTGGCGGTTGACCGCCAACTACAGTATAAAAAAACCGTTCAATGATTAACCACCGAACGTGGTGCCGCAAGCACAAAACGTGGTACCCTTAACACTACCTTATAAATAAATTTTATCGAAAGTACTTTATATATTATATTTTTTTATTTAAATATGTTAATCTGTTTGTTTTGTCCACCTTTACTTTAAAACAACAGGATGAATAAATTATAGCTTGGAAAAATTGAAACGATATTTAGCTTTTTAGTGAATGACAATTTATAGTTTTGTCAACACTCTATTTTATAATTTTTCATTTTTATGAAAATCGTATAACTTTTGATCTTTTTGTCTTACCTTATTTCGTAAAGAAAATGGTAAATCAATTTTTAAATAAACTGCTACATTGTATTATCTTATTTTTCTTTCCAAACTACGTTTTACATTTTCTCCATGTTAAAGCATGTGCATTGGCACTTTTATCATATATTTTGTATAACTTCATGTTTTCATTCAATGTAAAAAAAATAAATCGTTTTATCTTTAAATACGGAACAGTATATTATTTTATACTTTTGCATGGAAAATGAAATGGTAGTCTTGTATGTTTTTGTTTAAAGTGGTAAATTGTTATAGCTTTTTGTAAAAGTTGAGGCTTTTTATATCTTTTATTAAAAAATATCTTTGTACACATAATTATCAGTTAAAAAGATATATAAAAGTAAATTTTCCCATGCCGATAAAAAAAATCAATAAAAAGATGTATGAGTAACTTTATATAAAAGATGATTCTTATAATATTTTCATAAAAAACGATAGTTTTATTTATCTTTTTGTATGTTATAGTGAAAATGATCACCACTATCATTTTCAAAAAATATATATAATATTATACTTTTATATTTAAAATGATACAAGACAAAATATAAATAACTAATTGTCACTTATCTTTAAATTTGAAAAGATAAACAATAAATTACTTAATAAACAATGATAATGTAATATTATCATAATTAAAATGGTAAAAATAAAACGGTAAATATATATGATAATTTGATGATTATTATCTTCAGAAACAAAAAGATAAAGTATAACGGATAAATTTCGTGGTAAATTGTTATATTGTTCCATTTTAAATAAAAACTTCTTAGCATTTCATATACGGTAAAAATATGATTTATTTAAGAAAAATGAATATCAATTTTTCTAATAGAAAAACAAACATCTGATGTACAGATATTTTTATAAAAATATTAATTCTTATAACCTTTTATACAAATCAACAACTTTTTGTCTATTTTTTAAGAAAAATTATTTTTCAATGCTTATATTGAAAATGATAAAAGTTAATACGGAAAAGATACGAAAATTTTCCTTGCAATGTTTACAAGAACAAAAGATAAAAGTAGAATTAAAAATAAAAATAAGTTATTTAATCATTTTGAGAGCACCAAAAATATTTACTTGTGTGATTACAATGTTACAGTAAATTATAAGTCAGTCTATTATTGTAATTTTTTTAAATGTAAGACTAAACAAATTATCATAAATTAATAACAATTCACACAAAGGTATGAAGACAACAAATTTAACCTAACCTGGTATCTGTGTAGTTAACGACCCGCTACTACCCCGCTATATCTCATAGCGGATTTCTACCGCTACGATTTTTCCATATAGCTCCAGAATATAGCCTTTCCGCTTTAATCCCCGCTATTTCCGCTATATCCCATTATTTCCGCTATTCCCGCTATATCTATTTTAATAAAAAGAATTGAAAATTTGCATTTATACATTATAAAATTATGAAACTAATTTATTTGATTTAATTTTTAATATATTTTCAGAAATGAAAATGCTCTAATATTCTACCAAATTTAATTATGTTATATAACAGTTTTTCGTTTATTTAAAGTATATTCGCACATGTTTTTATTTAAAATTATTTATGTATTATTTATAATTCAATTGAATGATAATTTTTCATTTAATTACCATTTATATATTTATAAAAACATTAAGTACGAATTTTATATGCTGTTTTAGAGCCAGCCGCTATATCCCGCTATATCCTCGCTGTATCCCCGCCATGACTTCTTGCACCTCCACCACTTTGAATCTACTGAGCGCATTAACTGTACAGCCTGGTATACACAAGCAATAGATAAAAAACCAAGACACGCACAACCAACACAATCAGAAGAAAGGGCTGACGATGCCAACGTTGGAGTCGATGTATCTGTTATAACCAATTAAACAGTCAAGGATTTTACCTTGATAAGTCAAACTGGCCAATTCCATATTGAAGTCAAAGTTGGTCAACAAATAGGGTTTTAGCATTATTAACCATATTTGAGTCAGTGTATAATGCCCTAGCTTTGGTGACTAAATCATCAAAGAGAGTTTACTGTCTGATAGCTTGGATGAAATGGTACGTAAAGAGCGATCTCTCGTATATATTACTTTGAGGCAACAACGGAAATGGTAACACACATATATACATATACATACACAAACACACGCTCATATGTATGATACATGGACTAATAAAACGCATCACTTTGAACTCGGTAGACTATGTATAATCTAGAAATTATCTACTCTAAATGTCCATGTAACGACCCTTTTTGCAATCAATCCTTTAACATGTGCATAGCTGCTAGAATCGTATCAACTCCATTCTATCTCTGAATAAACAAAATAGTGTTGCAAATCCTGACTTCATACAATGGTTACTAAACTCAAACTTAGTAGTTCTCCAACATAATATACATTTCCTACAGACTGCTCAACAAACAAAACATAATGACGTCCATAGATAACTATCCTGAAAATAGAACATCTCGGTCTAACTCGAGGCGTTGTCATATACGTAACAAATCTAAATCTCACTATGAGTCTAGTCAAAATCATAAACAATAAACGTGCAATATCGGGTTTAAATGTGATATATTAAAACATACGGATGTCGCACACACCATATCAAATCAAGCCCACAATACATCAAAATTGTTTTAACACACATATCACAGCTCTGTTCATCGTGACTCATAGCTGCAACTCCAGTCAACTAGGATATCACAATCTATGCATTTATATGAGTTATCAATGTATAAAAGTGATTCGTTGTTTTATTTTAAGATAAAACTAATACTTATGAGATTAGTATACCAATCAGATTGAAAGGATTGAATTGTAATACGCAAGTTCAATCGTGGAATCATGTCCAAGATAATCAGAGATGTTTTGCGGTCTTAATTAATAGCTACCAGACTATTAAGAAATATTACACTGTAAAGTCAAACCAACTAAACTGCACTGATAGTTGCACAAAGTATAAATGGCAATTAGCAATGATTGCGATCATAGGTGGTAAGCCATCTTGTGGGATTTCAACCGCTAAACATACATAATAAACATGTGAAAAAAATAAATATAAATGGCTAATGAGTGGCAAAAAAAAAAAAATACACCTCATCAACCAAAGATCACTTTAAGTTACAAGGCATGGGCAAAATGAGCTTTTTGAGTACATAGTGCAAGCTGGAAAAACAGTGATGTCAGATGATAGTAACAAAATTTGAAGTACTTAACTCCTTACCATATTATCTGTCATGCATCTTATATTCTTGACATCAATGGACTATAATCCATCCATTAGATAGACTTACAAGTATATATAATCCCAATGCAGAACTACAGTTTAACAGGCATGGACACATGTGCATGTACATGTACATGTATATATGGTCAAAAGGCCTTAGCGACTAGTGACTTAGTTGCATGCCATCTTTAATATCTATGCTTTCTTATGCTCCGCCTTGTAGTAATATGGATGATATTGAATAAATGACCACTGGGCACAGCTATAGGAATGTTCATTGGTTCAAACCTGTAATTTTAAATGTAAGCAGTTTGATCCAACGCGTTTGTGTTGTTTATTGAATTAGTACCAATACCAAATAGTGTGTGCTATATGTGGGTTTAGGTGGTGTTGTCATCAGGTTACGAGCAAGAGGAGTTATAGAAGTGAGGCAGGCAAGCTTAACTACCAGGCAAGAGAATTTTGGTACAAACAGGTAAGCACATGAGCACTATATAAGATTTTCAGTCAGGTTAAGTATCTTAAGAATTTATATAACTAACACAACATGTGATGTTTGATGGTGCTATTAAGTGACGTAACATTGTGCATGTGTGGGATATGATTGAGATTATGAAGCATTACCTGAGAAACCATGGCCTTACACCCCTGATCAAATTTCCCGGTCTCCACTTCAGTTGTCACTTGATGAGGCATGCTAACGAATTCAGCCCCTTGGTCTCCCTTTGCAGTGGCTTCATAGAAGAATTTTGGTGTAGAAACACAGGAGTACGGCACTGATGCTCCAACTTACATAGATTTGTGGTGTAACGACGAACATGTTGTATGTACAATGCTCGTCTGCCTTGAAACTGGATTCATCAAGTTGAGCTGTAGATGATTCCATAGTTGGTAGAATCATACATCCAGTAATCAAACTCATGCATGATGATTAGGATGTGTTAGGGCTACCCTATCAAGTTAAAATACCAAAGTATATAGATTCTTGACAGTGCTTGCTCGATAAGAATGACATATTTTTAGTCCACTGAAGCTTTACTGCTGTACAGAAAACATGAAACACTACCGATGTGCATGGTGTAAAAAAGAAGGGAAAAAAAGAGAATCAAAAAACAAATTCGTTATTTGAAATAGGTACGCAGCATGCTCCTTTTATTATTTAATGTCTTTGACACAAGGAATAACGCAAGAGCAGGGCATCCACTTTTCCAGTGCACAAACAAGTCATATAGATAGTGCAGGCAAAAGAAGGCGCATGCATGACCATAAATTGAAGCAATTCAGACAAAGTGTACTAGTGAAAAAAGATATGTGAATTCATATCAGTAGGTTATATATGAATATATAGATGTATCAGGGGAGGAGATTAAGCAAAATCAACAACGGGTATAAACAAATTTGGACAAAGAAATGGCAGAAAGTGATAAAGAATGAAGGGTTATGGAATGGAAGGGACAAAGTTGGGTTAATTGAAGAGAGGAATGGTGAGCAAGCTGCGCATTCTGCATATAAAAGCAAGAGCTTGGCAATTAAAAACAAATACATAAGTTGCCTTTACCATGGATGATGAGCATTGAGGTGAGATGTGCAAGTAGAGTAATATTATTGATCAGTAAAGGCATCTGCAGAGGATGCAGTGCAGTGCGAATATTAGGAAGAAAACAGAGAGTGAATTTGAGATTTTATAACGGAGGGAGAAAGCAAGCAAAGAAGCAGCAAAGCAAAGCAAGTGGGAGAAGAGAAGAGAAACAAACAAAAGCGCTTATTGAGGCCCATACCGTAGATTTGAGGAAAAGGTTTGAATCAACAAGGTATAAGACGGTCATGTGGTGCAGCTTTGTTCCATACTTACCTGGACGGGGTCTATGGGTGATCATGAAGGCCCAGTCCTAGTCTATTGGTTCCCATTGCACTTTGGGAATGCGTTGGGCTACCATCTCCCCAAGCGGGAGAGTGGACGTCATTATTTGTTGCTTTGGGGGTACGCGTTCGCGCGGCCCCTGCCCATTGCTGAATGTAAATTTTTTTTCTGTTCCCTTATCTTCTGAGACCGGTGTGACCCCATGTATGTGGCTTCTCTTTGGGCCTTGGTGTAAATGTTCTTCTTACTGTTCCTCTGGTTGTGTAATTAAAACTGTCTTCTCTGTTTTATGAATTTGCCTTCTTTTGTTCTTTAGTTTTTGTTAATTATGATTTTAGCTGAATCCTATATTTTTAGTTCAAAAGGGGTATTTGCATGCAACATGCTACTGTCCTGTTATCTGCAACGTTACATTTCTGTTCTTTCAAGTTTCAATCCAACTTTTCCGTGTTTGGATAACACTCTTGATTTCCAGACAATGTTCAAAATCTTTACATTTTTCAAGTTTTTACCCCAACAAAGCCTAATGCTATGAAGATACTTTCAACCGTTTTTCTCTCCAATGCTTGGTTATTTCAATATTCCCTTTTTTTTTTCTGGTTACGTGTTTAGATATAATAACAAATCAACTATGGTGCCCTCACATAAAAATGTGCATAAAAGTTAAACCCATCAAACACGCTGTTTGAGGTTTTTCTTAATACGGAGATCCCTTGTATTACAACCTATGATCGAAAGCTGAGATTTCAAACCACGTATTACGGCGACTAGCGCGGCTATACGTTTTAGACCAAATAAAAAATTTCGTCTGAAAATATCACATAAAATGAGGTGACAACTTTAATCGAAGTTTAAATAGATACAATTGATTCATCTATTTTATACATTAAATATATAGTTAGTTGCTATATCAAATAAGTAACTAATATACATTGTGTGTTCAAATTATAATTGATACCAACAATAAAGAACATCGTAGGTTGATTAGAAACAAATTAGTTCAACATTCGATTTGCTTTAAAAAAAATTGGAACTTCTTCAAAATATTTCAAATAACTTAAAAATATATGTACATAGGAAGACTCAATTTAAAAAGTCATGTATACGTCAAATAACTTAAACCCATCAAACACGCTGTTTGAGGTTTTTCTTACTACGGAGATCCCTTGTATTACATTCTATGATAGAATACCGAGATTTCAAACCACGTATTACGGCGACTAGCGCGGCTATACGTTTTAGACCAAATAAAGAGTTTCGTCTGAAAATATTACATAAAATGAAGTGACAACTTTAATCGAAGTTTAAATAGATACAATTGATTCATCTATTTTTTTACATTAAATATATATAGTTAGTTGCTATATCAAATAAGTAACTAATATACATTGTTTGTTCAAATTATAATTGATACCAACAATAAAGAACATCGTTGGTTGATTAGAAACAAATTAGTTCAACATTCGATTTGCTTTAAAAAAAAGTTGGAACTTCTTCAAAATATTTCAAATCGCTTAAAAATATATGTATATAGGAAGACTCAATTTAAAAAGTCATGTATACGTTTGATGACTAAAATTTAAAATAATTAAATTCTATTAGAGAATCCATATATTAATTATTTTAGAGTTAAACACCTAAACTAAAAAGTTTATCTTCTTGTTACTATTGCAAATAACCTATCATTTGTGTATTAATTTAATTAGTTTATTCACAAATTCATGTACATGTTCAACATTGCTACAAGTATTAGGCTTAAGACGAAGTGCTTGAATATATGGCAGATGAATTCTACTTATAAACATCATTTTCTTGGCTATTAAACTCCATGAATAATTTTTGTTTTGGTTAAATCTTTATTAATAGCTGCAATATCTTCGGTATCACATTTTTTAGTATCAGCTACAAGTACTTACATCTTTTATAACAGTTGGCGTTTGGGTTTGGGAGGTGGTGGCTTGGGCTTTCAAGGACGAGGTGGCTGCTGGGCTTGGCAGGTGGTGGCTTGTGGAAGGAATGACTTGTGGCATGTTAGGGAAGGAGGAGGCGCTGGGGTTGCGACGGCATAGAGGAAGGAGGAGCGGTGGTGTGGAGTCTTTTTTTTTTTAATTCGAAAAGTGATGGAAAAGAAGACGTAGGCTGGATTAAGTATAAATGGGGGCGACATCATGTCGATGCCCCGCCGATGCCAAAACTTTAACATCTGCAGAGCATCGGCAATTTTTTATGACTTACCGATGCTACACTTATGCCATGAACAGAGGCGCCGACACAATGTGAGTAATGTCAAGTTGGTAAATAACAAATTCTCTAGTGGTGATATCACCATGGTCGAATCCCTTTTTCATCCATACAAGCTAATTACAACATCTAATGATGGTACATCATTTGCTAGCAACTGTGGTGCAGATCTGGGAAATCTTGGAGACCAAGTAGATCGATGCGTGAATCTTGGGCTACTTCTCTTCGTAAATTCTTATATTAAACATATATTAATTATTTTGTGTCATATACATTGAAATTGGGTCAACACACAGTGGTGTAAATTAGTAAATTTCAAAAAATTTATTCCATTTTGGATCTTGTTTGGGCCTTTGAAGTCTAAATTTATTTGGATCTTATCTAATCTATTTTAAATAAAATCAATATTTTATCAATTTATGAATAAAGTTTTATATTTATGTTATGTTTAATACATTTTCAAACCTTTTTCCAACTTTGCCAATATTTTTTTGTTCATGTTTGGTGATGGGTAGTTGTCTTCAAGATTTTTTGTACAATTTATTTTGTGATTGTAAAGTGTTTCGTGTTATCTAAATCACACACACACATACGAGTATCATAATCATAACAGCAAAGCAAAAAAACACAATAATGACATCTTAAGTATGTTTTAAATAATTTGTTTCTTTTGTGTTTGTGATTGTGCCAATATAATCAATTTGATTGTCTAATGTAAAAAAAAATATTTTTGAACATTGAAGAAGTATTTCATGTTAGTTAAAATGGTGTGACCATTATGCATAAGTTGTTAACAAATACGCACATAAAAAGATTGTCCACACATTTATAGCAGTAAAGCCCTTACTATCTATCCTCATTTAAATTTGTTACCTTTGTAGCCTTATGTGTTATCATGAAATTTTTATTCATGCTTTTTTATTACCCTAAAAATGCAATATCTTCAAATAATAAAGTAATCCAGTTCTGCACAATCAAATTTATGAATTTTGTGTTTGATTTCTTTGTTCTCTATTTCTTTTTTCTCCAATAATGACATCTTAAGTATGTTTTAAATATTTTGTTTCTTTTATGTTTGTGATCGTGCCAATATCCTCAAATTGATTGTCTAATTTAAAATATTCATTTTTGAATATTGAAAAAGTATTTCATATTAGTTAAAGTAGTGTAACCATTATGCATAAGTTGTTTATTAAAAATATGCATATAAATGGATTGTCCACATATTTATAGCTGTAGAGCCCTTGCAATCTATCATCATTTACAATTTTATTACCTTTGTAGCGTTATGTGTTATTATGAAATTTTTATTCATGTTTTTTTGTTACCCCAACAATACAATTTCTTTTAACAATAAATTAATCAAGTATATATTGTTCTACACAATCAAATTTATTGTATTTATTTCATTATTTGTCTCTTAGCATTCTTCTGCTTCTCATTTATTAATAATTTAAAAAATGTAGTTTTGATAATTCCTCTTTCTTTTTCTATAACTTTGTCCTCTCTTCCCATTAATTTGCAAATTCATCTTTCTAAAACCCTATCTCCAATTCTGTTTAGTTCAATCTTTTATTATGTTTTTCAATATTGTCAACATTTCTAATTTTCACTTTCTCTCTTGATTCTCATAAACTATATATTCTTTCAAGTCATTTACAGAAACGCCTTTGTTTTGTAAAAACCGCTGAATTAGAACCATCTGAATCTGGAATCTAGATGTTTTCATTTTGTTGGAAACCATCATCGACGAAGATGAATCTGGATATTTTTTATTTGGTGACTATCTTTTTATCTTTTTCACAGTAGTTTAAAGTTGCTTGTTGATAACTTTTAATTCATCAATTTCAAGGTAGTTAAAAGGTGTTGATTTTTTTCATTTTCGAAGTAGTTTTCATAGAAACGTTTTTGTATCCAATCCTGTGCTTTGGTTTTTTTCACCGGATCAATAGGTAAGTTTTCATTTTTAGACTATTATATTATAGTTTTAATCCTTAATTTATATAAAGTTTTCAGATTTTCCATAATCTTATCTTCTTTAGATCAAGCATACAGTTAAACTACTGTATGTTCTCATTTTAAAACTTTTTTCCAACTTTTTCAATATTTTTGTTTTCATTTTTTGGTGATGCGTGGTTGTTTCCTCGATTTTATTTTCTTCTATTATTGTAAAAGTGTTTCATGTTACCTAAAAAAAATACCTAATTATGAGTATCATAATCATAAAAGTAAAAAAAAAACCACTAGGTGTGTTTTAAATATTTTGTCTCTTTTATGTCCATGATTGTTTTCAATATTTTAAATTTTAAACCACCCAATGTTGACATTTTCAAACCTTTTTCCAACTTTCTCCATGTTAATTTGTTCATGTTCGGTGATGGATAGCTATCTCCAAGATTTTATTTACAATTTCTTTTGTGATTGAAAAAGTGATTCATATTATCTAAAAAGATATATATCTAATTATGAGTATCATAATCATATCAGCAAAACAAAAAAGTACAATAATGGCATTTTAAGTATGTTTCAAATAATTTGTTTCTTCTATGTTTGTGATCATGCTAATATCATCAATTTGATTGTCTAATGTAAAATATCTATTTTTGAACATGGAAGAAGTATTTCGTGTTAGTTAAAATGGTGTGACTATTATACATAAGTTGTTTATTGGAAATATGCATATAAAAGGATAGTCCACACATTTAAAGCAGTATAGCTCTTACTATCTATCCTCATTTACAATTTTATTACTTTGTAGCCTTATGTGTTATTATGAAATTTTTGTTCATGCTTTTTTGTTACTCTAACAATACAATTTCTTCTAACAGTAAACTAATCAGGAATATTATGTTCTACACAATCAAATTTAGGAATTTTGTGTTTGCTTTCTTTGTGCTCGGTTTCTTTGTTCTCCAATAATGATATCTTAAGTATGTTTTATATAATTTGTTTCTTCTATATTTGTGATCGTGCTAATATCATCAATTTGATTATCTAATGTAAAATAATTATTTTTGAACATTGAAGAAGTATTTCCATGTTAATTAAAGTAGTGTGATTATTATACATAAGTTGTTTATTAAAAATATGCACGTAAAAGGATTGTCCACATATTTATAGCAATAAAGCCCTTAATATCTGCTATCCCACTTTTTGGTCAAAACTGGAATATCAACAAATTGGCAAGGGATGATGGATATTGGGATTGGAGATCGATTGAAAGCAAGGCTGCAATCGATGTCGTCAAAATTTGGTTGAGCTCCGATCGAGACGGAATCGATTGGAGATGATGTTAAGGATTAGGAGAGGCTACGTTTTAAGTTTCAAGTCAATCGGAGTTCAGATGGAAGATATGATCGATACAAGGTAGGAAGGGCATACTGTTCGAATCCATCAATGGATCAAGATGGTGCTCATTTCGAATCCATCAAATTCGAACCCATCAGGTTTTGTTCAGTTCGACTCCATCAGGTTCGCATCGATCAAAGGCATGGCGCAAGGATGGTTCGAATCGATGCACTTCGTATCGATCAGGAAGTGATGACTTCGAATCAATACCGTTCGTATCGATCAGCTTGCACATGGCTCGATGGTCTTCGTATCGATCAGATAGGAAGGCTAAGTGGATTTCGACTCGATGGAAACACACTCAGATTGGTAGGCAAGCATGCAGAGGATAGGAAGAGATGGTGGTTCGAATCGATACGGCTCGTATCGATCAAAGGCAAAGCAGGATGGACTTCGAATCGATACCTTCGTCTCGATAGCCGATGGACTTTGGCACCATGGGAGGCTGTCCAGGCTCGTATCCATCAGGTAAAAAACCTCGCTCGTGTCCATCAGGTAAGGCTTCGTTCGTATCCATCACCGTACGTGGTTTCGTACCCATCTGTTTGCCTTCCATTCGTATCGATAATATTCAACATTTTCGTATCGACCGGATCGATACGAAATACTCCCCTTGCGATCGATACGAGAGCGAACCGTTGAGTACGAGAAGGACTGATGGACACGTGCAAGCGTGAAGCGTGGATACGTGCACGTCTCTAGGAAGGAAGCGTTCAACTCGGCGCACCAAGTGGAGTCAACACGCCGCATAATTCGAATCGACCCGGAAGGATAGCGCCACGTCATTGCATGCGCGTGCTTAGATGGAGTCGAAGGTGATGGATTCGAACAGATGGATTCGAAGACGATAGCCAGTGGAGAACCCAATTTCGAATCGATCATAACTCATGATCCACTGAACCAAATGCAACGAAATTTTCACAGTAGCTTCCATACGAGGTAAAGATTGTTCCTGCCAAGTTTCAACTCGATTGGATCATTTTTTGATGGATTCGAAATCACTTCGTATCGATCTCAGATCGAGTCGAAACTTGGTGGGGTCGGTCACATGGGGCCCACTCACGTGCCAGAAAGAGTCTCCCGAAGTTTGAGCGAGATCTGAGCCTCCTACGCCTATAAATAGAGCCCCAGAGCCTACGGAAAAGGGATCTTTTGGCTATTGGACGTCCAGACTCTGCCGGATTCATTTCGATACTTCAAGACAACTATTGTACTCGAAATTCTTCATTATTACTGCTGTAATCATCTGTAACCAGCAAGGATAATCAATAAAAGGATAAAACTTTGGAGTGGACGTAGGCCGGAGATAGCCAAACCACTATAAATCTTGTGTCTTTGTTCATTATTTCTGAATTGCTGTTTGATATTTGTTGAGATCCGATATTTGTGCTTGAATATCATTGGTTTGTATTCATACACTGGTGCTTTCTCGATACTTGGGGTTTGTGACCAATTTTGGCACGAACACTTTGGTGCTTTCACTGAGAAGGACTAGCACCCGCTACATCGGATTTGAAGTGCAGATTTGGAGATTTTAAGGAGTTTTGGGTTTGAGGACAATGACTAGGAAAAATAGTAGAAGGCAAAGGGCTGAGAGAAGCCAACAGGAAGGAAGTCAACAAGCATCCTCCGGAGCTGGGGAAGGGCAGGCTTCGATCTACATAACCCGGGATGAAATGGAAGCTATGGCAAATTCTTTGCAATAGAGATTGTTGAAGGGACAACAGGAAATGATGTAGACTCTCTTTGAGCAAATGAGAGCTGTAGGGATGCAGAACCTAGGAACAACTACGGCGGCTGTGGATGCAGGACAAGGGACAAGGGTTGTGGAGCCCAATGGAGGACAGGATACAGAGCCGGAAGGCAATCAACAAGGGCTTGGGGGCAGGCCCACAGGATCCAACACAGGAGGACCTTTGGAAGGAGTTCAACAGGCTAGAGCTAACGTTGCTGCTAGTGAACCACACGAGGAATATGTGCCGGAGTTGCCTCGGGGGCATAGGGGGTAACCCCCAACCGACAATACTGGATTAATGGAAATCATCAGGAAAACTGTGCGAGGTGGTTTGACCAATAGAGACTTGGAAGGAGTGAATAGGAGTCCGTTCGCTCGGGAAATAAGAATGGCTCAGAATCCACCTAAGTTCAAGCTACCTAGCATGGAGGTATATGATGGCAAGGCAGACCCAACTGATCACTTGATGAGGTACACCAGACACATGGAGGTGCTGGGGGCATCGGAGGAAGTGATGGCCCGATGCTTCCCTTTGTATTTGACGGACTTAGCTGCAATGTGGTTTAGGCAGCTGGAAGAAGGATCTATCAGGACTTGGAGGGAATTGGTGGAAAGGTTTTTAGGACAGTTTCGGGTTCACGTTAAGAGGCCAAAGAATGTGATGACATTGACATCGGTAAAGCAAAGGATGGATGAATCGCTTAGAGCTTTTCTAACTTGATTCAGTGCGACAGTCGCTTCGGTGGATCGGCTTGATCCATCGATGGTTTTAATGGCAGCAGTATCAGGAGTCAGGGAGGACTCGGATTTCAATGTATCTCTTATACGAGATCCCCCACAGAATCTCGACGAATTCTTTCACGAGGCAGAAAGGTTCCTTCGGCAAGAAGATGCGAGTACGGATTTAAAGGTAAAAAAGGTTAATGCAACTGAGGGTGGAGGACCATACAACAAAGGTTTGGATAAAGGCAAAGGGAAAAGGAAGTTGGATGATGATTCTGGAAACGCTAGGAAGCGATGGAAGGATCCAAAGTTTTCCACATACACAGGGTTGAACGAGATGCTGGAGCGGATATACCTGGATACTCGGAATCGTCTTCCCTACCGGAGGCCAGCTAGGAGAGAACCATCAGAACGGGAGAGGACACCAGGAAGACACTGCCTCTTCCATGATTTAGATGGACATGACACCAACAACTGCAGGCACTTAAAGGATATAATCGAGGAGCATGTAAGGAATGGACAATTACGGCAGTATGTCGGAACTCGGAATGCAACGGTGGAGCAGGAGCAACCACCGACTACCTCACACCGTGATGATGCGAGGCCCAGGGATGCGGTCGATTGATTATCCATTGACATGGATAATATGAAATAAGTAACAAACCATTGGCGAGCAACCAAATTGTTTACACATGTACGGGGACGGAGATAGCCCCTAGGCATGCTCTGAATAATGATGAACTGCGATGCTATGGTTTGTGAAATTTATATTTTGCTTTTTAATCGGACACTACTTTTCTTTTTGGATTTGGTTTTGGAGTTTGGATTGAGCTCCTGGTTTTGCTTGCTTTTTGATTTGGATTTTCCTCTGGACAATTGTTTTCGGTTTTGGATGCTGGTTTGGATTTCTAATTCTCTGGTTTTGATTTGGATTTTGGGATTTGGATTTTGGATTTTGATTGGATTTTTATCTGGTTTTCGATAAACGGTCGTCGGGTATGGATTATGCCTGGCAAGGGGTGAGTCACTTTGCCCGAACGTGGTAAGTTGACTCATTCAGGTCGTCGAGTATGGACAATACCCGGCAAGGGTCCGGAATGACCAGGATTCGGCCTAGGACTTAGGCCCTGTATTATCAATTGTTATTTTCAGGTCGTTGAGTATGGACTATACTCAACAAGGGTCCGGAGAGACCAGGATTCGGCTTAGGACTTAAGCCATGGCTTTGTATAACGTCCAGGGACACTGGACCACGGTCGTCAGGTGTGGATTACACTTGGCAAGAGCCCGGAGAGGTTATGGATTCGAATATCGACCCGGAGAGGTCCTGGATTCGGTTATTGGCTATTGGATAAGGATGGATTTGGACTCGGTTGTCGAGTTCGGATGGATATGGAATTGGCTAAGGCTTTGGTTATTAGATTTGGAATTGGGCATCGACTCGGAGCAGTCAAGGATGACATACTCTGGCAGTATGGTTACGGACTTTGGATATTGGAATCGAAACTATTCAAAACACGCCTTCTTATCACAAGGCATATTTTGGGGGGCAAAGTGCTATCCCACTTTTTGGTCAGAACTGGAATATCAACAAATTGGCAAGGGATGATGGATATTGGGATTGGAGATCAATTGAAAGCAAGGCTGCGATCGATGTCGTCAAAATTTGGTTGAGCTCCAATCGGGACGGAATCGATTGGAGAGATGTTAAGGATTAGGAGAGGCTGCGTTTTAAGTTTCAAGTCAATCGGAGTTCGGATGGAGGAGATATGATCGATACAAGGTAGGAAGGGCATACTGTTCGAATCCATCAAGGGATCAAGGTGGTGCTCATTTCGAATCCATCAAATTCGAACCCATCAGATTTTGTTCAGTTCGACTCCATCAGGTTCGCATCGATCAAAGGCATGGCGCAAGGATGGTTCGAATCGATGCACTTCGTATCGATCAGGAAGTGATGACTTCGAATCGATACCGTTCGTATCGATCAGCTTGCACACGGCTCGATGTTCTTCGTATCGATCAGATAGGAAGGCTAAGTGGATTTCGACTCGATGGCAACACACTCAGATTGGTAGGCAAGCATGCAGAGGATAGGAAGAGATGGTGGTTCGAATCGATACGGCTCGTATCGATCAAAGGCAAAGCAGGATGGACTTCGAATCGATACCTTCGTCTCGATAGCCGATGGACTTTGGCACCATGGGAGGCTGTCCAGGCTCGTATCCATCAGGTAAAACCTCGCTCGTGTCCATCAGGTAAGGCTTCGTTCGTATCCATCACCGTACGTGGTTTCGTACCCATCTGTTTGCCTTCCATTCGTATCGATAGTATTCAACATTTTCGTATCGACCGGATCGATACGAAATACTCCCCTCGCAATCGATACGAGAGCGAACCGTTGAGTACGAGAAGGAGTGATGGACACGTGCAAGCGTGAAGCGTGGATACGTGCGCGTCTCTAGGAAGGAAGCGTTCAACTCGGCGCACCAAGTGGAGTCAACACGCCGCATAATTCGAATCGACCCGGAAAGATAGCGCCACATCATTGCACGCGCGTGCTTAGATGGAGTCGAAGGTGATGGATTCAAACAGATGGATTCGAAGACGATAGCTAGTGGAGAACCCAATTTCGAATCGATCATAACTCAAGATCCACTGAACCAAATGCAACGAAATTTTCACAGTAGCTTCCATACGAGGTAAAGATTGTTCCTGCAAAGTTTCAACTCGATTTGATTATTTTTTGATGGATTCGAAATCACTTCGTATCGATCTCAGATCGAGTCGAAACTTGGTGGGGTCGGTCATGTGGGCCCACTCACGTGCCAAAAAGAGTCTCCCGAAGTTTGAGCGAGATCTGAGCCTCCTACGCCTATAAATAGAGCCCCAGAGCCTACGGAAAAGGGATCTTTTGGCTATTGGACGTCTAGACTCTACCGGATTCATTTCGATACTTCAAGACAACTATTGTACTAGAAATTCTTCATTATTACTGTTGTAATCATTTGTAACCAGCAAGGATAATCAATAAAAGGATAAAACTTTGGAGTGGACGTAGGCCGGAGATAGCCGAACCACTATAAATCTTGTGTCTTTGTTCATTATTTTTGAAATGCTGTTTGATATTTGTTGAGATCTAATATTTGTGCTTGAATATCATTGGTTTGTATTCATACACTGGTGCTTTCACGATACTTGGGGTTTGTGACCAATTTTGGCGCGAACACTATCTATCCTCATTTAAAATTTCATTACTTTTGTAGTATTATATATTATTATGAAATTTTTATTCATGTTTTTTAGTTAGCCTAATAACACAATTTTTTTAACAGTAAACTAATCAAGTATATTATGTTCTACATGATCAAATTTATTGTTTTGTCACTTAGCATTCTTCTGCTCTTAATTTATTCACAATTAAGAAAACGTATTTTGTAACGACCCGATATTTTCAACCATTCGCATCCATTATAAGTGTATAGGTAGATACTCATGCCGGAATTGGATAGCTCAAAATACCGCGTCGTAAATAAAAATTTGGCAAATCTCAGAATGTACTGTAAATAAAATCACAGATCACAGACACAGAGTATATAAAAATGCAGCGGAAGAAAAAGAGATAGTAGTTCATGAAGCTACTATATAAATATGAGATACATCAGAGTTAAATAAGATACAACAGAAGAGTAACAAGATACATCACTGAAACACTGGATACTGAAACAAATAGAAGGCTGGATCTTCAAGGAAAGCTCCAACACCGAAGGTGAATCTGAATGCTAACTCACTCAATCTAACCCGAGCGTAAAGCAAAACACAAAACCCTCGAGTCAGGACATAAATACTTATAAACTGTAAATCAACTCAAGTGAACAGTAACAAAATGCATCAGTAACTTAAAGGATGCTTGGGACCGCCCATCTTCTAAGGATCCGTTAAACTATTTACTATGTAGTAATATACGCTATATAGGGTAGTGTCTAATCAGTAAAGTATAATCATATAGAAAATAGCGTTAAGGGGATGGTGAACCTTAACGCGGTCGGATCTTTAAAACCAAAATCGTAGTGGGATCGATATAAGGATATGACACGGCACGCGAGGCAATGCCAGGGTGGATACACTGTTTGCACTCCCGGACCGGTGGTGACGGCAAGCCAGCAGCTTCCACCCACCTCGAACAATACCCCCGAATCAAAGTGGCGCCACCGAATCGAATCACAACAGTATTAGAATAGTTTCCGATGGAGCATGCTCGATGAAAGGGTGCGACCCTTTGTGTAGCCCGGTATAGCTCCTGTTTTAGTCATATATGCCAACTCACGGGAGTTGGGTCCACGTAATATACCTCGAGAACTTCGCCACCATCCTACTTCATTCTGGAATCTCCACCACGTACACAGTTGTTAAAGTGGTTTTCGGTATTGGCCGGCTATAAGACAATATCCGATCCCGGTCTCTTTAACAACCAATCGTTATCATAACCCATGGATATTTATTTCAAATAATTTATACTTCCAAGACCAAAATATCATACTCATTTCAAAACAATATCACAATTGTATCATTTCCATTTCAAAATTAATTCAATATTATATCATTCAAATAAAACCCAAATTTTCAAATCATTGAATATTTCTTTAAATTTATTAAACTTGAAATATTCCTTTAAATTATCATAGAATTTTGGAAATGTTACCCTAAGGAATCATAGCATTTTTGGAATGTACTACTTTCCACTTTACATTGTATATAATCAAAGTATTGATAAGCTTAAAATTTTAACATGTCAATTTATCATAGCCTTATAGTTAAATAAACTTTCTTACTGTAATATACAATTTAAACCGAAATTATTATGTTAAGTTAAAAGCACCTTATTAACTTACATTATTATTACAATAAGTAACATTTATCATTTTAATCAATTTAAAATACACCATTACATTGATTAAAATCTACGTGTCAAATGTACGTTTTAAATTTTATATTCCTATTACAATAATGAACATTTATTAATTAAATCAATGCCACACTACTTAAAACTTTACATGTTTCTTTCTTAATTAAAACTTTACATGTTCTTGCATTAATTAAAACTTTCGCGTTCTCTCATTAATTAGGACTTCACACGTTTCTTTCATTAATTAAAAACTTATACGTTTCTTTCATTAATTAAAACTTATACCTTCTTTCATTAATTAGGAATTTACATGTTCCTATCATTAATTAGAACACCATACGTTCTTTCATTAATTAAAACCTATACGTTTCTTTCATAAATTAAAACCTATACGTTTCTTTCATAAATTAAACCCTATACGTTTCTTTCATAAATTAAACCCTATACGTTTCTTTCATAAATTAAAACCTATACGTTTCTTTCATAAATTTAACCCTATACGTTTCTTTCATAAATTAAAACCTATACGTTTCTTTCATAAATTAAAACCTATACGTTTCAGATTTATATTACCATTTTACAAATTTAACTAAACTTCCAGTTTATTTGATTAATTTAACATCTTTAGTTAAAACTCAAATTTCACATTTTCAAGTCAAGTTATATTTTAAAATTTCATTTTCAACAGTCATTTATTCAACCACTTAAATTTATAGAAAATCAATAATTCTTTAATAAATCACTTAAATTCAAATATAAATCAATTTATCATATTTACCATTTCCAAATAAAATTAAAGTCCATTTTATTCATCTAACTTAAATATCATTTTTAGTCAAAATTCCAAATTTCAAACATAAGTTATATTTCAAAATCCAGTTAATCCATTCATAAATTACATTTTTAACACATAGAAAAATCATAATTTAATTATTTTAAAACCATTCAAAATCTATTTAAATCAAATTTCATAATTTTATATTTTTAAAATAATTAAAATATTCAAAGCACTTTATAGAATAACCACGGGTCTGTATATAGTTTTCTAACCTAGGTCAAGTGATACAGATATGTATCATTTCAATCCGCAGTTTAAAAGGTAAAAATCCGGGCTCTATCATTTCAAACCCGCAATCCCAAGTTTAAATAAATAAATAAAATAACTCAGGCCTATCATTTCAGCCCATAATGATTTTTTATCCTAACAGGGAACTTGCAGTGTGGTCATATACAGAAATAATATAAACAATGTCAATATCACAATATACACTCATGTATCAGGTGTCAGGTGAAAATTAACAGTTTTAACATGGTAATAACACGGCATAGCATATCATATGATCATCATTAACTTGCATAAACATTTTACATTACTAAACACTTGTCATCAATCCACTTTTCATAAGTATATATGTCAGAGTGAGAAAGACTCACCTTTTCGAAGCTAGAGACCAAAACAACGAACACAAGAGCGATTCCAAAAGCACGACAAACACGATTTGAATTGAATGAATAGAAAGCCTTGATAATGATCTTGTATACAACAAATAAACAAGACCATATAAACATATGCATACAATATAAATATTTGTTGAACAATAGAAAAGTAGAAGCAACAAATGACATTACCAAGCTTTTCAACCACTTTTGCTTGACCACAACTCCATGTATGCTCGGCCATACATGCTTAGGGCTAGGCCACACATGTTTTCAGGTGGAAAAGGATCTGGTTTGGCATCACAAAGGCATGGGAAGCACAAAAATGTGAAGTGGTAGGAGATGATATGAGGAGGTGTTAGGGTTAATTGGTGAAAGGTTAGGTTAAAAGTAAAAGGGTGGACTATAAAGGCCCATAGAAAGATAGAAAGTTTAAGGCCTTTCAAATTTCCTTTTCTATTTAATTTTATAAAAACAAAATAAACTATGACTTCAAAAATACAAGACCACTTCTAAAATAGACTATAACTTCAAAACAAAGGTGACAAAACAAATTTTGTTCATTTCTTTTTTTTTTCAAACAAAAGGGCAGAGGGAATATAGACTAGAATGCCAAATTACAGAGGTGACAAAACAATTTTTTTTTCTCATTTCTTTTTTCCAGAATAAGGGCCAGTGGAAAAATAGATTATAACTTCAAAAATACAAAGTGACAAAAGCAACTTTTTTTTTCATTTTCCTTTTTTTTTCAAAACAAGGCTCGGTTCAAAAACAAAATACAAAGGCGACAAAAATGGAAATTTTTTCATTCCTTTTTTTTCTCAAACAAGGCTCGGTGGTCTGGCATGGGTAGGGTCGGAAAAATATGGTGAATGGCCAAGCACGGTGGCAGGCAATAGGATAAAGCAAAACAATGAAAGGAGAACAAATGAAATAAAACAAGAGTGAAAAGAAGAAAGAAAGAAAAAAGAGAAAAAAAATGAAAGGAAAAGCATGCGCCGGTTCATACCTTCAGGAGATGCTCACGCAAATTTTGATGGAAGCAAAATGAATAATTTGTGGTATGGAACTTTTGAACGTGAAATATATATTAACATTTGCTCACTAATTTATGTAGAGGGCAGGCAAGAGTAAAATGCTTGAACGGTAGAGCAATTTAATTCTATCCAATAGGTGGAAACGTATGGGAGGCAAGAGGGAAAGAAATAATTCACACACGGAAATGATTTATGGCAAGATTTGAGCAAGATTTTGGATTCTCAAAAGAGAATATACGGCTGAAAACTTTGCATTGTTAACGCAAGAAAAAAAATCAAATAGATAACGAAAAGGCAAGAGCAACAATTAAATATATGCCCAAAGTAACGTACAAATTATTTTGTTTCTCTTATTAAATAAATTTAAAATACCAACGTTTCTATTAGGAAAAATAAACCATCACTTTAAACCAAAATTTAATAGCTATTATACCATAATTAATAACATTTGATTTAGCTTCATCCAATTGATTGTTAAATATAAAGTTAAGAAACAGATGTAAACATATGTAAAAGAAATGTAAAGTTTATTTCCCGTTTCACACTAATTATTACTAACTTTTTTTTTAAAAAAGTATACAACAAATCTGACCAAAACAAAAGTGAAACAAATGTTACACAATTGTATACAGTTCAAGATGAAAATTTTGCCTTTAGAATTATAAAATTTAGAATTTCTATTAAAGTTACACTTTTTATCCAAATCAAATTTTCAGACATTGTTTATTTTTATTTGGACAAATGATCAGAAATCATTTCAAGAAAATTTCCAAATTTAGATTTTTAAGAAAACAAAAGCCAAAGTCTTTAAATAAATGAAAAAAATTAAAATTTTAAAATTTTAAGTTGAAAGTCACAGTTTGACTATTTTGACCAAAATCAGCATTTCAGGCAAATATTCAACTTACACAAGTTTGGAATTATAACTCATAAAAATCAAGATTATATTTAAATAATAAATTTAATCATTTCAAATAAGTAAAATAAGTTTTTAAATCAAAATCTTACATTAAAAATAATTAAAATATACAATAAAATAATTACAAAATACAGGGTTGTTACACTCTCCCCCACTCAAAACTTTTCGTCCCCGAAAAGGAATGAGGTATGGAAGGGCATAGAAAAGATAGAGTGAAATAGGATTAAGATAAGATGACAAGAAGATTGAAGTTATACCTGATAACTGTTGTTATATGTAAGTTTTACAAGGTGGAGATTATCAAAGATTATAGAAAGATTTCTAAACAGAAAGATCATAGAAAGATGCATATACCAGTCTATAGCAAGATGAGGACTATAAGAACAACCAAAAGATAGTTTGAAAAACAAAATAAGAAAATGAATTTGAAAGCATGGAGATTTCAACTTAAATAGAAAATAAACCTTTACACAAGTTACATAAATCTTAACTATCTCAAATTTCATTATCTTATTATCCAATCATCTTAAATTAACAATTTTTTTTTAAAACCATGGGTTAGAAAAATAATCATTTATTACACTCACAATGTATTTAATAAATTTTATTCTTCTTTATTCCTAATAAAAATTAAATTTATTCCTCTCAATATATTTATCACTCATGTTCAATATACTTACACTTATTATAACTGCTTTCTTTTATTCTTAGTTCTTTTAACATCATTTTATTGTAAGTTATTCAATTACCCTTTATTATATTTACCTCTGTTAATCATTCTATAATTAAAATTTAAGTGTATAACATTTATTATAACCACCAAAATTTTATTTATAAAATCTTTTTATATTGTATATTACCCAATTACATTGTTAACTTCTGAAATTAAGGTAAGTTATATTGGAATGGAATTGTGTCATACAAATAAAACTTTCCAATTCAATTATCTCAAGTTTAATCATTTATCCAATTTTTTTTTGATTTTCTTTTTATAATTGAAATTATTGTTAAAAATAAAATTTAAGAATTAAATTTCCGATTTCTTCAAACCATTTAGAGATAAGTAATAATATATATAATATGTCAAATCAAATTTCAATCATATATCTATATATATTATAAATCAAGTCATATTTTAGAAATTCAAATCAATTTAATTTCCCAAAACAAAGCTGTAGCAAGACTACAAAACAGTCTCTTCACTTCGAAACTTGAAAATGAACGTCGATGATGCTGCAGTCATCACCGAAGTTATTTTCCAACGACAAAGAGAAGAGTACTAATTTTAAACTTAAAATTCTTTGGAAACAAATTTCTATTTGAAAATAATTTAAATATTATATCCCTTTAAACTTTTAAACAAAAGGTTTGGAACCATCGGAAATTAAATTCTCAAATTTCTTTTCCTAAATTCATTTAAGTTCCCATATAAATTTATAAACAATTATTTATAAATTCATTTATAGAACAATAAATGATAAATCAAGTATTATCATTTAAATTATCAATTTGAATCATTTTATTAAGTTCCATAAATATATATATATATATCAAAATTTTATTTCATTAACCAAATTTTAAAATAATATCGTGTCAGTTTGTTCTGTCAAAGTGTTTTAGAAATCCTATCGATAGCGTTGATTAGACGAATCGATCGGAAACCTAACTCAACATCAACAACTCAAACAACACAATATATAAACAAAATATAGATTGACAAATACAATTCAAAATGTTTGAAAATATGTTGGAAACAAAAGACAAGATGATTAAATATAGAGTAGGGAGGCGGATAAGCTAAAATAAATCACGGGCAACCTTAATCGGGTCAACCGTGACTTTAAGTATAAGATCGAAGTGGATTTTCTGGGGTAAATCTACATTCGACCTCAAGAGATAGAGTTTGGGATAATAGGAGATACTAGCATCTAAACCGAGGATATAAAATTTTTGATGAATCGATGCTGTTGTAAAGGAGTTTCACTCCTTTTACAACAAAATTTTTGAGATTGGCGGGACCGCCAATTCACTATAAAGATCATTCGAAGTGGAGTTATGGGATACTCCAGAATCAAGTGAAGATGAGTAGCGGGGAATAAGAATGGATTTTTGGAACCGCAGGGAACGTTCCAAAATTCAAAGGAATTGAGTCAAAAGAGAGAGATTCAACTCGAATGAAAGTGATTCTGTAAATACATCTACTCCATATGCTGAGTTTTGCCTAGAGCTAACCAAAGCTCTGATACCAACTGTAACGACCCGATATTTTCAACCATTCGCATCCATTATAAGTGTATAGGTAGACACTCATGCCGGAATTGGATAGCTCAAAATACCGCGTCGTAAATAAAAATTTGGCAAATCTCAGAATGTACAGTAAATAAAATCACAGATCACAGACACAGAGTATATAGAAATGCAGCGGAAGAAAAAGAGATAGTAGTTCATGAAGCTACTATATAAATATGAGATACATCAGAGTTAAATAAGATACAACAGAAGAGTAACAAGATACATCACTGAAACACTGGATACTGAAACAAATAGAAGGCTGGATCTTCAAGGAAAGCTCCAACGCCGAAGGTGAATCTGGAATGCTAACTCACTCAATCTGACCCGAGCGTAAAGCAAAACACAAAACCCTCGAGTCAGGACATAAATACTTATAAACTGTAAATCAACTCAAGTGAACAGTAACAAAATGCATCAGTAACTTAAAGGATGCTTGGGACCGCCCATCCTCTAAGGATCCGTTAAACTATTTACTATGTAGTAATATACGCTATATACGGTAGTGTCTAATCAGTAAAGTATAATCATATAGAAAATAGCGTTAAGGTGATGGTGAACCTTAACGCGATCGGATCTTTAAAACCAAAATCGTAGTGGGCTCGATATAAGGATATGACACGGCACGCGAGGCAATGCCAGGGTGGATACACCGTTTGCACTCCCGGACCGGTGGTGACGGCAAGCCAGCCGCTTCCGTCCACCTCGAACAATACCCCCGAATCAAAGTGGCGCCACCGAATCGAATCACAACAGTAATAGAATAGTTTTCGATGGAGCATGCTCGATGAAAGGGTGCGACCCTTTGTGTAGCCCGGTATAGCTCCTGTTTTAGTCATATATGCCATCTCACGGGAGTTGGGTCCACGTAATATACCTCGAGAACGTCGCCACCATCCTACTTCATTCTGGAATCTCCATCGCGTACACAGTTGTTAAAGTGGTTTTCGGTATTGGCCGGCTATAAGACAATATCCGATCCCGGTCTCTTTAACAACCAATCGTTATCATAACCCATGGATATTTATTTCAAATAATTTATACTTCCAAGACCAAATTATCATACTCATTTCAAAACAATATCACAATTGTATCATTTCCATTTCAAAAATAATTCAATATTATATCATTCAAATAAAACCCAAATTTTCAAATCATTGAATATTTCTTTAAATTTATTAAACTTGAAATATTCCTTTAAATTATCATAGCATTTTGGAAATGTTACCCTAAGGAATCATAGCATTTTGGAATGTACTACTTTCCACTTTACATTGTATATAATCAAAGTATTGATAAGCTTAAAATGTTAACATGTCAATTTATCATAGCCTTATAGTTAAATAAACTTTCTTACTGTAATATACAATTTAAACCGAAATTCTTATGTTAAGTTAAAAGCACCTTATTAACTTACATTATTATTACAATAAGTAACATTTATCATTTTAATCAATTTAAAATACACCATTACATTCATTAAAATTTACGTGTCAAATGTACGTTTTAAATTTTATATTCCTATTACAATAATGAACATTTATTAATTAAATCAATACCACACTACTTAAAACTTTACATGTTTCTTTCTTAATTAAAACTTTACATGTTCTTGCATTAATTAAAACTTTCATGTTCTCTCATTAATTAGGACTTTACACGTTTCTTTCATTAATTAAAAACTTATATGTTTCTTTCATTAATTAAAACTTATACCTTCTTTCATTAATTAGGAATTTACATGTTCCTATCATTAATTAGAACACCATACGTTATTTCATTAATTAGAACCTATACGTTTCTTTCATAAATTAAAACCTATACGTTTCTTTCATAAATTAAACCCTATACGTTTCTTTCATAAATTAAACCCCTATACGTTTCTTTCATAAATTAAAACCTATATGTTTCTTTCATAAATTAAACCCTATACGTTTCTTTCATAAATTAAAACCTATACGTTTCTTTCATAAATTAAAACCTATACGTTTCTTTCATAAATTAAACCCTATACGTTTCTTTCATAAATTAAAACCTATACGTTTCTTTCATAAATTAAAACCTATACGTTTCAGATTTATATTACCATTTTACAAATTTAACTAAACTTCCAGTTTATTTGATTAATTTAACATCTTTAGTTAAAACTCAAATTTCACATTTTCAAGTCAAGTTATATTTTAAAATTTCATTTTCAACAGTCATTTATTCAACCACTTAAATTTATAGAAAATCAATAATTCTTTAATAAATCACTTAAATTCAAATATAAATCATTTTATCATATTTACCATTTCCAAATAAAATTAAAGTCCATTTTATTCATCTAACTTAAATATCATTTTTAGTCAAAATTCCAAATTTCAAACATAAGTTATATTTCAAAATCCAGTTAATCCATTCATAAATTACATTTTTAACACATAAAAAAATCATAATTTATTTATTTTAAAACCTTTCAAAATCTATTTAAATCAAATTTCATAATTATATATTTTTAAAATACTTAAAATATTCAAAGCACTTTATAGAATAACCACGGGTCTGTATATAGTTTTCTAACCTAGGTCAAGTGATACGGATATGTATCATTTCAATCCGCAGTTTAAAAGGTAAAAATCCGGGTTCTATCATTTCAAACCCGCAATCCCAAGTTTAAATAAATAAATAAAATAACTCAGGCCTATCATTTCAGCCCATAATAATTTTTTATCCTAACAGGGAACTTGCAGTGTGATCATATACAGAAATAATATAAACAATGTCAATATCACAATATACAGTCATGTATCAGATGTTAAGCGAAAATTAACAGTTTTAACATGGTAATAACATGGTAATAACACGGCATAGCATATCATATGATCATCATTAACTTGCATAAACATTTTACATTACTAAACACTTGTCATCAATCCACTTTTCATAAGTATATATGTCAGAGTGAGAAAGACTCACCTTTTCGAAGCTAGAGACCAAAACAACAAACACAAGAGCGATTCCAAAAGCACGACAAACACGATTTGAATTGAATGAATGGAAAGCCTTGATAATGATCTTGTATACAAAAAATAAACAAGACCATATAAACATATGCATACAATATAAAGATTTGTTGAACAATAGAAAAGTAGAAGCAACAAATGACATTACCAAGCTTTTCAACCACTTTTGCTTGACCACAACTCCATGTATGCTCGGCCATACATGCTTAGGGCTAGGCCACACATGTTTTCAGGTGGAAAAGGATCTGGTTTGGCATCACAAAGGCATGGCAAGCATAAAAATGTGAAGTGGTAGGAGATGATATGAGGAGGTGTTAGGGTTAATTGGTGAAAGGTTAGGTTAAAAGTAAAAGGGTGGACTATAATGGCCCATAGAAAGATAGAAAGTTTAAGGCCTTTCAAATTTCTTTTTCTATTTAATTTTATAAAAACAAAATAAACTATGACTTCAAAAATACAAGGCCACTTTTAAAATAGACTATAACTTCAAAACAAAGGTGACAAAACAAATTTTGTTCATTTCTTTTTTTTTTCAAACAAAAGGGCAGAGGGAATATAGACTAGAATGCCAAATTACAGAGGTGACAAAACAATTTTTTTTTTCTCATTTCTTTTTTCCAGAACAAGGGCCAGTGGAAAAATAGATTATAACTTAAAAAATACATAGTGACAAAAGCAACTTTTTTTTTCATTTCCCCTTTTTTTTTCAAAACAAGGCTCGGTGGCAATATTACTTCAAAAACAAAATACAAAGGCGACAAAAATGGAAATTTTTTCATTCCTTTTTTTTCTCAAACAAGGCTCGGTGGTCTGGCATGGGTAGGGTCGGAAAAATATGGTGAATGGCCAAGCACGGTGGCAGGCAATAGGATAAAGCAAAACAATGAAAGGAGTAATTGATTTCTATATTGCTTGTTTGAGATTGTGATTTCTTTTGGATTAGTTGAGATTGGAATTGAGTAATTGATTGGTTGTTTTTACACTTCTTATCACGATCCCGTCTTCCGCTGTGCTTGTGGGGTTTTGATTTGAGTGGTCTCGAGTTGGAATCCCACCCCAACATTTGGTATCAAAGCTTCGGTGTTGATAGGTGGTTGTAGAAATGCCTGAATCAAGTAGTAACTCAAGTAGTTCCTCAATGGTTACTCCAAGTGGTGTAGCTCCTTATGTACGTGGTTCGTCTGCAGCTTCATGATCACAATTGGTAATATACAAGTGGAATAGCAATAATGATTTTGAAAAAGGGCAATGGAAGATGAAAGCGGTTCTAAGGAGGAACCGGGTGCATTGGGTAGTGTTTGACACACATTTGTTGCCAGCAGACATCTCGGATGTTGAGAGAGAGGAGATGGAGGAGTGGCCATTCATTACACTTCAACTTGCTATGGGAGAGAATGTTATCTCTAAAATTAGTGGTGAGACAACCGTTAAGGGTATTTGGGACAAGTTGGAGGAGTTGTATATGAAGAAGTCACCGACAGATCGTTTGATCTTATCGCGAACGTTGTTCACCTATAAGATGAAGGAACGTACTTCACTAAAGGTGCACTTTAACATTTTTGATGATTTGAGGTGTAGATTTGAAGATTGAGGAAGGACAAAAGGCGATGATATTGTTGTGTTCGTTGAAAGATCTCTATACAGATTTCTCAAATAGTTTGATCTATAGCCGGGATACGTTGACTCTTGATGATGTCAAGACGGGTCTTCTTAGAGAGAAGTTGCGGGATCAAATGAAGGAGTTAGATGATGGAAGTAGTGGTGCTAGTAATGTTCATGGTTTATTTGTGGAGAAGGAGAGTTATGTGAAGAAGGAGAATCGGGCGCGTTCTAAATCAAGGAACCCCAGTTGGAGAGGAAAGTCGAAGGAAAGAAAATAAAAGTGCTATATTTGTAGGAAGCCCGATCATTGGAAGAATGAGTGTCCGTACAAGGGGAAGGCAAAGAAGGAAGTAGCATCTTCATCAGTAGAGATGGAGAGTAGAGTTAGTAAGAGAGATGTAGATGTTTTGTCAGCGGTAGCATCAGATGTTTCGACTAGCGAATGGGTGCTCGATTCGGGGGCGTCTTATCATATGACGCCAAATAGAAATTGTTTTTCTTCTTACATCGACAAAGAATGAAATCCAACTGTTATGGAAAATGGTGCTATTTGTAAGTCGAAAGGCATTGGTTCCGTTCAAATTCGGATGTTTGACGGAGTGGTTCGCACTCTCACTAATGTCGCTATGCTCCGCAACTTAGACAGTCTCTTATCTCTTTGGGGCTGCTTGATTCTTTAGGTTGTAAGATCACTATTGAGAGTGTAACGACCCAGAATTTCTGTCATTTGAAATTCAGATATTTAATTGATTTTAAATATCAACAAGTAAAATTTATAAGTCAAATAATTTATTTTTCGAATATTTAGATTTAATTGGATATAATTTAATATTTGAAATTACAGAAAAATTTGGAAATCGGGTTTAATGTGATTAAAAATGATTTATAAAGTTATATTAAATCATATTGGGTTTAGAACAATGTTTGTGAACTTTTAAAATTGAATTAAAAGTTAATTTGTGAAAATTGAATATTTTAATATTTAATTGACTAGTGAAAATAGTCATTTTTCAAACAGTCTCGGATTTCGACGAAACAAGTTTCATCGGATCCGTAATGTCAAATTATAGTAAGGTTTCAAATTTCGTATCAATCGGATTTACCGTTTGTTCGGGGCAAGCCAAAACGCATAGAAATTTGTTTAATCGATTTAATTTAAATTTGATCGTTTATTGCCGTAACTCGCACAGATGATCGAATTGGCTCCCAAAACCTATTTCATTGTGTCCGAAACGCGGGATGAACCCTAGAAACGCCAGTCATCGCGCGAGATTTGGAGTTTGGAAAATTTCGGATGAATAGTGTTTTGAGAATTTTCTATATAAGGCCCTCTATTTTCACTTTTGCAAACCAAACCCTCATTCTTTCTTCAGCCGGCCCTAATTTTCAATGGCCATGGAAGCTCAAAACTTTCTTCCTTAATGTATCCCAATCTACAAACAACTAGCAACTACTTTCAACTAACAAATCGTAGAGCTTCGCGATGCCTTTCAATCCACACGGAGATGATCGTCAATGGTGCATCGTAGAGGCTAGATCTTAGCCGAGAATGTCGCGGGTTCGCACACGCTTTACGAGGCAGAATGGAGGCCGAGCTCCACCATATTGCAGGCAAGTGTAGTGCTCGACGTTGGCTTCGAAGTGGTGCTTTCTGATCGATACAGAAGTCGTCGTGGTGGCTGCAATTTTTAACCCTAGGTCGATGGCTTTGGGTTCAATACGCACGGCAATTACCAGGAAAAAAAAAGAAAAACGCGATGGGGAAGAGGGGTTGCGCGCGGCCCAGATCTGTTGGTAATGGAAATGCATGGCCCTGATGTATTTAGGTTATAAAAATTAAAATAAATTGTAAATTGTTTATATTATAATTCGGGTAAACTTTAAAATAATATAACTTTGTCATACGAGGTCGAAAAATCACGAAACAAGATGCGTTGGCTTCGTTTTGTCGAGCACTACGCAATGGAGCTGGTTTGGAATCGTTTGGAGCTAGTGAAAATTTTGGGTAAAATTAAACGCATGTTTAATTTTTTTCGAAATAAAACTCTACAACTGTTATCGGAAACTCAAGGTGAGAACTTCTCACTCAATCGAATTGTTTCGATTTAAATTTTAAATAGTTAGATTTGAAATTGCTTGATTGTGTGATTGGATGATAATTATGATCTGTTGTATTGAAATAGACCCTATACGCAGTATATTAAGCAGATATTATTTATTAAAAACATATATCGCGATAATTCCAACTTGTATGGAATTGGTATTATATATGTATTTGGAGTTGATTTTCCCGCATTATATAGCGGATGAGACCCTATTAAGCCGCATAATAGCGGATAGTATTTTATAAATCTCATATACCGCGATATTCCGTCTCGAAGCGGAATTGGTATTGTGTTAACATCTTTGGATGCAGGGAAACAGGTTGGAGGTATCCAACTGGATTCCTCAAACATTTGAATTAGTTTCCATGTTGTGTGTTGATCTATTTATTGATCTATTTATAATCTACGTGATTATCTTTGTGATTGAAATTGTTAAAGGCTAAATTTTAGCCGAATATATTTTTGGTATCATTAGATGTCGAAAATAAATAAAATTTGATCTTTAAAAATTTAAGTTGAGAAATTATAATAAAATTTAATTTTGTAATTGATTCATTTTAAATAAATAAACGTTGTAATTTTTATGTTATAAAATTATGATTTTTGTGAAATATAACTGAAATGTGATTTTTGAAATAAGTAGTTGATTAATTTATAAAATGGTTTAAATTGGGATTTTTGAATCATTATAAATGATTTATATAAAAGATTTATAAAATTGATATTTATAAATTAAAATATTGGAATTGTAAAACGAGTTTTTATAAGTATTAAAATGAAGTATAAATGGATTTCATAAGTGAATGAAATTTATAGATTTATAAATGTGAAGTTATAAAATGAATAGATTTTGTAAAGTAAAAGATTTATAAGTAATTAACTTATGAATTGGATTTTGGCGTGTAAATGGGATATGGATAGAATTTGTTAATAAAGTGATTTTGTAAGTTGAAATTGTTATAAGGTATGAATGGAATTTATAAACGTTGTTTTATAAATCCGAAATCGACTTATTTTAATAAGTTAATTATTATAGCTTATTTAGGAAATGTATCCACGATTTTGGGATAGTGGATAATCCTTTAAATAAAATATGTAGAAATTGAATTGGGTAAATAAAGTATATTCATGATTTTGAATAGTGAATAATATATTAAAGAAATATTTTGGGAAAGTGATATTTTAAATAGAATTAAAACAATTTAAAGATGTTTTAAAATATGTTAAGTATCAAAACCATAGATTTCAACATTCATTGTTGAAATAGACGTTTTCGAGAAATAGAAGGAAACGGTGGACTATAACACTGTTGTTATAGTAAATGATTTCCGAAAGGAAAAGTTTTGTATAGTATTGGGGTTTATGCATCTATCTTAAATTTCGAATTCCTATACTAGTGATTTTGGGTTGTCGTAACGATGTTTTACGCAACATTCGTTTTGACCCAAATAAATGTGTTTAAAAGAATGTTTTTCTTAAAGAATAAAATTTATACTTAATTGTGATTTAAGTATATTGAATGTTTTCAAAATGTTGAAAATAAATGGATTTGTGAATTACTTATTATTCAATAAGTATGGGAATGTTTTCCAATATGAAGTGAATGTTTTGAGATTATATCTTTTAAAGATAAATTGAAAGTGAATAATTGAAATAGATTTGGAAAAAATCATATATTCATAGATATTTTGGAAATGTAAATTCATAATGGAAATTTATAAGGGAAATTTGTTTTAAAAATAAACATTGATTTATTTTTAAAACTGTAGAATAAATTTACGGATTTGGAACGTAAATTTAAATAAATCGGTAAGGATTTATTTAATTGGTTTAAATGAACCATTTTGAAATGAAAGTTGTAAGGGTGTAAATTGATTTAAAATTGGTTTTCAAATGGTTAAAGTGTGGAAATTATATCTTGTAAAGATATTTTTGAAAATAAATAATTTGGGAAATTATTTGAAATCGGGTGATGTTGTGAATATTGATTGATAGTTAAATAACCGACTATCAATATTGACCCTTAAATGGCTATTTGTTGTGAATTGGTTGAAATTGAATGCTACACTTATTTTTTTAAATTATTGCGCTCGTTATTCGGATTACCCATTCCGAATATTGATACGACGTAATGGATAGCATTGAAGACCGGTGGTGAAGACCGGGTATTTGTGAAAACGATAGGATGACCTATCGATTGTCTCTGCACCGTTAGCTACGGTATGAAGATTTCCTTTGTGATGGGAAATTCGATCGGGATTGTGAATACCCGGATTGCAAGGGATTCTTTTGAAGTGCCTTTGGTTCTGTTCGAACCAGGAACAGACTTGTATGGTTACGTGTCTGACGTTACATTTTGTGATATAAAGCAGATTTCTTTCAAATACATTTCCGTTGGTGGCGGATAATTTATTCTCTTAGCGTAACACCCTAGAGGTTATGTAGTTGAAGGTTATCAGCGATATATTCCCAATTTGGTAATGTGGCATGCTGAGTGTTGCTGTGTGATGATTATTTATTGATCATTTGTTGATCAAAGTGTGGCTTTATGAAAAAGCGTAGCTTTGTGGACGAGACTTCGTTAGGCCTCACACCCCGGAAATGGTCAAAACAGGAATATGCGGCAAGGTTATGAGGGTCACGCCCTTTAGGGTATGTCATTCCCCTCTGGAAAAGGGTGGTGTCAGGTATGAAGCCCTGATGCTTAACCTATGTGGTTGCTCCAATCTCATTTTTCTGTGTGGTTGTTGCTTGGTGATCGAGGGCCCTCAGATAAAGGTCCCAAAGGACCGAGGGGTGGCATATTCGTGTAGTAGTTACCTAGTTACAAAGGTAACCTGGCCTTGTGTTGGCAGAGATCTAACCGTAACGTTAGGTTCTCAGGATGTCCCGCCAGAGGCGATCCCATTGACAGTAGGAAGTTCCTTAGCCTGACCATTTGTTGGAAATCCAAAGAAACAATACGAGCCTTGTACGGTTTTAGTTGTAGTACCTGCCATTTAATATGGTAGCTATAGCAGGCATAATATAATGGTACCTATGCTGGCTAAGATTTATATTCTATTTTTAAAATGTTTTCATCACTATGCACTAATAATAATATCAAAAATGATTTGTTTTACGTAGTAAGCACCTTTGACTATCATAAGGAGAAATCTCCTCCAATTCCACGTTTGCATTGTGTGTGTGCGGGGATGCCTTATGGTAGTTTCATTTTCCAAAAGCATTGCGGATATTTTTCACTTCCCTTATTGTTGTTGTTGTTTTAAAAAGATAAATAACTGTTTTAAGTTCTCACACCAGTCCTATGACTGACCTGGAGTTTATTGTTCTCTTCCTAAACTCTAGGTGCCCAAATTTTTCCACACGGGTAGTCTAGAGTCAGGTTATCGGGTCATTCTGGATTCAGGAGTGCTATGGAGCTCAAGTGGCGAGCTGGATGGAGAGACGTATTACTTGTATATGATATTATCTTTCCGCTGTGTAATTCACTTGTAGGGACATGTTTGTATAACTGTCCATTGTTTTGTTGTGTTGTATATTGTTGTTGTACATTCTGATGATGTGATATAATGTAATAACTGAGATAATTCTTTGTTTTAAAGACTATTCATTTATCTATTATATGTTGTTCCGCTGCGACTGTGAGATTCTGATATTGTTTCTGTTACTTTTCTTTCTTCTTCTATCTTTTCTTCTACCTCTTCTTTTTAACCCTAACAATTTGGTTTTCCAGCATTCGATTATGCGGCATTTGATACAGTGGACGTAAGAATGCCGACCTTTGGATCTCGACAAAACCGCGAAATGACACAGAGAGTGATAGCATGCGGGTTTCAAAGGGTGCGCTTATGGTGATGAAGGTGCAATGACTCATGGTATTTATTTGCTTCAAGAAGTGACTGTAGAAGATGAAACTTATATAGGAGTTGATAGTTCTTGTGGCTTGGATGCGACTAGGTTGTAGCATTTGAGGTTAGGTCATGTCTCGGAGAGGAGTTTAGATGTTCTTCGGAAGAGAGATGATCGATGGAGAAAGTTTCAACAAGTTAGAATTTTGCCAAGAATGCATCTTGGGGAAGCAAACTAAAGTTACCTTCGGTGAGGGAAAGCGTGATTCGAGAAGGGTTATTGAGTATGTTCACATGGATGTTTTAGGACCGACACCTTTAGCTTCTTTAAGTGGAGCTCGCTATTATATTTCTTTTATAGATGAATTTTCTCAAAAAGTTTGGGTGTATGTAATGAAGGCCAAGTCAGAGGCATTCGCAAAGTTCAAAGCATGGAAGGCTCTTATTGAGAATGAGAGTGGAAAGTCTTTGAAAGTTTTAAGGTTTGATAATGGTGGAGAATATCTTTTGGGAGATTTTTTGGTGTTTTGCAAGCATCATGGTATTCGAAGGCATCTTACTACACCTGGAGATCCATAGTCGAATGGTGTTGCAGAAAGGATGAATCGTACTCTACTTGAGAAAGCTCGATGCATGAGATTGACATCGAATTTGGCTAAGGGATTTTGGGCTGAAGCTTTGTCAACCGCAGTGCATATTACTAATCAAATTCCATGCTCAGCTATTGGTAACAAAATTCCGAAGGAAGTGTGGAAGGGAAAGAGCATTGACTTAAGTTATCATCGTGTGTTTGGCAGTCTTGTTTATGTGCATGATCCGAGAAATGATAAACTTGAACCTAGAGCTTTCAAGGGGATTTTGCTTGGCTATATGGACGGAGTAAAAGGCTATCGGATTTGGAATCCGGAAACGAAGAAGGTAGTGAATTCTCATCATGTTACTTTTGACGAGTCGACATTGTTCGAGGAGAATGTGAGCTCATCGGATGGTCCAGATTTGGTTCATGGTGAACCAAAGGAGAAGGAAATTATTTTCACATTTTTTCCAAGGAGTAAAGAGAGTAAAGTGATTGGAGATGCTTGTGAGGAAGCAGTGGTTGATGTTACATCACATGGTCTATAGGGTTCCTCCAGTAGTGTTGGTGATGTACATGATTCTAGAGAAGATTCGGTTCAAGGTGGATTCGACGGGAGTTTGGGTGATGGTATTGCTACTCGGGTTCGTCATCATACTATAAGATCACCTGAATGATATGGTGATTGGAACTATCTTAGCTTTTGTTATAATTTGGACTATGCTCTTCATGTCCAAGATGAGCTGATGGACTTTGATTTTAAATCATTTAAAAATTGGAATTTTGGAATTTTTCAAATGAATTTTTGGATTTTGTTTACAATTATTTTTCCAAATAAAATAAAATAATGATTTTTTGAAAATTTTATATTTTGGTCAACTTCGGTCAAACTTTGACTTTCAGTTGAAATTTGTAAATTTGAATTTTAAATTTCCAATCTTTTTCTTTGAAGTTGAATTTGATTCTGATATTCGTTCTGCTTTCCATTTCGTCAAATTCTATTTTATATTTTCTTAATTTAATAAAATTCAACGTTTTACACGCAAATATTTTAGTATTTCTATTCTCTATTTTTTTTCTATGTTTATTTTCTATTTTATTTTGGTTTGGACTTGATTTTTTTACTTGAGTGGTTGAGCTTGTTTTGATTTGGGCTCGGCTAATGGGCTTAGGAAATTCCAAGAGACACGAGTTTCTTTTCTTTAATATGAAGAGGTGCCCTTTCCCTGGCCTTAGCCGTACAGAATACCCCAACTTCTTATCTCCTTCTCATTTCATTTCCTAACAAAACTATTTACAGTAATTTTCCTCCTTCTTCTTCTTTTTCATTTTTTTCTTTCTCTTTTATTTCTCAAGCAATGTTCGGCCATACTTCTCCTTACAGCCGACCACATCTCCTCCACCATCCACCATCTATTATCGGCCATCACCATCACATCACCATCCCCATGCCATGCCGTGAACCATAGATCCAAAACCCATCACCTAAATGCTTCACAAACCCTAGCCGAGCCCTCTACATTATCACCATCCCTTCCCCTAGCCTCGGCCACCACCAATTCCACCTCCTCCTTTGCCTAGCCAGGATCATTCCCTACCCATAGCCATGACTTGACCTGATCCAAGCCAAGCACCCAGGCCGAGCCATTTTAGTATAGGGCCGAACCACTTGACCTTCCATCTCCTTGTCCTTTTGCCTTCCCCTTGACCTTTTGCCTTGCCATCCCTTCACCTACCCTATAGCCGTGACCATTCCTTGCCATAGCCGAGCATAGCTTGTCTTAAACCAGCATGGCAGAGCCATGTTTTTGATGATGGCTTGTCTACTTGCAAAGTGTCCGAGCCCACTTGCATTGGTTAAGCAATTTTACTTCATTTTGATTTATGTTTGTGCATTTTTTTGATTTATAATCTTTTGTAAAATATAATTCTTATGTATGTTTGGTATTTGTTTTTTACAAGACTTGGGTCTTGGCTCTCCATCTACTCGAATCTATTTCATGCTTTGTCGTGCTTTTCGGAGTTTGATTGTGTGTCTCGAATTGTCATCTCTAGCTTTAAAAGGTGAGTTATCACTTTCGACATTTCGTACTTATATAATTGTGAAACAATGACTTGTGAATGTGTAGTATTTGATATACTATGATGAACTAACTGCATATATGCTTATTACATAACATTATATGATGTTATAACCTGCTTATATGCTTGCTACATCACCTGATATGATATGCTATGTTATACTATTTATTTTATTTTTTTCTTCTCATACTGCTAGTTCCCTGTTAGTATAGAATCACTATGGATTGAAATGATACATACCCGAACAGACTTTAGAATAGGGAGAAATCATAATGAGCTGAAATGATAGGCTCAAGCGATTTTATTTTACTTGGGATTGAGGGTTTGAAATGATAAAACCCGAAATTTTATATTTTACGGATTGAAATGATATATATCCATGTTACTTAGCCTAGGTTAGAAAATATTATACATACCCATGGTTAATTTTAGAATAATAGTTTTCCAAAAATTATTAAGTACTTTGAATCTTTAAATATATGAAATTTTAACTAAATTTTTGATTTAAATGATTTTAAATAATATATATTGGTTCTAAATAGTTAAAATTTTATATGTAAATAATTGGTTTAAACTAAATTTAAAGATTTTGTCTATGATAAATAACTTAATAATTTAATTTAATTTAATATGGAGTTTTAAATATTACCCAGTAATAGTGATAGATTTTATTTTATAAAATGGACATGTTTTGTATAATAAATAACTATGATTTTAAATCTAATAAATGATAGTTAAAATGTTATAATAGAATTGGTAGCATTTCCAAAATGCTATGTTATTTAAGTTGCATTATTAAAAGTGTTATACTAGTTTAGGTTATGTTTTTAAAATGTTGTATTCCTAAAGGATAGCATTTTTGAAATGCTATTATATAAGGGTCACATTTTTCAAGTGTTATGATTTCTGAATTATTACATTTTTAAAGTGTCATGATTTCTTAATTATTACATTTTTTTTAAAGTGCTATGACTAAGTATATTGATTTGGAAATATTACCATTTTTGAAATGGATATTACTTTGGAAGTGTAATAACATTTGGTTTAATGGCTCTGAAATGAAAATGTTGTTTTGAAATGTAAACCATTTGAAATAAATAACCATGGGTTATAATAATGTTTGGTTATTAAAGAGACCGGGATCGAAAGTTGTCATACTCTCTACCAACTCCGAAAACCACTTTAACAACCGTGTACATGGACCACGGTGGAAATTCCAGAATGAAGTAGGATGGTGGCGACGTTCTATTAAGGTATATACGTGGACCCGTCTTCCATGAGTTGGCATAAGGTGGCTAAAACAGAAGTGATTCTTGGGCCAATGAGGTAGCTCCTCTGATCAGACACACTTCTTCATATGCCATTATATTACTTTATGATTGATTTGGTACGCACCTTTGATTTTAGGAGTACGGCTCGAGGTGGGCGGTAGCTGCGGCTATGCGTTACCACCAGCCCGGATGCGTAATTGGTTATACTATCCTGGCAATGCCTTGTTGTGCCGTATCACCTACCCTAGCATGCCTTATACAATTTTGTTTTGTACCATACCTATGGAGTGCCCTCTGATGACGCCCAGTACGGGGGAGATTACGGTACTGTATAGACTATGGGAATATATAAAATGTGTTAAGGTGGAAAATGTAAAGCCTTGACGCAATTTTTAAAATATATTATACTTTACTTTAGACATTATTATAATAGCGTATATTACTATTTAGTAAATAGTTTAACGGATCTTTAAAGGATGGGCGGTCCCAAGCATCCTTTAAGTTACTTAGTGCATTTCTATTACATTTCACTTGTGTTGGTTTACATTGTATAAGTATGTATGTCCTGACTCGAGTGTTTTTTGTTTTGCTTTATGCTCGGTTCAGCATAAGTATCAGCTTTGGATTTCATCTTCTGTAGCTAGAGGATTTGCTGGAGATTATCTATCTATCTAGTTGTCATCCATTTCTATTCAGTTATTTCTATTCATCTTATATATTAGTGGATATATATGTATTGGGATTTCCTATTGTATTTGCGTTCAGACTTTGGTATTTTGTACTTGTTTTGAGACTATGTTTGTAGTAGCTTCATGAACTACTATGGTTATTTTATTTCCGTTGCGAGTTATTCTGATATTTCTGTGTCTGCGATTCTGTGATTGGTTTTATTTGTTCCAAATTATATTAAAATCTATTGTTTTGAATTATTCAAGTCCGACATATGTGGTTTTATTTTCGATTTGGTTCAAAATAGTGGGTCGTTACATTTGGTATAAGAGCTTTGGTTTTAGGCAAACATTAGCCTGCGGAGCAAAAACTCATTAAAGATAGGATAGAAATACCCTAGAATGAGTGAAATCAATCTTAGAATCATTTCTTTGTGAGAGAACGTATTTTATAAAATGATTTTCAAATGATTTTAAAAGGGATTTTCAAAGATTATTTTGATAAAAATCTTTCTTGGTTTGAAATCAAATTTTCTTAACTTCTTTCCTTCCTTTATCCACCTTGTTAGTAATTTCTTTGTTTAGGATATTCATTTTAGTCGAATCTTATCTTATTTAATCTTATATTTGTTTCTCAGTTACCTTTGTCCTAAAATTCATTCTTGATTTTTCTAGGATGAACCGTAGGAATGCAAGAGGTAGGGGTCTTGGTGTTGCCCTAGTTCCTGAGCCTGTTGCATCCATTAGGTTCACTAACTCTTTGTAAGGAATACACTGAGCTTGGTGGTACGAAGTTTACCGGATCAGAGAGCATTATCGAGGCTCAGAAGTGGTTGAAGGGTTTGGAGAGGATTTTCTTCGGTCTTGAGATCACTGATGCTCAGAAACGTTAGTTGGAAGCTTGGCAGTTGAAGGGAGCAGCCTTGGATTGGTGGGAGTCTGTTACAGCTCACACTATTGATGCTGACATTTCTTGGGAGCGGTTTAGGTATCTTTTTGTCTAGCTTTGAATTTGGTTTAGTTTTCTCTTTTGAAATCTTTCTTATCTTTCGTTATCGTGTTTTAGGGATGATTTTCTGCTAAAGTGGATGCCCAAAGCAGGAAGTCTTAGTTTTATCGTGAGTTCATGGATCTTAAGCAGGGTGACATGTCATTTGCTGAGTATGAGCAGAAGTTCAATGAACTTTCCAAATTTGGTCCTGTCTTGATTGACACCCCACTTAAGAAGAATGAGAAGTTCATAGCTGGTGCTTCCCCGAAGTATTATGATCGTCTCATCTCTTATATGCATAGCCCTTTTACTAGTCTGATGGATACGGCCGTTAAATATGAGAATCCTCCTTCTAAGGATCCTCCTGTTGCTCATGCCACTTCATCTCAGCCTTTCTCTGGTAACCCTAAGAAGAGAAAGCCTAATTTTCATCAGCAGAAGAAGAATTGGAACAAGACTCCAGGTTTGGGATCTTCTTCTTCTCAGAGGCAACCTATCGACCTATCTTCTATTACTTGCTTCAAGTGTGATCAGAAGGGACACTATTCCAGCAGTTGCCTTACTTTAGTTGGTGCTACTCTTCCTCCAGCTCAGTTGACTAGGCGTGATCTTCTGTTTGCAGCCTGGTCACTTCAAGGACAATTTTCCTACTCAGCAGAAGGGCAGTCATTTGGTATCTTTGCTGTTACCTCTGCTTCTTCACCTGCTCCACCTACACCTGTTCCTTCTCCTGCCCCTAGTGATACTCAAGGTACTCTTTAGGGCACCTTTACTTGGTTTAAATTTCCTATTCGTGTTTTATTTGACACTGTAGCTTCCCATAGTTTTATTTCTGTGGACCTTTGTGATAAGTTTGAGCATCTTCTTTCTCCTAAATGTGCTGATTCGCCTTTGTGTGTTTCAAATCCTATTTGGGGTCCTGCGACCTTAGTACGATTTGTAACCAAGTGAAACTCCCCTATTCTGATCATCGTTTTAGTGGTGATTTCTATGTTCTGGGTTTCGATGCTTTTAATATGTTGCTTGGAGATGATTGGCTGAAGAGGAATGAAGCCGTTATCTCTTGTAAAACTCGAACTCTTTCTCTTATGGATGATTTTTGGAATTCTTTAGTGATTCAGTGTTGCATGCCACAGGATTATGCAGGCAGTTTTATTTATTCTCATGACTCTTCTCCGGATGATCTTGATTCTACTCCTGTGGACAAACTATATCCCGATGTATTTGGTGAAGTCACTTCTTTACCTCCTAAGCAGGAAATTGAATTTCGTATTGATCTTCTTCTTGGACCTCGACCTTTAGTTCTTCCTTCCAGAAGAATGGCACCCATGAGAAGGTTGAGTTGAGGAAGCAAATCGAGGACTTGTTCTCCAAAGGTTTGATCAGACCTAGCCATTCAAAATGGAGAGCAGTGGTGGTTTTTGTCACTAAGTATGATGGTTCTTTAAGGATGTGTTTTGATTATAGGGAGCTGAACAAGCTCACTATGAGAAACATATATCCTATTCCTCGCATCGATGATATGTTCGATCGGCTCCATGGAGCCACTGTTTTCTCTCAGCTTGATTTTGCCACAGGTTTTCACCAGCTCAGAGTCGCCGAGGAAAGTATTTCCAAGACTGCTTTCCATACTGAGAACGAGTTTTATGAATGGTTAGTCATGCCTTTCGGTTTGACTAATGCCCCAGCTTTCTTTGTTGATTTGATGAATCGTGTTTTTCGTGATGTGCTTAACAAATTTGTTCTATCTTTGTTGATAATATTCTTGTTTTCTCTAAGTATGAGGAAGAGCATAAATCCCATTTGAGCTTTGTTATGGGAACTCATAGGTGTCATCAGTTGAAAGCTAAATTCTAGAAATGCCATTTCAGGAAGGATGAAGTTCAATTTCTTTGGCATATTGTTTCTAGTAATGGAGTTTCTATTGATCTAGTCAAGATCGCTGCGATCAATGTAAGTTTTCTTCTCTTTTCTTTCTGTAATTAGATCATTCTATCTTTTCTATGTCTTTATTTCTCCCTATTCTGTTGCAGGATTGGGAAACTCCTAGGACTCCATCTGATATTCGCAGCTTTCTGGGCCTTGTCGGTTATTATTGGAGATTCATTGAGAATTTTGCTCGGATTACTGCACCTCGTACTGTTTTGACTAGTAAGAATGCTAAGTTTATATGGAATGATAAGTGTGAAGCTGCATTCAATGAGTTGAAGCGTAAGCTTACTTCAAGCACCAGTGCTTACCGTTCCAAATGGAAATGGGGGATTAACGGTATACACTGATGCTAGTCGTGAGGGTTTGGGAGTTGTTCTGATGCAAGATAAGAAGGTCATTGCTTATGCCAGTCGTCAGTTGAAGACCCACGAAGCCAATTATGCAGCTCATGATTTGGAATTGCTCGCTGTGGTTTTTGCTTTGAAGCTTTGGAGGCATCATCTTTTGGGTGCTAAGTTTGAGCTCTTTACTGGTCATCAATCTTTGAGGTATATCTTCACCCAAAAGGATTTAAATACGCGTAAGGTTGGGTGGCTTGAGTTCCTTGCTTCTTATGACCTCGACATCAGTTATACCCTTGGGAAAGCTAATGTTGTGGCTGATGCTTTAAGTCGGAAGAAGGCTATGTTGTGTCAGCTTGTTGTTTCTTCTTCTCCTCTTTTGGATCGTATTATTGGTAAGCGGGACGAGGATAGGATTATTAGATTGATTAAGGAGAATGTTCGTAATAGGGTTGGTGGTAGTAGTCCTGATGGTAGTGGAGCTCAGATCGACGATAAAGGGGTTTTGAAGATTAATAATCGATTTGTGTCCCGAATGTTGATGGATTGAGGCAAGAGTTACTTCGAGAAAAATCACAGATCCAGACTTTCTATTCATCCTGGTGTGACTAAGATGTATCAGGATATGAAGAAGCTTTATTGGTGAAGAAGTATGAGGTGAGATATCTCTATCTTTTTTAGTAGGTGTGCAACTTGTCAGCAAGTCAAGACCGATCATCAGAAGACCCTTGGTTTATTGCGGCCCCTTGAGGTTCCCAATTGGAAATGGGTACATGTTTCTATGGATTTTATTGATGGATTACCGAGGACTAGGAGGGGTAACGAGAGTATTTGGGTTATAGTGGATAGATTGACCAAGTCAGCTCATTTCATTCCAACCAAGTCTACATGTTTTGCTTCTAGTTTGTCTGAGATCTATATGCGGAAGACTGTTGTCTCCATGATGTTACTATTAGTATTGTTTGTGATAGAGATCTGTCTTTACCAGTCAGTTTTGAAAAGCTTTTCAGGAATCTTTGGGTACTCATCTGAATCTGAGCACTACTTATCATCCACAGAACGACTGTCAAACGGAAAGATTGAATCAAATTCTCGAGGATCTTCTTCGTGCTTGTATTCTCGATTATGGAGGATCTTGGAAAGATCATCTCCATCTTGTTGAATTCACCTATAACAACAGTTATCAGGTATAATTTCACTCTTCTATTTTAATCTTATCTTAATCTTTATCTATCTCATTTCATCTTTGAATTTAGGCTAGTATTGCAATGTCTCCGTTTGCTGCTCTTTACGGATGACCTTGCAGATCTCCATCATGCTGGATTGAATCCGGTTATCGTTTGGTTCTTCATCCTGATATGATTTTGGAGGCTTCTGAGAAGGTCGAGGATATTAAGTGGAAGATGAGGGATGCTCAGGATAGGCAGAAGAAGTATGCTGATCGGCGTAGGAGGAGTTTAGAGTTTTCTGTGGGTGATCAGGTTTTCCTTAAGGTCTCTCCCTTAAGGAATGTGATTCAGTTTGGTCGGAGAGGGAAGATTGCTCCTAAGTTTGTTGGTCCTTTCCATATCTCAGAGAGGATTAGTTCTTTAGCTCATCGTTTGGATTTTCCTGAGAAGTTTTCTAGAGTGCATAATGTATTCCATGTTTCGCATCTTCGTCGATATTTGCATGATCCATCTTTGATTCTCCAGCCTTCTGCTCTCGAAAGTTTGGATATTGAGCCTAATCTCACTGTCGAGAGGAAGCCACTTTGTATTATCGATAGATGTATGAAGCAGCTGAGAAGGAAATCTGTCAACCTGGTCAAAGTGCAGTGGAGTATGGATGATCGGGATTGTACCTGGGAGACGGAGGAGAGCATGCATGCTTCGAATCCGAAATTGTTTGTTTCAGGTACTATTTGCTTCTCTATCTTAACTTTCCTTGTTTTCGTGTCTCGTTCCTTTTCGAGGATGAAAAGTTTTGAGTGAGGGAGAGAGTAACAACCATAATTTTTAATAAATATTTTTAATTCAATTTTATTTGAAACTTTGATTTTAAATCATTTAAAAATTGGAATTTTGGAATTTTCCAATGAATTTTTGGATTTTGTTTATAATTATTTTTCCAAATAAAATAAAATAACGAGTTTCTGAAATTTTTTTATTATGGTCAAATTTGGTCAAATTTTGACTTTTAGTTGAACTTTTAAAATTTGAACTTTAAATTTTCAGTGTTTTTCTTTAAAGTTGAATTTGATTTTGATATTCGTTCTGCTTTTCGTTTCGTCAAATTCTGTTTTATATTTTCTAAATCTGATAAAATTCAGCGTTTTACACGTAAATATTTTAGTATTTCTATTCTCCATTCTTTTCTATGTTTATTTTCCATTTTACTTTGGTTTGGACTTTGATTTTTTAACTTGAGTTGTTGAGCTTGTTTTGATTTGGGCTTGGCTAATGGGCTTAGGAAATTCCAAGAGACATGAGTTTCTTTTCTTTAATATGAAGAGATGCCTTTTCCCTTGCCTTAGCCGTACAAAACACCCCAACTTCTCATCTCCTTCTCATTTCATTTCCTGACAAAACTTTTTACAGTAAGTTCCCTCCTTCTTCATTTTTTCATTTTTCCTTTCTCTTTTATTTCTCAAGTAAAGTTCGGTCATACTTCTCCTTATAGCCAACCATATCTCCTCCACCATCCACCACCTATAATCGGCCACCACCATCTCATCACCATACCCATGCCATACCGTGAAACATAGATCCAAAACCCATTACCTAATTGCTTCACAAACCCAAACCGAGCCCTCTACATCATCACCTTCCCTTCCCCTAGCCTCGGCAACCACCAATTCCACCTCCTCCTTTGCCTTGCCCTGACCATTCCCTACCCATAGCCGTGACCAAACCTGACCTGATCCAAGCCAAGCACCCAGGCCGAGCCACTTTAGTATAGGTTCGACCAACTTGACCCACTTGACCTTCCATCTTCTTGTCTTTTTGCCTTCCCCTTGACCTTTTGCCTTGCCATCCCTTCACCTACCCCATAGCCGTGACCATTCCTTGCCATAGCTGAGCATAGCTTGTCTTAAACCAGCATGGACGAGCCATATTTTTGATGATTGCTAGTCTATTTGCAAAGTGGCCGAGCCCACTTGCATTGGTTAAGAAATTTTACTTCATTTTGATTTATGTTTGTGCATTGTTTGATTTATAATCTTTTGTATAATTATGCTTATGTATGTTTGGTATTTGTTGTTTACAAGGCTTGGATCTTGGCTCTCCATCTACTCGAATCTAGTTCGTGGTCTGTCGTGCTTTTCGGAGTTTGGTTGTGTGTCTTGAATTGTCATCTCTAGCTTTAGAAGGTGAGTTATCACTCTCGACATTTCGTACTTATATAATTGTGAAACGATGACTTGTGAATGTGTAGTAGTTGATATGGTATGATGATCTAAATTCATATATGCTTATTACATAACATTATATGATGTTACAACCTGATTATATGCCTGTTACATCACCTGATACGATATGCCATGTTATACTGTTTATTTTGTTTTTTTGCTTCTAACACTACAAGTTCTCTGTTAGTATAGAATCACTATGGGTAGAAATGATACATACCCGAACGGACTTTAGAATAAGGAAACATCGTCATGAGCTGAAATGATAGGCTCAACCAATTTTTATTTTATTTTACTTGGGATTGTGGGTTTGAAATGATAAAACCGGGAATTTTATATTCTACGGATTGAAATGATATATATCCGTGTTACTTGGCCTAGATTATAAAATATTATACAGACCCATGGTTAATTTTAAAATAATAGTTTTTCAAAAATTATTAAGTATTTTGAATCTTTAAATGTATGAAATTTTAACTAATTGTTTTGATTTAAATGATTTTTAAATAATATATATCGGTTCTAGATAGTTAAAATTTTATAAGTGAATAATTGTTTTAAACTAAATTTAAAGATTTTGTCTATGATAAATCACTTAATAATTAAATTAAATTAAATATGGAGTTTTAAATCTAACCTAGTAATAGTGATAGATTTTATTTTATAAAATGGATATGTTTGTTTAATAAATAACTATGATTTTAAATCATAGAAATGATGTTTAAAATGTTATAGTAGAATTGGTAGCATTTCCAAAGTAACTATGTTATTTAAGTTATATTGTTAAAAGTGTTATACTACTTTAGGTTATGTTTTTAAAATGCTGTATTCCTAAAGGATAACATTTCTGAAATGCTGTTATATAAGGGTCACATTTTTCAAGTCTTATGATTTCTAAATTATAACATTTTTAAAGTGTTATGATTTCTAAATTATTACATTTTTTAAAAGTGCTATGACTAAGTATATTGATTTGGAAATATTACCATTTTTGAAATGGATATCATTTTGGAAGAGTAATAGCAATTGGTTTAAATGGTTCTGAAATGGAAATGTTGTTTTGAAATGTAAACCATTTGAAATAAATAACTGTAGGTTATAATAACGTTTGGTTGTTAAAGAGACCAGGATCGGAAGTTGTCATACTCTCTACCAACTCTGAAAACCACTTTAACAACTGTGTACATGCTGGAGATTCCAAAATAAAGTAGGATGATGGCGACGTTCTATTAAGGTATATACATGGACCCGACTCCCATGAATTGACATAAGGTGGCTAAAACAGGAGTGATTCTCGGGCCAATGAGGTAGCTCCTCTGATCGGATACACTTCTTCGTATGCCATTATATTACTTTGTGATTGATCTGGTGCGCACCTTTGATTTTGGGAGTGTGGCTCAAGGTGGGTGGTAGCTGCAGCTATGCTTCACCACCTGCCCGGATACGTAATTGGTATATTTACCCTGGCATTGCCTTGTTGTGCCATGTCACCTACCCTAACATGCCTTTTATGATTTTGTTTTATACCATACCTATGGAGTGCCCTCTGACGACGCCCGGTATGGGAGAGATTACGGTATTGTATAGACCATGGGAATATATAAAATGTGTTAAGGTGGAAAACGTAAGCCTTAACGCTATTTTAAAAATATATTATACTTTACTTTAGAATTATTATAATAGCGTATATTACTACATAGTAGATAGCTTAAAGGATCCTTAAAGGATGGGCAGTCCCAAGCATCCTTTAAGTTACTTTTGCATTTCTATTACAATTCACTTGAGTTGGTTTACATTGTATAAGTATGTACGTCCTGACTCGAGTGTTTTGTGTTTTGCTTTACGCTCGGGTCAGCCTGAGTATCAGCATTGGATTTCATCTTCTGGAGCCAGAGGATTTGCTGGAGATTATCTATCTATCTAGTTGTCATCCATTTCTATTCAGTTATTTCTATTCAACTTATGTATTAGTGGATATATATGTATTGGGATTTCCTATTGTATTTTCTTTCAGACTTTGGTATTTTGTACTTGTTTTGAGACTATATTTGTAGTAGCTTCATGAACTACTATGGTTATTTTATTTCTGCTGTGAGTTATTCTGATATTTCTATGTCTGTGATTCTATGATTGGTTTTATTTGTTCCAAATTATATTAAAATCTATTGTTTTGAATTATTCAAGTCCAACATGTGTGATTTTATTGTCGATTTGAATGGTTCAAAATAGTGGGTCGTTATAAAGCTTATATTGAGATATCTTAGAGGCACATCATCTCATGGTCTTGTTTTTAACGGTAGTAAGGCAGTGGATTGCAAGTTGGTTGGTTATTGTGATTCGGACTACGCCAGTGATAGGGATCAAAGAAAATCAACTTTCGGATATGTCTTCACACTTAGGGGTACAACCATAAGTTGAAGATCTAGATTGCAGACCGTAATTGCTTTATCCACTACAGAGGCGGAGTTGATAACCGCGGTGGAGGCAGCAAAAGAAGCACTCTATTTGAAGCGATTGTTGTGTGACTTGGAATTCGGGCATGATAGTATTGATGTTCGATGTAATAGCCAGAGTGTTATTCAGTTGGCAGAGAATTTGGTGTTTAGCTCACGGACTAAGCATATTGAGGTATGAGAGTCATTTCTAGTAGGCATGGATGAGGATAAGCAAGTATATATTTGGAAAGTACACATAAAGGATAACGCGGTGGATATATTCACTAAGGCATTGCCGGTCAGAAAGTTCGTGCATTACTCGAACTTGATTCCCTTGGAAAAGTGCTCGGTGCCATGAGGTGGCACGGTTAAGGAAGGAGCTTAGTGGTAGATGAGGAGTATCGGTGAGAGATTGAGGTTCTTCTTCTTAGTAAGTGCTAGTCTTTGGTGAGATATCTTAGGATTTGGATGTTTCCAACGTTTCATTAGCGGACGGGGACTTTGCATAAGCTCATTGGTGGAGTACAATGGGCTGTGGCTTTGCGAGAGCTCATTGGGAAAACATTCATGTATGGTTGAAGGTAGAAGAAGTGATAGTTAGTGCTATCGAGTGTCGTTGATGGTATCGTACCATTGGAGTTAGAGATGGATATAGTGTCAATGTGGAGTGTTAAATTTTGATGACACTACATGGGGATCTATAGAGGTCGGAAGTAGTTTCGTAATGGAGAAAACGGTTCACAAATCGGAGACTGGAGGTGAAAGTTATAAGGAAAAAGGTGAAGTGAGCTGAATTGACAGGGTCAGACGTCTAAGGAAAATGGTCAGATGTCCAACCCTTCAGCAAAGCTGCAGTAGACCTGTTCCAGAGAATGAGGTCAGACATCTGACCAAATGGGTCAAACGTCTGAGTCTGTGCGGAATTAGTTCCAGAGCCTATAGTCAGACGTCTGACCAAATGGTCAGACGTCTGAGCTGAAGATAAACTTTTCCAGAGGTTTAAGTCAGATGTCTGACCATTTTGGTCAGACGTCTGAGGCGACTTTCTACCTTTTTTCACATGTGGACTTGGTGTAAAGATTTGCGACAACTGCATGGGCAATTTCGAAACATTGCCTAGGATTTCTATTCTCCTATATAAGCCAGCTTTAGGTTCCAGATCTAAGCGTGTGTGCAAGCAACTGCAAGAGATTAGCCTCCATCAATTAGGGTTTATCAAAACCTAATTTTCTTCAATTCTCTTCTCCAAAAATCAATTTCTAATTAGAATTTTGATCATTGTATTCAATCTCTTGTACTCTTCTCATCAATATTAATAAAATCTCTCTCTTAAAGTGGATGTACACAATCACAACGTTAGTGGAACCACTATAAATCGCTGTGTGATTCATTTTTCGTTATTGCTTTGATTTCTATATTGCTTGTTTGAGATTTTGATTGCTTTTGGATTGGTTGAGATTAAAATTGAGTAATTGATTGGTTGTTTTTACACTTCTTATCACGATCCCGTCTTCCGCTGTGCTTGTGGGTTTCGATTTGAGTGGTCTCGAGTTGAAATCCCGCACCAACATTATTCAAGCTTTTTTGTCACCCTAACAATACAATTTCTTTTAACAGTAAATTAACCAAGTATATTGTTTTTAACACACAATCAAATTTATGAGTTTTGTGTTTGATTCTTTGTGCTCGGTTTCTTTATTCTCCTAATAAAACAGTATGTCCTATCTTTTTTATGGTCGTTCTAAACCTTTGGTTGTTTGCCTCATCTACTCAATTATTTGTTTTTAGATTTGTTGTCCTTAGCGATAGTGAATTGCCAAACGCAATCATAGCCATCATTTGTATTTCAAAAGCAATCTACTATTTTCTTTGTTTGCAACATAAATTTGGTTTGTGTTCCCATATCAAAGGCGGTATTTTTGTATTTACCATGGCTTTTTGTCAAGGCCCGTTTTCCCGTACCCTTTGAATCGACAATAAACCACACATGCCCAGCTCATATTGCACGAAAATATGGAACATGAAGGGTAATAAAGAAAAAATAGACAGAACAGAATCTCACACGAATGGAATAACATATAATATTGAACAAATATTTTTACAATGGAAAACTTTTAAATACATATATCAGAGTCTAACCTAAATTCAACTTGGACAGTTATAAACATTTGTCCTTACAATTCCTGACAAACATCAAACACAATACACTAAGTACAGCGGATAATAGAATATGCTCATACGTATGATGAATATCTCCAGCTCTCCTCTGGAAACTCTAACCGTCTTTAATTAACTGAAACTACTCGGATCTGACCGGAGTATTTATACCCGGATCAGGCTTGATAAACCAGCGTGAAAAAAACTCAATAATAAATGATAGTGTCATATACCAGCATTTGGATAAAATCCTATGAAAAGAAAGAGTATCTCATAAGACCACACCCACACATAAACACGGACGAGATTTTACCTTATGATAACTAAAACACTTTTATATCAAACATTTGATATTATTTCTAATGACATCATTTTGAAAACATTTGCAAATAAACTTATTAATCTTAGCTGAAATTGTTACCATTATTAAATTACAGCATACTAGGCTCTATAAACAAATCTGTAGATTCTTATTGGAGAATGGATTTCCATACAAATGACTAGGCGAAGGATCTACCTTCCGAAATGGGTACACCTCTACATGGATGCCCCGAGGCACAGAAAATATGCCCTCTACCAACACAAGACTGGCCTACCTCTATAACTAGATAGTACCGAATATGTCATCCTTCGGTCGTTACCGACCTTTAACCGAGCGCTCGTTTTCCATACACCACATTAATTTACAACTCGAACGTCATAGCGGGAAGAAATATATCTAGAAGGGGATGATCATACCCTAATTGGGAATGACCCACTTAGCCTTGCTGCATCTAATCCTGCTTCGGTCATTTCCGGTTTGATGAGGCGTAAGGCTACGATTACCTTTTCACAAAGCACACATCACATCTTTGAATGCCACATTGTCATTTCCGTTAACTACTAATTGCCTTCCACAAAAATACAACCCTTGAGCTCGTATGTCTCAAGGAGGGTGTTAAGCTAAGAGAAGTTGCCTTCTCCGCCACCGTTGATGTACGTTTGTAAAAACAAATGTACATAATATTTAGAAATGCAATGTCAGATAAAAGTCCATACAAGTTGTCCAGGAAAAGGACAAACCGAAGGCACTGTCCTACTATCACTATTAGCGAGTAGTCCGTGCAATCCGAAAAATCTCCATCACAAGGAGACCACTGCTATTAATAACTCTATAATGGAAGCTACCCAGAGCATGTTCAACAAGCAGTCTTCACGCTATGAAAATCCACGGTCTTCAAAAATCATCATCTTCAACATGTCTTCACGTTCAAATGTATACATTGGTTCGAAGTGGTTTTCGGATATGAATTATCCAAATCCGACCTTGGTTCCTTCGAAGCCAATTATCGATTTAAAAGATGTTAAGTTCATATGTGGATATCAAACATCAATCAATTACTCCAACTTTTATTTAAATCAAATATCTTTCTTAGATATATTCTTTTCAATTTATTCCATTTTCTTTTCAAGAGTATAAGGAATCATTAAGCCCCATTTATCAAATCATTTGGTTTATTTAAACCTTTCTTAAATCCTGGAATAATTCTAAATCATTTTCTCTTTTACTTAGGAAAACCTTTCCAAATCATTCATTAAATCTCAATCAAAGATTTTCTTTCTTAACTTTTAACTTAGGGACTTTTTTAATATCACTTTCCAAAACATCCATTTAATTTAAAGGATTATTCACTGTCCAAAATCGCGAATATAATTCCTTTAATAAACTTTCACATCTAACATATCAATTTAAATTGATTTCAGATTTACAAAACCGTGTTTATAAATTCCATTTATATTTTATAAACTTCCATATACAAAATTTATTTACTAAAAAATTCCATTTATATCTCACTTATAAGTCAAAATCCAATTATAATTTAATTACTTATAAAACTCTTATATACAAATTCATTCCTTTCAAATCTTATTATTTATAAAATCCATTATAAATTCTGTTCTATATTTCAATTGTAAACCCATATATAAATTTGATTACAATCCCATTTCTAATATTCATAAAACACTTTTATAATTCCATTACTTTTATTTATAAAATATCAATTTTATAAATCTTTTATCTAGACCATTTTGTAATAAATTCAAAGAATCTATTTCTTTTCTTTTATCTTAGAAAAAACTTAATTATGATCTTTTAGAGCATCCGGGCTTTCCTTTCAATATGTTCCACCCCTCGTCTAAGAAGAGAAAATATAGGCCAAATAAGTTCAGGGCACTGGTTGCTACATCCCTAACCTTACTTTAAAACCTTGTTTACCTTCCCAGATCTCACAGGCAGGACAAATATACTAGTCGTTTTCACATACTCAGTTTGTTATTATATTCAATCTTCTTCACTTTTTGTTTAAGTGGTATAAACAATTCATCTTTCTCATTTATTCAAACTCTCATTAAAACATCCAAATCATCTTTAAATAACTTAATTATTCTTTTAAAATCATTCTCAAAATATATAGGAAAGAATTGTTAAGTTTAAAACTGCATTTCAAAAGTTATTTCAAACTGCTGCGAAAAGCTTTGCGAAAACTGTTTGCAAATAGCGTTTTAAAAGCTATATTCTTCAAAATGACTTTTATACCATTTAGAAATCCTTATTTTCAACTTAAATCTCTTTTAATACATTTTAAAAGATTTTTAGGATTTATTTCATATTTTTAAAATATTTAAAATATCAATTTTAAACTTTGGTCACTTTACTGCAAAAGCGTGATTTTTCTCGAAAATTATTTTGGACATATTTAAAATATAGAAGATAAAATCTTGGTTTTATCCCTTTATATCTTTAAACATATTTAAATTTTTATAAAACATTTTTATCTCATTTTAAAACTATTTCCAAAGGTTTAAGCATTCCATATACACCATTTCATTTTCAAAAGGAAAGTGATTTCCTTTGTGCTTATCGACATGTATCAACGTGACTTGGTAAAAAGATTTAACAATCATATCAAAAAATCAATACTTGATGATCAAAACATATATAAACATTCATAGCAATCATAACACATCATCAAAAATGTATATATATAAATAGAGATGCTAAATAGAGTTTCTCACCATAAACCAAAGCGATTAACTTCCTACCAACATTCTAATCAACCAACACTTCACTAATTAATTCCCATGCTATTAAACACTATCAAACAACGCCTTCTCCATTCCAATAGCTTGGTCGAGGCTTGAGATGGAGGTTGGCCAAAAATGTAGAGAAGAAGCGATAGAGCTTTGAACTTGAATTCCCAAGATTTAGATCCAAAAAATAGATCATATTCTCTCTTCTTTTCGACTCTCTTACTCTCAAAATTTGAAAAACATGTGAACTGAAAAATGGTTGAAAATTCTTTTCTCTTGAATTAAAAAAAAGAATCATTTGAATTCAAGTATTTTTGAGGGAGATATGATAGAATAAAGAAGAGGTATTGTCGAATTGACAAAAATGAAGCCCGAAAATTTACTTCAAATAATTGAGTTTCAGGTATTGAAAAACTCAAAACTAGAAAAAGTCATCAACATAATAATTGTATCCACTGAAATTTTATATGGTTTTAAGAAAATAATTTATTAATTTGGATCTGTTGTGATCAAGTTATGATCAAAACAAAATGACCTATTCTCTGACTTAAAAACTAGGCCAGAAAATGCACTGGAAAAAAATGTATTTTGATATACTTAACTTCAGAATGGGATAAAGTAGTCAAAATAATGTTGTTGTCACTGGAAAAATACATGATTAGAAAAAAAAAAAATTGTATTTTTATTTGGTTTTGAAGAAGTTATGGCCGAGAGAAGAAGAGGTTAAATATGGAGAAAAAATGTGTGATTTGAAGAGAATGAATTTTGATTTCTTTTGAATATTTAGAAAATATTTTAACATTATATATTTCTAATTTTTTCTATGGCTTGGAAGACATTAAAGAGAAGAGGAAGAAGATGAAGAATCTTGAGAAAAGAAGAAGAAGAAATGTGAATGAAAGTGAAGAAGGAGGTGGTTATTTATAGAAAAAGAAAGAAAGTGGTAATTTACCAATATAACCTATTGCCAAATTATCAAACTAACCTTACTTCAACCTAAATGAATCTCCACTTTTTCAATACTTAACATCACCTTTCACATCTTTACTTTATGTCTTAGTCTCTTAAGAACTAAGCTAAGTAAAATAATAATTATGTTGGCTTTTGATGTGATATTGATTTGATGTTTACTTTTGACTTTTCTTACTTACTTTTGTTAATTCTTACTTACTTTTCTTAATGACTTCTAGAAGTTTTCTAATTTTATTTAGTAAAAGTAAACATGTTTAGTGAATTAATTAATACTTGCAATATTTGAATATATGTTCCTATATAAGAAAATAAAGGTGCGGCGACGTTGCGACAACTTTTAATTGACAAAACTTTGATTTTCGACAAAATGTTTTATGGTCACATTTTGACGTTTTAGTTAAACTATTTATTTATGTAATACAAATTTAAAAATAAATTTGTATAATACTATTTAAAATATAGACACTCATAAATTAATAAAGATAATTTATTTAACCATTGAAACTTAATTTTCTGAAATTAGCATTTTGTCACTTTTATCATTATAGGAAAATGTTACTATTTTTGTATATACTTCTCTTTCCAAATCATATATAATATTGTTTGAATCGTAAAACCTTTTATATTTAATATTTAGAATCACTCTAAATAGTATATTTTAAAGTGGTCAAATTCTGGGTCGTTACATTCTCCCCTACTTAAAAGAATTTTGTCCTCGAAATTACCTAAACAAAAGTTTACCTAAAACATTCATCTTTAAACTTAGTTCCATATAATATACACAGATCATTCGTATGAAATATCTTATTCGATATCCTATTTGAATACACAACTTCATTTTCGAACTAGTATCAATCCCCCGATCCTCCAGTGCGGACTTTAATCAGGCTCTTTATTAAGAAACCTTTGCTTTCCTTGCATAATTCTCAACTATGATAGAAAACTCAAGTACCAACCATAAACCCTAATCAATGTTCGCCGTTAAGAATCGAGTGATAAATCCTTTTTTGGATTGGTGTAAACACCTCAAAGTTCCGAACTCGAATCTTAGATCAAAATTTGTGTGATGAAATGATTTACATATAACATATGTATTTATTAACCTGCAAAAACTTTCATAAAAACTTTATCTTAAGATCAAACACTTTATAAAGGTGCTTCTTTATAGAATCCTTTTAATTGTTTATTTCCAAGTATTTTTAATAAAGGAAAATATTCTAAAGAAACGATTTTTCACTCAAAAGATAATTTATCTTTATTATAATTTTTCTTCCCATAATTCTTCAACTTAGTATATTTCCTTTAACACTAATATTATTTACAAATCATTTTGTAAAACTATTACTTAAGTTTAGTACATCTTATAGCTTGTTCAAATCAATCACTTTAAAGATTTAAGTCCAAATCCTTAATTAATGCTGGAATTCATTAATAAAACATTTTCTAGGTTATAATTACCTTTTTGTTTATAATCATATTTATAAATTATACTTATCCAATTTCATTTACTCATAATATTTCACAATCCTTTACCAAAAGTTTCTTCTTAGCTCTGAGTTAGGCATGATACATAAATTTTCGACTGTCCAAAATCGTCAAGAATTCCGCTTTATATTATCAATTAGTGATTCCTAATTTATCTTAAGTTTAAACACTTATAAAGATTACTAATCAATGATTCCATTATTTCTTCTAACTTAAGAAAATTATGTAGATCGAGTAACTCCAAAATAATCTAAGGAACTGGGTATTACCAATAGTATTATATATCCTCTTAGCAAGAAGAGCAATACTAAAGAGAAGTGCTTACCATCCGAACACATCACTTTCCCATTTTTTAGTTTATTTTCGAGCCAATCAAATTAGAGATCATGAAATACCTCTTTTTATTTGAAATAAGACCATTTTCAAAATCCTTTAGAGATTACTTTGTAAAACCTATCTTATAAATTCATTTTATAAATTCATTTTATAAACTTATCTTACATTAATTCACTTCATTTAAATTACCCCGATTCTTTTCTCGAATTTGAATTCTCATTCCTTTTATTTTATTTTTCCTTTTACATAATCATTTTTTAAACAATCATTTAAATACATTCTTATCTTATGTCTTCAATTCTTAAACAAATCTTATTATTAAATACCTTATAGTCAAATCGTGAAACTTAATTCACAAGGTATTTGTACTTAAACTCTTAAATCAAACATTTGATCAATTTATGATAGTAACTTAACATTATCATTTCTTAATTTATTATTTTGGAATAGGTATTAAAGATCTTAATTACCTTATCAGATTTCTTACTTATCGATCATCTTTATGAAACTTCTTATAGTCAAATCATGAAATTCTAATCACAAGATGTTCATATTTAAATTTCAATGATCTTGGTTTCTAACTATACAACTTTTCCAAATATATACTTTATATTCAAAATATAATCCTAGGTAAAATTATTTCATTTACCATTTTTTAAAAACAAAACCATTTTTACAAAATTAACAATTACGCGCTCACATATATATAACACTCTCATAACTCATTTTAGGGTGTTGCTAACCCTATCTCTAATGAGTTACTCATCCTAGGATATTAGTAATCCTATCTTTGATGAGTCTTTACCCATAACAAAGCCAAGGTTCTTTCTTAACCTTCAGATCTGGTACCAAATGTCAAGGCCCGTTTTCCCATACCCTTTGAATCGACAATAAACCACACATGTCCAACTCAAATTGCATGAAAATACGGAACATGAAGGGTAATAAAGAAAAATAGACAGAACATAATCTCACACGAATGGAATAACATATAATATTGAACAAATATTTTTACAGCGGAAAACTTTTAAATACATATATCAGAGTCTAACCTAAATTCAACTTGGACAGTTATAAACATCTGTCCTTATAATTGCTGACAATCATCAAACACAATACACTAAGTACAACGGATAATAGAAATGCTCATACGTATGATGAATATCTCTAGCTCTCCTCTGGAAACTCCAACCATCTTCAATTAACCTGAAACTACTCGGATCTGACCCGAGTATTGAAAATACCCGGATCAGGCTTGATAAACCAGCGTGAGAAAAACTCAATAATAAATGACAGTGTCATATATCAGTCTTTGGATAAAATCCTTTGAAAAGAAAGAGTATCTCATAAGACCACGCCCATACATAATCACGGACGGTTTTTTACCTTATTATAACTAAAACAATTTTATATCAGAACATTTGATATTATTTTTAATGACATCATTTTGAAAACATTTGAAAATAAACTTATTAATCTTAGCTGAAATTGTTAGCATTATTAAATTCCAGCATACTAAGCTCTACAAACAAAACCATAGGTTCTTATTGGAGAATAGATTTCCATACAAATGACCAGGCGAAGGATCTACCTTTCGAAATGGGTACACTTCTAGATGGATGTCCTGAGACACAGAACATCTGCCCTCTACCAACACAAGACCGGCCTACCTCTATAATTAGATAGTACCGAATATGTCATCCCCCGGTCGTTACCGACATTTAACTGAGCGCTCGTTTTCCATACACCACATTAATTTACATCCCGAACGTCATAGCGGGAAGAAATATATCTAGAAGGGGATGATCATACCCTAATTGGGAATTCCCCACTTAGCCTTGCTGCATCTAATCCTGCTTCGATCATTTTCGGTTTGATGAGGCTTAAGGCTACGATTACCTTTTCACAAAGCACATATCACATCTTTGAATGCCACATTGCCATTTCTGTTGACTACTAATTGCCTTCCACAAAAATACAACCCTTGAGCTCGTACGTCTCAAGGAGGGTGTTAAGCTAAGAGAAGTTGTCTTCTCCACCACTGCCGATGTACATTTGTAAAAACCAATGTACATAATCTTTAGAAATGCAATGTCAGACAAACGTCCATACAAGTTGTCCAGGAATAGGACAAACCGAAGGCACTTTCCTACTACCATTAGTAGCGAGTAGTCCTTGCAATCCGAAAAATCTCCATCACGAGGAGACCACTGCTATTAATAACTCTATAATGGGAGCTACCCAGAGCATGTACAACAAGCAGTCTTCACGCTATGAAGATCCATGGTCTTTAAAATCATCGTCTTCAACTTATCTTCACGTTTAAACGTATACATTGGTTCGAAGTAGTTTTCGGATAGGAATTATCCAAATCCGACCCCGGTTCCTTCGAAGCCAATTATCGATTTAAAAGATGTTAAGTTCATATGTGTATATCAAACATCAATCAATTACTTCATCTTTATTTAAATCAAATATCTTTCTTAGATATATTCCTTTCAATTTATTCCATTTTATTTTCAAGAGTATAAGGAATCATTAAGCCTCATTTATCAAATCATTTGGTTTATTTAAACCTTTCTTAAATCCTGTAATAATTCTAAATCATTTTCTCTTCTACTTAGGAAAACCTTTCAAAATTATTCATTAAATCTCAATCAAAGATTTTCTATCTTAACTTTTAACTTAGGGACTTTTTTTAATATCACTGAAACGACCCGTAAATCCGTACCCCTTGAGTTAACACTATTCTACCTAAATCAACTCAAGTGGTACAGAAATACGAACCATTTGGGTTAAAGAAGAAGAGGTAGAAGAAGAAAATAGAAAACAACATCAGAATCTAACCATCGTAGCGGAATAAAATATAATAGATAATAAATAATCTTTACTCAAAATCAAATATATCTGTTTATATAATTACATCATCAGAGTACATCAATCACAGTTCAACATCAATAACATACAACTGGATACACAACTACTCAACACAGCGGAATATATATATATATATATATATATATATATATATATATATATAAAACAAGTACGAAAGTATGTATCGTCATCTAGCTCGTCCCCTGAGCTCCACAGCATCATATCCCGTATCCTATAATACTCGGTCTGACCCGAGCATTACAGTTAAATAATACCCGAGTCAGTATGGAATACCAGCGTGAGAAAATCACACCCAATTGATTATTAAGTTTCAAAAATCCTTTGTAAACAAAAGCATCTCGTAAGACCACGCCACAAACAAACATGTCGGTTTTTTACCTTACGATAGCTAAAACAATTTTTTTATAGAAATCCTCTGATATTATAATAGGGTCTACATACGAATACTTATAAAATAGCCGAAATTGTTACATCTATTAAATTTCAGCTACTAGCCACAGAGTAGGTAATACAAACAAAACTCGTACAAGGCTCGTAGGGAGAATGGATTTCCAACTAATGACTAGGCACTGGGGTACCACTTGTCGCAGTATGGGGGCTAGATCACCATACCGAGGAGTACGCCCGCTCCCCTGCAACACAAGACCGGGACTACCCGTTACTGGATAATCTCGAGTGAGATCACCCGCGGTTGGGATCAGCAACCGCCCACTAAGCCGAAATAAAAAGGGACATCTAGACAGGAATGACCTCACCCTGCTTGGGTGCTATCCACCTAGCATTGCTGCATAACCCCTGATTTTCAGTCATTCCCATTTGATGAGGCTTGAGGCTAAGCGTTACCTTTTTAGAATATATCCCTTAGAATGCCCACCGCCCCCCTGACGATGTTCTGAAAGCATTCATCCATACAAGTCCGTCCCGGGTTCGAACGGAACCGAAGGCACTATTCCTACTACATCCATTTTGGAAATATCCTCAGGATTAGTAGCGACTAGCCCTTGCATTTCATTGCTCAATCTTCGAATCCAAACTCATTTTCCACGAAACGCACAAACCGGATCGAAGTGGTTTTCGAGAAATAAATCCCGATCCCGGTCTCTTCGAAACGATCAACGCAGTTGGCCAATATTGATAGTCGGTTATTTAACTATTAATTAATATTCACAAACAACCATCCAACAATAAATAATTTCCCAAATTATTTATTAACCTCAAAATATCTTTACAAGATATATTTCTATTTTCAATCCTTTGAAAACAGTTTCAAACCCACCTTTCTTTTCAGAATAAACTTTCCCAAATATTTTCTATCTCCTCTGAAATCACCTAGTACAAAAGTAGATTTTAAAATAATTTAAAACACTCTACTTTGAAATATACTTCAAAACATTTATTTTAAAACTACTACAAGAGTTTGTTAAAAATACATACTATATGAATATTTGAAAATAAGGTTACTTAATAAAATATAAAACTAGATTTTCTTTTAAAAACAAAATACTAAGTCACTCTTTAAATAATTACTGCTATAATAGATTAAAAAGAAAAGACTTACTTTAGAATTTAAATATTTAGAAATAATAAATTTTCCAAAACTTGCTTTTATAAATAACTTTATAACTTTATTTTAACTTATATTTAAAAATTTACTTTGAAATCATACTTGGTTATCCAGGGAGAATTTCCAATCTCAATTACTTAAATCAATTTCCCAAATTGATTCCCAATTTATTCCATTTGAAATAAATTTCTTTACTTACTCAATTCATTTCAAAATTCAATAATTATGGACTTAATTATTGTTGTTATTATTATTTTCCATTTGATTTTAAATCTTTTAACTGAAATATACAAATTTCAGCTTTTACCAATTTCTTCTTTATTCTTTTCAATAATTCAAATCTTAAATATTAAATAAATGTTTTGTTCTTTTAAATGTTAATATTGAAGTTCAAAATTCATTAACTTTCTGTTTATTCAAAAATTCCTTTCGATATACGGAATTTATTTATTAGAATTTAAAACTACTATTATTCTTATCCAATTTATTCTTAATCTATTCAAATTTTCTATAATTATTTCACTTACAAATTCTCTTCATTTTATTTCCAAGATCCAATTCTATATATCTTGATAACTTAGTGCACCGGAATATATTCAGGTAAACCATAACATCCAATATTCCAATTATCAATAATATTCATCATAGAATATAAAATAACCACAATAGAGGGTACTAAATAATTTAAATAAATGTTGAGGGATCCAGTTGGATCCCTCCAACCTGTTTTCCCTGCATCCACAGATGTTAGCACAATATAAAATGCCAATTCCAAATATATACCACATTACAGCACATCAATCACTTTAGCCATTTTAAACAATTATTTAAATTTAATCATTTAAATTTAAATTTAAATTCAGCTGAGTGAGATTAACTCACCATTACTTTTCTTTGCAATCCAACCAAACCAGCTTGTTTCCTTTCAGATTTTGACCTTGAAAAATCATTAGATGTCTTGTTAATATTTGAACTAATTGAACCATTAATTCCGTTTAATTTTAAACAACTAATTATTTATTTTTAAACTAATTCTCCTTAGGTAATTTTTTTTTATTTTTTAGTAACTAAAATAAATAGATAGGTTAATTAACCAAATTAACCACATTATCCCCCATAATTTAAAATTTAGCTTTAAATAAAAGTAGGTACATATGTGTACTCATTCCATTTTATTATTATCATTTTTGAAACAATCTATACTTTAATGATCTGCCTTTCTTTTCCTTCTTTTTTTTTATAAACTCCATATAACATTTCTTTAAAATTCCTATATTTCTATAGTTAACGAATTTCCAGATTTATAGTCGTTGTTGTATATATTTTCCTTTCTTAGTAAATCAACGAGCATGTAAAGTTAGTAAATAAATTATTTAAACTAAGTAAAAATCATTGCCGAAGCTTATCTCTCAATCGTTTCTCGTGCTAGACCCATGCCGTCGTGACCTAGTTCGCCCCCGAGCTCGACTCGACCCCCCTGAACGCCACCCTCCTCCCATCCACAAACTGCTGCGCCCGCGACAGTATCTCATTCCATCTACTGCTCTACCCTCGAGCACACAGCGTCGCACCAAAACCTAGTTTCCTAAAACCTAGTCGCGACCACCAGCAGATGGCCACTCGAATGCCAGAAACCCTATAATCGCCAAGACTCACTGCTTTGCCTCCATCAACAAATCGCGATTTCAAACAAATTGAGGCTCCACTGTTTTTCCCCCTCAAATACGCGAACCCATCTCGCGAAAACACCTAGCGAGCTTCTCCCAATCGAACGACGTCATTGCCGGTTCCAGATCGCCTCTCTCTCTCTCTCTCTATTTTTCTTCTTCTGATTTCGATTTCTACCGCAGAAGAGGGATTTGAACGAAAGGATGCGGTCCTCTTTTATTTATTTATTAACGAATTGAATTCGTATGAAGAAGGGAAATGGAGTTTTCGAATTCATGAAATTGGAAGAGGGAAAAGAATATGGTTTTCGATTATGAATGAATTCTTGAGAAGAAGCTCGGCCATTATTTAGAACGATAGATATTTTATCTCTGGAACAAAGGCTGCGTGAGTTAATGAAAATGGATAGCGTGTCTGAGTATGTTGCGTGATGTTTTTAAAAGGGGAAACATGATTTGGAAAGAAGGCTGTGTAACGACCCGTATTTTTACGGATCGAAGAATCTTAGAATTGTTGTTATTAGGTTGATAGTGTTGTTAAGTCGTTTAGAATTTAAGTTGTTTGGAGCTTAAGTCGTCCAGAGATGAGTCGTCCAGGGTTGGGTCGAGTTGTAGCATGAGTCGGTGGAGCAACTTAGGAGTTGGAGCGACTTATAGGGGTGACCGACTTATGGTAGTGAACGACCTATAGGATTTGACCGACTTAGGGGTTTGGTCGACTTAAGGGAACTAACGACTTAAGAGATTGGCCGGCTTAAGTTAGTAAACGGTTTAAGGGATAGCGGCTTAAGGATAGTAGCGGCATAGGTGAGCGACTTAGGAGTTAACAACCTAAGGAGGGTAAGTCGTTCGAACGACTTAAGGGTGATGGCTTAGGTTGTTGAAGTTTAGGCCGTGAGACCCTGTGTTTGTAGTTAGGTCGTGAACGAGATAAGGCTTAGGTCGTAGGTCGCATGAAGGCAAGGGTGTTAGGTCGCTGGGTTGCTAAGCCGTGTGTGTTGTTGAGTCGTAAGTCGTTGAGTCGTAAGTCGTTGAGTCGTCCAAACGACTTAGGACTTAGGTAGAAGTGCGGCAGTATGTTAGGTCGCTAAGTCGTATCTTGTTAAGTCTTAGGTCGTGCCTAAGTGATAGACCGTGTGTGTTAAGTCGCGCATAGGCTTGAGTCGGTAGGCTGTGGGGTTGATGAGTCGTATGTCGTTGGGTTTTGATGAGTCGTGACCGACTCATAGGGGCTAACGACTTAAGGATTCGGCCTATAAATAGAAGTGCCTATCTTCATTTTTGGGATCCGGATTTTGAAGCGACGAAGTGCTGCTATTTTGAGAGCTCGACTACAACACTTCTTCACTTCTTTTCTCCACTCTAATCTTGTGCTTCCATCCATCTAAGTTGAAGATCAAATCGAAGATCCAAGAGCCAAAGTTGAAGATCTCCATCCATTGAAGAGAGATTTCATCGTTTGAAGGGAAATCTTGTCGGATCAAGCTAGATCCTTTGCTGTTCAGATCTGAAGTTAGTTTCTTTTGAAGTGTTTAGGTGATTCGGTGAGTGGTGGTTTTCTCTCATACAGACCCAAAGGAGTATATTGGATCGTTGGTTTGTTTGTGTGTTAAAGATAGCGATTTCATGCATTTTCCTTAAGTCTGCATGTAGATCCATCATTCATAAAGTTTTGATATCCATTTTACTACATGTTAACCTATGCTAGTTCATTCATCAAGATATTACTTAGAATTCATGCTTGTTAGATTTGGACTCTTTATTTACGAAATTTCCATTATTGTTATAACTGTTTATTTAGATCTTGTTTGAATGATTGATTACTTGGATTAATGATTGATCTGATTGATTGTCATAAATTAGTCGATTGATGATTTGATTTGGACAAGTTGGTCGAAGATGATTCAAAAGCTAAGTGGAAAGGCTCTTGAATAAGGAAAGCTTCTCGTGGCATATGAAGCGGATGATAAAGCTCATATGGATAGATTTGATGATGATATTGAGATGGGACTTTGCTATGATGCGATGAGGCAAAGCATGATGTTGAGATGGGACTTTGCTATGATGAGATGAAGCAAAGCATGATGTGAGATAGCCTTGGTTTAATCCAGACGGGATCATCCCAAGCATGTTGATAACTCGGTGAAATGGTTCGAGTTTGTTGATAATGGTTGGCTTGAGAGGCGCTTGAGCTAGTATGGAAATAGTCGTCGAGGAGGATGACTAGAAGGCTGAGATTTCACCGTTGTTGAAGGTTCTAGCATGCTCAAAGCAAGAGTACGCTGGGCAGATTCGATGGTCCCAAGACGAATAGTTGATGGTCTAGTACTCTAGGCAGATTCGATAGTCCTAGGCACGGGTCACGATGACGTGCGGAGTTATGTCTAGAACCGGGGTTACCATTAGCCCTTGACGGACGGATGAAAGAATGAGCCGGTCATTCAATTAACGGTGATATCAAAGCAATGATAACAGTGATAGCCAGAGTCATGGATGTTTGGTTGTATCGTCACTCGGTCTCAAGAGCGATGTTTTGTGGGTGCTTATCTGATATTGGTTTAGGCCTTGGGTGTAACAACCCGCATATTTAATGATTTTATATTTAAATGTTTGATTTAAATATAGCGTCGTTATTCGGATTTTGGGGTCCGAAATGTTACTTTCTGCAAATGGCCGAATTGGAACTCGAAACTACCTCCATTGGTTCCAAAAGGGCGTTTGCGATCTTTCTGAGTATAATCTTTGATATATTTGGAGTAAGTTGAAATTTGACCCTTTTTCTACTTGGGCTTGAGTTTGGGTTCAGCCCATTGGCTAGCTAACTCACTTAACCTTCTACTTCAGCCCCTTCCCCTCATCTCTCTTCATTTCATTTTATTTCTTAAGCTAAAAACTGAAATGGGGGAAAGGAAAGAGAAATAGAAATTAGCAAGCCCTAGTTTCTCCTTTGTAACTTGATTCTTGCTCCAAAATCAAAGAGAATCCATTGGTAAGTTCATCTCCACCTTCTCCATCTTTACTCCTCTTTAATTTTATTAATTTCCTAATCCTAACTTAGGAAATACTCGCTTTGATTCTAGATTGAAGCTTGTAGTGTTGAAGTGGAGTGTAGTTGGTTGATTCCTTGCAATTGTGCTTCTTCATCTTCTTTGTTTTGTGTAAAAAGGTGAGTTTTGAACTCACATCTACTTCTTTTGATTTCATTGATGTTGGGTATGAATTCCTAACACCTTGTTCATATGCACTTGCATTTGGTTTGGGTTGAATTAGGGGATATTCCAATTTTTAGTGTTTTGGGTTCAAATCTTTGAAATCCTAACTTTGATGTTTTAATCATGTTTTGGTGATGCATCGAGGAACATATAGGGCCGGGTTGTCGATTGGCATAAGCCCTTAGAGCCAATGTTCGTCCGATTGCATTTTGGGAGAGTTTGCTTTTCATTTGAATAAGGCTGAAAAACAGCCCAAGCATGATTCAGTCGACTGAAAAACTCTGCACAGTCGACTGAACCTGGAACCCGAAAGTTTCCAGGCATGATTCAGTCGACTGAAAAACTCTGCACAGTCGACTGAACCTGGAAATAGAAAGTTTCCTAAACCTGGAAAATTTCCAGGTATAGGGTCAGTCGACTGAAAACTCTGTTCAGTCGACTGAACCTGCTGTTTCAGCCCACTTTGCCTTTGGGATTGAATTTCCAATTTGAATCGATTCATGATGATCCCATGTATGATTATCAATTGTTTTGACATTGATGGTTTCTTTTAATTTTAATCCACGGGTTTTTATAAAATAATCTCTCGAATCGCACTTAAAAGTTCGTTTCTCTAATTTATAAATTCTATTTAAAACACACACTTTCGCACTTCGAACGAAGTGGAAGGGTGATTAAATGGTTGGGCAAAACACGGACCATGAATCTATGCGTTTATCTTTCCGATTAATCCTCGACCTATTCGATTGATTGTTTTGACCTTCGGGTTTGGTTTATCGATGATATGAGGTAAACTTTGTACTGCTTTGAGTGTGAAAGGGACTGACGGATAGTAAACCGTTTAGTGCGAACGAGTGGTTATGGGACATACGTTAACACTTTTCGGATTCCTTTTCGAGAGTTGTGACACATTCCGCCAGTTAGTGGTGTCCAGTACTGGGTCTTCGACCTTCACCACCACGGTTTGTTGCCTCTGGGATAGTGTCTTCGGACTGTCTCCCTAGGTTTGTTGCCTTCGGGTATGTTACCTTCGGGTGTGTGCCTTCGGGTTTGTTGCCCTATATAGTTTCGCTCTGATGATGGCCTTATGTGCTGCATGGGTGATACTTGGGTTTGGATTCTTCAGGCTCATGGATCCTTGTTTGTACAGTACTGAGCTCGAGCAAATTTTATGATGTTTCATTGATATGTATATTCCCTTGGTATCGCCCTTCGGTGTTGGTCTTTTTGAGCCGCATGGAGTATAGCGATTGCCTTGTGGAACTTGTATACCTTATGGGTATCTGTTATTGCCTTCTGGCTTGTTTTGGGATAATTGTATCCTTTGTTTCTATATGTTGCCAATGATATGAGGCTTGTTCTATATGATTCATCTCTTGTTGATGATTGTGTTATCCCCCTAGAGATATTTATTATAGTGTATGACCTTGCAGGTTTATTATTGTTCAGTTTATCTAACTGCTTTGTTATCTAGACTGACCCGTGTATTTTATACTCGGGTCAGACCGAGATGTTTCAGGTTAGGTGCTTTTGGACTTAGCCTATTTTGCTTCCTCATGGACTATTCACTAGATTCTTTTTGTTATAGCGTCTTTTGTAGTCCTTATCTGTTGTAACTCTGATTTATACTCTTTCGTCTGTCTGTATATTGTGGTCTCCTGTACCACTTGACATGTATTATTTTGTATACTCTGTTGTGTATCTGTGTATGTGTATATTATGATCGACTGTTTTGTGATGTATATTACATTTGAGTTGTTATATTTTCTTCAGATAGATCCTATAGCCATTGTAGTTTTGCTTTAAATATTTATTGAATAGGTCGAATTTTAATGTGTTTCTACTTTTCGACGTATTTAGTGAATAGTTAAGGTAAGATTGCACATGGTCGCTTCCATTATACTCTATTGTCCGCGTTGGCCGACAGTATTATCTATGTAATACTCTTTGTTAACGAGGCTCTCGGAGTGGGGTGTCACATCGTGGCATCAGAGCCAGGTTCAGAACAAAATATGATAAACACAGAATAGATGCACATATTATGGTACATCAAAGTGTACAAGTGATACAGATCCTTGAATCATCGTGTTTCTTATTCCATCAAGGTTAGATAGATATTGGAAATACGTCTAGGAATGCATTTTATTCCGTAGTATCCCATATGGTAATATCTACCTTGTGAATAATCTTGTTCTTATCTTGACCTTCAGCTTATGTCTGGAAGAGGCAGAGGTCGACGTTCGGATGCTGGGCAATCTAGTGGCTCACATCCGGATGGCGTATATATGTCTGCCGATCAGTTTATGGAGTTATTTAGGAGCACTCAGCCTCCCGTTCCTCCTCGAGTGTCTCCACCTCGCAAGTCTGCTTTTGCACGTCAGTGCAGTGATTTTGCTCATCTTGGAGGAAAACCGTTTAAGGGCTCCGAGTCTGTTCTTGAAGTCCAAGCTTGGCTTCGCATGTGCGAGCGTATTCTCTCTCGCATTGATCTTTCTGACCATGATAGAGTTCTTGTAACTTCTAGCTTATTGCAAGAGTGTGCTCTTGACTGGTATGAGCTTCTTGTAGCTGAAATTGATGAGTCTACTCTTTCTTGGACTCAATTTCGGGGACGATTTGAACTCAAGTTCGTTTCTGAATCTGAAAAAGTTTAATTGACCCGTCGCTTCCTTGAGTTGAAGCAAGGGAAATCTTCTGTTTCTGAGTATGTCGCATCGTTCGAGGCTTTATCTCAGTATGGTCTTGAATTTATCAGCACTTCTTACAAGAAGAATTTGAAGTTTGTTTCTGTCCTTAAGAAATATCTTAAGAAGTCCTTGTTGCTCCAGCTTAAGCTTTCTTTCGAGGAATTGGTGGATTCGGCACTTCATCTCGAGACCGTCGAGAAGGAGTGTGATAGTGATGTAGATGTTGAGGTTTCTAAGAACCCCAACAAGAGGCCGTTTCCAATTCAGAAGAAGCCTTTTCCTTCTAAGAAGAAGAAGACCGGTGGTCCTAGCTCTCAGCCTCAATCTTTCGGAACACCTTTCGTTCGAAAGTGTTTCAATTGTGGTTCTCCGGATCATATTATTCGAGCTTGTCCTAAGCCTCTCTTCTGCCGTAATTGCAAGAAGGAAGGTCATCATGTTTCAGCTTGTCCTACTACTCCTGCTAATGCAAAATCTGGCAAGCTCAATGTGGCTAATGCTTCTGGAGGTCCTTCTCAATCCAAAGGTATATCTCCATCTATTTTGGAAGGTTTTATTCTATTTCATGATCATAGTATTCGAGTTCTTTTCGATACGGGTGCTTCACATTCTTTCGTATCGAAGAAGCTTGTTGATGATTTATCTTTGGATGTTTCTTGTATGGTTACTTCTCTAAGGATTGCGAATCCTATTGGGGGATCCGCGACCCTTAGTTTGCTTTGTGATAATGTTGAGATTGTTTTATGTGGCTTTTCTTTCCGTGCGAACCTGCACGTTGTTTCCCATCTGGGTTTTGATATGATTTTTGGTATGGACTGGCTAGTGAGGTACAATGCCAGGATTATTTGTTCCGAGAGAATTTTATATCTTTGTCATCCTGATTCGCCTTCTTAGTTATCTCTTGTTCTTCGGGATGTGGATAATTCCGAGATGGCTTTGTATTCTCTTGATTCGCGAGATGGTGATGATGTATCTCGTATTCTTATTGCTTGTGACTTTTCTGATGTTTTTGAGCCTGTATCGGGTTTGCCACCTAAGCGGGCAATTGAGTTCCGCATTGATCTCATTCCAGGCGCGCAGCCAGTTAGTCGTCCTCCCACGAGGATGTCTACAAAGAAAAATGAGGAACTCAAAAAGCAGCTTTTAGAGCTCGAGTCCAAGCAGTTGATTCAGTCCAGTTATTCTCCGTGGGGATCCGCGGTCATTTTTGTGAAGAAGTCTGATGGAACTCTTAGGCTTTGCATTGATTATCGCAAGCTTAACGAGTTGACCATCAGAAATAGGTATCCATTGCCTAGGATCGATGATATGTTCGCTCTATTGAGTGGTGCCAAGGTCTTTTCTCAGCTTGACCTTGCCACAGGTTTTCATCAATTACGAGTCGCGGAGGATAGCATACCTCTTACCGCTTTCCGCACTCGATATGGTTCTTTTGAGTGGCTCGTTATGCCGTTCGGTTTGACGAACGCTCCTGCTTTCTTTGTTGATCTCATGAATCGGGTATTCCGGGAATATCTCGATAAGTTTGTTCTTGTCTTCATTGATGATATCCTTATTTATTCTAAGTCTGAAGCTGAGCATGCTAATCACTTGAGAATTGTCTTGAGTACTCTCCGTCATCATCAGCTTAAAGCCAAATTCTCCAAGTGCCACTTTTGAGAGAATAAGGTTAAGTTCTTAGGCCATGTTGTATCTTCCGATGGCATTTCTGTCGATCCCTCAAAGATCGAAGCCATCCAGAATTGGAAGAGGCCTGAAAATGTTCATAAGATTCGTAGTTTTCTTGGATTGGCGGGTTATTACCGTCGGTTCATTAAGGATTTTTCCCGTGTTGTGCTTCCTCTTACTTGCCTTACCCGGAAAGGCATTCGTTTTATTTGGTCCGACAAGTGTGAAGCTTCCTTTCTGTCATTGAAAGAACTTCTCACCAATGCTCCTATTCTTTTGGTTCCCGAAGGGAATCATGATCTTGTTGTCTACACCGATGCTTGTGGTAGTGGTCTCGGTGCTGTGCTTATGCACAGGGATCGGGTATTTGCTTATGCCTCTAGGCAACTGCGTCCGAATGAAGTTCGCTATGCCACTCATGATCTTGAGTTAGCCGCCATTGTCTTTGCCTTGAAGATTTGGCGACATTATTTATTGGGCGAGCGCTTCATTCTCTATACCGATCATAAATCTTTGAAGTATTTGTTCACTCAGAAGGAACTCAATATGAGACAACAGCGTTGGCTCGAGTTTCTTGCTTCCTATGACTTTGGTATCCAGTGTACCCCTGGTAAGGGTAATCGTGTTGTAGATGCGCTTAGTCGCAAACATTCGGCTGTTATTTCTATGATGCTTGCCGAATGGAATGTTCTTGAGACTCTATCTTTTTGTGAAATTCGTGATCGAGGTTCATCTTCTGATTCTCCTATTCTATTATTTAGTTTGGGAGCTCGACCTATTTTATTGGATCGTATTGCCAATGCTCAGCGGCGTGATCCTGATTTGTTGCATTTTATTCAGCTTTGTGAGTCTGGATCTTGTGATGAGGCGTTGTAAGATTTTAGCATTGATTCTCATAGGTGTCTTCGTAAGAAGAACCGTCTTTTTGTGCCTTCTGATTTTGCCCTTAGTCATGACATTCTTGATGATTGCCATCGTTCTAAGTATACCATTCATCCCGGTAGTAGTAAGATGTATGCCGATATGCGTCGTCTTTATTATTGGGAAGGCATGAAGCGCGATGTGGCGAGTTATGTGAGCAACTGCATGACATGCCAACGTGTGAAGGCCGAACATCAGCGTCCTTCTGGACTTCTTCAACCTCTTGAGATTCCATTGTGGAAATGGGATCAAGTTTCTATGGATTTCATTGACGGCCTACCTCGTTCGAGATCAGGTCATTCTAGTATTTGGGTTATTGTTGATCGTCTCAACAAGTCTGCTCATTTTGTCCCTATTAAGTCTAATAGGACAGCTTCGCATTTGGCTAAGTTGTATGTCAAGGAAATCGTGAGACTTCACGGTATTCCTAGTTCTATTGTGAGTGATCGTGATCCTTTATTCACGAGTCATTTTTGGAAGAGTCTTCAGCAAGCTTTGGGAACAAAGCTTAATTTTTCTACAGCTTATCATCCGCAGTCTGACGGACAGACTGAACGGGTAAATCGTATTTTGGAAGATCTTCTCCGTATTTGTATCTTTGATTTTGGTGGTAGTTGGGAGGATCACCTACCTCTTGTAGAGTTCTCCTACAATAATAGTTTTCAATCTAGTATCGGTATGGCTCCTTTCGAAGCCTTATACGGAAGGCCATGTCGATCACCTTCTTGTTGGTTGGAATCTGGAGAGAAGCTTATTCTTGGTCCAGATTTTGTTCGTGATTCTTCCGAGAAGATTGATCTTATCCGATTGAGAATGAAAGAGGCGCAGAGTCGTCAAAAATCCTACGCGGACAACCGTAGGAAGCCTCTTGAGTTCTCAATTGGCGATCTTGTTTTTATTCGTGTTTCTCCTTTGAAAGGGGTTATGCGCTTCAGAACGACTGGGAAATTGACTCCTCGTTATATAGGACCATTTTCTATTACTGAACGTATTGGCTCTGTGGCTTATAGAGTTTCACTTCCAGCTCATTTATCTGGCATTCATGACGTGTTTCACGTCTCGCAACTTCGGAAGTGTCTTCGGAAGTCGGATTCTGTTATTACTTCTCCTGATTTGCAAGAGCTTGAGGTCTCACCGGACTTATCTATTGTACAGCAACCTATTCGCGTGCTTGACACGGAGGTGCGACACCTTCGGAATAAGGACGTGCCGCTCGTTAAAGTTCAATGGTCCGCTAATCCCAATGACTGTACTTGGGAAACCAGAGAGTATATCGAGCGATCTTATCCAGGTTTCCTATCCTTGCTTCGTAATGGTAAGTCTATTTCTGTGTCTCAAGTTTATTCTTTCTTTTATATGTTGTATGTATGTAGTTGTTACAAATATCGTCTCTAGGAATTGCGGGGACGCAATTTTGTAAGGAGGGGAGATCTGTAACAACCCGCATATTTAACGATTTTATATTTAAATGTTTGATTTAAATATAGCGTCGTTATTCGGATTTTGGGGTCCGAAATGTTACTTTCTGCAAATGGCCGAATTGGAACTCGAAACTACCTCCATTGGTTCCAAAAGGGCGTTTGCGATCTTTTTGAGTATAATCTTTGATATATTTGGAGTAAGTTGAAATTTGACCCTTTTTCTACTTGGGCTTGAGTTTGGGTTCAGCCCATTGGCTAGCTAACTCACTTAACCTTCTACTTCAGCCCCTTCCCCTCATCTCTCTTCATTTCATTTTATTTCTTAAGCTAAAAACTGAAATGGGGGAAAGGAAAGAGAAATAGAAATTAGCAAGCCCTAGTTTCTCCTTTGTAACTTGATTCTTGCTCCAAAATCAAAGAGAATCCATTGGTAAGTTCATCTCCGCCTTCTCCATCTTTACTCCTCTTCAATTTTATTAATTTCCTAATCCTAACTTAGGAAATACTCGCTTTGATTCTAGATTGAAGCTTGTTGTGTTGAAGTGGAGTGTAGTTGGTTGGTTTCTTGCAATTGTGCTTCTTCATCTTCTTTGTTTTGTGTAAAAAGGTGAGTTTTGAACTCACATCTACTTCTTTTGATTTCATTGATGTTGGGTATGAATTCCTAACACCTTGTTCATATGCACTTGCATTTGGTTTGGGTTGAATTGGGGGATATTCCAATTTTTAGTGTTTTGGGTTCAAATCTTTGAAATCCTAACTTTGATGTTTTAATCATGTTTTGGTGATGCATCGAGGAACATATAGGGCCGGGTTGTCGATTGGCATAAGCCCTTAGAGCCAATGTTCGTTCGATTGCATTTTGGGAGAGTTTGCTCTTCATTTGAATAAGGCTGAAAAACAGCCCAGGCATGATTCAGTCGACTGAAAAACTCTGCACAGTCGACTGAACCTGGAACCCAAAAGTTTCCAGGCATGATTCAGTCGACTGAAAAACTCTGCACAGTCGACTGAACCTGGAAACAGAAAGTTTTCTAAACCTGGAAAATTTCCAGGTATAGGGTCAGTCGACTGAAAACTCTGTTCAGTCGACTGAACCTGCTGTTTCAGCCCACTTTGCCTTTGGGATTGAATTTCCAATTTGAATCGATTCATGATGATCCCATGTATGATTATCAATTGTTTTGACTTTGATGGTTTCTTTTAATTTTAATCCACGGGTTTTTATAAAATAATCTCTCAAATCGCATTTAAAAGTTCGTTTCTCTAATTTATAAATTCTATTTAAAACACACACTTTCGCACTTCGAACGAAGTGGAAGGGTGATTAAATGGTTGGGCAAAACACGGACCATGAATCTGTGCGTTTATCTTTCCGATTAATCCTCGACCTATTCGATTGATTGTTTTGACCTTCGGGTTTGGTTTATCGATGATATGAGGTAAACTTTGTACTGCTTTGAGTGTGAAAGGGACTGACGGATAGTAAACCGTTTAGTGCGAACGAGTGGTTATGGGACATACGTTAACACTTTTCGGATTCCTTTTCGAGAGTTGTGACACATTCCGCCAGTTAGTGGTGTCCAGTACTGGGTCTTCGACCTTCACCACTACGGTTTGTTGCCTCTGGGATAGTGTCTTCGGACTGTCTCCCTAGGTTTGTTGCCTTCGGGTATGTTGCCTTCGGGTGTGTGCCTTCGGGTTTGTTGCCCTATATAGTTTCGCTCTGATGATGGCCTTATGTGCCGCATGGGTGATACTTGGGTTTGGAGTCTTCGGGCTCATGGATCCTTGTTTGTACAGTACTGAGCTCGAGCAAATTTTATGATGTTTCATTGATATGTATATTCCCTTGGTATCGCCCTTCGGTGTTGGTCTTTTTGAGCCGCATGGAGTATAGCGATTGCCTTGTGGAACTTGTATACCTTATGGGTATCTGTTATTGCCTTCTGGCTTGTTTTGGGATAATTGTATCCTTTGTTTCTATATGTTGCCAATGATATGAGGCCTGTTCTATATGATTCATCTCTTGTTGATGATTGTGTTATCTCCCCTAGAGATATTTATTATACTATATGACCTTGCAGGTTTATTATTGTTCAGTTTATCTAACTGCTTTGTTATCTAGACTGACCCGTATATTTTATACTCGGGTCAGACCGAGATGTTTTAGGTTAGGTGCTTTTGGACTTAGCCTATTTTGCTTCCTCATGGACTATTCACTAGCTTCTTTTTGTTATAGCGTCTTTTGTAGTCCTTATCTGTTGTAACTCTGATTTATACTCTTTCGTCTGTCTGTATATTATGGTCTCCTGTACCACTTGACATGTATTATTTTGTATACTCTGTTGTGTATCTGTGTATGTGTATATTATGATCGACTGTTCTGTGATGTATATTACATTTGAGTTGTTATATTTTCTTCTGATAGATCCTATAGCCATTGTAGTTTTGCTTTAAATATTTATTGAATAGGTCGAATTTTAATGTGTTTCTACTTTTCGACGTATTTAGTGAATAGTTAAGGTAAGATTGCACATGGTCGCTTCCATTATACTCTATTGTCCGCGTTAGCCGACAGTATTATCTATGTAATACTCTTTGTTAACGAGGCTCTCGGAGTGGGGCGTCACATTGGGGGTTTGTACTTGGAAAACATCGACCTTGACTTGAGTGATAATTGCTTTACTTTAATTGTCTGCTTGCTATGTTTGTTTCTTCTTAGTGTGTCTGGGGGCTATCACTGTAGAAAGAGGTGGAGTGGGATGGTTGCGTTCTTATTCCTTTTTACCCTTTATGCTCTTTTGGTATGTTTGATAGTTGATTTACTGCTCAGTAGGACTTTTGTCTGACTCAAGGTTTTATGTTCAACTCTTATTACCTTGGGCTGTTCATCTGTTTTGGGATGGGCAGGCTAGGTAATAGGTGCTGTTCTTAGTGACCAATGCTGTTGATGACGAAGACGAGCTGGAGGCTTTTGCATATTGTTTTTCTTACTATATGTACTGGATGTTCCGCTGTTTGTATCTACTCGGAGTGATATGTAGTGAGGCTTGCTATATTGACTTTTCAGATTGTTGTACCAAACTATTATGAGTTTATATGATGAGATTTTGTTCTATGGAGCTTCACTATGTATACTTTTCTATTGTATTTTATCCATGCGTTGTAAGTAATACGATAGACTATTCTGTGTTTACCTTACCTTGATGATCGTCCATGGCGGCCTGGCACACTTTACAGCGCACTATTTCCTTATTTGGTGCAGGAGTCATGGGCGGTCGTCACAGGCTGCGTGCCATCATTAGGCTGCTACAGTGATTCTGGAAAGAACGAAGAAACTCTGTGTGAATGAAAAGGAATATAGCTTGACTAATCAATATATATATATATATATATATATATATATATTGTATTGAATTCGATATAAATTCAGCGCGTTTATAAGTCGTGCTCTCACACAGCAACTCCAAAAACTACATAATTTGAAATCTGATAATAAAACACTATTACGGATCCAATGGAACTGGTTTCGTCGAATTTCGAGACTGTGCCTCGGAAGGCTATTTTTAAATTCAGTTTAAACGATGAAATTTCAAACCTGAACAAACCACTGTCAAAATTTAAATTTTAAAACTCCTATTATCCTCAGCACTTTCAATATAAATTTACGAGCTCTCAAAATGTTTTTAACCGGCTTAAAATCCTAGATTCAACATTTTACCATGCTTCCAGTAATTAAATCTAATAATTAAATTCCAAAAAATGGTGATATTTGGAATTAAGTTAAAATTAACCTTTCAAATATTTAAAATCAATTAAATATCCAATTTCAAATGCTCTAAAATTCCGGGTCGTCACATTCCTCCCCCCTTAAAAGAATTTCGTCCCCGAAATTACTAGTTAGGAAGAATGGTCCAAAACCCGTTCACCTTTTCCTCAAATCCAAATAGTTTTTTTTAAAATACCCAAACCATCTTACTAACTTTCCAAACTTTTCCATAGTTCCCAAACACCCTTACTTATTCATCCATTCAAATTTAAGTTTTAAACGCAATTTAAATTTTCAAAATTTTCTCAAAAATTTTCTAGCTTCTTAAATTTCCGAAAAAAATTCGCTAGCGTCTCCTTTGCGCGGCTATCTCGGTACAACTACAAAATGGCTCTACGGCCTCCCAAATTCAAAAATAAACAAAAGCCAAGTGACTATATCCAAAAACCCAATCAAATTTCATACCAAATTTAAATACATACCTTTTTGTCGAGCATTTCAAGTTTATCTTCTTGAAATCAAAAACCAATTCTCTTTTCCCTTTTATAATACCTGCATATCCTGCTTAGCACTAATATCCAATCACAACATTCCAAAAACATTTTATCGACTTCCTTACCAAATGCCAATATTCATCCAAATATCGACTTAGAATATATTTGCAATATTCAATTTCCAATTAAGAATTGACCATTCCTTACTTAAGTTAACATAAGCATTTTATATGTTTCTTATATTTATTTTCACTTTACTGCTTTAGTTTTTATCCATTTCTATTCAAATCGATTCTTTCATTTCCATATGAATTCAATTTATCTTTAACTCTGAATATTTAAATTTTATTTGTCATTTATAACTAATTTATGTCATTTTTTTAAATTGGTTTCATTTACTAACTTATTTTAGTTTCAAAAAATTTACTAACTTATTTTAGAACCCAAAAAATTTATGTCGTTAACAAAATTTTCCAAAATTTTCAAAAAATTTCTAACTCCCAGAATTTCTAAATTTTTTTGGCAGAGTCCCCTTTGTACGAAGGAGCTTTTGCAATTTGACAAAAGAGATAAACATATATACATCGACCCATCCGGTCGGAAAAACTAAAAACAGTTCATATTTTCTATTTTTATTGCGTAGGCATACCTTATTTAGCATTTTAAGCAAGCGGCTTATTATTTTTAGCAAATAGCACAACCAAATCCAGCCACACAGCTTCCAAGTACCTGTACTTACTCAATTTAAACATGTAAGTGCCATATAAATGAAGTTTAACAATATTTCACTTATTTGCAATAGTTAAACTCAGGAATTCTAAAATAAATTCCCATTAAACACTTTTTTACAAGCAATTTAAATATTCCAACATTAATTTTAATTTCTTACAACCAATCACATATCGTTTCACTTAATCCGAATGGTTAACAACTCACAAACTTACATTTAATTTATTTTAAAGCAAACCGAGCTCATTTTTAATTCAGTTGTTCTCAAAATCAATTTATTTCACTCCTATCAATTCATAGAATTTTAATTACTTCCATTTTCATCCAATGACAATTTATTCCATGCAATTTGACGAGATCTATGTGAATAAATAAGTATTTATGTGTTATAACCAATTTAAATTGATTTCAACTCCATTTATACTTAATTCTATTCCATTTCTAAATTTATTCACAATCCATATATTCTCATTTTCATTGCATTTTAAATTAGAATCCATTCACTTGCATTTCATTCTATTAACCAAAATAGTTTCATTATTCAAACAGGTTCCATTCAAAATCATTCGATCTAGCTCGACACATTCTGTTTAAATTTCATTCCATTTTTGTTTATTCCAAACTATTTTATTTAGCTCGAAAACAATCTAGGCTATCCCATTCAATAACTATTTCTCAACTCATTTAAACCACACTTCATTTTGAGTTCGGGTTTTATTCAACACTTACTTAAGTCAATAACTTAAGTTCATTTCCATTTCTTTTTTTTATAATATGTTCTACTTCCATCTTTCGTTTGATTCTTATTTATTCTATCCATTTATTTATTCAACATAATTAGTTTATCCACATTCACTTAAACCATTCTAGTAAACTTGAAATATTCTATTTTCCTTATTGTCTCAAATTATTTCAATCCCTTAATAATTTAAATGGTTTACAATTATTTATTTAAGAATTTTCATTCCATTGTATATTATCGGTAACTTACCGAATTTTATTTTGATTAAAATTTATTTTTACTCAGTTTAAATTCATCCCAATATCATTTAACTTAGTTTAAGTTGAATTAAATTCAATTGTCTTCCATTTGTTTAGCTTTAAGTTAATTTACTTCAATTTATTTAAATTATATACTTAAGCTCATTTCCATTTTACAAGTGGATTTTTCTCTTTTCTATTCAACTTAACTCTATCACAATCAAATCTCATTCTAATCTACAATTTCTTTTGATTATATTATAAAATTTAACTTCCAGATTTAACTCGTTTAATTTATTACAAGGCCATATCCAATTTACTTCCACTTATTTGGATTTCATTTGAAATTTAAACCATCACTATTTTAATCCAATTTCATTTTTATTCGATATATTTCCAATTATATTTAATTTGTTAGCACTTCAAGTCAGAATTTTAAATAATAACTCAAATTCTGAATCCACAATCCATTTTCAATTTACCACCCAATTTCATGAACACACGATTCAATTACATTTACTTTACTGACAATTCAAGTCGAATTCAATTTATAACCTGAGTTTTATTTCCAACTTCATCATAAATTCACAATTTAGCTTCTATTAAACAACATTATGTTCCCATTTACACATTTTATTAACCAATTTATTATAAAATTAGTTCTCTCCTATTTATAGTTCGATACTTGATTTTTAATCTCATCACTTCATTTAATTTTCTTAAGTTCAATTTATTTTGTAATTCAAGTTTTGATCTTCATTTTATTTTTCAATTCATCAAACAATATTTATTTTGGATTTTTAATTCCATTTTTATTTTATAAGTCGCCACTTATTATTTTCACAATTCCATTCATTATAGGCTTGAATATATTCTTCTTTTATGTTTAACTCAAGCCTTATGCTTATTTATAGCCCCAGCATATTTTGTTCCATGCATTTTTAATCCTTTTATATGTTATACTGATTTATTTATTTTGATCTAATTCTTAACCAATTTATTTTCCATTTGTTCAGGTCAGAATTTAATTCCATTCATTAATTCAATTGAATTCTCATTCCAATTCAATTTTACTTTAACTCAGATTTATTTGACTCGATTCGATTTCAACTGGATATTATTTCAGCCTATTTAAATTAATTTCAATCCGGTTAAATTTTATTTCCTAATCCAAGTTAATTTAATTTCTAACTTTACACTTTAAATTCAAATTCCAACATTCAAATCTTATATTTCCTTCCCGATTTAAAAATCATCCGAATTTATAAGTTTACAACTATCTCATCAGGATTTTTAAACACCCGGTTTTTGGTTTCAAAACATTTTGAAATCTTCAACATCTCAAATCACATTTCTCAGAAATTAAACCAATCCTGGTTTTATGCCCAAAAAATTTCCTTGAGATTTTCAAAAACAATTAGCTTTTCTGAACAAATCAATTTTTGGCAGCAATCCATCGCTTAGAAATTCGAAAATGAATACTGATGATGCGGTCGTCGTCATCAGAATTATTTTCCAATAATCCAAGTGACTTCATTGCTATATCACTTTCAAAATCCATTTAAAACAGATTTCCATTCAGAAATATCTCCAAAACAATAATGCTATTATTTATCTTTAAAACACTTCGACAAACACTTCCAAAGTCTCCGGGATTTTAAATTTCCAAATCATGCTTAAATCAATTTTCACTAAATTCATTTGTACAGTTTATGCTTATACAAATTCACATTTGATTGTATTTCAGTTTATAAATTACATTCATAATTCATATTTATAAATTTCATTTTTATAATGAATTTATTCCCTTAACTTTGGTTATATTTTCAATTTCTAGTTAAATTCTCACTTAACAATGATAATACTTTAATGTCATTCTCCCTAACATCCACACAACCATATATTAGCTAAAATAGTTTAAAAAAGCTATTCTTTATATCAAATTATGTTTTTGGGTAAAATTATTTCATTTACCCACATTTAAAACAATATCGTGTCAATTGTTCTATTCAAGTGTTTAGAAACCCCTTCGATATAGTTGTCCAGACTGTGCCGATGAAGGTTCATATGCCACTCAATAAACCAATCAACACAATATTAAAATAATTTATATTCACTAACAAATACGCGCTCATATCTATTAATACGCTCAAACTCATTCTAGAGTACTATAGACTCTATTTTATGAGTAATTCCCACCAGAGCCAAGGTTATCTCCAACATGGCTCTGATACCAAGTGAAACGACCCGCAAATCCGTACCCCTTGAGTTAACACTATTTTACCTAAATCAACTCAAGTGGTACAGAAATACGAACCATTTGAGTTAAAGAAGAAGAGGTAGAAGAAGAAAATAGAAAACAACATCAGAATCTAACCATCGCAGCGGAATAAAATATAATAGATAATAAATAATCTTTACTCAAAATCAAACATATCTGTTTATATAATTACATCATCAGAGTACATCAATCACAGTTCAACATCAATAACATACAACTGGATACACAACTACTCAACACAGCGGAATATATATATATATATAACAAGTACGAAAGTATGTATCGTCATCTAGCTCGTCCCCTGAGCTCCACAGCATCATATCCTGTATCCTATAATACTCGGTCTGACCCGAGCATTACAGCTAAATAACACCCGAGTCAGTCTGGAATACCAGCGTGAGAAAATCACACCCAATTGATTATTAAGTTTCAAAAATCCTTTGAAAACAAAAGCATCTCGTAAGACCACGCCACAAATAAACATGTCGGGTTTTTACCTTACGATAGCTAAAACATTTTTTTTATAGAAATCCTCTGATATTATAATAGGGTCTATATACAAATACTTATAAAATAGCCGAAATTGTTACATCTATTAAATTCCAGCTACTAGCCACAGAGTGGGTAATACAAACAAAACTCGTACAAGGCTCGTAGGGAGAATGGATTTCCAACTAATGACTAGGCACTGGGGTACCACCTGTCACAGTACAGGGCCTAGATCACCGAACTGAGGAGTACGCCCGCTCCCCTGCAACACAAGACCGGGACTACCCCTTACTGGATAATCCCGAGTGAGATCACCCCGCGGTTGGGATCAGCAACCGCCCACTAAGCCGAAATAAAAAGGGACATCTAGACGGGAATGACCTCACCCTGCTTGGGTGCTACCCACCTAGCCTTGCTGCATAACCCCTGATTTTCAGTCATCCCCATTTGATGAGGCTTAAGGCTAAGCGTTACCTTTTTAGAATATATCCCTTAAAATGCCCATCGCCCTCCTGACGATGTTCCGAAAGCATTCATCCATACAAGTCCGTCCCGGGTTCGAACGGAACCGAAGGCGCTATTCCTACTACATCCATTTTGGAAATATCCTCAGGATTAGAAGCGACTAGCCCTTGCATTCTATTGCTCCATCTTCGAATCCAAACTCGTTTTCCACGAAACGCACAAACCGGATCGAAGTGGTTTTCGAGAAATAAATTCCGATCCCAGTCTCTTCGAAACGATCAACGCAGTTGGCCAATATTGATAGTCGGTTATTTAACTATCAATTAATATTCACAAACAACCATCCAACAATAAATAATTTCCCAAATTATTTATTAACCTCAAAATATCTTTACAATATATATTTCTATTTTCAATCCTTTGAAAACAGTTTCAAACCCACCTTTCTTTTCAAAATAAACTTTCCCAAATATTTTCTATCTCCTCTGAAATCACCAAGCACAAAACTTGATTTTAAAATAATTTAAAACACTTTACTTTGAAATATACTTTAAAACATTTAGGTTAAAACTACCACAAGAGTTTGTTAAAAATACAGACCATATGAATATTTGAAAATAAGGTTACTTAATAAAATGTAAAACTAGATTTTCACTTTTAAAAACAAAATACTAAGTCACTCTTTAAATAATTACTGCTATAATAGATTAAAAAGAAAAGACTTACTTTAGAATTTAAATATTTAGAAATAATAAATTTTCCAAAACTTGCTTTTTAAAACTTTTTTTTAACTTATATTTAAAAATTTACTTTGAAATCGTACTTGGTTATCCAGGGAGAATTTCCAATCTCAATTACTTAAATCAATTTCCCAAATTGATTCCCAATTTATTCCATTTGAAATAAATTTCTTTACTTACTCAATTCATTTCAAAATTCAATAATTATGGACTTAATTATTGTTGTTATTATTATTTTCCATTTGATTTTAAATCTTTTAACTGAAATATACAAATTTCAGCTTTTACCAATTTCTTCTTTATTCTTTTCAATAATTTAAATCTTAAATATTAAATAAATGTTTTGTTCTTTTAAATGTTAATATTGAAGTTTAAAATTCATTAACTTTCTGTTTGTTCAAAATTTCCTTTCCATATACGGAATTTATTTATTAGAATTTAAAACTACTATTCTTCTTATCCAATTTATTCTTAATTTATTCAAATTTTCTATAATTATTTCACTTACAAATTCTCTTCATTTTATTTCCAAGATCCAATTCTATATATCTTGATAACTTAGTGCACCAGAATATATACAGGTAAACCATAACATCCAATATTCCAATTATCAATAATATTCATCACAGAATATAAAATAATCACAATAGAGGGTACTAAATAATTTAAATAAATGTTGAGGGGTCCAGTTGGATCCCTCCAACCTGTTTTCCCTGCATCCACAGATGTTAGCACAATATAAAATGCCAATTCCAAATATGTACTACACTACATCACATCAATCAATTCAACCATTTCAAACAATTATTTAAATTTAATCATTTAAATTTAAATTTAAATTCAGCTGAGTGAGATTAACTCACCATTACTTTTGTTTGCAATCCAACCAAGCCAGCTGGTTTCCTTTCAGATTTTGACCTTGAAAAATCATTAGATGTCTTGTTAATATTTGAACTAATTGAACCATTAATTCCGTTTAATTTTAAACAACTAATTATTTATTTTTAAACTAATTCTCCTTAGGTGAAATATTTTTTTTTAGCAACTAAAATAAATAGATAGGTTAATTAACCAAATTAACCACATTATTCCCCATAATTTAAAATTTAGCTTTAAATAAAAGTTGGTACATATGTGTACTCATTCCATTTTATTATTATCATTTTTGAAACAATATATACTTTAATGATCTGCCTTTCTTTTCCTTCTTTTTTTATAAACTCCATATAACATTTCTTTAAAATTCCTTTATTTGTATAGTTAACGAATTTCCAGATTTATAGTCACTGTTGTATATATTTTCCTTTATTAGTAAATCAACAAGCATGTAAAGTTAGTAAATAAATTATTTAAACTAAGTAAAAATCATTACCGAAGCTTATCTCTCAATCGTTGCTCGTGCTAGACGCATACCGTCGTGACCTAGTTCGCCACCGAGCTCGACTCGACCCCGCTGAACGCCACCCTCCTCCCATCCACAAACTGCTGCGCCCGCGACAGCATCTTCTTCCATCTACTGCTCTACCCTCGAGCACATAGCGTCGCACCAAAACCTAGTCGCGACCACCAGCAGAGGGCCACTCGAATGCCAGCGACCCTATAATTGCCAAGACTCACTGCTTTGCCTCCATCAACAAATCGCGAGTTCATACAAATCGAGGCTCCACTGTTTTTCCCCCTTGAATACGCGAACCCATCTCACGAAAACACCTAGCGAGCTTCTCCCAATCGAACGACATCGTTGCCGGTTCCAGATCGCCTCTCTCTCTCTTCTTTTTTTCTGATTTCGATTTCTACTGCAGAAGAGGGATTTGAACGAAAAGATGCAGTCCTCTTTTTATTTATTTATTAACGAATTGAATTCGTATGAAGAAGGTAAATGGAGTTTTCGAATTCGTGAAATTGGAAGAGGGAAAAGAATATGGTTTTCGATTCTGAATGAATTCTTGAGAAGAAGCTCGGCCATTATTTAGAACGATAGATATTTTATCTCTGGAACAAAGGCGGCGCGAGTTAATGAAAATGGATAGTGTGTCTGAGTATGTTGCGTGATGTTTTCAAAAGGGGAAACATGATTTGGAAAGAAGGCGGCGTGCCATCATTAGGCTGCTACAGTGATTCTGGACAGAACGAAGAAGCTCTAATGTGAACGAAAAGGAATATAGCTTGACCTAAGGATATTAACCTTTCAAATGCTCTAAAATTCCGGGTCGTCACAATCACTTTCCAAAACATCCATTTAATTTAAAGGATTATTCATTGTCCAAAATCGCGAATATAATTTCTTTAATAAACTTTCACATCTAACTTATCAATTTAAATTGATTTCAGATTTACAAAACGGTGTTTATAAATTCCATTTATATTTTATAAACTTCCATATACAAAATTTATTTACTAACAAATTCCATTTATATCTGACTTATAAGTAAAAATCCAATTATAATTTAATTACTTATAAAACTCTTATATATGAATTCATTCCTTTCAAATCTTATTATTTATAAAATCCATTATAAATTCTGTTCGATATTTCAATTGTAAACCCATATATAAATTTGATTACAATCCCATTTCTTATATTTATAAAACACTTTTATAATTCCATTACTTTCATTTATAAAATATCAATTTTATAAATCTTACATCTGGACCATTTATAATAAATTCAAAGAATTTATTTCTTTTCTTTTATCTTAGAAAAAACTTAATTATGATCTTTTAGAGCATCCGGGCTTTCCATTCGATATGTTCCACCCCTCGCCTAAGAAGATAAAATACAGGCCAGGTAAGTTCAGGGCACTGGTTGCTACATCCCTAACCTTAGTTAAAAACCTTGTTTACCTTCCCAGATCTCACAGGCGGGACAAATATACTAGTCGTTTCTGTATATTCAGTTTGTTATTATATTCAATCTTCTTTACTTTTTGTTTAAGTAGTATAAACAATTCCTCTTTATCATTTATTCAAACTCTCATTAAAACTTCCAAATCATCTTTAAATAACTTAATTATTCTTTTAAAATCATTCACAAAATATATAGGAAAGAATTGTTAAGTTTAAAACTGCATTTCAAAAGTATTTCAAACTGCTGCGAATAGCCTTGCGAAAACTGTTTGCAAATAGTGTTTTAAAAGCTATATTCTTCAAAATGACTTTTATATCATTTAAAAATCCATATCTTCAACTTAAATCTCTTTTAATACATTTTAAAATACTTTTAGGATTTATTTCATATTTTTAAAACATTTAAAATATCAATTTTAAACTTTGGTCACTTTACTGCAAAAGCGCTATTTTTCTGGAAAATTATTTTGGACATATTTAAAATATACAAGATAAAATCTTGGTTTTATTCCTTTATATCTTTAAACATATTTAAATTTTTATAAAACATTTCTATCTCATTTTAAAACTATTTCCAAAGGTTTAAGCATTCCATATACACCATTTCATTTTCAAAAGGAAAGTGATTTCCTTTGTGCTTATCGATGTGTATCAACGTGATTTGGTAAAACAATTTAACAATCATATCAAACAATCAATACTTGATGGACAAAACATATATAAACATTCATAGCAATCATAACACATCATCATACATGTATATATATAAATAGAGATGCTAAATAGAGTTTCTCACCATAAACCAAAGCGATTAACTTCCTACCAACATTCTAATCAACCAACACTTCACTAATTAATTCCTACTCCATTAAACACTAGCAAACAACACCCTCTACATTCCAATAGCTTGGCCCGGGCTTGAGATGGAGGTTGGCCGAAAATATAGAGAAGAAGCGATAGAGCTTTGAACTTGAATTCCCAAGATTTAGATCCGAAAAATAGGTCATCTTCTCTCTTATTTTTGACTCTCTTACTCTCAAAATTTGAAAAACATGTTAACTGAAAAATTGTTGAAAATTCATTTCTCTTGAAATTAAAAAAATAATCATTTGAATCCAAGTATTTTGAGCGAGATGTGATAGAATAAAGAAGAGGTATTGTCGAATTGACAAAAGTGAAGGCCGAAAATGCACTTCAAATAATTGAGTTTCCGGTATAGAAAACCCCAAAACTAGAAAAAGTCATCAGCATAATAATTGTAGCCACTGAAATTTTATATGGTTTAAAAAAATAATTTCTTAATTTGGACCTGTTATGATCAAGTTATGATCAAAACAAAATGACCTATTCTCTGACTTAAAAAATGGGCCAGAAAATGCATTGGAAAAAAATGTATTTATGATATAGTTAACTTTAGAATGGGATAAAGTAGTCAGAAAGTTGTAGCCACTAGATAAATACATGATTGAAAAAAAAACAATTTTGTATTTTTATTCGGTTTTGAAGCAGTTATGGTTGAGAGAAGAAGAGGTAAAATATGAAGAAAAAATGTGTTTGATTTGAAGAGAATGAATTTTGATTTATTTCGAATATTTTAAAAATATTTTGACATTATATATTTATAATTTTTTCTATGGCTTGGAAGCCATTAAAAAAAAGAGAAAGAAGATGAAGAAGCTTGAGAAAAGAAGAAGAAGAAATGTGAATGAAAATGGACAAGGAGGTGGTTATTTGTAGAAAAAGAAAGAAAGTGGTAATTTATCAAAATAACCTCTTGCCAAATTACCAAACTAATCTTACTTCAACCTAAAACAATCTCCACTTTTTCAATACTTAACATCACCTTTCACGCCTTTACTTTATGTCTTAATCTCTTAAGAACTAAGCTAAGTAAAATAATAATTATGTTGGCTTTTGATGTGATATTGATTTGATGTTTACTTTTGACTTTTCTTACTTACTTTTGTTAATTCTTACTTACTTTTCTTAATGACTTCTAGAAGTTTTCTAATTTTATTTAGTAAAATTAAACATGTTTAGTGAATTAATTAATACTTGCACTGTTTGAATTGTTCCTATATAAGAAAATAAAGGTGCGGCGACGTTGCGACAACTTTTAATTGACAAAACGTTGATTTTTGCAAAATGTTTTACGGTCACATTTTGACGTTTTAGTTAAACTATTTATTTATGTACACCAAATTTAAAAATAAATTTGTATAGTACTATTTAAAAATATAAACACTCATAAATTAATTAAGATAATTTATTTAACCATTGAAACTTTTCTGAAATCAGCATTTGTCACTTTTGTCGTTATAGGCAAATGTTACTATTTTTGAGTATACTTCTCTTTCCAAATCCTATCTAGTATTGTTTGAATCATAAAACCTTTTATATTTAATATTTAAAATCACTCTAAATTGTATATTTTAAACTGGTCAAATTCAGGGTCGTTACACTTTTTATGTCCATTCAATTTCACTATTTCACTAAACCTTATGCTACTTCACCAATTGTGTACTTAGAATCGAATTCCTTGATTTAATCAAATAAAGCAAATTATAATCAATATTGTTATGGTATGTTGTTTTTGTCGTCCTAACAAATGTAGCAAAGATAAAAGAAATAAAAAGTTTTGATGCATTAGTTAGATGTCTCTAACAAGAGCAGAAGGCAAGCAAGCAACAAGTGTTATGTCCGACCTTGTGAAAGGCCAGTGGTTCTAAATAAGATTTCAGGTATTATACTATATTTTCTTCACACTATACCGAAAAAATTAGTTGTTGTCAGTAACATTGACATAAGAAGACAATTTTTTTTTACCATTTCATTCATAATACTTAATTAATTTCTTACAACTTCTCTAAATGAATTGTATGATCTACTCCTACCTTATTACTTCATTTCTTCCTAAAATTGAAAGAGTAATTTTTTTTTGGAAGTAATCGTATGTTGCTTTATGGCTTCCTAATGTATTGAGCAAAGATATAACAAGTAAAAAATTTGATGTACTGTTGTTGTCTTTCAGCTAAACTGCATATTATTTTTTCTTAGATTGATAAAGGATGAGTAACTGTATTTGAACAACATAGCACAAGATTATACAACTAAAATTATGATAATAATTTTTCTACTTTTTTTATTATCGAATATATATTATGCATTTTTTTCATTATTTATACTTTGTTTACAAACTGTCAATGTATGTTGATTGGAAGTAATTGAATGCTACAAGGTTAACAAAGTTGCTTACATAGTTTTTCCACTTACATAGTATATTGGGCAGTTTATTTAGTTTTATCTTATCGGTTCATCAAAGTTGCTTACATTCTGTCGTTCTTATGAAGCAATTTTGCATTTCACCTTTTCATTTGCTACAATTGATTCAAAATACCGTTAAGTTATAGTTATCATCATAAGTAAGAGTAAGGATTAGGTACTAATATTATTGTATGGCATTTCGTGGGTGAATTTATGTTTGGTTGTGTACTATTTATTACACCTTGAAAATAGTGAAGTTTGTTATGCTAATCATTATAACTCAATGAATTTATTTAGATTTCAAGCATTAATTATATTCACTATTTGGGATTATGAACTTAATGCATGATAAGAATCAATTTAACATATGTTTCAAAAAAAGGTGAAACTATGTATTTATATCTAAGTTATCCAATTAACTTTGAATTTTTAACTAATACATTAACTTTCATCGTCAATCTACTTCGCACATTCTGCTTACTAAGCAATGGTCATATGTTTCAATAAAGTTAGTTTAAACTGCCATAAGTTCATCTCAATCATAAAATGACTTTGATAAAATGAGTGAGTATATATTAAAGCTTTAGAAGATTATATTTTTGTCTTCATACCATTTTCTATAGCACGAATGGTTGGGAAATAAACTTAACTCATTGAGTATATAATTTTTTGATATATAAAAAGTAAGGGAAAAGAATATTGATTGAAATTTTAAAAAAGTTTACTAAGAAATGAGGTAAAATTAAATGATCATGTTAAAAGTCATTCAAAAATTATTTCTGTATTCATAGAAAGAAATATTCGATGGTAAAAATGGATAAATATAGTTGTGATCTGTATGCTTATTTTTACTCAATTTTGATTTTTTAAAATCTATTTGATTTAGACTTTCTCAACAAGGGTCATATTTTGCACGTTGATTTGCTTTTCATATGCTAATTAAAATGGAACTTACGGTCTTTACCAAATTGTGTAACATTGTCACTGTTCTCTATTAGCAAGCTTATCATTTTGTTAAACAGATGAACATTCAATCCATTTGGGTTCAGCCATGGGAACATGGTAGGATGATAACCTCTATCAGCATATGCTGCTTAGTCAACGATGCTACACTTTTATCCGAACACTAATTTTTCATCATTTTTTTGTGTATCGAACTAAACAATCCTTCTGCTTATCTGTTGTAATGCTGTAAACATTTTCTTTTATGGACTTGATTTAGCATCCCTTGACTTCTTTGTTCAGAACAATTTGATATAATGTATTTGATAAAATTTAGATAACTCCCTTTCATTCGCCTTTCAACAAAATATATTTCATTAGATGTAATTTGTTTTTGACGCCGATATATTTGTCACAATTTAGTATTTCCTTGACTGGAAATATTAGGTCGTCTACTTTATTTTATTTTCTACTACCTAGCTAGCTATTATGCTTTCAAATGAGTTTGATGACCAACAATATAATTTATTATTTAGCTGCTAAAGAAATGCACTACCATATATCTTCCTTATTTTGGAAGCATGTTGGACTATGCATCAAAATAGTTTGCGCACGAGCCATCGTGAACCATTATGCAACGGTTATTTTTTAAGACAGCTTCAACATTTGTACACAACCACGTGGGCCAATTAATCTGTCAATACATGATAGCTAAAGAGTACAAGTGCTACATATGTATCACCTTGCTATATATCCCTTTGTGATGTATATACTATATTGTTCTAATTGTTTCTATTTGATAATAGTTTGGATAGTACAATAGATTAGTTTTCTAATGCGTCTATTGAATCGAAACATATATTATGCATGACATTTTATTGTTCGACATTTAAAAATTGCATACAATTTTTTTCACATGACTCTGGTTTGAACATGATTTACATATATGGTTTTTTCAATAACGTACTATTGTATTTTCAAAGCTTTACATTCAACGCCGTGTGCATAGCAATGGTTCGGACTCGTTTCATCTAATTATATAATTATCAATTATATGAAATATTCACTTTTTTACAATTCTAATATTTGACCAAATAAATTAATAATATACTAATTATAATTTGTTAAAACTTAACTAACGAATATTCCAGTGACTTCAAATAACTGAAATTTTTGTATAACCTAACTATGTATTTATTTATAATATATGTATTTGTTTCTCATTAAAAATCTATTAACTTATATGCTAAAATTCATTTAGCTACAAACCTCTAACTCAAATGACAGCTGATAATAAGAATTAGATCGAGCTTCTAAAGGTCTTAGTATGAACTCTTGGGCATCTAAAGAAGTGGTTTACTTGAACAAAAACACCATAGTTATTCTACATACACACACGGATATATATCACATATATTCGTTTTTATGCACATTGCATTGCATGTCTTAATTATTGGTAATTACATAATCTTGATATTCCTAACCTAGTATATATATATTCTTTCTAAAGAAATCAAACACTTCTAGAAAAATGAAGCAATTTCTTCTAACAAGTTATTTCTTAGATAGTAAAATGAAATGAATAGTTAAAATATCAAATACTTTCAAATAACATTATATTAGAAAGTTTAATTTGTTGTCCCAAAGGAAAAAATGAGTTCAACAATAAATTTGTTCAAAAAAATTGGAACCTCTCAACGGGAGACTTAGTTTTAAGGATAAACTTATAAAGCTTTTGGACCCTATGAAAGCCTCTTAAAAAATTTAGTCATAAGGATAACTGTTTCTCCACATCTCGTTCCTCAAGCAAGCATAGCCCAGACTGCCACATCCAACGCTGTTGCTTCCTACTCCACCATACCCTATGCCACAACACCCTTACGCTACCCTACACCACGCTTCACCATTGCTTATAGCCACCGCCTCCCACAGCCATTGCCTCCTCAAACTTAGCCTTAGCAATCAAAATCATGCTTCTACTTTCCACCTCCCATGCCGTCTATATCTATAGCACATCACAACATTGTTGCTTACCTCAACCTGCTCACCAACGATCAATTACTGCAAAAATAGAAAAATGTTAAAAAATGATACTATGTAGTATCATTGTATAAGAAAATGGCGTAAATGGTTCTATTGATTGTATCATTTTAACAAAAAATGCTACCACAAGGAAAGATCAACTATTACACTATAAAATTCAAGTAAAATTGCTCAAAGTTTTCAATTTAGTAAATACAAAACCAATACTACACAATAGCATTACAAAATATTTTATGAAAAGTAGCATGATGAATATTCAAATAAATAAATACGAAAGTATCTTTAAAATATATGCAGTAGCATTATAAATTAATTTATGAAAATGAAACGACCCGTCTTTCATTCCACAGAAAGACGCATCATCAATAAGAAAGAAAGAGGTAGAAATAGAATAGAAAGAAGAAAGAAGAAAGAACTCAACAATATCAGAATCTCACAGCGGAAACGGTACAAAATATAATATTCGCATAAATATTACATAGTCATTACATCAGAGTTACTCAGATTACAACAACATTCACATTAGACAGTTATAAAGAACTGCCTAATCCATTACATTCCAATACAACAGAAAAGATTCTACACAGCGGAAACAGATAGATATAGCTATGTCTGGTCTCCTGGTCCAAGCTATCTAATATTCGCCAAAGCTAACCTGAATCCCTTGGCTACTCATAAAAATTTTAGTACCCGAGAGTTTAAGAAAAATAGAAATAAACTCCGGGTCAGACATGCGTCTGGTGTGAGTAAACAATTTAAAGTTTCTTAACTTTGAAAAACCTTTGAAAATAAAAGATATTACGTAAGACTTCCCATACATAAACATGGGTAAGTTTTTACCTTACGCTAACCAAAACATTTGATAGGAAATCCAGTGATATTATAATAAGGTCTAGGGTTTTCAAATAAATAAGAAATAGCTGAAATTGTTACAAGATTAAATTCCAGCATACTAGCCACAAAGTGGGTAATACAATCAAAACCGTAAGGGCACATAGGAAGAATGGGTTTCCATCAATGGTAGGGCTACTGGGGTACCGCCCGTCACAGTACGTGGCCTAGATCAATGTACCGAGGATCACTCTCGGACCCCTGCAACACAAGGCCGGAACCATTCCTTACAGTGGGCTGCAGACCAACTGCCCACACAGTCGAATAAAAAGGGACATCTAGACAGAAGAAGCTCTTGTCCCACTTGAGCATGACTCACTTAGCCTTCTGCATCTCCCCTATTTTAGCCATTCCCGGTTGATGAGGCTTGAGGCTGCGATTACCTTTATAGAACACATCTATCTTAGAATGCTCATCGTCCACCTGACGATGTTCTGAAAACATTCAATCCATACAAGTTCGTTTCAGGTTTGAACGAAACCGAAGGCATTATCTCGTTACACTCATTTTGGAATCACCCTCAGAGTTAACGACAGTAACCCTTGCACTCTAAAATCTCCATCTCGATCTTCACTTTGAGATGTCACGACCTAACATTTAAATTGGATCGAAGTGGTTTTCGGATAATCAAATTTGATACCCGATCCCGGTCTCATCGAAATCCAAACGTATATTAAAGGCCAACTTGTTTAAAGGTTTAAACAATTCAATTCAATTCAATTCAATTCAATTCAATACTTTGAATTCACATAGCATTTAACATAGATAAATATCACACATTTATCATTGATATATCTAATATCATATCACAGAATATCATAGCATATCATCCAATAGATATAATCCAATAGATATCACCCAATAGAAATCATTCAATATATATCATCCAATAGATATCATCCAATTCAAATATTCTACACAACAATCATCCATAAACAGGAATTATTATTCCATGTTATAATTAATTTAATCACCTTAAATTAAATTAATTACTTAAGAATTAATCACATAATCCTGCTTTAACCAATCATTAATTAATTACAAACAAATTAATTAATTACTCCTTGATTATCTTATCAACCAATTAATTAATCTCTATCACGGATTAATTACCCTTTAATTATCAAATAATAAACCTTAATTATTAATTAATCTCCTTTAATACAAAGTAATCAATCCTTAATTACTTTTATAATCAATTAATTAACCTTTAATTAACTAATTAATTATCCATTAACTATTGATTAATAACCTTAATTATTAATCAATACCTCTTAATGCAAATTAATTAACCACAATTACTTTCATAATTAATTAATTAATCTTTAATTAACTAACTAATTATCTCTTAATTATTAATTAATAAACTTAATTATTAATTAACAACCTTAATTACAAATTAGTTAATCCTTAATCACTAGTTGATTAAACAGTTAATAAACCCTTAATTAACATTTGATTAATCCTTAATTACCTTTGATTAATCCTTAACTACCCTTTGATTAATCCTTAATTACCTTTGATTAATCCTTAATTACCTTTGATTAATCATCCTTTAAGTATTAATTAATAAAACCTAATTATTAATTAATAAAACATAATTACAAATTAAGTACTTCTTAATTATTAATTAAGTAACCTTTAATTACTTAATTAACAAATCTCTAATTACTAATTTAATCAATCTTAATTACTTGATTAATTAATTCAAAATTACTTAATTACTCAATTAATTAATTAATCTCTTATCATCAATTAACAATCTTTAATTAATAATCCTTAATTATAATTAATTAACCTTTAATTAATAAAATAATAACCCTTAATTAATTATTAATTAAACCAATTAATTACTCTTAATTAATTAGTTAATTAACCCTTTATAATTAATTAATCAAATTGATTAATTATACTTAATTCACTTAATTAACTCAATTAATCTCAAGACATTAGATCCTTAATTATCTTAAGATTAAAACATTATCTTATTAATACCTTGATTAACATTAACATTTTAAACAAAGGTATTTTCATAATTAACATTACTTAATTAAATCATTAATTAAGATTTGAAATAAGATAACGATTTAACTTGGAAATTTTAAAGTTAACAAAACTTAACATCCTTAAATAACTTAAAACATTATCAAGTAGAGGTTTTAAAAACTAATTCAATTTGTATTTTGAAAACTTACTTTTATAAAAATCTTAAACTTTCATTTTAAATTAATGTTTTAAAACCACTTTAAATTTCAAATCAATCAAATTTTCAAAACTTCTTAATTAATAGTTAAAGAAAACAATTAGAAAACGTAAGTTTAAACAAGAAAGCTTCAAACTAGGATTAAATTTAAATTTCAAAAAAAAATTGATTTTAAAACATTTAAAAATCTGCTCTTTTCTTAACTTTGGGTCAAACCCGAAGACAACCCGGGTTAAATCCCGACTAAACCTCCCTTTCTACCCATTTTCTAAAACTTGGTCTAAAATTTTAAGTTTTAAAACTTACAAGTCTAAACTCGCAGATTACTCGAGTTATCTTCCCCAAAACACGATTCCATCTTCGAGCCAAATCCCATTCAAAACATCAGACACCAAAGTATCACTGTGCACCTGCACAGTTGATTTCAACAGCGGTGACCATCGCTATAGGCTTCGACACACCGACTATCTCCCATACATCAATCCCCGATCATCCAAACTCATACATAAGCCTCAATTCATAGTCGAGCGTGGAAGATGAAACAACAACAAGAAAACACTGCCAGGAAATTTGCTCACATCCACGTCTCTGATCATCAGAGCTGCTGAAACTCTAGCCACGCCATGCCGACAACCCACACTGCCAATTCCAACAAGTCCAAGCTACTCGATTACCCAGAGAACTCGCGGTGACCAAAAACCCCAATCTCAACAGAACTAGGGTTATAAACTAGATCGCCTCACCGCCGACGCCTCGATGATCAGACAACCCACCAATTATTTTTTCAAGCCTCGCCGTGCATCCCTCTACTTCCAGACGAAGTCCCGACCACCCATAAATAGTAGATCATCAGGAAATGCCTCAAAACCCATTTCCAGACAAACTTAAATTGCTCATTCAATTCAATGTTAAAATTCATGATTTCCTAAGACAATTCAAGGTATATACTTGAATCAACTTAATTTAACACTTGATTTTACCATGCACTTCCATTTTTATCTGAACAATCTAAATTCTAGAAATACTTCAACTTCTTTTGCTAGAAATAAATTTCAAACCTTAATTTAGGATTAACAAACATATTTTATTTAAATCCTAAGTCCAAATAGTGTCTTAATGAAAAGATATTGAATTTTTGTTTGAATTTCAAACCTGGAACTTATAGAAACAGAGAATACTGACATGCACAGATCAACATAACAATCATACAATACACTTATATTTTCATATGCAAACATCATTCATCTCATATATTTTCACAAGCAACAGACTAAAATTCACTTAGCTTTTAAAATTTAAAAAGTTTTCTCATAGATTTTAAAGAGGCAGAGGCTTGAATGCTAGAATTGTTGAAGTCTGGTTAGTTTTTAACTGGAAAATTTAAAAAACTTTGAACACTTGAAACTTGCATTGCTGCTATGTTGAAGCTTATTTGCTGAGATGATTCAAAACTGAACTGAAGCTACTGTTGTTCTTGATTGAACTTTGATCATTTATTTGCTTCCAGATTTTCTTGCTTTAGGAAGTTACTGTTTGATATTGGAAAGGTTACAGGGTTGATTGTTTACAGACTAACATTTCCAGGCTTGGCTTTCAGATTTTAATTCTCGAGTTTGAGGTATTTACAGGTTTGCATTTAAAGATCCTTGCTTACAGGCTTGAAAAAATTGATTTCGGGCTAACACTTTTAGGTCTTTTGATTTGAAAAAGATCTGAACAGAGGTAGATTTTTGGTTTGAGGAGGATTACAGTTTACCGGGTTGCATTGTTTGATTTTGGTTTGAGGAGATGATTATTAAAAAAATGGTTCAGATTTGATTCATGCATTTTCTGGTTTGAGAAGAGTTTTACATGGATGAGTTTCTTTTAAAAAAAATTGAGAAGATAAAAAGATATGAGAAGAAGAAGATAGCTTATATAAATGTAGATTTGGATTTATTTCAGAGTTTAAAGAAAATAAAAATAAAATTTGACACTTATTTACAATTGCTAACACTTGTCACTACCTATTATTAATTAGCTTACATGTGTTTTAACATGGTTTTGAAAAGCTACACTTGTATTTATCTTATTTATATTTATTTTTAAAAGACATTAAAATCTTTTACATTAATTTTCTAAATTAATAAATACATTCCTAAATTAATAAATACCGTTGTAAATTGATAAATAAAATCTTTAAAAGAAAATAAATTATAAACCAATTATAATTTATATAAATCATATAAAAATATTTTTAATCCATTTTAAAATGTTAAAATAAAACTTTTGTATTTATTTTACAATTTAATAAACACTATCTTAATTAACAAAAATAAATTCTTTTTTTAAGGAAAGAAAATCTATTTTAAATAAAAACTTATCCATATATTTTATATCCAAAATAATTTCCAAGAAATATATATGTTCATTAAATTCAAATTTAAATCTATATTCAAATTCAAATTCAATTTAAAAATCTAATTCTAAAATCAATTCAAATATATATCAATTTAAAAAAAACACAAACTAAATTTGAAAATAATAACTTTACCTAAAAATATATTTTTATAAAACAACATTAATTAAATTTGAAAGTAATTATTTCATTTAAAAATCTATTTATAACTATATTTAAAATCATCATATTATTAATTATTTTGGTTATTTATATTTGAAAATAATAATTTTATTCATTTAAAATAATTTAATAAGTAGATTGTCAAATTTTAAATTCCTCGAAATTCAGGGGTATCACATTCCTCCTCCCTTAAAAAAATTTCGTCCTCGAAATTTAAAACAGAGATAATAAAAAAAAAATCATTTTAGTCATCCAAGCATCCATATCAACTAAACAAACAATTCATACCAAACAAACAATTTATTCGAATAAACAATTCATTCGAACAAACATCACTAGCTATCCGAACATAGATCCGGATAAGCCTTCCTAAAACTATCCAGAGTTTCTCAAGACAAACTCTGAAATCCTAGTTCCACATGTCCTAAACCAGCTATATTACTATGATCTAGTGTTTCCTCTTACTTTGATCCAAAAATCTAAACCAAATTTCTGGCCACACTAAAACCAGCTCACGATCAGATCCTTCTGAACTGCAGGTCTCATCAAAGATGGATCGTTCATGTATTTCCTCGGATGAGATATGTGAAAAACATTGTGAATTCTAGTCATCCAAACTGGCAATTTAATCCTGTAAACCACAATCACTAATCTCCTCAAGCACTCGGAACAGACCAAAACATCTTGGAGCAAATTTTCCCGTCTTTCCAAATCCTTTAATTTGGAAACTTTGACAAAGACTAAATCCTTAGATTCAAATTCCAATTGTCCTTGTCTACAATCCACAAATCCTTCTAACGATCCTACGTTGCTTTCAAACTCTTCTAGATAAGCTCCATCTTCATAGATGCTTCACGGATCAAAATAGGACCAAGAACAAGACGATCTCTCGACTCTATTCAACAAAAAGGGAATCTTCCAGGTCTTCTATACAAAACTTCATAGGATGCCATCTAGATTCTCGCCTGATAACTAAAAGAGAATTCCATTCAATGCAGATGGTCCTCCCAAGACCTATCAAATCCAAAACACAGCCCTTAGCACAACCTCAAAAATTCTATTCAGCCTTTCCGTTTGACCGTCGATCTAGGAATGATAGACTGAACTCAAATTCAAAATCAAACCCAAAGCTGATCACAAAGCTTCTCAAAATCCGTTGGAGTAGATAGGATCACGGTTGCTAACAATACAGACAGAAATACCAAGTAGTTGGACAAACTCCTTTAAGAAAAACTCAACCAAAAATGCTGCAATACAGGTTGCCTTGACCGGAATAAGATGGGTGCTCTTAATTAACCGATCTGCAATTACCCATCTTCCATTTCCCTCTTTGGTCCTTGGAAAACCATCGACGAAATCCAAAGAAATCACTTCCCACTTCACTTTGAAACTTCAAAGGCTACAACAATCCTGCGGTCTTCTGCTGATCACCTTCACCTGCTGACAGATCGAACATCCACTGACAAAACAGCTACATCCTTCTTCATTCTCAGCTACCAGAAGACTCTCTGAAAGAACTCCTTGCCTCAAATCTTTGGAACTCGAAACACATATCCTTCCGATGATCTCAATGTTCCTTGACCATCAATATCAAAACTGGAATACTTCCCATCATTGACTCAATCCATCCACTTCTGGCACACACAAACATCTATGTAGACCTCAAAGTTACTCCTACCATCAGAAATAGCTAGAATAGGCACACTGGTCGGCCTTGCCTTCAAATCTGAGAAAGCCTCTTCACTCTCGGGTCCACTTAAACTTTGCTCCTTCCCGAGTCAACTTGGTTAAGTGCGAAGAAATCTTAAAAATATCATGATAAACTTCCTGTAGAACCTTGCCAAATCCAGAAAACTACGGTTGCTTCACTCCTGAATAATAGCTACCCTGGCTGGATCTACAGAAATATCCTTACTAGAAACAAAAGGCCTCCTCAAAGAAATCTTGGATCTGCTTCTCCAACTCTTCTCTCTCCTTCAGCGCCATCCTTCTACTAGGCTAAACAACAGGCACTGCTTCTGGAATTAAGTCAATCTAAAACTCTATCTCCCGATGAGGGCAAATCTCACTCCTTTGAAAACACCCGGACAATCTCTAACCACATGATGGACTCTATGCCTTCTGGAGATGCCTTGCTATTATGTAACAGATGCCCAAATGAACTCCAGAATCATCGCAAGTCACTTTTGCGATTGTTCCAACTCAGTCTCCAAAGAAACAATCTTATACTATCCATCCAATCCATATACAGAATAAGATCAAATCCTTTGAGATCCAATACCAATGGGTCACAAGAAAACTATGGGGGAGATAAGAAAATCTTAAGCCGCTACAGATCTTATCTAACTCGGTTACTCTGCCTACAGAATTAGATACAAGGATAGGACGGTCAACCAACAAAGAGAGAGATGAAACTTCTCTAGTACTCATGTTGGAAATCCAAACGGATACCCAACAAATTTAGATAGATATATAATTATATAAAAATTACACATACGCTCTCAAGATAGACACTATTCCAGAGCCTAGGTATTATCTCAACCTATGCTTTGATATCACATGAAATGACCCGTCTTTCATTCCACAGAAAGACGCATCATCAATAAGAAAGAAAGAGGTAGAAATATAATAGAAAGAAGAAAGAACTCAACAATAACAGAATATCACAGCGGAAAAGTACAAAATATAATATATCACATAAATATTACATAGTCATTACATCAGAGTTACTCAGATTACAACAACATTCACATTAGACAGTTATAAAGATCTGTCTAATCCATTACATTCCAATACAACAGACAAAGATTCTACACAGCGGAAACAGATAGATATAGCTACGTATGGTCTCCTGGTCCAAGCTATCTAATATTCGCCAAAGCTAACCTGAATCCCTTGGCTACTCATAAAAATTTGAGTACCCGAGAGTTTAAGAAAAATAGAAATAAACTCCAGGTCAGACATGGGTCTGGTGTGAGTAAACAATTTAAAGTTTCTTAACTTTGAAAAACCTTTGAAAATAAAAGATATTACGTAAGACTTCCCATACATAAACATGGGTAAGTTTTTACCTTACGCTAACCAAAACATTTGATAGGAAATTTAGTGATATTATAATAGGGTCTAGGGTTTACAAATAAATAAGAAATAGCTGAAATTGTTACATGATTAAATTCCAGCATACTAGCTAGAAAGTGGGTAATAGAATCAAAACCGTAAGGGCATGTAGGAAGAATAGGTTTCCATCAATAGCAGGGCTACTTGGGTTTCGCCCGTCACAGTACGTGGCCTACATCAACGTACCGAGGATCACTCTCGACCCCCTGCAACACAAGGCCGGAACCATTCCTTACTAAACAGTCCCGAACAAGACAACCCTGCAGTTGGCTGCAGACCAACTTCCCACACAGCCGAATAAAAAGGGACATCTAGACAGGGGAAGCTCTTGTCCTACTTGAGCACGACTCACTTAGCCTTGCTGCTTCTCCCTTGTTTTAGCCATTCCTGGTTGATGAGGCTTGAGGATGCGATTACCTTTATAGAACACATCTATCTTAGAATGCTCGTCGTCCACCCGACGATGTTCTGAAAGCATTCAATCCATACAAGTTCGTTTCGGGCTCGAATGAAACCGAAGGCATTATCTCGTTATACTCATTTCGGAATCACCCTCAAAGTTAACGACAATAACCCTTGCACTCTAAAATCTCCATCTCAATCTTCACTTCGAGATGTCACGACCTAACGTTTAACTTGGATCATTGTGGTTTACGAATAATCAAATTTGATACCCGATCCCGGTCTTATGGAAATCCAAACATATCTTAAAGGCCAAGTTGTTTAAAGGTTTAAATAATTCAATTCAATTCAATTCAATACTTTGAATTCACACAGCATTTAACATAGATAAATATCACACATTTATCATTGCTATATCTAATATCATATCACAGAATATCACAGCATATCATCCAATAGATATAATCCAATAGATATCACCTAATAGATATCATCCAATATATATCATCCAATAGATATCATCCAATTCATATATTCTAAACAAACAATCATCCATAAACAGGAATTATTAATCCATGTTATAATTAATTTAATCACCTTAAATTAATTAATTACATAAGAATTAATCACCTAATCCTGCTTTAACCAAATATTAATTAATTGCAAACAAATTAATTAATCACTCCTTGATTATCTTATCAACCAATTAATTAATCTCTATCACAGATTAATTACCCTTTAATTATCAATTAATAAACCTTAATAATTAATTAATCTCCTTCAGTACAAAGTAATCAATCCTTAATTACTTTTATAATCAATTAATTAACCTTTAATTAACCGATTAATTATCCATTAACTATTGATTGATAACCTTAATTATTAATCAATACCTCTTAATGCAAATTAATTAATCCATAATTACTTTCATAATTAATTAACTAATCTTTAATTAACTAACTAATTACCTCTTAATTATTAATTAATAAACTTAATTATTAATTAATAACCTTAATTACAAATTAATTAATCCTTAATCACTAGTTGATTAAACATTTAATCAACCCTTAATTAACATTTGACTAATCCTTAATTACCTTTGATTAATCCTTAATTACCCTTTGATTAATCCTTAATTACCTTTGATTAATCCTTAATTACCTTTGATTAATCATCCTTTAAGTATTAGTTAATAAACCTAATTATTAATTAATAAAACTTAATTACAAATTAAGTACTTCTTAATTATCAATTAAGTAACCTTTAATTACTTAATTAACAACTCTCTAATTACTAATTTAAACAATCTTAATTACTTGATTAATTAATTCTTAATTAATTAATTACTCAATTAGTTAATATTTCTCTGATCATCAATTAACAATCTTTAATTAATAATCCTTAATTATAATTAATTAACCTTTAATTAATTAAATAATAACTCTTAATTAATCATTAATTAAACCAATTAATTACTCTCAATTAATTACTTAATTAATCCCTTATAATTAATTATTCAAATTGATTAATTATACTTCATTCCCTTAATTAACTCAATTAATCTCAAGACATTAGAACCTTGATTATCTTAAGATTAAAACATTATCTTATTAATACCTTTATTAACATTAACATTTTAAACCAATTTATTTTCATAATTAACATTACTTAATTAAATCATTAATTAAGATTTGAAATAAGATAACCATTTAACTTGAAAATTTTAAAGTTAACAAAACTTAACATCCTTAAATAACTTAAAATATTATCAAGTAGAGGTTTTAAAAACTAATTCAATTTGTATTTTAAAAACTTACTTTTATAAAAAAATCTTAAACTTTCATTTTAAATTAGTGTTTTAAAATCACTTTAAATTTTACAAAATTTAAATCAATCAAATTTTCAAAACTTATTAATTAATAGTTAAAGAAAACAATTAGAAAAGGTAAGTTTAAACAAGAAAGCTTTAAACTGGTTTAAATTTAAATTTCAGAAACAAATTGATTTTAAAACATTTAAAAATCTGCACTTTTCTTAACTTCGGGTCAAACCCGAAGACAATACAGGTTAAATCCCGAGTAAACCTCCCTTTCTACCCATTTTCTAAAACTTGGTCTAAATTTTTCAGTTTTAATGCTTACCGGTCTAAACCCACAGATTACTCGAGTTCAAACTCGAGTTATCTTCCCCAAAACACGGTTCCATCTTCGAGCCAAATCCCATTCAAACATCAGACACCAAAGTATCACTGTGCACCTGCACAGTTGATTTCGACGGCGGTGACCATCGCCGTAGGCCTCGACACACCGACTATCTCCCATACATCAATTCTCGATCATCCAAACTAATACACAAGCCTCAATTCAAAATCGAGCATGGAAGATGAAACAACCACAAGAAAACACTGCCAGGAAATTTTCTCACGTTCATGTCTCCGATCATCGGAATTGCTGAAACTCTGGCCACGCCATGCCGACAACCTACACTACCAATTCCCACAATTCCAAGCTACTCGATCACCTAGAGAACTCGCGGTGACCAAAAATCCCGATCTCAACAAAACTAGGGTTATAAACTAGATCGTCTCACCATCGACGCCCCGATGATCAGAACCCCACCAGTTATTTTTCCAAGCCTCGCCGTACATCCCTCTACTTCCAGACGAAGTCCCGACAACCCAGCAACAATAGACCATCAGAAACCTATTTCCAGACAAACTTAAATTGCTCATTTAATTCAATGTTAAAGTTTATGAATTTTATTTTAAAATTCATGATTTCCTAAGACAATTCAAGATATATACTTGAATCAACTTAATTTAACACTTGATTTTACCATGCATTTCCATTTTCATCTAAAATATTTTAATTCCAGAAATACTTCAACTTATTTTGCTATAAATAAATTTTAAACTATAATTTAGGAGTAACAAACATATTTTATTTAAATCCTAAGTCCAGATAGTGTCTTAATGAAAAGATATTGAATTCTTGTTTGAATTTCAAACTTGGAACTTATAGAAACAGAGAATACTAACATGCACAGATCAACATAACAATCATACAATATACTTATATTTTCATATGCAAACATCATTCATCTCAGATATTTTCACAAGCAACAGACTAAAATTCACTTAGCTTTTAAATTTTAAAAAGTTTACTCATAGATTTTTAAAGAGGCAGAGGCTTGAATGCTAGAATTATTGAAGTCTGGTTAGTTTTTAACTGGAAAATTTGAAAAACTTTAAACACTTGAAACTTGCTTTGCTACTATGTTGAAGCTTATTTGCTGAGATGATTCAAAACTGAACTGAAGCTATTGTTGTTCTTGATTGAACTTTGATCATTCATTTGCTTCCAGATTTGCTTGCTTGAGGGGGTTACAGTTTCATATTGAAAAGGTTGCAGGGTTGATTGTTTACTGACTAACACTTCCAAGCTTGGCTTTCAGATTTTAATTCTTGAGTTTGAGGTATTTACAGGTTTGCATTTGAAGATCCTTGCTTACAGGCTTGAAAAAAAATGATTTCAGCTAACACTTTCAGGTCTTTTGATTTGAAAAGGATTTGAACAGAGGTAGATTTTTGGTTTGAGGTGGATTACAGTTTACAGTGTTGCATTGTCTAATTTTGGGTTTGAGGAGGTGATTACTAAAAAAGGGTTCAAATTTGATTCATGTATTTTTTGGTTTGAGAAAAGTTTTACATGGATGGGTTTCTTTTAAAAAAAATATAGAAGATAAAAAGATATGAGAAGAAGAGGATAGCTTATATAAATGTAGATTTGGATTTATTTTAGAATTTAAAGAAAATAAAAATAAAATTTAACACTTGTTTACAATTTCTAACACTTGTCACTACCTATTATTAATTAGCTTACATGTGTTTTAACATGGTTTTAAAAAGCTACACTTGTATTAATCTTATTTATATTTATTTTTAAAAGACATTAAATGCTTTTACATTAATTTTCTAAATTAATAAATACATTCCTAAATTAATAAATGCCTTTGTAAATTGACAAATAAAATCTTTAAAAGAAAATAAATTATAAACCAATTATAATTTAAATAAATCATATAAAAATATTTTTAATCCATTTTAAAATGTTAAAATAAACCTTTTGTATTTATTTTACAATTTGATAAACACTATCTTAATTAATAAAAATAATTTTTTTTAAGGAAAGCAAATTCTATTTTAAATAAAAACTTATCCATATATTTTTTATCCAAAATAATTCTCAAGATATATATATATTCATTAAATTCAAATTTAAACCTATATTCAATTCAAATTCAATTTGAAAATCCAATTCTAAAATCAATTCAAATATATATCAATTTTAAACAAACACGAATTAAATTTGAAAATAATAACTTTATTTAAAAATCTATTTTATAAAACAACAACAATTAAATTTGAAAATAATTATTTCATTTAAAAATCTATTTATAACTATATTAAAAATTATCATATTATTAATTGTTTTGGTTATTTATATTTGAAAATAACAATTTTATTCATTTAAAATAATTTAATAAGTAGATTATCACATTTTAAATTCCTCGAAATTTTGGGATATCATGGAAAAATAGGATAAAAACTTTCTGAAATAAAATATTTCACCTTTACAAAAATCAAAAAAATGATACCAGAAGGTGGAATATGAAAAAAATCTTGATTCCAAAATGGTACTATAATTCAAAAAAACCTTATAAAAACCAAAAAATTCTAGTATATTTCACAAAATGATATTACAATTGATAAATGCTAATGTAAAATAATGTTGCAAAATACAATACATACGCCATCTAAAAAATGCTACATTTCTTTATAAACAACCGTTACAATATAAAAAAGTGCTATTACAATTCAGAAATTGGTACCATAATGCATGAGATGCTACTATATAATAGAACTATTAATAAAAATGTGCATACTTAATTTATTTAAATGATAAAAAATCGACACTACATAGTAGCATTACCGTACACATCTAAAAAATGCAATAATTATTTAAACCACCATCACTACTATAATTAGAAAATGATATTACAACTCAAAAACAGCTACTACAATTCATAAAATGCTACTACAAAATAGTATTAAGAAAATAAATACGCATAATGAATTTGTTTAGAAAAAATGTTACTACATAGTAGCATCACTACACATATGTAAAAAGATGCTATGATCATTTATAAACTGCTACTATAATTTGCAAACAATCACTATGGTTTAGAGACTACTACTATAATTCCCAAAATGCTACTATGAAATAGCATTATAAACAGAAACATACATAACTAATATATTTAAAAAAAATGATACTACACAGTAGCTACATAACTAATATATTTAAAAGCATATCTTTTGCAAATCAAAATCCTACAAACAAACTGATTATAATAGCAAGAGTACTAACATATATGCATATAAATAAGGTATTTAATGGACGGACTATCTATCCAACATTATAGTTTTATCTGACTAACTATTAACCATTGGCTAACTCGGATCTCTCATACATAAAACTAATCTAGCTTCTGTCAAACACAATAATAGACGGTCTGTCCTTAACTTACTTCTCCTAAGGTTAACTGATCCTAATGGTTTTGCGGGCTCTCCAATAACCTATCTTTTCTTGGTATATTCCTTTCTGTGTGTGACATCATTTTAATCTTACCTATGACAATGCCTTACAAACTGAAATTGTGGACTGATTTCAGTTAGGGACTAATAGCTAAAGTATAGGCTGCGATCCTACACCAATCCCATATGGTCTTCTAATATCTGAGTCGTAAACTTAGGGTTGACTACTGCATCCGCTTTTCCTTGAAAAAATTTCTTTCAAATTGATTTAACTCTTTTAAATCATACCTAAACAAGGAAAATATACCCTTTGCTTTACTCAAATACATTTTCCATGATATATGCTTTACACAAAACAATGTTGGCGAGAACCCATCTCAATAGGGTTATCTATCCCTTTAAAACAAGTTAAAGCCCTTTTTAACTTAGAAAACATTAGGGTTTAAAGCCAAGCACCTTTGAAATTCTTATTTAAAACCTCAAAAAATACCTTTCGAAATCATTGAAAGTAACCCTTTCGAAAGCATAACTTAAAACCTTAGACATCCTTTTTCTAAATCATTTAAACTTATCTTTCGAAGCATTTAAAACATATCTTTCGAAACACTTTTAATACACCTTTCGAAAGCATTGGGTTCACGTAAAGGTTTGTGGAAATGTTGCTTCGAAATCATTTAAGATTATCTCTTTCGAAACCATTAGGCATAATATCAAATATAACTAAGGGTCAAAAAAGAATAGAGGCAAAAGCATTACTTTCAAAAGCATTAATCCCAAGTAAAAGAAAGAGAATAGTTTCGAAACCCCCATTCGAAACCATTGCCTCCGAAATCATTTTGAAAACAGCTTCAGGACCCATTCAAAAGCATCAAGGAGACAGCTTCAAAGTACAAAGGCGAAAGCATCCTTTCGAATTCATTGTTTAAAGGCTATAAAGAAAAGAGACATTAACTAGCTCAAAAGGTATGCATGTGGCAACATGAGTTTCGAATAGGTTCAAAGCGGCTATCCTTTCAAAGCTTCTTTTAAAACAAAAAGGCAAGCTGATCGATTCAAAAGCTAATGCAACCCCTTTGAAAGCATCCTTTATAAACATAAGTAAATTAAAGTTAATAAGAGTAGCTTCTACCCATTCCAATGCAAGGTTTCGACACTGTCCCTTCTACCTTTCTCTAATGCACTTCGTATCAATTGCTTGATACCATGTGCATTGGTTTCGAATGGATTCTTTGGTGGAGGTACGATGTCGAAAGCTAATAATAGAAGTGGCGAGGTAGCAAATCCAAGAAAAACTGATATTTAGCTTTTAAAAGAAAATTCTTTACACCTAACTTGCCTTATTTATTAAAATGTAATTGGTTACCATTTCTTTGTCAAAAATCCTTTCTAAAAGTGCTACCAAATTAATTAAAAACATTTTAACAAATAAGCCCTTCTCCTTGATAAAACATATAAGACATTTAAGTCCCTTAACTTAAATAATTTTATAACTGTAATAAAAAAAAATTCGAAATATCCCAAAAAATCATCATAATTCACTTCTAAAATAAATATTTTTGATCGTATCTCAAACTCACTTCTAAAATAAATATCCCAAAAATTTGAAATCCAATGTTAAAATTTTCTTTCATAGAAAATGCATAATAAATGCAGAACAACTTAGAAAATTATGAAATCTGAAACACACTTCTAAAATAATGTTTTTGATTGTATCTCAAAAACGCAAGTCATTTGGATGTCATTTAATTGGTTTTTCCAATATATACTTATCATAAAATCTACATGAAACAATATAAATCATCAACAAGCGTACATACCCATTTAAATAAATATAACATGGTATATTATTTGCAAAATAATTCGGCCCTAATCATAAAACCATAATCATGATCAAAATGAGATGTAAATCTACTATTCATAATGGCTTGGTGTTAAGAAGGTTGAGATTTGCTCTTCGATTAACTTATTCAAACTTCCTACTTGATTCCTAGTTTATCATCTTTTGATTCTTCTTAATGGTGCTCGGCTGAGGACTTTTAGGGGTTTAATATTGTTTGTAATTGTTGAAATGAATAAGAAATGAAGGTAAGAAGGGGTTAGGGTATAGGAACAAAATCTACTTCTATTTTTCCCTTACCATATTCCTCTTGCTTACTTATTTTTAATTTTCTTTTGCTTATACATTCAGTAAGGCACAATCCCTTTTATTAATTTACAAATCTCAATCTCTTAACTACCTATTTTATTTCATTTAATTTATTTAATTAAATGTCCTTAATAATATTGGTCAAAATTAGGGTCATTACAGCCTCCCTTGCTTAAAGAATTTCATTCTCGAAATTGCGATAAGGTACTCATAGCAATCAAACATAAATGTAAAACATACCATCAAATAAGTCAGGATAAGTATCTTTAATCTTGCTCTCAGTTTCCCAGTACAGTCTTTCTCGTCGTTACTCCATTGGACTTTGACTAGTCTGATTGTCTTGTTCCTTAGTCTCTTCTCATCTCTCGCGACTATATGAACTAGATTCCTAACTATGGCCATACCTAGTTCCACTACAGATCATCTAACACAGTCAGTGCAATAGTAGTTTCTAAATCACGAACACACTTCCTCAGATGAGAAATATGAAAAACACTGTGGACTTCTGCCAAACTATTTGGTAACTCTACTATACAGGCGAGTTTTCCGATTCTTTCTATAATAGGAAATGGTCCAACGAATCTCGATGCCAATTTTCCTGATTTTCCAAATCGGATTACACCTTTCTTCGTTGGTATCTTGACGAAAACATGATCTCCAACTGAGAACTATAACTGTCTTTTATCAGCATAACTCTTTTTCCTAGATTGAGCTTCCCTCATCCTAACTCGAATCAACTCAATCTTCTCTACAGTTTCTCTAACCAAATCTGGACCAAGAACTAACCTTTCCCCGATCTTTGACCAACAAATAGGAGATTTGCATGGCCTTCCATACACAGCTTCAAACGATGCCATCAATTATACTAGTCTGATAACTTTTGCTATATGAAAATTCTACTAAATGTAGGTGGTCTTCCCATGATCCCTCAAATTCTAGCATTCAAGCTCTTAAGAAATCCTCTAAGACTTTGTTAACTCTTTCCGTTTGCCTATTTGTCTACGGATCATAAGCAGTACTCATCTTGAGCTTGGTACCTAAAGTCTCCTGTAGACCCTTCTAGAACTCGCTAGTGAATAAGGAATCTCTATCACTTACTATGCTACTAGAAATTCCGTGCAATCTAACTATATTCTTCATGAATAACTTAGCTAAAACGAATGCTATCCTAGTTGACCTAACTGGAATAAAATGGGCACTTTTGGTCAATCTGTTTACTATAACCCATTTCGTTTCCTCTATTCGATCTTGGTAACCCATCTATAAAATCCACGGAGATAGAATATCATTTTTAAATTGGAACATCTAAAGCCTGAAGTAACTCACTCGGTTTCTGGTGTTCAGCTTTTACCTGCTGGCAGTTCAAACACTACCTCACCCATAAGCTTACATCTCTCTTCATACCTTCTTAGAAGAAACTCCTTTTCACATCTTGATATATCTTAGTTCCTTCCGGATGAATAGTGAACTTTGAATGATGACATTCTCCAAGAACTTCCTTCCTAATGTTTCCCATATTCGGAACAAGTAATCGTCCTTTCTTCCTCAACCACCTATTTTAGTCAAGACTGAAATATTTGAAGTCATCACTCTCTATTCCATTCCTTAACTTTCTGATCCGTTCAGCTAATAATGGATCCTCTCTTTGCTTAGAAGCAATTCTTTCGATCATCACTGGTCGAACTTCTAAACAAGACAACATAGTAGTTTCTTCGCTAGAACTAGCTTCAGATCTCCATTGTATTCTACACGTAGTCGATGCTTCTAGATCTTTCTACTTTGCTATCATTGCTAATACTACATTCTGATGTTTCCTGCTAAGTGAATCTACATTCTTATTGCCTTTTCCTAATTTGTACTCAATTCCAATGTCATAAGCAACTAAAAACACTAACCATCTCTGTTATCTCATATTCAACTCCTTTTGAGAGAATAAATATTTCACTGACTTATGATCCGTATATAACTCGAATCTTTCTCCCAAAAGGTAATGTCTTTACACATTCAATGCGAAAATTACTGCAGCTAATTCCAAATCATGAGTTGGATATCTAACTTCATGCAGTCTGAGATGTCAAGAAGCATAGAGAATCACTTTACCTCTTCGCATTAACACAAATCCTAACCCCGTTACACATGCATCCGTGTATATCACTAAGTCCTGATTCCCTTTTGGAACAACTAATACAGATGCATTGGTCAATAAATACTTCAGTTTCAGGAATGCTTCCTCACACTTATCTATCTAGACAAATTCACATCTTTTCAAGTTAGCTTAGTCATCGGTGCTGCTATCCGCGAAAAATCCTTAATGAATCTCCGATAGTAATCAGCTAATCCAAGAAAACTCTTTATCTCAGTCACTATCTCGGGTCTTTTCCAACTATTTACTGCCTCGATCTTAGCCGGAACTACTAACAACCATTTTTCTGAGACTGCATGACCAAGAAACTTCACTTCCTTCTTCTAGAAGTGACACATTGAAAAATTTTCCTTTATCTAATGCTTCCTCAACGTCTCAAGCACCGCTCTAAGATAAACTTCATGCTCTCTTTCATCTTTAGAGTATACCAAAATGTCATTTATGAACACTTACACAAATCTATCTAGATGCTCCCGGAAGATTCTGTTCATCAAGTCTACGAAAAATGTTGGCACATTAGTTAGTCTGAACGACACCACTAACCATTCATATGATCCATACCTGGTCCTAAACGCCGTCAAAGGAATACTATCCTCTGCTACTCTATGCTGATGGAACCTTGTTGCCAAATCAAACTAAGAAAATACTTTGGCTCCGCTCAACTGATCGAACAAATCGTCAATTCTAGATAACGGATATCGATTCTTTATCATTTCTTTCGTTCAACTTACGATAATCGATGCACAACCTTAACAACCTGTTCGGCTTCTTTGCAGACACTACAGCTGCTCGCTAAGGCGAACTGCTTGGTCTGATAAAGTTCTTACTTTCCAAATCTACCAACTTCACCTTTAACTCCTTCATCTTGGTAGGCATCATTCTACTTGGTGGTCCACTCATAGGTTCAGTTCTTGATATTAAATCTATTCAAAACTCAATAGTTCATTTTTAGTGGGAGTCCTACTACGGGCTCAAAGACATCAGCAAATTCTCTAAAAAAGAAGACTCGATTCAACTCATCTTCTTCCTCTATAACATCCAACAAAGCATTTACCTCAAAACCAGGATTTTCTATGGAGTATATGATCTAATCACTACAACTAGGACATCTAAGTGATATTTTTCTATCGTAGCAAAATATCCTAGCATTGTATTTACTTAACCAATCCATACCTAAAATAATTTTGAACCACACGAAATCAAATAAATGCAAACTGTAAGGAAATACATGACTTAACAATTCAAACTTCAGGTGCTCACATCTCATCGCAAGAGTCACATACTCACTTATAGGATTTGCAACCCTTAAGGAAGTAAATAGGTATGAGGGTTCTAGGTTAATCATATCTATCAAACAATGAGATATAAAATAATATGATGCACCAGTATCAAATAGAACTCTAACTGATACATCATGAATCAGAAGCATACCACCCAACACAGCTTTTCCTTTCTCCTCAGTTGTTAGTCTTGAGTTAGATGGTCCAATGAAAACATCTTACCTTTTCCATCCTTGGCTGGTTCCTTACACTGATTCTTATAATGTCCAATCTGATCATAGTTGAAGCATCTAATATTCCACTTCTCGATCACCTTCTTTCCATCTCCCGAGCGACATTCATTTACGAAATGCCCTTTCTTGTCACACTTATAATAGATAACTTCCGTCTTTCTCTTCTTGGCAGCCCCACTCTTCTAAGCTCCCTTCTTACGGAAAAACTACCTCTTCTGGCTCTGCCCACCTTGATTTTCCCGTGCTTTGTTATTATTTAGGAAAGCGAGCATCTCTTCATGTCTCAAAGCCATGTCAACAACTACATCGTACAGATCCTTATATGTGGCAGAGTGGTTGTAGCAAGATCGGATCAATTTGCGGATCAACTTCTCATTTCTTTTGATAACTGTATAAAACGTAGCATACCCATACCTTGATAACTCCTCAAACCTGGTAGCATACTCAAGCACTGTTATGTTTCCCTACTCAAACTCAGCGAACTTCCTGAGCAAAGTATGTACGACCCAGAATTTGACCACTTTAAAATATACTATTTGAAGTTATTTTAAATATAAAATATATAATGTTATATGATTCAAATAGATAGGATTTGGAAAGAGAAGTATATAAAAAAATAGTAACATTTGCTTATATCGACAAAAGTGACAAAATGTTGATTTCAGAAAAGTAAGTTTCAATGGTTAAATAAATTATTTTAATTAATTTATGAATGTTTATATTTTTAAATAGCATTATATAAATTTATTTTTTAATTTGGTTTACATAAATAAATAGTCTAACTAAAACGTCAAAATGTGACTGTAAAACGTTTTTTCGAAAATAATCATTTTGTCAATTAAAAGTTGTCGCAACGTCGTCGCACCTTTATTTTCTTATATAGAAACATATATTCAAATAGTATTAGTATTAGTTAATTCATTAATCAAGTTTACTTTTACTAAATATATTCAGAAAATTCTAAAATGTAATTAACAAAAAGTAAGCATAAAAAGATAAAAAAGTGCAAAATTTAAAATGTAAAACATCAAATTAAAGAAACATAATTATTACTTTATTTACTTAATATCTAGGTGAAAATGACGAAATGTGATGATTTTAAATGTGATGTTAAGTGTTGAAAAAAAATAAAGTTGCTTAAGAAGCAAGTAAGGTTATTTTGGTAATTTGGTAAAGGGATATTTTGGTAACTTACCACTTCATTTTTTTATAAATACCAACCACTTTCTCACTTTTTTCACACTATTTCTACCTTCTTATTCTTCCTCCTTGAAACTCTCTTTAATTGCTTCTCCTTCTCTCTTTTCCTTACTAACTTTTTTAAAATCATATCAAATCAACTCCAAACACAATCAAACTTTGCCAAAGACCTTAGAATACCATTAAACATGGTTTAAGGTCTAAGAACTGAAAAAATGGTGGAGGAAGGAGTGAGATAGGAGGAGGACAAACCATTTGGAAGGGAGGAGCAAGTCGTGAAGCTCCAAAGCAAGAAAAAGAGAAGAAAGTGCCATCGATTTCATTCCAAGGAGCTAAGAGAAAATTCAAGGTGTTGGGGAAGCTTTGTCGAATTTTTTGAAGTTAGTTGAAGTTGAAAACAATAGTAAAGTGTTAGGTTAAAAGAATGTTGGTAGGAAGTTAATCAATTTGGTTAAATGTGAGTACACATGTTCAAAGTTACTAATTTCTAAAAATATTTCAAGTTAATAACATGAAAAGTTTAGCATATGTTGGATGATTTAATGGATGATAACTTGGTTGATTATATTTTTATGATATGGATGATAACTTGGTTGATATTATGGTTGATTATATGTTTGTGATATGGATGATAACTCGGTTTGATAAATGATAAGAAAAATAGCTAGTAAGCATAGTAAATTTAATAGGAATTCAGATCCATATAAATATGCGTATGAAAAATATTGTTTAAAATGAGTTTAGAATGATTTAGAAATGTTTTATAAACTTAAAAGTGTTTCCATGAAATTTGAAAAGAAATTGAAAATTTAGTCAAAAATAGGCGCGTCGCTTAGCGGTAGTTCGCGATTTCACGCCCTAAAAGTTAAATGAGTGTACAAAGTGGAATGTAGCTCGGAATTTTTCGAGATAAGAATTTTTCAAACTATTGTATCCATAGTTTTCCAACGAATAAAGAGAATCGGGATTTCGATAAGTAAACTTTAAGATATGAGTAAAACTAATTTTTTGAAAAATCACGTTTTTGCAGTTCAAAATCTAAAACTGGATTTCTTTGAAAATGAAGTTTTAAAATTGTTAAAAATATGAAATAAATCTTATATATGTTTTAAAAATTTTTAAAATCATAAGTAATAAAAATAGGTTTTCAAATAATAACAGGTCGTTTTAATCAATATAGCTTTAAGAAGCACTTTCCGTAGCACTTTTTTGCAGCACTTTTTCAATAACCTTTGAAATATAGTCTAGCACAATCGTTCTTTTCCAAACATTTTGTAAAGGTTCTTAAATTATTAGAATGTTCTAAGGGTGATTTGATGGATTTATGGAATGGTTAAATAAATGAATAAGTGTTTTAAATAATAATTTGGAAGTATTATAAATTATTTCTAAAAATGAAAGGAGTGAGTGGAAATGACTAGTACATTTGTCCCTCTTGCGAGATCTAAACGGTAAAACAAGGTGTAAAACTAAGGTTAGGAATGGAGCAACCAGTGGCCTGAACTTACCTGGCCTTCATTTTATCTTTTAGACGAGGAGTGGAGCAGATCGAAACGAAAGCATGATTGCTCTAAAAGATCATAATTAAGTTTTTTTTACAAAATAAAAGAACAGAAACAAATTCTTTGAATTTATTATAAATGTTTTATACATAAAATTTATAAAATTGATATTTTATAAATAAAAGTAATGGAATTATAAATGGCGTTTTATGAATATTAGAAATGAATTTGATATGGGAATTATATTCATGATTTTGGACAGTAAATAATACTTTAAATTAAATATGTAGAAGTCATGAATTTGGTATGGGAGTTATATCCACGATTTTGGATAGTGAATAATCCTTTAAATTAAATATGTAGAAGTAATTAATTTTGTATGGGAGTTATATTCACAACTTTGGACAATGAATAATCCCTTAAATTAAATGTGTAGAAGTAATGAATTTGGTGTGGGAGTTATATTCATGATTTTGGACAGTGAATATTCCTTTAAATTAAATATGTAGAAGTAATGAATTTGCTATGGGAGTTATATTCACAATTTGGACAGTGAATAATCCTTTAAATTAAATATGCAGAAGTAATGAATTTGGTATGAGAACTATGTTCATGATTTTGGACAGTGAATAATCCTTTAAATTAAATGTGTAGAAGTAATGAATTCGATAAAGGAATTATATTTATGATTTTGGACAGTGGATAATCTTTTAAATAAAATGGATGTTTTGGAAAGTGATGCTATAAAAAGGGAATTTAAATGGTTTGAAAATAAAATAATTGTGAATTTACTTATTATTAAAACAAGTATATGAAATTTTTTCAAATATCCAATAAATGAAATGGTTGCGAATATTATCTTTTTAAAGATATTTTGATGTGAATTATTACGAAGTGTTTTGAATCATAAACGATTAATTAAATCAGGCCTAGTGATTATTTTAGTGCAAGATTATGTTTGTTGCTTTGATAGTTAAATAACTGACTATTAAGTTTGGCCATTTTAGTTTCTCAACTTGATGTGGAAACTAATTAGTTGTACACTTAGTACGTAACTGACTATGTGGGCTTGATTATCATTTATGTTGAAAATGTTGATTTGTGTTGTGCGGAGTGATTACTCCTATTAATCGAGCTTCCTTCTTTACGGAAGGATAGCAAGTGAAAGTTGGAGACATGATAAGTCTGTGAGACTTAGTTTCTGTGTGAGGTGGAGAAATGTTTTTGCGTTGTTTGTGCAAAGAGACTGGGGTCGGATTTATTTGAAAACCACTTCGGACCAACATTTAATACGACGATTGTGCAGGTTGGTCGATGATATTGATATTCAGGATTTTCATAGTGAAGGACTGCTTGTTGATCGTTTGGGGTTAAAATCCCAATATACATATAGTAGCAGTAATCTCTTCTTTATGAAATATCTAGTGCAAGGACTATTCGCTACTAATCCTAGGGATTTTCCAACAGGATGTGGTAGGAAAGTACCTCCGATTTGTCATGTTCCTGGACAACTTGTATAGACGAGTGTCTAACATTGCATTTCCATGATTACGTACATCAGTTTTTACAAACGTACATCATGTAGTGGCGGAGAAGGCAACTTCTCTTAGCTTAAATCCTCCTTGAGATGTACGAGCTCAAGGGTTGTATTTTTATGGAAGGCAATTAGTAGTCAACAGTAATGACAATGTGACATTCAAAGCAATGTGATTTGTGATATATGAAAGGTATTCGATACCTCTTTGGCCTCACTCCTCGAAAAATGGCTAAAATAGGAATTGAAGCAGCAAGGCTAAGTGGGTCGCTCCCAATTAGGAGATGTCATCACTCTTTTAGATATATCTTTACATGCTATGACGTCATGTATCTGATTATTGTTGATGTATGCTTGTGGCCACGATTAAAGGTCAGTAACGATCGAAGTGATGACATATTTAGTGCTATCCGGGAAGGGATAGGCCGGTCCCGTGTTGGTTTAGACGGACAGTATCTGCTTCCTAGGTACATTCCTCTCGAGGTGTACTGTGCTGGTTTGGAAAGGAAGTTCCTTCACCTAGTCATTTATATGGAAATCCAAAATCCAATACGTGCATTCCATTTTCTATTGTAGAAAGCCTTGTATTACAAGGTGTATGCTGGAATTCAAGAATGTAATAATTTCAGCTATTTTAGCATTATTTGTGTACAATAGACACTATTATAATATAAGAGGATTTGATATGAGATATTTAATTATCGTAAGGTAAAAACCTTGTCGGTATTTGTTTGCGACTCAGTCTTACGAGATACCTTTTGTTTTGACAAAGGAAAATTTTTGGTAACTTTAACATTCAGTTGAGATGTGTTTTCTCACGCTAGTTTACCAGACTGATCCGAGCGTTGTTCCCTTTCAATACTCGGGTCAGACCGAGTATATTTACAGGTTCATATTGGGTGCTTTTGGAGCTTCAACAGGCGAGTTGGAGATCTTCATGTCATATACAAACACTTCTTATTATTATGCTGCATTGCTTTGCATTATTGTTGTTTTGTAAATTATCGGCATTTTTGAGGATATGTCATCATAACTGCCCAAGCTGATGGTTACTCATTGTGTACTTTGATATTGACTTATGTATATTATAGTTTCTCTTTGTAAATATCATTGATCTATATTATATGTTATTCCGCTGCGATGTAAGATTCTATATTTTTTTGTTTTGCTTGTCTCTTATTCTTCTTCTTCTTCTTCTCTTCTCTTCTTCTTTCTTCTCTCTTTCTTCCCATCCTCTCTTTTCTTTCTCATGATTATCTACAATCGGTGCACTCAGGATCAGACATGTGTGGTTTATATCGGATTCAGAGGGTGTCGATTTCGGGTCGTCATAGAGTTGACTTGGTGATTTCTAACATGAATCTTTCCTCAAACCTCCTTTGGAATTCCACCCAAGTCATAGTTTCTTCATTAACTCCCATAGTAATGATGTTCCACCAGTGCGGTGTTGCTCCTTGCAACTGTCTACAAGCAAGTATCCTCTATTGTTCATCGTTAAGCCCTAAATCAGCAAAAATTCTTTCGCAATGAAGTAACCAATTCTTAACTTCAATTGCGTCCTTAGTCCCTATAAATGGTTTTCCTCCAAGCCTGGCACAATCTCTGCTTAGTATTACATAGTTATTGACCACCGAAGCTTCCTGAATTCCTCATTTAATATTTCCTCTCACTAAACCCTAACAACTTCATCCTACATCATGTTAATGAAGAACTAATACATAGCTCCCATATCAGCCTGCGGTGCTCCAGCACCCATATTAGCAGCCTGTGCCCAACTTGGATTCCTTTTAGTGTTTGGTCTGACATTCACATTGGTTGTAGTGCTTCCTCCACCGATGTTAACTCTTCCACTCTTGGCATACATATCTTATGTCCTTAAAATTTGCATTCGACCCTTCGTAAGCTACAGAAGAATAACAAAAGAAAGATGGAGAATAGTGATAAAGCGTATACTTATATATATATATATATATAAGTATATATATCAAATACAAGTGCGTTGCTTTAGCGTTATCCAATACCCCTCTTTCCTCTTACTTCTTAGGATTATGTTCTCGAAATTATTTTAAGTATAAAATTTCTTTTAAGTTTTCATAAACCTATGCTTTGATACCAAGTTGTAACATCCCATATTCTAAGGTCCGAAGCTAAGCGCTGTAGATGCTGCAGTCATCCATGGTATTAACTTCCGGTTACATAATACGGTAAGGTTGATGGTATTCATAATATCAAAAGCACATGAATATGAAATAAAATCACATATTTCAAGAAAAAAATTCTGATGACACTGCAAAATAATATTTCATATTCTTATATAATCTCAAAACGATTCCTAGTTTTTGATTAAACATAACTATTACAAACTACGCCAAGAACGACATATGAAGATGCCCTATTGGATGATCAGAGTATTAGATAGACATACTAATCATAATTACATCACAGCGGAAATAATACTAAATAGCTCCTACATAGCTAACTTTGTCTCCTACATGTCTTCGGAAGTTTATTCGTCCATCCTACTAAACTGGCAAAGTCCCTAACTCTCAATTTACTCAAATTAAATTTTGAACACCCAAGAGTTTAAAGGTGAAAACATTAACCTTGAGTCAGACATATTGATATTAAGTGAGACCAAGCCGCTTAGCGGAACAAGTTTCCCCTCACTGATATACTTTTAAAAGCATATCTTTTGCAAATCATCCTACAATCAAACTAGTTATAATATTATAGTTTTATCCGGCTAATTATTAACCATTGGTTGACTCAGGCCTACTAGACATAATAAATAGTCTAGATTCTATCAGAAACAATAATTGATGGTTTGTCCTTAACTTACTTCTCCTAGGGTCAATTGATCCTAATGGTTTTGCGGGCTCTCCAATAACCTATCTTTTCTCGATATATTCCTTTCTATATATAACATCATTTTAATATTACCCGTGACAAAGCCTTATACACTGGAATTTTGGACTAATTTTAGCTAGGGGCTAATAGCTAAAGTATAGGGCGCGACCCTACAATGGTCTCATATGGTCTTCCAATATCTAAGTCATAAACTTAGGGTTTATTGTTGCATCTACTTTTCCTTGAAAAAATTTCTTTCAAATTGATTTAACTCTTTTAAATCTTACTTAAATAAGGAAAATATACCCTTTGCTTTACTCAAAATATCTTTTCCATGGCATATGCTTTACATAAAACAATGTTGGTGAGAACTCATCTCAATAAGGTTATCTATCCCTTTAAAAACAAGTTAAAGTGCTTTGTAACTTAGAAAACATTAGGTTTTAAACCCAAGACATCACCTTCGAAACCCTTGTATAAAACCTTAAAAAATACCTTTTGAAATCATTAAAAACAACCCTTTCAAAAGCATAACTTAAAACCTTGGACAACATTTTTCTAAACCATTTAAAACGTATCTTTCGAAACACTTAAAACATATCTTTCGAAACATTTTTAATATACCTTTTGAAAGCATTGGGTTCAAGCAAAGATTTGTGGAAACGTTGCTTCCAAACCATCAAAATTATCCCTTTCGAAACCACTGGGCTTAATATCTAATAATTAAGAGTCATAAAAGAACAGAGGCGAAATCATTACTTTTGAAAGCATTAATCCAAAGTAAAGAAAGAGGAACCCCCTTTGAAACCATTTCCTCTGAATTCATTTTGAAAACAACTGCTGGACCCTTTCAAAAGCATTGAGAAGGCAGCTTCAAAGTACAAAGGCGAAAGCATCCTTTCGAATACATTGTTTAAAGGCAGTAAAGAAAAGCGGCCTTAACTCATTCGAAAGGTATGAATGCGGCGGCATGGGTTTCGAATAGGTTTAAAGCGGCTATCCTTTCCAAAGCTTATTTTTAAAAAAAGGCAAGCTGGTTGACTTGAAAGCTAATACAACCCCTTCGAAAGCATCCTTTACTAATAGAAGTAATTTAAAGTTAATAAGAGTAGGTTCTACCCCTTCGAATGCTACGTTTTGACACTGTCCCTTCTGCCTTTTTCTAATGCAGTACGTATCAATTGCTTTATACTATGTGCAATTAGTTTCGAATAGGCACTTCGGTGGAGGTATGGTGTCGAAAGCTAATAGATGGAAGTGAAAAATTAGTAAATCCAAGCAAAATTATTTTTCATCCCTTAAAAGAAAATTCATTTCACCTAACTTGCCTTATTTATCAAAATGTAATTGGTTGTCATTTATTTATCAAAAATCCATTTCTAAAAGTGCTGCCGAATCCAGAATTTTTAATAAAAAACATTTTAACAAATAAACCCTTCTCCTTGATAAAACATTTAAGTCCCTTAACTTAAAATAATTTTATAACTATCATAAAATATTTAGGAAAATTCCCCAGAAATCATCATAATTCACTTTCATTATGTTTTCTAACATGTATAAATTTCTGACCAAAAATCGTTACATAGTTGTTTTTAATAATTTAAACCCAATATTAAATATTTTATTTCATAGAAAATTCATAATAAATAACAATAACTTAAAAACTTATGAAACATGAAACCCACTTCTGAAATAATGTTTTTGACCAGATCTCAAGACCACAAGTCATTTGGATGTCATTTAATTGGTTTCTCTAATCTAAACTTATCACAAAATCTATATGAAACAATATAAATCCTCAACAAGCATATATACCCATTTACATAAATATAAAATGGCATATTATTTGCAAAATAATTCAACCCTAATCATAAAACCATATTCATAGTCAAAATGAGATGTAAATCTACTATTCACCTTGGCTTGGTGTTAAGAAGGTTGAGATTTTCTCTTTGATTAACTTCTTCAAGCTTCCTACTTGATTCCTAGCATATCTTCTTTTGATTCTTTAGATGTTGGTCGGCCGAGCTCTTTAGAGGTTTTAGTTTTGTTTGTAATTGTTGAAATAAGAAATGAAGGTAAGAAGGGTTTAGGGTATAGGAACAAAGTCTATTCCTATTTTTCCTTTACCATATTCCTTCTACCTACTTATTTTTAATTTTCTTCTTCTTATACATTCATTAAGCCACGACCCTTTTTATTAATTTACAAATCTCAATCCCTTAACTACCTAGATTATTTCATTCAATTTATCTAATTAAGTATCCTAAATACTATTGGTCAAAATTAGGGTCATTACATATATTTAACTCGATAACCAATCTTGTTCGTAATAAAAGATGTTTTCTTTCTATTACATACTTGTATATTATTTTATATTAATTAACTAATTTAACTAAAATTATATTTAGTACAAAATCCATAAACAGTATGTTTTGTGCTAGTAATTACAATGTGTTGTAACGATGAGTGAACAATAATAAAATAAACATACCATTTTAAATATTCCTAGTCAAGATATACTGAGATTGGATATTGATCCATCCGTTGATACTAGAGTACGTAACGCTCTCCATATCTTGGGCAATGCATTACTCATCACTATTGGGGGAACCAAGGGGTTACATACTGATAGTTGTTAATAACTATGGAATTAAAATCTCAATAGTTTTATGTTGATTAATATAACTAAGGTCAAACAAAAAATAACGATGTAACAAAATTACACAATTCTCTCGACTTGAGAATATTGTTGACCTTCAATATAGAAGCTTCACTTTTATTATAGCCAAATTTTGGCATGAAGTCCATCGAAGGACTACAGATAGGTTGAGTAGAAGCATTAGAAGTGAAACACTATTATTCAATTGAGGATTCGTCTCCTCATTCATATAAGGTTAGTATTATGGCCAATCGAGGTCAACTTAAAGTCGAAGTCTTTGGCCAAAGCAGCTCGTTTAATAATAATTGTTATTACTAAACCAAGAGCAGCAAGGGATGATTCCAAGTACTAAGAATACTACATTATTGTTATATGATAATAATGTAATGAAAAGAGTTTACTAGAAGTCGAGAAAAACACTCCAACTAGTTCCATAGGACAAAGGTAGTTTATCAACATCAGAGAGAGCTAACTGACAGAGTAGATAATTAAAACCAAATAGCAGATCCATTCACAAAGCATCTAACTCAACCAGTTCTCATCAAACTAATTAAAAAATGGCGTAGAGATTCTATAATTGGCCCTAAGTTCAAGTGGTAGATTGATATAATAACTAGTGGCATGCATTAGGGTAATTATATAATTGTTACATATTTCTAACTAGATAACCAATCTTGCTCAAAATAAAAGGTGTTTCCTTTTTATTATATACTTGATATAATTTGTTATATTGATTAATTAAAAGTATATTCAATAGAAAATCCATAGATGGTAAGTTTTGTGATAATAATTACAATGTGTCGTAATCATGAGTAATTTATCACAATAAAAGTAAACATATCGTTATAAATATTCCTAGTCGAGATGAACAAGACTGGATATCGATGAATCCATTGAAACTAGAGTATGTAACGCTCTCCAAATGCTGGGCAGTGTATTACTCATGGCCATCGAAGGCACCAAGGGGTTACGTACTGATAGTTATTGGATAACTATGGAATAATTCACCCAATACTTTTCTGTTTGTTAATATAATTAAGGTCAAAAGGAAAATATCGATGCGACAATGTTGCACAACTCATCTACTTGAGAATACCATCAAGCTTCAATGTGGAAAATTCGGTTCAATTATAACTTAATCGTGGCATGCTGTCCATCGAAGGAATATAGTTGGGTTGAGTGAAAGCACTGGAAGTGAGACACTATTCAAGAGAGAATTTATCTCTTTAGTTATTTGGAGTTAGTACAACTGTCAACTGAAGTCAATTTAAAGTTAGTCTTTGACCGAAGCAGATCGATTAGTAATGATTGTTATTACTGAATCAAGAACTTTGTGTTTGGATAATAAAGTTGAATATGGATGATAATGGAATTTTGACCATTACTAGTAATGTGATGTTTGCGTTAAAATTGGTCACAAACACCCAATTGCTGATGAAAGCACCCGTTTACAATCACAGATCACAGATAGTAAATATGTAGACAAAATAAATGTAAAGAACACTCAAAATTTAAAAGAAATGCAGTAAAGACACAAGGTTTATAGTGGTTCGGCTATCTCCGGTCTACGTCCACTTTTAAGAGTTGATATTTTATTGATAATCACTCGCTGGTTATAAGAATATAGTTGATAATAATCGAGTTATAATGGAGTTCGGCAGAGTAGCAGCGTAGAAGAACCATAAGATCCCTTTTCTGAAGCTCTTGGACTGCTATGTATAGGTGTAGGCTGCAAATATCCTGCCCAGATCTCGGAAGACTCCTCTCACGTTGGTGGGCCCACGTGATCGATCTCGAGTGATTTCAATTCGATCCATGATCGATACAAACGAGATTCATATCGATCAAAATCTTGCTCAATCGAGTTGGGATCGATCATGAACATTCTTGTGGTTGTGCATAAGCTCCTGTGAAAATTTGGTAGCGTTTGGACTTGTAGATTGTGAGTTATGATCGATGCACGTTTACATTTTTCAATGGCTGCCGATTTCACATCGCTTCCTGCTCGTAGCACTCTGTTCGTATCGCTCCTAAGCACGTGGTATTTGATGACAAGGCGCTTACTTCTTGGAACGATCCACTTTTCGTGTCGAGTAACTGGGTTTTCCATAGGGGTGCATCTAGTTCGTATCGATCCAGTTGATTAATGTTCGCATCCATGATTGCTTTTCCATTTCACATCGATCAACATAAATGCCATTCGTATCGGTCCATTTCATGCTATTTGCATCGATCACTGGCCGATCGATATGAATGTAGTACAATAATGAATCGATACAGTTTTGATGGGTACGAGTTGGATGTTGGTTTGATCGATGCAGACAAGTCGAAGACGATGGATGCGCATCAATCTGAGGATGGATGGATACGAAGAGTGTAGTTCTGGATGGATACGAAGAAGAGGTGTTTGGTGGATACAAAATGAGCCAACTTGGATCGATACGGGTATGATGGATACGAAGTGAAGTTACTTGGACCCATAAGATTGTGATGGTTGCGAAGAAGGCCACCTCGGATTGATACGAAGTGATGGATACGAGTACAGTTGATCCCTTTGATTTGCGTCGATCATATCTCGAGCATAGGAACTCCGATCGACTTGAAATTTGAAATGTGGTCTTTCCTAGCCTTTTTCATCATTTCCAATCGATCCCACTTTGATTGGATTTCGGTCAAATTTTGATGATATCGATCATAGCCTTATTTCCAATCGATCTTCAATCTTGATATCCATCCTTTCTAACCATTTGTTGATATCCCGACCTTGACCAAAAGGCAGGGTAACATTTGCCCCTCAAAATATGCCTTATGGTAAGAAGATGTGTTTTGAATAGCTCCGAATCCGATATCCAAAGTCCATATTCCATCCATAGCCATACCATCTGATTCATAATCCAATCTATTACCAAGACATCCTATCCAAGTGTTATAGCCATAACCAAGTCCACGACTTCTTCGAGTCGATGTCCAAATCGAAGTCCTATAACCATAACTTTAGCCAATTCCGTAGCTATCTGAATCTGTGGACCGAGATTTAATCTATCCATATCCAATAACCAATAACCAAATCAATAACCTTTCTGGGTTGATATCCAAATCCAGGACCGCACCGGGCCCTTTTCCAAATTTAGGACCTCATGGAGTTTAACGTTAAATCCATAGACCTCGCTGAGTCATGTTATTCTGATCCAATCTTGACTCTCCGGTCAGGGGCTTTTACGCTTTCCGACCTCGGCTCTCTTGCCAAGGACTTTTATCTTTTATGGCCTCGGCTTTCCGACCAAGGACTTTTATGTTCTCCGGCCTCGGCTCACCAGCCAAGGACCTTTTATATTCTTCGGCCTCGGCTCTCTGGTTAAGGACTTTTTATATTCTCTGGCCTCGGCTCTCCGGCTAAAGAATTTTTATATTGTGTTCGAGTCCATTCCATCGCTCTCCAGCAAAAGGACTCGTAACTTGCGATCACTGCCCCGTATCTTCGGTCGAGGCTGTGATCGCGAGACCAGTATTACTTATTACATTGATCCAAGTCCAGTCGTTCAAATTAAGTGTTTTTACAGCCAAGGAAAACCAAATAAATGTCTGTACATCCAAGGAAAAAACTAAAGTTTTCAGGAAAATAGAAAGAAAAATAGGATTTCATAGGCTCGAGCAACACAGTTTATCATTGCCTCAGAGTATGCCTAGGGACCATCCTCGATCCTGTACACGTGTAAGTGACTTAGCTGCATTACTTCGATCCCTATTAATTGTTCAAAGCCATAAATCCATTTAGCTGATAACAAGATGATGTTGCCTAGGTCCAGTGCCATCTTCGTTCGATGTGGGCGATGGCCGCTCATGTTCCACTGCCATAGTTCGATTCCTTACATATTGCTGCAAATGACCATTCCTTACATGCTCCTCAACGATATCCTTTAAATGCCAATAATCATTCATGTTGTTCCCATACAGCTCATGGAATAGGCAATGCCTTCCCGATGCTCGCTCGTAATCAGAAGGTTCCCTTCTTGTCGGCCTTCGATACTGGAGGCGCCCTCAAGTATCCAAGTAAATCTTCCCTAGGGTTTCAGTTAAATTTGTGTAAGAAGAAAAATTTGACTTCCTCTATAGCCTTTTCGAAGTGCTACCATTACCATTCATTTTCCTTCTTCCGTTATCATCTTTGTCTGGGTCCTCCCTGGGTGGACCACCACCCTTACCGCATAAGCTTCAGCCTCTCTTCCTTCTCTTTCAGCTTGTGCATCTACTTGCCTTAGAAACCTTTCTTCCTCATGATAGAACTCACCAAGATCACACGGTGGGTCACGTTCCAACGATATCTTGAAATTCGAATTGTCTGCAATTTTCGAAACTGTTGCCATCAAAACCATTGATGGATCAGGTCGATCCGTCGAAGCCACTGCCGCATTGAATCTAGTTAAGAAATCTCTAAACGATTCTTCCTTCCACTGTTTCATAGATGTCAAGGTCATCACATTCTTGGGTCTGACTACGTGTCTCGAAACTTCCTCACAAACCTTTCAATCAGCTCCGTCCATGTGCCAATAGAGCCACTTTCCAACTGTATGAACCATAATGCTGCTATATCCGCCAAATACAAAGGGAAGCATCACGTCATGACCTCCTTCGATACCCTCGGTACTTCCATATGCCTCATGTATCTCGTCAAGTGAACAGTGGGATCCATTCTTCCGTCATACATCTCCAGCGTTGGTAGTTTGAAATCTGGTAGGTTCCTAGTTTTCCTGATTGTAGGAGCAAAGGGACTTCTATTCACATCCTCCAAGTCTCTATTCACCAATCCGCCTCTCATGGCTTGCCTAACTATATCCACCAATCTATCGTTGTCGCCAAGGTATAGTCCTTATCCGTTGCCTCCAATCTGCCCTCCAACTTCCCGAGGGAGTTCTGGAATCTGCTCCCTTGAAGGAGCATCCATTCCTCTATCAACGCCGTGTTGCATAGCTCCACCCGGTACTCTACCCGGGATTGGATCAGCAAGCTCTGAGTGAGTGCTCCCTAGATATGGTGCTGCTTCTGATGGTCTTGCTTTATTTGGAATTCTGGTTGCTCCATGCTCCTGACTCCTATCTCCAGCATCTCCTGCAGTTGCGTTCCCTTGACTCTGCATTCCAGTTTGTCTAGCTTGTCGAAGCAGATTCTGCAGCATCTCCTCTTGTCTTTTTAGAAGCTCTTCATGCATAGCTTCCATCATCATCTCCATCTCGTCTATGGTGATGAAAATTGAAGCCTGGTTTTCTCCTGGGGAAGCCTCCTGACTCCAATCGTGCTGACTACTTTTAGTTCTCTGTCTTCTTGTTGATTGCCTTGTCATTGCTTTCCAGATCTAAGTCTTTAAATCTTCAAATCCAAATTCCAAGCTGTAGATTCCCTGAGTTCAAGTTCTCAGTGAAAGCACCAAAATGTTTGCGCCAAAATTGGTCACAAACACTCAATTGCCGATGAATGCACCCGTTTACAATAACAGATCACAGGTAGCAAATACGTAGAGAAAATAAATGTGAAGAACACTCAAAATTTAAAAAGAATGCAGTAAAGGCACAAGGTTTATAGTGGTTCGGCTATCTTCGGCCTATGTCCACTTTTAAGAGTTGATATTTTATTGATAATCACTCGCTGGTTACAAGAATATAGTTGATAATAATCAGGTTACAATGAAGTTTGGCAGAGCAGCAGCGTAGAAGAACCAGAAGATCCCTTTTCTAAAGCTCTTGGACTGCTATTTATAGGTGTAGGCTGTAAATATCTCGCCCAGATCTCGGAAGACTCCTCTCACGTAGGTAGTCCTACGAGATCGATCCCGAGTGATTTCGACTCGATCGATGATGGATACAAACGAGATTCGTATCGATCAAAATCTTACCCAATTGAGTCGGGATCGATCATGAACATTCTTGTGGTTGTCTGTAAGCTCCTGGGAAAATTTGGTAGCATTTGGACTTGTAAGTTATGAGTTATAATCGATGCAAGTTTTTTTTTTCGATGGCTGCCGAGTTCACATTGCTTCCTGTTTGCATCGCTCCGTTCGTACCGCTCCTAAGCATGTGGTATTTGATGACATGACGCTAACTTCTTGGATAGATCCACTTTTTGTGCCGAGTAACTAGGTTTTTCATAGGGACGCATCTTGTTCGTATCGATCCAGTTGAGTCTTGTTCGCATCCGTGGTTGCTGTTCCATTTCGCATGGATCAACATAAATGTCATTCGTATCGGTCAATTTCATGCTATTCGCATCGATTGTTGGCCAATCAATACGAGTGTATTAAAATAATGAATCGATACAGTTTTGATGGGTACAAGTTGGACGTTGGTTTGATCAATGCGAACAAGCCGAAGACGATGGATGCGCATCAATCCTATGATGGATGGATACGAAGAGTGCAGTTCTATATGGATACAAAGCAGAGATGTTTGATGCATACGAAATGAGCCAACTTGGATCGATACGAGTATGATGGATATGAAGTGAGGTTACTTGGACCGATTCGATCGTGATGGTTACAAAGAAGGATAGCTCGGATCGATACGAACGTGATGGATACGAGTGAAATTGATCCCTTTGATTTGCATCGATCATATCTCGAGAATACAAACTCTGATTTACTTGAAAGTTGAAACGTGGTATTTCCTAGCCTTGTTCATCATTCCCAATCGATCCCTCCTTGATTGGAGCTCGGTCAAAATTGATGATATCGATTGCATTCTTGCTTCCAATCGATCTCCAATCCTGATATCCATCCATTCTAGCCAATTTGTTGATATCCCGGCCTTGACCAAAAGGCGTGGTAACATGTGATATGGTCTTGGTGAAGAGAATTGATGTAATAATTTTCACCACTTTGTAATGCTTAAATAAGTAAAATTGAATTTTACCGGAGTTATATAAGCGATAAATTTGGCCATAATATCACACCACCTGCAAATTGACGTGCGAATGTTAATATTCGAAATTGTTCAATATCAATCGTTGACCAAATTTATACCTAAGAGTCACACTATAGAATTGTTAAATACTCCTACTACCACCTAATTTAATTAATTATAATTGTTATAAATTAATTAATTAATGAGATATTAATAATAAATGTTTATTTAATTTGCATTGATTAATATTAAATGGTGGGTAAATAATAGTTATAAACACACATATCGATATAGGATATCAATGTGCTTATGAATTCGATTTAATTGCACATTTATTTGATCGAGGTTGAAATAGTTTAGAGGCCCAAAAATGTGCCTAGGGTGGCCGGCCATATGAGAAGGAATGGGGTGTGATTTAGATTTAAAATGAGGGGAAGTGGTAAGAGAAAAAGGAGGATCCGGATCCTCTATTTTTGTCCTTAGGATCATTCCTATTTATTCACCTCAAACCCTCAATTTATCTTGCTCTCCTTTTGCTCCTCCAGACCAGTCAAGGCAGCCCCCTTTCCCCTCTTCCATAGTTTTCAAGTCATCAAACACAAATCAAAGATCAATAGCTGTTGTTTTTAGTTTAGTAGCTCTCTCTGAAGGATTGGATACTAATTTAAGGAGTGAACGGATTCAACATTACAATGTGTTACTTGTAGGCCATACAAAGGTAATAATCATTTATTATATACGTATATATATATATATCATGTCATTATGTTGTCTTTATTGATATGTATACTATCGCAAATCCATATATGTTAGTGCCAACATTACATGAATATGTCTGTTTATATGAATGTTGATTATAAAAAATCATATATATGTTGATTATAAAAAAATCATATGTATACATACATACATACATACATACATACATACATACATACATATATATATATATATATGTATATGTATATGTATATGTATATGTGTGTATGTGTCATTCGTCAAATAAAAATAATAATTTTGTCTATTTTAATTTTCAAAAATATAATTAAATAGTATTTAAAACAACTTTGATTTTAAAATACATACGCAGACACACACACACACACACACACACACACACATATATATATTATTTTTTATACATATAATTTTTATCGACATACACACATAATATTTATTCGAATTAATATTTTTTAAAGTTGTGTGTGTATATATAAATATAATTTATTTAAATGTATAAACCTAAGTTCTCTAATATTTATATATCTATAATATATATAAAACATGCAAATATTTTTTTAATAAAATTTATACATGTTTTAAATTGCTTTCGATATATGTATGTGTGTGTATGTCTATGTATATATTACGTATGTGTGTGTGTGTATATGTATGTATGTATATATGTGTATATATGTATATATATATATGTATGTATATGTGTGTATGTAAATGATTTCCACGCGAAAGGCAAAAATTAAAAATAATAATTTAAAGAAAAACCGAAATATCCAAATAAAAAAATTATTATTATTATTTTGGCTAAATATATATACATAAACATTATTTAATTATTTATTTACACCGAAATTTATTTATTTAATTCTTTATATTAATTTAATATGCATATATACGACTATGTATATATATAATCCTGGTTACGAAATACACATATAATATGTATATATGTATGTATGTATTAAAAATTAATATTCTAATTTAAATTTGAATTTATTAGATATTTACTATGTAGATCTAGATTTAAAATTTAGGATTTGAATTTTGAAATTGACTTTGTAGTTATGTATATTAAATTTGCAATCACTTTAATTTATAATATTAACCATCATATATATACACACATATGGACATATATATATATATATATATATATATATATATATATTAATGTATATGTATTTACAAATATAATTTTATAATATACGTATTTACAAATATAATTTTATAATATACACACACATACACATGCCCGCGTGCACATATACACACATAAATATACTTTTAAATAGACGGCACATGTATACGGAGGGCTAATATATTCGTTGTGGGGTAAATCCCGATATCTACATGCGAACATGTTAAAATGTATACACCATTATACTACACTTGCACGAACATACATATGTGTATATGATATATATATATATATATATATTAAACATAACATTAATATAAAACATTATACGTAAATTCAATAAAATATTGATTTTATTTAAAATAGATTAGATAAGATCTAAATACATTTAAACTTCAAAGGTCCAAAAAAGATCCAAAATGGAATAATTTTTTTGAATTTTACTCATTTACCTCACTATGTGCTGACCCAATTTTAACATGTATGACAAAATAATTAATATATGTGTAATATAAGAATTTACTTAGAGAAGTAACCCTAGATTCACAGGTCGATCTGCTTGGTCTCCAAGATCACCCGGATATGCACCACAATTGCTAGCAAATGATGTACCACCACTAGTGTCGTAATTAGCTTGTATGGATGCAAAAGGGATTCGACCATGGTGATATCACCACTAGAAAATTTGCTATTTACCAACTTAACATTACCGACGTTGTGTCGACGACTCTGTTCATTGTGTGGGTGTAGCATCGGTAATTCATAAAAAAGTATTGATGCTATGTCGATGCTAAAGTTTTGGTGTCGGCGGGGCATCGACATGATGTCGCCTCCATTTTTAGTTAACCCGGCCAACGTCCTCTTTTCCATCACTTTTCAAATTAAAAAAAAGACTCCACACCACCGCTCCTCCTTCCTCTATGCAACCGCAAGCCCAGCACCTCCTCGTTCCCTAACCTACCGCAAGTCATTCCTTCCTCAAGCCGCCACCTCCCAAGCCCAGCAGCCACCTCGTCCCCAAAAGCCCAAGCCACCACCTCTCAAGCCCAAACGCCAACTATTATAAAAGGTGTAAGTACTTGTAGCTAATAGCAAAAAATGTGACACCGAAGATATTGCAGCTGTTAATAAAGATTTAACCAAAACAAAAATTATTCATGGAGTTTAATAATCAAGAAACTGATGGTTATAAGTAGAATTCATCTGCCATATATTCAAGCACTTCGTGTTAAGCCTGGTACTTGTAGCATTGTTGAACATATACACGAATTTGTGAATAAACTAACTAAATTAATACACGAATGATAGGTTATTTGCAGTAGTAAGAAGAAGATAAAGTTTTTAGTTTAGGTGTTTACCTCTAAAATAATTAATATATGGATTCTAACAGAATTTAATTATTTTAAGTTTTAGTCGTCAAAAGTATACATGAATTTTAAATTGAGTCTTCCTATGTATATATATTTTTAAGTTATTTGAAATGTTTTGAAGAAGTTCCAATTTTTTTAAAGCAAATCGAATGTTGAACTAATTTGTTTCTAATCAACCAACGATGTTCTTTATTGTTGGTATCAATTATAATTTGAACATACAATGTATATTAGTTACTTATTTGATATAGCAACTAACTATATATATTTAATGTAAAAAATAGATGAATCAATTGTATCTATTTAAACTTCGATAAAAGTTGTCACTTCATTTTATGTAATATTTTCAGACGAAAATCTTTATTTGGTCTAAAACGTATAGCCGCGCTAGTCGCCGTAATACGTGGTTTGAAATCTCGGCATTCTATCATAGATTGTAATACAAGAGATCTCCGTAGTAAGAAAAACCTCAAACAGTGTGTTTGATGGGTTTAACTTTTATGCACATTTTTGTGTGAGGGCACCATAGTTGATTTGTTATTATATCTAAACACGTAACCAGAAAAAAAAAGGGAATATTGAAATAACCAAGCATTGGAGAGAAAAACGGTTGAAAGTATCTTCATAGCATTAGGCTTTGTTGGGGTAAAAACTTGAAAAATGTAACTTATCAAGTATGTAAAGATTTTGAATATTGTTAGGAAATCAAAGAGCTCTGGAAAATAAAAATAAAAAAACCTCAACTGTATCGGAAGGGAAATGTAAGATCGAAAGAAGGGAAATGCAATGTTGCAGATAACAAAAGCATGTTGCGTCCAAATCCCGTTTGAGCAGAAAGAAATGATTCAAAAAGCTACAGCTTATTCATAATTTAACAAAAGAAATAAGCAAGCAAAAAAGACAGGTTAGCCGACAAACAGTAAGCAAAAAACTAGCAACAGAAAAGGAGAAAAAGCAAAAGCAGCCAAAAGAAAATCTATCTGGGCTTTCGTACTGAGTGACTATTAAGCATGTAAAGATTTTGAACATTGTCTGGAAATCAAGAGTGTTATCCAAACACGGAAAAGTTGGATTGAAACTTGAAAGAACAGAAATGTAACGTTGCAGATAACAGGACAGTAGCATGTTGCATACAAATACCCCTTTTGAACTAAAAATATACGATTCAGCTAAAATCATAATTAACAAAAACTAAAGAACAAAAGAAGGCAAATTCATAAAACAGAGAAGACAGTTTTAATTACACAACCAGAGGAAAAGTAAGAAGAACATTTACACCAAGGCCCAAAGAGAAGCCACATACATGGGGTCACACTGGTCTCAGAAGATAAGGGTACAGAAAAAAAAATTACATTCAGCAATGGGCAGGGGCCGCACGAACGGGTACCCCCAAAGCAACAAATAATGACGTCCACTCTCCCACTTGGGGAGATGGTAGCCCAACGCATTCCCAAAGTGCAATGGGAACCATTAGACTAGGCCTGGGCCTTCATGATCACCCATAGACCCCGTCCAGGTAAGTATGGAACAAAGCTGCACCACATGACCGTCTTATACCTTGTTGATTCAAACCTTTTCCTCAAATCTACGGTATGGGCCTCAATAAGCGCTTTTGTTTGTTTCTCTTCTCTTCTCCCACTTGCTTTGCTTTGCTGCTTCTTTGCTTGCTTTCTCCCTCCGTTATAAAATCTCAAATTGTAACGACCCAGGATTTTTAGTAATTAAAAAATTTAATTTTTAATTAATTTTAAATATTAATAAGTGAATTTATAAGTCAAATAAATTTTTATTTGAATAATTGGATTTAATTGAATAATTAAATCAATAATTTAATATGTTAAATTATGGAAATAATTGAAAATCGAGTTAAATATGATTGAAAATGATTTGGGAAATTTTATTTTATCATATTGGAGTTAGAACGATATTTTAGAACTTTTGAAATCGAATTAATAGTTAATTTGTGAAAATTGAATATTTTAATATTTAAATCGACTAGTGAAAATAGTCAATTTTTGAACAGTCTCATAATTGGACGAGACCAGTTCCATTGGATCCGTAATAGTTAGTTATTACCGGATTTCAATTTTGGTAGCAATCGGAGTTATCGTTTGATCGTGGCAGCTCGAAACGCATCGAATTATTTTTAATTTTAATTTGGCGAGTTAAAATAGCCATTTTTCAAAAAGTCTCGGATTTCGACGAAACCAGTTTCATCGGATCCATAATGTGATATTATTGTAAGGTTTCAAATTTCGTGTCAATTGGATTTACCGTTTGTCCGGTACAAATTAAAAAGCCTAGAAAATCGTTTAAATCGGTTTAATTAAAATTGAACGTTTACTGCCATAACTCGCACAGATGTACGAATTAGCTTCCGAAACCTATTCCATTGTGTCCGGAACGCGGGGTAAACCCTAGAAACGCTGGTTACGGCGCGTAAATCGCAGTTTGGAATTCCCGGATGAATAGTGATTGAAAATTTCCTATAAATAGCCCATAAATTCTCACAAAAAAAAAACCCTAATAACTGCACAGCCGCCGTTCACTTCCATCAATGGCCGAAAATTGGTCACCTTCTCTCTCTAATCTCTCTTCATCTATTCAGTTTTAGGCAAAACTTTCAACATGAAAGTTGGAGAGGGGAGTGAGAGCTACAATCTAAACGGTGGAGATCGTGTTTGGAGCTGTGGATGGACCAGAAATCATTCGTGAAGGTCGCGCGTTTGTTCTCGAATTTTGTGCCCTAGGGGCAACCGAGTGTGGCCGGACCTTCGGCGGTGGTAAGGGGGAGCTAGGCGCACGTGTTGATGCTTCCTGATCGAATTATCGTCGAGCGTTGGAGGATCAAAAATTAACCCTAGTATGTGTATTTGGGTTTAAGTAACGGCCTTTAGATAAACGAAGGGGAGAAGAAGGCAACGCGCGGCCTAGATTCTCAGGAGCAAATCCAACGGTCCAGATGCTATAGGGTATAAAATAAGAAAAGAAATATGTAAATTTATTTTATTTAAATGTGTGTAAACTTTAAAAATGTGTAACTTTTTCATACGAGGTCGAAAACGCGGAAAACAAGAAGCGTTGGAATCGTATGGACGAGCACTACACTATGGAATTGGATTGGAGTCGTTTGGAGTTAGTGAGAATTTCGGGTAAAATTAAACGTCCGTTTAAATTTATTCGAAATAAATCGCTAAAACGAAATTGAAATCAAGGTGAGAACTTCTCACTCAATCGAATCAGTTTCGATTTTATTTTAAATAGTTAGATTTAAAATACTTGAATGCATGTTTGAATGATGATTGTTATCTATTAATTGTTAAAATAGACATTATGCGCCGTTAGTAAGCGGATGTTATTTATTAAAAACATATACCGCGAATATTTCATAAACAGTGAAATTGGTATTATATATAATAGCAATATATATATATATTGGCATATGTATATATTGGAGTTGTTGATTTCCCGCATTTGTATAGCGGATGAGACCCTATTGCGCCGTCTATTAAGCGGATAATATTTTAAATCCCATATACCGCGATAATTTCGTACTGGAGCGAAATTGGTATTGTGCTAATGTTTGTGGATGCAGGAAAACAGGTTGGAGGGATCCAACTGGATTCCTCAACAGTTTTTATTTGATTTCAGATATTTTGATATTTGATGGATTATCATATCGATATATGATATCGTTGTAGTCGTGATTGACTATTTGGTGTGTCGCATCATTGGACCAAATTTGGAATTTTAAAAGGCTTTAAAAGTGATTTTTGAAAGTATACGTTTATAAAATATTTTTGGAATTGATCCATTTTAAATAAATAAACGTTATAATTTTTAAAGTTATAAAAATTATGATTTTGAGAAATATAGTTAAAGGTTGATTTTTGAAAATATGAGGCTAATGATTTTATAAAATAGTTTAATCGGGATTTTTGAAATTATTATAAAGAGTTGAAATATAGGATTTATAAAATTTGATTACTTTATAAATCAAAATAGTGAAATTATAAAGGAGTTTAAATATGTTTTAAATGAATAATATAAATTGATTTATATAAGAGATTTATAAATGGATATTTATAAATTGAAATATTGAAATTATAAAACGAGGTTTTATAAGTGTTGAATGAAGTGAAAATGGATTGCAGGAGTGAATGGAATTTATAAAATTATAAATGGTGAAGTTATAAACGAAATTTACAAATAGTAAGATTTATAAATTTTGTGAAGTTATTAAAGAATATATTTGGATAAATAATTGAATCTTATAAGATATAAGATTTATAATTATGAAGTTTAAAAGAACGATTTTGTAAAATAATCGTTTTATAAGCATTTAACTTATAATGTGAACTTTTGGTTTATAATTGAGTTATGAATTGAATAGGTTAATAAAGGAATTTATAAAAGGAAGTTGTTATAAAATAAATAGAAATGGAGTTTATAAACGTTGTTTTATAAATTCGCAAACGACTTATTTTAAGAAGTAAATTGTTGAAACCTATTAATGGAGTTATATTCACATTTTAGACAGTGAATAATCCTTTAAAATAAAATGTATAGAAAGGATGAAATTGATTAACGTAGTATATTCACGTTTTTGAATAGTGAATAATATGTTAAAGAAAATGTTTAGATTTGATGTTTTAAATAGAAATTAAAACGATCTAACGATGTTTTAAAATGTGTTGAAATTCGAAACCATAGATTTCAACATTCATTGTTGAAATAGACGTTTTCGAGAAATAAAAAGGAAATGGTGGACTATAACACTGTTGTTATAGTAAATGATTTCCGAAAGGAAATGTTTTGTATAGTATTGGGATTTATATATCTATTTTAATTTCGAATCCCTATACTAGTGATTTTGGGTTGTCGTAACGATGTTTTACGCAACATTCGTTTTGGCCCAAATAAATATGTTTAAGAGAATGATTTCCTTAAAGAATGAAATATATACTTAATCTCGATTTAAGTATATTGAATATTTTCCAAGTGTTGAAAATAAATGGATTGAGAATTACTTATTAAATAAGTATGGAAATGTTTTCCAATATAAAGTGAATATTTTGAGAATTTATCTTTTTGAAGATAAATTGAAATGAATAATTGAAATCGTATATGCATAGATATTGTGAATTATAAATTCACTAAGGAATTTATAAAAGAAAGAGAATTTGTTTAAAAATAAATATTGATTTATTTTTGAAGTATTGAAAATAATATATCTTGTAAATATATTTTGGAAAATAAATAATTGGGAAAATTATTTGGAATCTGGTGATGTTGTGCATATCCATTGATAGTTCAATAACCGACTATCAATATTTCCCTTTGAATGGGTAATTGATGTGATTTGTTTGAATTTGAATTCCACACTTATTTTGAATAAGCGCTCACGATTCGGGTTAACCGGGAAAGGACCATGGGGTCGTATAACCCATTCCGAATATGTGATACGTCGTTATGAATTGCATTTGATGACCGGTGTTGAAGACCGGGTATTTGCGAAAGCGATAGGATGACCTATCGATTGTCTCTGCACTGGGTAGCTCCTGGTATAGAGATTCCCTAAGTGATGGGAAATTCGATCGGGATTGTGAATACCCGGATTGCAAGGGCTTCGTGAGAAGTGCCTTCGGTTCTGTTCGAGCCCGGAACAGACTTGTACGGATTGTGTGTCTGACATTTACAAATTGAGATATAAAGCCGATTTCATTCAAATATATTTCTGTTGGTGGCGGAGAATTTATTCTTTTAGCTTAACACCCTTCTCTGAGACATACGAGCTCAGAGGTTATGTAGTTGAATGTTATCAGCGATATATTCCCAATTTGGTAATGTGACATGCTGAGTGTTGCTATTAAATGATCATTGTGTCGATTATTTGTGATAGGATCGTTTATTTGATCGTCTATCCTGGTGATCATTTCTATGATCATTTGTTGACCCAAAGCATGGCTTTTGTATAAAGTATGTTTTTGTGGACGTGACTTCGTCGAGCCTCACACCCCGTGAATGGTCAAAACAGGAAAGATGCAGCAAGGTTATGAGGGGTAGCGCCCTTTAGGATATGTGCATTTCCTTCTGGAAAAGGGTGGTATCATGGTATGGAGCCCAGATACTTACTCATGTTGAAAACACTTTATGATTGTGTGAATTGATTGCGAGCGCTCGATTGAAAGGTCCCAAAGGACCGGGGGATGACATATTCGGTCAGTTGTTACTCAGTTAGGGGTAACCCGGCCTTGTGTTGGTAGAGATCCGGTTTGGTTCTCGGGGATGTCCATCCAGAGGCATTCTCATGTGGCAACGGGAAGTTCCTTGGCCTGATCATTCGTTGGAAATCCAAAGAAACAATACGATCTTGTACGGTATTAGTTGTAGAACCAATCATTCACTTATGGTGGCGCCCCACTGTTTGGATGGTAGCTATAGTAGGCATACGATAATGGTCGTATGTTGGCTAAGATTTATATTCTACTTTCGAAATGAATTTTTCCTACACTATGCACTAGTAATAATATCAAATGTTCTTTTAAATGCGTATCAAGCATCTTTGACTATCATAAGGAGAAATCTCCTCCGATTCTGCGTTTGCATTGTATGTGTGTGCGGGAGGCCTTATGGTAGTCTCATTTTTAAAAGCATTGCGAATTGACTTTAAAAATATTCCTCTATTTTGATTTCAAAGATAAATAAACTGTTTTGAGTTCCCACACCAGTCACATGACTGACTCGGAGTTTATTGTTTTCCTTCCTAAACTCTGGGTGCCCACCAATTTCCACACGGGCAGTCAAGAGTTAAGGTTTATCAGGATATTCTGGAGTTGCTGGAGGCAAGATGGATGGCATGGCGTATTATTATGTATAGTATTTCTTTTCCGCTGTTTGTTGTTGTTGTTGTACACTCTGATGATGATGTGATGTAATGAAATGTATAAAATGTAATAACTGATATAGTTCTTTGTTTAAAGATTATTCATTTATTATTATATGTTGTTCCGCTGCGATTGTGAGATTCTGATGTTGTTCTGTTGTTTTCTGTTACGTTCTATTTTCTATTTTCTTTCCTCCCTATTTTCTATCTTTTCTATCTTCTCGTTCTTCTTCTTTCTCTCTTCCTCTTTACTCTTTCTTTTTCTTAAAACATTGATAATTCGTATTTCTGTTCATCTTGAATTAATCTATGGAGATTAGTGTATATTCAAGGGTACGGATTTGCGGGTCGTCACAGGTGGTATCAGAGAATATGGTTAAGCGACAACCATGGTTCTGTTGGGTATTACTCATTAGAGATAGAGTCAGCAGTACTCTAGAATGAGTTTGAGTGTAATAATAGCTATGAGAGCGTATTTGTTAGTGAATATGAAATTGTTTTATATTGTGATGATTGGTTTATTGAGTGGCATATGAACCTTCGTCTGCGCGGTCTGCAAAACTATACCGAAGGGGTTTCTAAACACTTGAATAGAACAATTCGACACAATATTGTTTTAAATTGGGTAAATGAAATAATTTTACCTTGATTATATTTTATATATAAAGGAATAATTTTTTAGAATTATTAAAGTATATAAGTTGATTGTTTAGTTGTTTGAATAATCTAAGTAAAAGAATAATTGTATAAGCAAAAGAATTATAAGAATTGAATTATAATTAAAGTGATTTACAATTGTGAAATAAACTTATATATATATATGAGAAGTGAAACTATATGAATATAATTATGAATATGAGTTGTAAATAAAAATGAATTTAAAGTTAAATGGAAATTTACTTTAGAATTGGAATCTGAATTGATGTATAAGTTGGAATTTAAGTTATGTAAAACCAAGTGATGTTTATTAAATGGAATATAACTTAAGTGATATTTTGAATTGGATGAATGGATTGAATATTAATCAAATGAATGTGAATGAAGTTGATATTAGTATCAAAGTAAAATAATAAAGTGAATATACATTGGTTGTTATATGATTGTTAATTGATTGATTGTATATAATTCATTAAGTGTTAATGAAATTGGAAGCTAAAGTAATTGGAATTCGATTGGAAGTTAAGTGAATCTTAAATAGGATTGAATTTGAATTGGAAGTGAACCAACTTGAATGTAAATCAGTGAATATAAACTAATTGAGAATGAATGTTAGTAAAAACATCCACTGTTAAAGAATCATATGTGATTAACTTGAAAACCAATTCATGGAATATTAATGAGAATATGAATGAGTATTTATTGGTTATGGATGATGGTTGATGGTTGAATATATTGCTTTTACTACATTTGCTATGTTGGCATATATAGTTATTATGTTGCTATATGTTGTATATCGATACTATTGTCTATATGCATGTTCTCATGTTGTTTGTTGAGTGTTTAGTAGGTGCGGATCGCGTTTGCTTCGCATTTGGAGCTCGCTTTCGCGCTATATTAGCCCTATATGCTCGCTAATAAAATATAAGGTACATATCTCGGATTACATACCATACTTTTATACTTTTTTCCCTTCGGGATGCCTCATTATTTGATGAGATGTATATTTGTGATATATATACTGTCATTTTTTTTCCGGATCGAGCCGCGCAAAGGAGACTATGGCGAATTTTTCCGAAAATTTAAGGCATTAGAAAAAATTTGAGAAAATTGGAAAATTTTTGAAACTATAACTTTGATTTGGAATTGAAAGTTAAACAATAGTAGTTGTTTTTGAAAAGATAACTAAGTATGATTTGAAAACTTAGTAAGTTATTGTAAGAAGTTTAATTATGGATTTTGGAAAATTAATAGATTCTGTAACTTTTCTTACTTGTTAATTTCGAGGACGAAATTCTTTTAAGGGGGGAAGATTGTAACGACCCAGGATTTTTAGTAATTAAAAAATTTAATATTTAATTAATTTTAAATATTAAAAAGTGAATTTATAAGTCAAATAATTTTTTTTTGAATAATTGGATTTAATTGAATAATTAAATCAATAATTATATATGTTAAATTATGGAAATAATTGAAAATCGAGTTAAATATGATTGAAAATGATTTGGGAAATTTTATTTTATCATATTGGAGTTAGAACGATATTTTAGAACTTTTGAAATCGAATTAATAGTTAATTTGTGAAAATTGAATATTTTAATATTTAAATCGACTAGTGAAAATAGTCAATTTTTGAACAGTCTCAGAATTGGACGAGACCAGTTCCATTGGATCCGTAATAGTTAGTTATTACCGGATTTCAATTTTGGTAGCAATCGGAGTTATCGTTTGATCGTGGCAGCTCGAAACGCATCGAATTATTTTTAATTTTAATTTGGCGAGTTAAAATAGCCATTTTTCAAAAAGTCTCGGATTTCGACGAAACCAGTTTCATCGGATCCATAATGTGATATTATTGTAAGGTTTCAAATTTCGTGTCAATTGGATTTACCGTTTGTCCGGTACAAATTAAAACGCCTAGAAAATCTTTTAAATCGGTTTAATTTAAATTGAACGTTTATTACCATAACTCGCACAGATGTCCGAATTAGCTTCCGAAACCTGTTCCATTGTGTCCGGAACACGGGGTAAACCCTAGAAACGCTGGTTACGGCGCGTAAATCGGAGTTTGGAATTCCGGATGAATAGTGATTGAAAATTTCCTATAAATAGCCCATAAATTCTCACAAAAAAAAAGAAACCCTAATAACTGCACAGCCGCCGTTCACTTCCATCAATGGCCGAAAATTGGTCACCTTCTCCCTCTAATCTCTCTTCATCTATTCAGTTTTAGCCAAAACTTTCAACATGAAAGTTGGAGAAGGGAGTGAGAGCTACAATCTGAACGGTGGAGATCGTGTTTGGAGCTGTGGATGGACCAGAAATCATTCGTGAAGGTCGCGCGTTTGTTCTCGAATTTCGTGCCCTAGGGGCAACCGAGTGTGGCCGGACCTTCGGCGGTGGTAAGGGGGAGCTAGGCGCACGTGTTGATGCTTCCTGATCGAATTATCGTCGAGCGTTGGAGGATCAAAAATTAACCCTAGTATGTGTATTTGGGTTCAAGTAACGACCTGTAGATGAACGAAGGGGAGAAGAAGGCAACGCGCGGCCTAGATTCTCAGGAGCAAATCCAACGGTCCAGATGCTATAGGGTATAAAATAAGAAAAGAAATATGTAAATTTATTTTATTTAAATGTGTGTAAACTTTAAAAATGTGTAACCTTTTCATACGAGGTCGAAAACGCGGAAAACAAGAAGCGTTGGAATCGTATGGACGAGCACTACGCTATGGAATTGGATTGGAGTCGTTTGGAGTTAGTGAGAATTTCGGGTAAAATTAAACGTCCGTTTAAATTTATTCGAAATAAATCGCTAAAACGAAATTGAAATCAAGGTGAGAACTTCTCACTCAATCGAATCAGTTTCGATTTTATTTTAAATAGTTAGATTTAAAATACTTGAATGCATGTTTGAATGATGATTGTTATCTATTAATTGTTAAAATAGACATTATGCGCCGTTAGTAAGCGGATGTTATTTATTAAAAACATATACCGCGAATATTTCATAAACAGTGAAATTGGTATTATATATAATAGCAATATATATATATTGGCATATGTATATATTGGAGTTGTTGATTTCCCGCATTTGTATAGCGGATGAGACCCTATTGCGCCGTCTATTAAGCGGATAATATTTTAAATCCCATATACCGCGATAATTTCGTACTGGAGCGAAATTGGTATTGTGCTAATGTTTGTGGATGCAGGAAAACAGGTTGGAGGGATCCAACTGGATTCCTCAACAGTTTTTATTTGATTTCAGATATTTTGATATTTGATGGATTATCATATCGATATATGATATCGTTGTAGTCGTGATTGACTATTTGGTGTGTAGCATCATTGGACCAAATTTGGAATTTTAAAAGGATTTAAAAGTGATTTTTGAAAGTATACGTTTATAAAATATTTTTGGAATTGATCCATTTTAAATAAATAAACGTTATAATTTTTAAAGTTATAAAAATTATGATTTTGAGAAATATAGTTAAAGGTTGATTTTTGAAAATATGAGGCTAATGATTTTATAAAATAGTTTAATCGGGATTTTTGAAATTATTATAAAGAGTTGAAATATAGGATTTATAAAATTTGATTATTTTATAAATCAAAATGGTGAAATTATAAAGGAGTTTAAAGATGTTTTAAAAGAATAATATAAATTGATTTATATAAGAGATTTATAAATGGATATTTATAAATTGAAATATTGAAATTATAAAACGAGGTTTTATAAGTGTTTGAATGAAGTGAAAATGGATTGCAGGAGTGAATGGAATTTATAAAATTATAAATGGTGAAGTTATAAATGAAATTTATAAATAGTAAGATTTATAAATTTTGTGAAGTTATTAAAGAATATATTTGGATAAATAATTGAATCTTATAAGATATAAGATTTATAATTATGAAGTTTAAAAGAACGATTTTGTAAAATAATCGTTTTATAAGCATTTAACTTATAATGTGAACTTTTGGTTTATAATTGAGTTATGAATTGAATAGGTTAATAAAGGAATTTATAAAAGGAAGTTGTTGTAAAATAAATAGAAATGGAGTTTATAAACGTTGTTTTATAAATTCGCAAACGACTTATTTTAAGAAGTAAATTGTTGAAACCTATTAATGGAGTTATATTCACATTTTAGACAGCGAATAATCCTTTAAAATAAAATGTATAGAAAGGATGAAATTGATTAACGTAGTATATTCACGTTTTTGAATAGTGAATAATATGTTAAAGAAAATGTTTAGATTTGATGTTTTAAATAGAAATTAAAACGATCTAACGATGTTTTAAAATGTGTTAAAATTCGAAACCATAGATTTCAACATTCATTGTTGGAATAGACGTTTTCGAGAAATAAAAAGGAAATGGTGGACTATAACACTGTTGTTATAGTAAATGATTTCCGAAAGGAAATGTTTTGTATAGTATTGGGATTTATATATCTATTTTAATTTCGAATCCCTATACTAGTGATTTTGGGTTGTCGTAACGATGTTTTACGCAACATTCGTTTTGGCCCAAATAAATATGTTTAAGAGAATGATTTCCTTAAAGAATGAAATATATACTTAATCTCGATTTAAGTATATTGAATATTTTCCAAGTGTTGAAAATAAATGGATTGAGAATTACTTATTAAATAAGTATGGATATGTTTTCCAATATAAAGTGAATATTTTGAGAATTTATCTTTTTGAAGATAAATTGAAATGAATAATTGAAATCGTATATGCATAGATATTGTGAATTATAAATTCACTAAGGAATTTATAAAAGAAAGAGAATTTGTTTAAAAATAAATATTGATTTATTTTTGAAGTATTGAAAATAATATATCTTGTAAAGATATTTTGGAAAATAAATAATTGGGAAAATTATTTGGAATCTGGTGATGTTGTGCATATCCATTGATAGTTCAATAACCGACTATCAATATTTCCCTTTGAATGGGTAATTGATGTGATTTGTTTGAATTTGAATTCCACACTTATTTTGAATAAGCGCTCACTATTCGGGTTAACAGGGAAAGGACCATGGGGTCGTATAACCCATTCCGAATATGTGATACGTCGTTATGAATTGCATTTGATGACCGGTGTTGAAGACCGGGTATTTGCGAAAACGATAGGATGACCTATCGATTGTCTCTGCACTGGGTAGCTCCTGGTATAGAGATTCCCTAAGTGATGGGAAATTCGATCGGGATTGTGAATACCCGGATTGCAAGGGCTTCGTGAGAAGTGCCTTCGGTTCTGTTCGAGCCCGGAACAGACTTGTACGGATTAAGTTTCTGACATTTACAAATTGAGATATAAAGCCGATTTCATTCAAATATATTTCTGTTGGTGGCGGAGAATTTATTCTTTTAGCTTAACACCCTTCTCTGAGACGTACGAGCTCAGAGGTTATGTAGTTGAATGTTATCAGCGATATATTCCCAATTTGGTAATGTGACATGCTGAGTGTTGCTATTAAATGATCATTGTGTTGATTATTTGTGATAGGATCGTTTATTTGATCGTCTATCCTGGTGATCATTTCTATGATCATTTGTTGACCCAAAGCATGGCTTTTGTATAAAGTATGTTTTTGTGGACGTGACTTCGTCGAGCCTCACACCCCATGAATGGTCAAAACAGGAAAGATGCAGCAAGGTTATGAGGGGTAGCACCCTTTAGGATATGTGCATTTCCTTCTGGAAAAGGGTGGTATCATGGTATGGAGCCCAGATACTTACTCATGTTGAAAACACTTTATGATTGTGTGAATTGATTGCGAGCGCTCGGTTGAAAGGTCCTAAAGGACCGGGGATGACATATTCGGTCAATTGTTACTCAATTAGGGGTAACCCGGCCTTGTGTTGGTAGAGATCCGGTTTGGTTCTCGGGGATGTCCATCCAGAGGCATTCTCATGTGGCAATGGAAAGTTTCTTGGCCTGATCATTCGTTGGAAATCCAAAGAAACAATACGGTCTTGTACGGTATTAGTTGTAGAACCTATCATTCACTTATGGTGGCGCCCCACTATTTGGATGGTAGCTATAGTAGGCATACGATAATGGTCTTATGTTGGCTAAGATTTATATTCTACTTTCGAAATGAATTTTTCCTACACTATGCACTAGTAATAATATCAAATGTTCTTTTAAATGCGTATCAAGCATCTTTGACTATCATAAGGAGAAATCTCCTCCGATTCTGCGTTTGCATTGTGTGTGTGTGCGGGAGGCCTTATGGTAGTCTCATTTTTAAAAGCATTGCGAATTGACTTTAAAAATATTCCTCTATTTTGATTTCAAAGATAAATAAACTGTTTTGAGTTCCCACACCAGTCACATGACTGACTCGGAGTTTATTGTTTTCCTTCCTAAACTCTGGGTGCCCACCAATTTCCACACGGGCAGTCAAGAGTTAAGGTTTATCAGGATATTCTGGATATTCTGGAGTTGCTAGAGACAAGATGGATGGCATGGCGTATTATTATGTATAGTATTTCTTTTCCGCTGTTTGTTGTTGTTGTTGTACACTCTGATGATGATGTGATGTAATGAAATGTATAAAATGTAATAACTGATATAGTTCTTTGTTTAAAGATTATTCATTTATTATTATATGTTGTTCCGCTGCGATTGTGAGATTCTGATGTTGTTCTGTTGTTTTCTGTTACGTTCTATTTTCTATTTTCTTTCCTCCCTATTTTCTATCTTTTCTATCTTCTCGTTCTTCTTCTTTCTCTCTTCCTCTTTACTCTTTCTTTTTCTTAAAACATTGATAATTCGTATTTCTGTTCATCTTGAATTAATCTATGGAGATTAGTGTATATTCAAGGGTACGGATTTGCGGGTCGTCACACAAATTCACTCTCTGTTTTCTTCCTAATATTCGCACTGCACTGCATCCTCTGTAGATGCCTTTACTGATCAATAATATTACTCTACTTGCACATCTCACCTCAATGCTCATCATCCATAGTAAAGGCAACTTATGTATTTGTTTTTAATTGCCAAGCTCTTGCTTTTATATGCAGAATGCGCAGCTTGCTCACCATTCCTCTCTTCAATTAACCCAAATTTGTCCCTTCCATTCCATAACCCTTCATTCTTTATCACTTTCTGCCATTTCTTTGTCCAAATTTGTTTATACCTGTTGTTGATTTTGCTTAATCTCCTCCCCTGATACATCTATATATTCATATATAACCTACTGATATGAATTCACATATCTTTTTTCACTAGTACACTTTGTCTGAATTGCTTCAATTTATGGTCATGCATGCGCCTTCTTTTGCCTGCACTATCTATATGACTTGTTTGTGCACTGGAAAAGTGGATGCCCTGCTCTTGCTTTATTCTTTGTGTCAAAGACATTAAATAATAAAAGGAGCATGCTGCGTACCTATTTCAAATAACGAATTTGTTTTTTGATTCTCTTTTTTTCCCTTCTTTTTTACACCATGCACATCGGTAGTGTTTCATGTTTTCTGTACAGCAGTAAAGCTTCATGATTACTGGATGTATGATTCTACCAACTATGGAATTATCTACAGCTCAACTTGATGAATCCAGTTTCAAGGCAGACGAGCATTGTACATACAACATGTTCGTCGTTACACCACAAATCTATGTAAGTTGGAGCATCAGTGCCGTACTCCTGTGTTTCTACACCAAAATTCTTCTATGAAGCCACTGCAAAGGGAGACCAAGGGGCTGAATTCGTTAGCATGCCTCATCAAGTGACAACTGAAGTGGAGACCGGGAAATTTGATCAGGGGTGTAAGGCCATGGTTTCTCAGGTAATGCTTCATAATCTCAATCATATCCCACACATGCACAATGTTTCGTCACTTAATAGCACCATCAAACATCACATGTTGTGTTAGTTATATAAATTCTTAAGATACTTAACCTGACTGAAAATCTTATATAGTGCTCATGTGCTTACCTGTTTGTACCAAAATTCTCTTGCCTGGTAGTTAAGCTTGCCTGCCTCACTTCTATAACTCCTCTTGCTCGTAACCTGATGATAACACCACCTAAACCCACATATAGCACACACTATTTGGTATTGGTACTAATTCAATAAACAACACAAACGCGTTGGATCAAACTGCTTACATTTAAAATTACAGGTTTGAACCAATGAACATTCCTATAGCTGTGCCCAGTGGTCATTTATTCAATATCATCCATATTACTACAAGGCGGAGCATAAGAAAGCATAGATATTAAAGATGGCATGCAACTAAGTCACTAGTCGCTAAGGCCTTTTGTCGATATATACATATACATGTACATGTACATGCACATGTGTCCGTGCCTGTTAAACTGTAGTTCTGCATTTGCATTATATATATACTTGTAAGTCTATCTAATGGATGGATTATAGTCCATTGATGTCAAGAATACAAGATGCATGACAGATAATATGGTAAGGAGTTAAGGACTTCAAATTTTGTTACTATCATCTGACATCACTGTTTTTCCAGCTAGCACTATGTACTCAAAAAGCTCATTTTGCCCTTGTCTTGTAACTTAGAGTGATCTTTGGTTGATGAGTTGTATTTTTTTTTTACCACTCATTAGCCCCTTATATTTATTTCTTCACATGTTTATTATGTATGTTTAGCGGTTGAAATCCAACAAGATGGCTTACCACCTATGATCGCGATCATTGCCAATTGCCATTTATACTTTGTGCAACTGTCAGTGCAGTTTAGTTGGTTTGACTTTACAGTGTAATATTTCTTAATAGTCTGGTAGCTATTAATTAAGACCGCAAAACATCTCTGATTATCTTGGACATGATTCCACGATTGAACTTGCGTATTACAATTCAATCCTTTCAATTTGATTGGTATACTAATCTCATAAGTATTAGTTTTATCTTAAAATAAAACAACGAATCACTTTTATAAATTGATAACTCGTATAAATGCATAGATTGTGATATCCTAGTTGACTAGAGTTGTAGCTATGAGCCACGATGAATAGAGCTGTGATATGTGTGTTAAAACTATTTTGATGTATTGTGGGCTTGATTTGATATGGTGTGTGCGACATCCGTATGTTTTAATATATCACATTTAAACCCGATATTGCACGTTTATTGTTTATGATTTTGACTAGACTCATGGCGAGATTTAGATTTGTTACGTATATGACAACGCCTCGAGTTAGACTGAGGTGTTCTATTTTCAGGATAGTTATCTATGGATGTCATTATGTTTTGTTTGTTGAGCAGTCTGCAGGAAATGTATATTATGTTGGAGAACTACTAAGTTTGAGTTTAGTAACCATTGTATGAAGTCAGGATTTGCAACACTATTTTGTTTATTCAGAGATAGAATGGAGTTGATACGATTCTAGCAGCTATGGACATGTTAAAGGATTGATTGCAAAAAGGGTCGTTACATGGACATTTAGAGTAGATAATTTTTGGATTATACATAGTCTAACGAGTTCAAAGTGATGTGTTTTATTAGTCCATGTATCAGACATATGAGCGTGTGTTTGTGTATGTATATGTATATATGTGTGTTACCATTTCCGTTGTTGCCTCAAAGTAACATATACCAGAGATCGCTCTTTACGTACCATTTCATCCAAGCTATCAGACAGTAAACTCTCTTTGATGATTTAGTCACTAGAGCTAGGGCATTATACACTGACTCAAATATGATTAATAACGCTAAAACCCTATTTGTTGACCAACTTTGACTTCAATATGAAATTGGCCAGTTTGACTGATCAAGGTAAAATCCTTGACTGTTTAATTGGTTATAACAGATACATCGACTCCAACGTTGGCATCGTCATTGTCATCCCTTTCTTCTGATTCTGTTGGCTGTGTGTGTCTTGGTTTTTTATTTATTGCTTGTGTATACCAAGTTAGGTTAAATTTATTGTCTTCATACCTTTGTGTGAATTGTTATTAATTTATGATAACTTGTTTAGTCTTACATTTAAATTTTTTACAATAATAGACTGACTTATCATTTACTATAACATTGTAATCACACAAGTAAATATTTTTGGTGCTCTCAAAATGATTAAATAACTTATTTTTATTTTTAATTCTAGTTTTATCTTTTATTCTTGTAAACATTGCAGGGAAAATTTTCGCATCTTTCCGTATTAACTTTTATCATTTTCAATATAAACATTGAAAAATAATTTTTCTTAAAAAATAGACAAAAGGTTGTTGATTCGTATGAAAAGTTATAAGGATTAATATATATATATATATATTTATATATATATATATCAGATGTTCGTTTTTCTATTAGAAAAATTGATATTCATTTTTCTTAAATAAATCATATTTTTACATTATATGAAATAATAAGAAGTTTTTATTTTAAATGGAACAATATAACAATTTACCAAGTAATTTATCCGTTATACTTTATCTTTTTATATTAGAAGATAAGTAATCATCAAATTATCATAAATATTCACTGTTTTATTTTTACCATTTTAATTATGATAATATTACATTATCATTGTTTATTAAGTAATTTATTGTTTATCTATTCAAATTTAAAGATAAGTGACAATTAGTGTGACGCCCCACCTCTATACCCACGCTAGCCAAGAACACTCCGGAGTAGTGCTGTCAACTAGCACGGAGAATAAGGCTGTTGAGGAGCGACCATCCATGTAATCTTATTACACGGTGGCTATAAATAATCTTCGGAAACAAACATAGAAATAATCATATCACAAATCAGTCACAGATATCCATATCACAAAGGCGGAAGAAGATATGAATATATAACTAACACATGAAAGTGTACATCAGAGTAGTGGTCAATAAGATCCACGATAATACAAAAGAATAGCAACACGTGCTATACAAAAGAATACAACTATGAGTCTATATCTCAAGTGTATACAACAAAAACTGCTAATCTAAATAGTTAGCCAAAAGTCAGAGTGATGAATCCCTGGGAAGAAGTCAAGCAGAAGCACCTGTAACATCTCGGTCTGACCCGAGTATTATTTAAGAAAATAATAAACGGATCAGTCTAGCTATAAATATCAGATGACATGATATAACATAAAAGATATGGCATAAACATAAACATCCATAACGACATACCACTATAAGTATGTAAATAATGATCAACAGAAGATCAATCAATAAGAGATAATCAACATCACAAGAATCTTCTCAAAGATTCGAAGAGGGCATCATACCCTAAACTTGTACTCATAACAAGTCAATGTCATAAATTCCAGAAATCAACACGAGAAATCCAGAAATCATAAAAAGGGAAAGAGGCCTATCACATGACGGTCCGAAGACCAAGGGGAGCTACCCCGCATGTGTGAATGGAATCACACAGATTGAGGTCAAGACTAACCAAAAAGCAGAAAGGTATGTGTGAATGGAATCACACAAGTGGTGTCTAGTCTAACCTTGCAATGAAAGAGACATCGCGCAATTGCTAGTCTAATTCATAAAGCGATCATCAAGATCAACGAGAAGTGTCAATTACACTAAGCTAGTAAATATAGAAGTTTAGCTTCATGTCCCATAACCACTTGCTTAACTTAAATATTTACGAACAAACTGTAAATCTTCACTAATAAAATTGTCACAAGAGGTTCAATCGAACAAGTCCAAGAATTAACCGACGAAGTAAACGCAAGCGTTTCATACCACTTGTTTTACTAAGTCGTTTAATTAGATTTCTCATCCGAGTGAGGTAAAGGCTTGTATATACTAATAGATTGGAAAACGGTTTAAGAAAAGAGCTTTGTTATTAAAAATAGAGTTGAAATTGTTTGTTAAAAGAGTTTTGATATTTACTACTAGTATTGAAACCTTTATATTATAAAGTGACAAAACACATAAGCAAGTGTAGAAACAATCAGTCACAAAGATCGCATACGGAGATGCGAATAAAATCCAAGGAAATCAGCTCAATGTTTTTCAGATAAGATCCCCTACGGAGGGAGGGTCCAGGGGGGGTGGCAACCCCCCAAGGTGGGGGTGCGGGGGCAACGCCACCGCTTACGGGGTTCGACCTGCCCGGTCAGGTCGCGGGGGTCCAGGGGGCAGCGCCCCCGGCGGGGTGCGGGGCAGCGCCCCGTCCAAAACGGTACGACCTAGTGAAGACAAGCAACCTAGTGAAGCCAAGCGACCTAAGGGGCCATGCGACCTAATGGGTCATGCAACCTAAGTTTAAAAAAGGTGGGCGACTTAACAAAGTGGCCGAGCGACCTAACTGGAGCAAGTGGCCATAGGTCATGCGACCTAAAGGTAAGCGACCTATCACGGTCACGCGACTTAAGGGATAGGACCGACCGACCTAACGACCTAGGCAAGGTCGACCGACTTAATGGTTGCGAACTAAAAATACAACAGGGTCGAGCGACCTAGTGGGATGCGCGACCTAAGAAGGTACGCGAGCTAAGGGTGAGCGACCTAACAAGGTCGTGCGACCTAAGTGGTCACAATGCCAAGCGACCTAAGGACTTAAATACTCGCGACCTAGCGCGTGCATCGGCCGAGCGACCTAAGGGTTTAACACGCGAGCGACTTAAGGTTTTAACACACGAGCGACTTAAGGTTTTAACACACGAGCGACTTAAGGTTTTAACACGCGAGCGACCTAAAGTGATGCGCGACCTACGACCTAGCAGGATCGAGCGACCTAGAGCCGCCTTGTGATATAAGGTCGAAAACGACCTAATTCCGAGGCTAACGACCTAACGCTGCAGGGGGGATTTAAGGCCAGAAACGACCTACGACCTAAAGTGAAACGACCTAACTCCGAAGTGAAGATTCAAGGCAGTGCGACCTAGCGTGATAACACGCGAGCGACCTAAGGGTTAGGTCGCGAGCGACCTAAAGTCCAACGACCTACGACCTAAATCCGAGGCGAACAAAATATGCAGGCCGTGACTTTTCCACGCACGCGAGCTAATGATTCCGAGCGACCTAACCTAGGCAGAGCGACCTAAGCTCAGGAAATTCACCAAACAACTAAAAAATGGAGTTTTTCGCCAATCCAATCCAAATCAAATGCAAATGTACATGCTAAAGTGATGGGGAATCATTCCTAACAGTCCAATATAGTTATAGACTAGAATTGTGAGATAAAAATCTCACCTTTGCACTAAAGTTTATGAAGATGAAGCTTGAAAGCAAGGAGAAGCAATCCAAAGCTTGAATCCAATATCTTCTACTTGAATTTGGAGTTGAATGTTGGATTTGCAATTGAATTTGTGCTTGGAGTTTTAATTTCCCATTCCCTCCACCATTAATGCCAAAGCTTGATTAGTTAGGAAATTTATGAAGAGTGAGGAGAAGAGGGTTGGAACTTGGGCTTAATAGGCTAAACTAACCCAAAGTCCAAAGCGGGAAAAGTTAGTGAAATTTCACTAACTCCAAACCTATCGATGTTTATACTTAAAAAGTTGTAAACGACATTTCGAACTCAATGGAAGTGGTCTCGAGTCCTAATTTGACCGTTTGCAAAAAGTAGCTTTTCGGACCAAAATCCGATTAACGAGTTAATATTTAAATAAAATATTTAAATACAAACTCGATAAATATGCGGGTTGTTACAATTAGTTATTTATATTTTGTCTTGTATCATTTTAAATATAAAAGTATAATATTATATATATTTTCTGAAAATGATAATGGTGATCATTTTCACTATAACATACAAAAAGAAAAATAAAACTACTGTTTTTTATGAAAATATTATAAGAATCATCATTTTATATAAAGTTACTCATACATCTTTTTATTGATTTTTTTATCGACATGGGAGAATTTACTTTTATATATCTTTTTGACTGATAATTATGTATACGAAGATATTTTTTAATAAACAATATAAAAAAGATCAACTTTTACAAAAAGCTATAACAATTTACCACTTTAAACAAAAACATACAAGACTGCCATTTCATTTTTCATGCAAAAGCACAAAATAATATACTGTTTCGTATCTAAAGATAAAAAGATTCATTTTTTACATTGAATGAAAACGTGAAGTTATACAAAGTATATGATAAAAGTGCCAATGCACATACTTTAACATGGAGAAAATGGAAAACGTAGTTTGGAAAGAAAAAAAAGATAAAACAATATAGCAGTTTATTCAAAAATTGATTTACCATTTTCTTTATGAAATATAAGGTAGGACAAAAAGATCGAAAGTTATACGGTTCTCATAAAAATGAAAAATTATAAAATATAGTGTTGACTAAACTATAAATTGTTATTCACTAAAAAAACTAAATAACGTTTCAATTTTTCCAAACTATAATTTATTCGTCTTGTTGTTTAAAGTAAATGTGGACAAAATGAACAGAATATAGTGCTAAGGGTACCACATTTTGTGCTTGGGGAACCACGTTCGGTGGTTAATCGTTGAATGGATTTTTTTATGCCATAATTGGCGGTCAACCGCCAACCAAACAGTGTTTGGCCGCCGCCAACCATCGCCTGTGGTGTCCCAAGCAACTAAGGTGACGCTCTTAGCATCACACTATTTATATTTTCATTAAAAATCAATTTTGTTTACCTTGAGAGCTAATTTATTCATATATCATTTAAAGTTTAATTTCTTGTAATGTAAAAGCTAAATGCAAACAAATAACCTATCATGCCTATTTAAAATAAAATTCACAAGATAGGCTTATTTACCTTTTTGATTAAATAGTAAATTTTCTTATATTAAATAGTGTTGGGATACCTAGAAGCTGTATCCGAAGAGATAGATGAGATCAATGATAAAGAATTAAATCAAACAACACGAGAAAAAATGTCTTCATCTTGTGAGGAAACATACACCTGTCAAAGCTGGTAGATAAAGCATAGAGATACAAAGAGATGATAGAGTTCATGAAAAAAGTAGTAAAATTAGTTGATACCGAAGAGCTTAGTATCCCAAGAGTTTGAAAATGTGTTAGCTAAAAAGTATTAAAAAACTGGAGAAATTTGGAATAAAGCAATTTAGAGGTAAGTCCACTTTCACTTTCATATAAATCAACATAACATAAGTTTATAATCTCTTTTTTCTATCATATGTAGAATTAGTTGATGTATTTATTATAAGTATGGTCTATTTGTGATATTAACTAACACAACTTAAACTATCAAACTTTAATACATCATCCAAACCCACTTGTCAAATCTAATGAAAATGATTATGGAATTAAAAATAAAATTTAATTTATGCATGATCTATTTACCTTTTTTTTATCAAGTAACGTAGAATATCAAATTTTAATTCTATTTTCACTTTCATTATCAAAATCAATTAATTAGATGAAAATGTAACTTGTGTTTATATTTGATTAAATATGGCATATTTGTAATTAACAACATAGGCTATCAGATTCATTAATAAACAATAAACGTCCAATAACATCAAAATTTAAATTAAGCATCAAAGAAGAAATCATAAATGAAATCATCATGTTGATTTTATATGATTCAAGAGAGCTTCATTGCCCCTAAATTGAAGAGACTTAGCTTCTCATACTTGAATTCATTTCCACGTAAATTGATTTCAGAAGAAGAAAGGAAAAAATAATAAAAAGGAAAAATAGTTAATTAAAAAGAAGTAGAGAGCTAATTAGTTGTGTAAAAATAAATCTACACTAATTGCATGAGATAAATCTAATTTACTAACATGAAATAAAATAGCATAGAAAAAGAGATGAAATAAGAGTGCATAAAATAAAAGAGAAGGCTAAGAAGCCAATAAAGTTAAGAGAACGTTTATTTCTACATAGTGGTTACAACTATGCATAAAAGATGAGATCCAGAACATAAGAGAGTATTTATACAAGTCTACAACCCTAAATTCATTTTAGGGAGCCACCAAAAATGCTCTTGATTTTGTGTGGCCTTCAAGTTATCATTAATTTTTAATTAATCTCCTGCTAACATGTTTTTTGCTTTTAAATGTGGTCTATTAGCAAGTGGATAAATGAGCTCCTCCATGTTGATTTAATTTCTTCTTTTCTTCATTCTTTTGGCTTCCACTATTGTGCATGCATAAATACATGAATCATCTTCTAATGTGCACTTGATTTTCTACAAAACTAAATTAAATTATGCAAATAAATTTTCTCAAAATAAATGAACATACAAAAGGATTGTTTTGTCCAAATGTAGACGAGTGAATGGTGATTTGAAAACACTTTTATATTTTGATTAAAACATGTAAAAATAACCTAATATGTCTTTTATTCTAATGAAGATTAAGTATGAGAGTAAAAATATACATTTTTTAATGCACATCAAATACCCCGCACTTATCTTTTTATCTATTCTCAAATAAACTAAAACTAAGATAAATCCACTTTCGTAGGAAGCACGATTACATTGAGCATATACAACAAAGCGTTAAATCTTTTGGTGTCTCTAATAGGATCAGTGTTGTCTCACGAGGGTTTTTAGTGAATATTACCCATAAAATCCAAATGGATATGCAAAGTTCATATTGCAAGTTTTATTTACAAAGATATGAATGCAAGTTTTTATTTACAAAATGAAGAACTTATTTTTTAAATTGCCATGAAATAGTAATATATAAGTCTCGGTCATTATCAAGAAATTACCATGAACTTACTTTTTAAAGTTTGCAAGTGGTAACTTCGTTTCCTTTTGTAAAACAAGTCAAATTGGTAAAGTCGGGATAATCTTTGTCAACTGCTTACTCTCTCTTTATTTGAAAAAAATTCAAAATTATTATTATTTACATAAATCTAACTCAGAAAACCGAAGCCAGTTATATCATCCATGCACTGCCTTGAGAGCTTATGTGAGAAGAGTACAAAGGATGCTGAGTGTAGACTCTTATGTGTGAACATCTGACTCTATGTGTTTATTATTGTTATTATTATTATTATATATATATATATAAATTATCTGACACAAGGTGAATATCTGACTCTTGGTCACGACAAAACGAAAGAATACTCTTGATTTCGCTATTCAGGACACATCGTTGAATGATTTGGTCGGAACAATATTTAAACATTCTGGGGTGACGGAGGGATCGTATCATTCGAGCCTTTTTTCATGCTTTTACTAGAGGTCAGTATGGATCTTCCTAATAGAAATATTTCACTTGGGAAAAAAATTTGCATTTTTCTTGTTTGAACCAAAATAAAGGAGTTTCTTTAGTGACTAAATAGTTCACTATATCGACAAAACATGGATTAATGGAAACTGAAAAAGTTGTTCGTCGGAAAAGTTCATGTTGGTAGGTGAAGAAGATGGTGCGTTTGGAAGCCGAGGTAAATGATCGTTATAACATTGTTGGATCCTTTTTTATCTTTGACTATAAGATCAAATTCTTGAAGTAATAGGATCCAATGAATCAAACAAGACTTAGCATCCATTTTGCAAAAAGGCACCTAAGAGCGGAATGGTCAGTGTAGAGCGTGATATATGAGCTTGTTAAATAAGGTCTAAACTTTGCTAGTGCGGCTAGAAGTTCTTCTTCGGTGGTTGTGTAGTTGAGTTGAGCATCATTCAAAGTAATACTAGCATAGTAAATGACATGAAGGATTTTCTTGATGTGTTATCGTAGGACAGCACTAACCGTAAAGTTAGATGCATATCACGTTATTTCAAAAGGAAGATCCCAATTGGACGAGCAAATGATTGGAGCAAAAATGAGTTCATTTCTAAGACGTTCAAAAGAAGAGACGCAATCAGAACTGAAATTGAAAGGAACATGTTTTCCCAAAAGAGTAGTCAAATGTCGAATAATTTTACTGAAGTCTTCTACTAAGCACTGATAAAAGTCAGTGTGTCCTAGAAATGTTTGAATGTCCTTAACGGATTTGGGAATGTGTACATTTGAAATGACATCAATTTTTTCTTTATCAACCTCAATGCCCATATTTGAAATGACATGTCTGAGGACTATACCTTGTTTGACCATAAAGTGATTTTTTTTCCAGTTCAAATTTAACTGTTTCTTTTTACATCGATTTAGAACCAGCTCGAGATGATGTAAGTGATCGGAAAAGAATCTCCAAAGATGGAGAAATCGTCCATGAAAACTTCTAGGAAGTGTTCAATCATGTCAAAAAAGATGTCAATCATGCATCGTTGGAAAGTTGCAGGGGCATTACGAAGTCCAAATGGCATACGCCAATAAGCAAACATTTCGAAAGGATGTGTGAAAATCAATTTTTCTTGATCTTTGGAAGCGACTGAATTTATTTAAAACCAGAATAATCATCAAGAAAACAATAGAATTCGTGACCGGCTAATCGTTCAAGCATTTGGTCGATAAAAGGAAGAGAGAAATTTGCACGTTGTAGAATTTAATTTTTGATAATCAATGTTGATATGCCAGTCCGTTTGAGTACGAGTTAAAATGAGTTCATTAGCATCATTCATGTTAATGGAGAGTCTGGATTTTTTAGGCACAACATGAATTGGGTAACCTATGAGTTGTTGAATATGGGATAAATGATAACGTTATCAAGGAGCTTAAGAATTTCTTCTCGAACCACATCTTCCATTTTGGGGTTAAGCCTTCATTGTGCATCACGAGTAGGCTTGGCTTCGTCAATTAAGTGAATGCGATGTTGAACAATTGCAGGGCCAATTTCTTATTATCGATAATGGACCACCCAATTGCTTTTTTTTGAAAGAGTTGAAGGAAGAGATGCTTCTAGAGCAACAAAACGATCCAAAGAAATTATATGGAAAAAGTTTCGTTGTCACCTCAATGTGCGTACTTAAGGTGAGATGGTAGAGGTTTGGGCTCTAATTTGGAAGATTGCTCAATCAAAGTAATCGGTTGAGTTTCAGTCTCAATCGTGGAAGGTTCGAAGGGAAGCGTGTTTATGATCTCCTTTGGCACGTCTTGAAACAATTGTTTGTACTCCACTTCGTGTTCATTATTAAGGTCAATTGTCTCATTTTCAAAGTTTTTGTGAATTGCGCTAACTTCCAAGGTGTGGTCAAATGTTCGTTTGATTGATTTTTCTAAATTGGAGATGTTAAAATCTATGGTCATGTTACCAAAGGAAATTTTCATCAAACCATTTCGACAGTTGATCAAAGCATTCAAAGTGGCTAAAAAAGGTCCTCCGAAAATCAAAGGAATTTGACTTGTGATATTATATACGGGTTGTGTTTCTAAGACAATAAAATCGACAGGGAATATGAATTTTCCTACTATGATCAACGCATCCTCAATCTCACCTATTGGTTTTTTACAGAACGATCGACCAGCTGAAGTTGACTTTTGTCAGTTTAAGCTCACCTAGACCTAGTTGCTGGTAAAAGACATTATTGATTTTCTTGTCTTATTGTAGAAAATTCCTTCAGTTGATCAGTCTAAGGGAATAAAAAACCCACTCAGTGGAAAACAACTGGATCGTGATTGTAGTAAGACGAAACAAACGGAGATAAATACTAGAATAGACAGTCACAGTTCTATGCAATGCAGAAAAAATAAATAACACCAGTATTTATAGTGTTCCACTACCGCGAGGCAATGCACGTCAGCTTGGGGAGAGGAGATTTTATTAATACTGAAAGATTAGAGTTACAAGATTGATTCACTTTTAGAGGCTATACATAAGAAGAATTAACAATACAGAAAAAATTATGCAGAGTTTCAGCTCTCTAGGATGACTGCCATTGTTGTCCAGAAGCTCCACTATTTATAGAGTGGATATATGAGGAGGGATAACTACTATATAGCAGTCTTGAGGTTTGGTTCGGCACATCTGGTTCGACATTGCTTTGGTTTGGCCAACTTAGTTCGGTGTCCATCTGGTTCGGCATTTGATGATCGAACGAGAAATCTGAACTGGCACAAAGTTTAATTTGGTATGCAAACATCTAGTTCGGCTACATTTTATAGCAACATCAGCATACCGAATGAAATATTTGGTTATGTTATGCACTTCAACATTTGGACCGACAACTTCAAGAGTCTGGACCAGCATGCTTTACCACACGAACAAAAATACTGGTTCGGCATCATCACCGCTCCACTTCATTCACTACTTCACTGGTCCAAACATGTAAAAATGTTTCCCCCGAATCATCATTGATTCAAATCACTGCATCTTTGTCGCTCCACTTCCAAACCAACCTTCTTCTCGAACGAGATCATCACACCTTACCGGACCAAAAATTTGGTCTGTCAACTCCTCCAACTTTCACCGATCGAAGTCGCCGCCACTTCAGAAATCTGGAGCGGCAAATCCAAGCAACGTCGGACCACTGATGTGGTTTGGCAAGCCCTCGTTATCAACAATGACAAGCCATCTCAACATCCTCCTTGTTGTCACTTCAGCTAAGGGTTAGAGCTTTGGTGCTTCTTCACTTCGTCGATTGCTTCCGCAACATCGCTTCTTCCTCGAGATCCTCCTCTAACAGAATTAAGGTATCAAATTCTAACATGTCTCCTATCGTACATGAAATTATGGAGCAACCAGGATCTTTGCATTTTACAAGAATGGATTGAGACAAGTCTCAGATGGCAGCTAAGAAGACTTTTTTAGGTACTTAAGTGTGCCGTTTTTTAATGCATAGTTCCTTCACAAATTTGGCATAGGTTGGAACTTTTTGAATTATGTCTAAAAGAGGAATGTTGAGCTTGACTTGCTTAAAATTTTTCCATTTGTTCAGATGTTTCTTAGCGTGAAGTCTATGGAGAAAAGGAGCTCACAACTTAGTAGGTCGATATACTTGACTTGGTGAAAGATGAGATTCAGAATTGGATTCAATGTTCTGGATGGACTCGATCGAGGGATTAGAGATTTGGAAGAAATTTCTAATAAGTCATTAGGATTGACAATTTGGTTATCAATTTGCTTATCCGATCGGACGGTGGTGATAACGTTCATTTGATTCAAATTACTATCTTGAATGGCATGAGCTTGATTTGAGCTTGTGTTTTGATTTCTATGGTTTGAAATAGGATGACTCAAGAACGTATCTCTTTCCCGTTCACTCACAGAAGTGGCTAACTGACTCATTTGCATTTTGAGTTTAGTAATCGATTGACTCGTATTTTGCATGTACGAAATTAGAAAATTTTGCAAACTGTTGTTCGATTAAAGATTTTGAGTGGCTTCTTTAGCCAAAGTTTTCAAACTTTTCTCAAGTGATTTCATTCGTTTGTCATCTTGAGGAACAAAAGATTGTTGCACTTGGTTTTGAAAAGGTGGCGCAAAGTTTTTTGAACTTGATTTGGTTGCAAAGGAGGATTTGAAGCGTTGTTCTAAAATTCCTGGAAAGATGGTTGAACCAAATTCATGTTTGAATTGTTTTGGTTACAAGCAAAGTTAGGATGATTTCTCCAACCAGGATTGTACGTTGGAGAGAACAGATCATTTCTAGCTTTGCTAAAAGTGTTGATTTGTTCTAACGAGTAAGGACATTGATCAACAATGTGATTTGGATCATTACATTTATAACGTGAGAGTTGGGAGCTTGGTTCATTTGATTAAATGAAAGGACGTTATCACATTTATTTATCATCGCATTGATTTTCGCTTCTAAAGCTAATGATGATCCTATCGAATGTGCGCTCAATCTTGAATAGATTGATTTCTCGTTAGATTGTTGCTATTAAGATGACTTTTCGGCTAGGTTTTTAAAAAATTTCCAAGAGGCATCATAATGTTGTGCTAACAATTTTCTTTAAACCATTGATTCAAGCATCGTTCTAGAGCTATTTTCAAGTCCATCATATAAAACATGGCAAAGAGTCCTTTTTCAAAATTATGATGTGGACATTTGATCAAAAGTTCTTTAACTTTTTCAAAATATTTTTCAATGGATTCACCTCTAAATTGATGAAAATTTACAATTTCATTTTGCATTTTTATTATCTTTTCTAAGGGATAATTTATTTTTAAGAAAACTTTTACAAATTTGTCCCAAGTTCTAATCAAATTTAAAGCAACCTACATAACAATTTTTCGGCGCAGTCTGTAACTGCAAATGGAATTAACCTAAATTTTATTCCATTGTTGCATAATTGTTGAAGTTTTATAATTGCATAAACTTATTTAAATTTTGTTAAAAAGATGTAAGGATCATCATTTTCAAAATTACCAAATTTTGAAAGCATGTTAATGTGACTTGAATGGATGTCAAAGTGATTACCCGTTGGGGCGGGTAAAGTAATGCTAGAAGGGACATAAACTCAATCAGGGAAAATTCTGTCCATGAGAGTACAAGGTGGATTTTCATTCATCATTGTAGAATGACTGTTTGTTCGAGCTAAGCAGTTTATTGAATTGGCACGAGTCCAAAAACTCATGCACAAGAAAAAAGTTTAAGGAGGGAAAGAGGTGAACAAAAATGGTAAGAAAATATGAGCGAAAGTTTTTTTTGGGCACGTGTAACTTTTTCTAGATTTGTATCTCCGAGATCATCAGAATCATGAATAGCCGTAAAGCACATATTTGAATTTTCTGTCTTCTGCTCATCATCGCTTGAGGATGAGTCTGAGTCTAAATCGTCTAGTATAGCGGTATACGCTCTTTTCCTTTTCTTTGTATAATCATTACTTGTAGGAAACTTTTGCATATCAGGATGCGGACAGCCTCTTTTGAGATGGCATGGTTCCTCACAGTTAAAACATTTGATGTGGTTTGGTACTTCATATGATTTCCAGAATTCATGTGATCATTCTTTTTGAAGTTGTTCATCTTCTTGTATTTCAGAAACTTCCAAAAATTCTTTGTCATTGAAAGCTATTTCTTCATCATCATCACTTCTCGAGTCTGATCCATCAGTTAATGCATTGAATGCAATTGACTTCTTTTTAAATGCCTTGCTATCTCTTCTCCCTTGCATTGGTACTTCAAACGACATTAGATTTTTAATCAATTCTTCAATCTTTAAAGTACTGATATCATTTGTTTCTTCGATTGCAAGAATTTTCTGATCCCATTTCCAGAGTAAGAGAATTTAGAACTTTTCTGACTTGATCTTCTTCGGAAAAACTTTTTCCCAATGATATTAGAGAATGCACATTATTCTGAAATCTACTATACATAGCTGAAATGGACTCATTAGAAATCATTTTGAATAATTGAAACTGATTTGCGAGTATAGATATTTTGGTTTGTTTGACTTTGCTTGTTCCTTCATGAGTAACTTGCAAAGTTTTCCAGATATCATATGCAGACTTATAAACAGATACTCTATTGAATTCATTTCTATCAAGTGAACGAAATAAAATATTCATGGCTTTGGAATTATTTTGTGCAATAGTCTTTTTCTCAGCAGTCCACTATGCAAAACTAGTTCTGAGTTCAGAATATTCAGTTTGTGTGATATTCCAAGTGTCTAATCCTGTTGATTGTAAATATATTTTCATTCTACATGCCCAGTATGCATAGTTACTGCCATTAAAAAGTGATGGTCTGGCAATAGACTGACCCTCAACAAATGAACTAGTGATAGTGTTAACAGAACCAGTGTTGGTAGTCATTTTTAAAAACTTTTCAAAATCCAGATTATGAAAACATGAAAACTAATGCTCTGATACCAAATGTGAGAAATGCGGATTATGGATATTAAGGCTGGAATAACACTAGAGGGGTGTAAATAATGTTTTGTGGATTTTCTAAATCTTTTTAAAACTTATGTGATTAAATCACCAACAAATGCAATCACAGACACAGATATAATCACAGAATCAGACATAGATGCAAATACTAAATAAAGCAGTAAAGGAAAGAACACATCAAGATTTTATACTAGTTCAGAGTTACCCTACATCCAGTCCCGTACAATCGTATGGATTTCTTATCAAAATAATCTCCCAGATTACACCCTCGATTTCAAGGCTATGAGATATAACCTCATGTATTCAAGTCCAGGGTGAACTCTCTTGATTTAACCAAGCTACAAGATCACATAATTGATTTTCGGGGTTACAATCACACCCAATTGATTTCAAGGCTCAATCGCACCTTTTACTTAACAGTTTGATTTACAAAAGATTCTATAACTCTGAATAGCATTGAGATCTTATGGAGAGAGCGACGGAGAATCAAACAAGAGATAATCAAGTTTGATTCACTTGGTATTTCGGCAGAGTATAGTTTAGGATTCTTTAGAATAAATGTGGAAGATGAAGAGGAGAGAAAATAAATGAAATCTGGTAAAAAATTAGTTTAGAACTTATTGATAATTATAGTAGAGCAACAGCCATATCTTTTCGTGAAAGGATACGATAAATAGACACTTCTTTTGAAAACTGAAATTTGAAAATAACGAACACCACGTCGACATGGATGGTTGAGGGATGTCGATATGCTTAAGGCAAAATTGACGTTTTTGATTTTCTTATTAAAATTGGTTTCTATAATTTGTCAAAATAATTTTTAAACTTTATAAATATATTTAAATCTAGTTTAAACATATAAAAGAGTTTGGAAAGTAATTTTTAATATATATAATCTTAATCTATAAAGTGATTTAAAATCCGAATATATAAATATTTTAAAGCTAAATATTTAAAACAAGAGATGGTTTAAAAACAAGGACAATTTTGAAATTAAAATATTAAAAATGATAAAAATAGTTTTGATGCTAAAACATTTAAAACCAAGAGAGATATCTTTTTGAAAAAAGTTTTGAAAACATATTTTAAAAACATGAGATATATATTTTTGAAAAGCATTTTTATAAAATTAGTGGATATCAAAATAGGACCACTATATGTTCCACTAGATATTGTCGTGGGTTTCATCCCACTAGGGTTCCATCCCTTTAACAGGCTCGAAGTTGATTTCATTCCACGAATAAATTTTGAATAAAGATATAAGTGCTTTCAAGAAGTTTTAACATAATTCTAGACTCAATACTTGTCTTGTACTTTTTTTTTGAGAAAAATTTGTGATCCTTTGTAAAATAGAGGAGAGCACACATGCAAAAATATATATAACACAATAGTAAGGTGCTGCCAACATACCTGGCAGGTAACAAAACTAAATACGAGTAACAAAGAAAAAAAAAACAGATACCCCTAAGATGAGTTCCGGCAAAGCCACCACCCATCACACCCCGATATCGAGTTTCGGCATATCCACCACCCAATACTAAGGTATTAGGAATACCTAGAAACAAGAGAGAATGATGCTCTAAAACATCACAGTAGCTCAATACAAAAAACAAAGAAGAAACACTCTGTGCATCTGGATCGGAATGATGCTCCATGCATCTCGGAAGCTCTATGCAACACAAAAAAAAGAAGAAAAACTCCATGCATCTGGATCGGAAGGAGTGAAGAAGCCTCGACTCTGAAGTGAAAATAAAAGTGATGCTGGATGGGATAATCTACACTGGAAACTCTGAACAAGCGAAGAAATGCCAAGCTGTAGCATGGATCCTCCTGAAGATAGTACTCCATAATAGAGAAGAAAGAATCCGGCATCCATAGAGAAACTGAAAGAAATCCTGAGTGGAAAACTCTACTCTGAAAGCCTCTCAACAAACTGTATCCTGCAATATGAAGATATGAGAACCTGCAAGAAGAACCTGGTATCCTTTCACCTATACCTGTATTTGAAGGGTGACTAAGGAAAGAGTAAGAATTTTACATATATATGTATATTTATATAATTAATATACATACATATATATATATAAAGATGGAAGTAAAACTTAAAGGAGACAAAACTGGTAACAATAGAATTAAGATATTTCTAAACTAATAAACCAAAAAAGAACAAAAAATTAAAACCAAATTAAAAACAAAACTATGAATCTTTAATCATAAGTACGTTATGATTAACAGATGGATCATCATATGAATTAGAAAAAATATTCATATCAATACTGATGTCGTTAAAAAAACAATTGTTGTGTTTAAAAAAGTTAATATTATAGCTAACCTTATTAAGATACCCTTTAAAAAAATTATTCTTAGCTAATTTATATTTGGGATTAGAAATTCAATTAAAACAGAATGAAGAAATTGTATAAATCAATTTATTAAAATGACTATTATTATTAAAAATTATTTGATTGCTTTCAAACCATATATACCAACTAATAATAATGAATAAAGAGTCAAGTAGAAATGTAATATTCTTTTTAAACCTAAATCTTAAATTTTTCCAATAAAAGTCACAATCCGAAATTTTAGTTATAATATTGAAATTGAAAATTTTGAGAGTATTATTAAGAATGTAATAAGAATCCATGCAATCATAGTATATATGCTTAATTTCTTCAAGATGCAGATTACAAAAATAACATTTATTATCATTATGAATGTTCTTTCTTTTTAAGTATTCAATTGTATTAAGTTTACCATGCAATATTAACCACATGTGCATTTTAGATTTAGGAGGAGCATTTGATTTCCAAATAAATTTGAACGAATTGTTTGTAGTACCCGAAAAATTAATAAATCTATAAAAAAGAGTGAAGTATATTTCTTACTTCTATCCCATTCCCAACAAAAAATATCATTATCAATATTATAAAGATTTAATCTTGCATAAAGCAAATGAAGAAGCCTAATAGCAGAACCTACTAAAATTCTATTAAAACAGAAATTCCAAGGAGGATCATTATTAAGAGAATAAACTTCATTAATTAGAGCAAACTTAAAATTACAGATATCATAAAGCTCTTTAAATTCCAGTTTAAGAGGTAAGACCGAAATTGAACGGCCAGGCCAAAAAGAAGTACGGTTACCGGAATGAACTATAGTATTTATTCCTAAGTTAAAAATCTCAAGACATTTTAAAATGTTTTTCCAAAAATTAGAAATATTATGAGTGGCTGGAGAAACGATTTGATATAAATTACTTTTTCTATTATAGTAATATTTAGAAATAATCTCTTTCCGAATAGCATTATCATTAATATCTTTAAACTTCCATAACCATTTACCTAGCAAGGAAAAATTCATATTTCGCAAATTAATAACCCCTAAACCACCTTCCTTCTTGGCTCTACAGACAATTTCCCAATTAACTAAACATTTTTTATTATTGGTAGAATTTTCCCCACTTTAAAGGAAGTCTCTTCTAATTTTGTCAATTTTATCAATAACCCAATCTGGAAACAGATGCATAGACATCCAATAAATCGGAAGGGCTGATAAAACCAAGTTAATTAAAATTAGTCTTCCTGCTCTAGATAAATATCTTCCATTCCAGTTAGAAATCTTATTTTTGATTTTATTATTAATAATAAACCAATCGTCATGCTTGAGTTTAGTGGGTTTAATCACAAAGCCAAGATAGTCAAAAGGAAAGCTCATAGTTTTGCAATTTAGAATATTAGCAACTAAATTTTCAACTTTTTCAAAATCATTTAAGACTAATCTGAACTTTTATCAAAATTTATTTTTAAACCTGATAAAAGTTCAAAACTGTGAAGAATAAACTTGAGAGTTATAATGTGTCTAGGAAGATGGGAAGAAAAAGCAAGGTATCATCGGCAAATTGGAGAATCGATATACCATTACGCGAAATACCATTGCCAACACTCCCTAGAGATCCATTATCCACTGCTTTTTTTAATGATTTTAGCAAAAACATCAGCAGCTAAATTAAATAATAAAGGCTATAAAGGATCTTCTTGCCTTAGTCCTCTCTTAGATTGAATTTTATTACCTAATATACCGTTAAACTTAATACTCGAGTTTCCGGTTCTAAGCAAAGTCATAATCCAATTGATCCATCTAGGACCAAAAGCTCTAGCATGAAAAATGTCAACAATAAAATTCCAATCTACCAAATCAAAAGCCTTAGCAAAATCAAGTTTTAAAATAGCACAGGCAATGTTATTCTTGCAACAGAAATTAATATATTCTTGAACAACTGCCACTCCATCAGTGATATTTCTACCTTTAATAAAAGCTGATTGTGAACAATCAATTAATTCATTCATTCTTTTACTAAGTCTATTAGCTAAAACTTTAGAAAATATTTTAACTGAGCAGTTAATCAAAGAAATAGGTCTAAAATCTTTTAAGTTATTAGCTCCAACTTTTTTATGTAGTAAAATAACATTTGTAAAATTAAATCTCCCTAATTGTAAATTACCATTATAAAAATCGTTGAAGATATTAACTAAATCAATATTTAAAACATCCTAAAAAGTATTATAAAATAAAATTGGAAAACCATCTGGTGCCGGCGATTTATCACTATGCATGTCATTAATAGCTTTTCTAATTTCATCTTCAGAAAATGGATAATCTAACTCTAATAAATCAACAATGGAATCAGGTAGATACAGATCCAACCATCTTACATTGATTCTATTGTCAATTTTAGAACCAAATATATCCTTATAATAGTCTGTAAAAGCCTTGTTAAGATCTCTTTGATCAACTAGTTCTATATTATTAACAAAAATAGAGTTAATTGTATTACTACATTTCCTACCATTGGCTATATTATGAAAAAACTTAGTATTGTTATCACCTTCATTGATCCATTGAATTCTGGAACATTGTTTCCTATAACCTTCTCCTTTTTTAAAATAGAATTTAATTCCTTTTTTAAATTAGAAAGAACGTTACGTTCACCTAGATTTAGAGGTCTAGATTCTTCTATCTTATTAATTTTAAGCATTTCATTAAAAATATTATCTTTTTTAATTTTTAAATTGTCAAAAACATTTTTGTTCCATTTTTTAAGAAAAATCCTAAGGTCTCTAAGCTTAGAAACAAAAGCTTTTGCGAAGTTATCCATATCTCTGATATTATGGAAACTCAAAGAAACCTATTTACCTTTAACTAGTTTCACAAAATTATTCTCCAAAAGCCACATCTTTTCAAACTTAAAATTCTTTAAAATAACTCTATGATACTCACATGTAAGTATAATAGGACAATGACCGATAAGGTAAAAGGAAAACCAGTTACTTTACAAATTGGAAATTTGTCTTCAATTTCATCACTAACAAAAAAATCTATCAAGAAGAGTCATGGATGGGAACTCTGTAGCGTTACTCCAAGTAAACTCTCTATTAGAAAGAGGAATTTCAGTCAAATTAGAATTAATAATAAATTGATCGAAATACTCCATAGCAGAGTAGTCTCCTTCCCTAGGATATCTCTCACCAATGGAACGCATAACATTAAAATCACCTCCTAATATCCAAGACCCTGGAGCAAAGGATCTAAATTCTAGGCATTCGTTCCATAAAATCCACCTATTAATTTTAGAATTAGGCCTATAAACATTAGAAATATTTAAAAAAGAATTATCAGCAAGATTGATAAGAATAACATGAAGAGAATGTTGTTAACAACAGATTGAAGTAATTTAAAGTAAATTATCACGCTAACCTATCATTAAGCCCCTTGAAATCTTGAACTCTTGATATCTTGATGCTTATGAGTCTTCAATCTTGATATCTTCAATCTTGAATCTCTATACTTGTACAGTCTTCATTCTTGATACCTGCATGTTTATATCCTGCATATACTTATATATCTAAACTATAATGTTAGTATTTATACTTTATAACAAGTCCTAAGGTTGTTGTCATCAAAACCATCATCTCAAGGATAACTACTTATGAAAATAGTGTAATGTCAATGTCCCTAACTAATACAAAAGATTAGACGATCCACTTATTCAGTCGACCTCCTTTTATGCAATCATGTCTATGTCATGTGTCCCAATGAATGCAAATTCCCTAATGATAACTGATAGTTCTATATGCATGCTACAATCATCATCCAAATGCAACAATCATGTGATAATCATCCATTTATAGCAACCATGAAAATAAAATAAAAATGCAAATGCGCACACATCCATATCCATATGCTCTGGTGTCCTACTTAGGCCGATCCTTAAAGGATAATAGTGCCTAGTGTAAGTATATGCGTCCATTAGCATCCATTAGCAAACACTTGCTACCACTAGCACACATCATTCATAACATGTTCTATTAACATGTTTCAAATCCTACCATCCATAGGTAAATCCTAAGTTCTATCCTCCCAAAGAATAATAAAGGAAAGAACCTTTTGAAACAAAAGATGGAAATAGGAAATTCTAAAACTTACTATCAAAGAAATGCGGACATGAGATATGAATTTTCTCCTAAGCAAACCAATTTTATTCGAAATCTCCTTAACTATGTCGGAACCAAGGCAATCCCTCTGTAGACTCTATCCAACACGAAGGCGACTTGCGCGGTCTTCCATAAAGGGGTTTGAAAGGTGCCACTCCAATGCTAGCTTGAAAACTACTACCATATGAATTCCACTAATTTCATATTACTATTCTTCATAAACAACACTTCAAGGTTATTACTAGTGTCTTATACACTTTGTGAAAACTTCCATTATTACTTCTAAAAGTAATTACCGCTATCTCCTTACACCTTTTCCGTTACTCCTATGAAATGATTCTTACCTACTCCACATTTAAGAGTTTGGCTTGGTATTTATTACCTTGTTTTAAAAATTAAGGTTTCTAAAAAATTTAAAACATCAAATCCCAAAATCTTTATCTTTAAAAGTGTTATCTTTTTTGTTTCTATTAAATTCAAAAATACTTGACTACTTAATGTTTTATTTTTCTGAACTTGCAACTTTATAGGTTTTTAAATTTACATTAATCCCCAAACCTAGAGGGGGAACTTTTTAAATCCAAAATTTATTCCTCATTTTCTTTTAAAGAACTTTACAATTTTCTATAAAAATTGGAATTTTTAAATTCAACCGTTACTAAGCTTTTTTGCTTTCAAAAATTTATTTACTTTTTCATTAATCCATTTCTTTTTTAAAATATTTTTAAACTGTCCTTTTTCAAATCATCTTCTTATTATAGCTAATAGCCTCATACATTAAGGTATTGGATCTACTTTCTCTAATGAGAAATTATTAACGCTAAAATCTTCTACGAATCTTTTAAAAGAGGACTTCGTGTTTATGTGGAGTTACAAGGAATTTATTCTATATTTTTGAAATAGACTATATAAAATATGGTGCTTCCCATACCTTGTACATCTCTTTCATAAATTCCTTGTGACTTGCACAAAACATTCTTATTGGTTTCATAGAAAATTATACCATTATTATTTTCATTCTGATAGATTAAAGCATGTTTAATTTATACTTTCCTATGATAAATATTTTCTTATACTTATTTAAATAACAGGTGTATTCACAAATTACTTTATTTCTATTCATAGAAATTACCTTTTTAAAATACCTCTTTATTTGGGTTAAAACAGATGTTGCGTAAAACACCGTTACTACAACCCAAAAATACTAGTGTGTGAATTTAATTAAAAATAAATATAATAAACCTCACATATTATGTAAAAACATTTCTCTTGGGAGTCATCTACTATAACAATAGTGTTATACTCTATGATCCTTTTATTTTTCACGAAAACATCTATTACAACAACGAATGATGTAACCTATGTTTTCGATACTTAATACACTTTATGTTTTTATATGTAAAATCTTTGTTTACTTACAAAGAAGCTAGTGAGCTATACACGCTCTATAATTCTTCAAAAATAATTTCACCTTTTCAACAAAATTAACATCACATAAAAACCAATTTTAAATTTCATGTCATTTCTCAAAAAGACCCAATATTTACTTTAAAAAGTAAATGTAAACATTGACAATTATACCTTTCAACTTTTCTAATTCTAACAATTTTATTAGGCTAGATATAAAGTGGGTTTTCATCTCATTACCCTAGGATCATCCTTTCTAAATTCTGGTAATCTCATTTCCTTACCAAAGTCTTTTACTTCGATTCCTCTTTGATGCTTATATTTTTACTCTAAGGCACTACCATTATATCAACTTATATGAAACAATTATAATTTCTGCAATCATCTACACATGGGCTTTCTTCTTTTCTTATCAACTAAATCTATTGTACATCTCCAACCTTTTCCTATCTCGCTTTGGATTTCGATAATCCTAACCTTAAAAAACCATTTCTCAAACTCATTCTATGTGTAGACCTTCTTTATGCCCCGAGAAAAGCACCTCTTTGAAGATGTATGGGAAATTTCGGAAGACTGAAACTGAATTTAACTCTACTGATGATGAATTGAAGCGATAAAAGAAGCTCAACATGACTCCTATGGGTCGCAAGAAACCTCGAGAGTCCTACTGCTATATGTCTCTTGTATAATGACTCTTCTCTCGCAATCTAATATCGTTCCATAAGTGGATACCCAATCCATTATCAAAATCATCCCATGCCCCAAAAATCCCAATACATTGGCAGCGCAGTCAAACTCTACGCCTAGGATAAAAAATTTCAAATTCCTACAATTCATAGATAAGTGTGTCGATCCTTCAATGGGGTTTGAAGCAACAATGGGGTCTACTACTAAACAGATGTCTGAGTGCAAAAAATCAAATAAAGAACTTGAAATGAAAGGGTGTGATGCTCCAGAATCGAAAAGAGTCCGAATGTGAAAATCAAAAAAAGAAATCAAAATTTCCATGGTGACTTTCCTACCTCTGTTTGGTCCACTATTAGAAGGTGCTGCATTCAAAGCTTATACTTGTGTTGTAGGTGCGCCTGCTCTCTGCCCCTTTTCGTGGGGACAATTCCTACTCATGTGGCCGGGTTGTACGCAACTATAGCACTTTCCCTTCATCTTGAAGTCTTTTGCATATTGACCAATCACCCCATAACATTGACACTTCGTTCCCTGCTTGATTTGCTTCTGTGGGCCTTCCCTTTTTGACTTAGGAACCTAGTTAAGCTCTCCCTTCGGTGGCGAAGATACAAGCTGAACTCTCTGTTGGTCTTCCAAGTCTAACAGCTTAAACTTTTGCTCCATATCTTCTAACATAGCTTGTGTCTCCTCGAAATCCTCATTGCCAGAAAATGTTATGCCCCTATACTAGCGAAGTCCTTGCATAGCTTAGAAAAATCGCCTGACGAAGGTGGATTTAAGGGAATTCCACTTACCAGTGTTGTATTTGGGCATTTTTCCCTTGCACCTATGGCACCGTAACTTTATAGAACCAATCAACCATATTATGCAAAGAAAATGAAACTTAGGCTTGAAAGAATCGAAAGAAGGTTGAACTGGACTTTGAATGAATTTTTATAAAAACTCTTTTGTACTTGAAAACTAATTCTAAGAGTTCCTGGAAATACTTTTAAAACAAGTTATTTTTGGAGAAATACTGTACTTTTAAAATAAATTTCAAGGAATCATGTAATCTTAGGTTCTGATACCAAGTGAAACACCCCCACACCCCTTAATATACCCAAAAGGACACATTAAAAGGCATGGTGCATTGTAGTATAAAAAAATTAATAGAGACTAAGATTCACAAGACAAAAATAAGAAAAAACCGCAGAAACTAGAATAATAACTTATTTAAAATAAAACTTTCATAATTGCTTCATAAATAAGTCAAATACCGAATACAACATCCATATCTCAAAAACCATCATGTCTTAAAAAAATTCATTGTCTCAAAATCAGAGTACATAACATCCCTCATAATAAGCCAGTATATAGAAAGACAAAAGCTGAAAGAAAAGAAATACATGGTAGCACACTCCTCCAAGAAATCTCCAAGCAACTACAATATATTGACTTCTCCCTTGATTTCTTATAAGGGAAAGGGGAAAATAGAGGAATGGGTCAGGCTAAAAGTCTGGTGAATGATACTAATTACAAGAGTCTTTAAGCAAGATAAAAGTAACAGACTCTACAACAGTTCTAGCATAAAGAAGGATAATAAAAGGAAATAGGTAAACTGAAAATAAGTACGATTAAATATTGCTCAATTTATAAGATAGGTTAACTTTGATTGTTTGCACTTGTTCTTGTTTTCTGCTTTGATGAGGCTGAAGTCCTAATCCTGTAATTAGGATGTTACCCTAATTCTATCCTTTTTGATCAGCCTGCTACTCTATAATACCTTTCTATGGACCAGCTGCTATATAACTCTCTACAAAAAATGTTACTGTGGCCAAGATGACATATATATCTCCCTACATATAAGGCAATGGTGTCTACTAAAGACACCCATATTAAGCGCTTGGAACTCATAGCTGTTACTGAGCACCCGCAAATGGATCGCATGCGTAACTGCCACCATGCTCATGCTACCTTTTCCTCCACCTATTAGGTCTTCTTATTACCTCCAACGTCCAACAAAGCGTGCCTCTCATCTCACTTCGGGCAGATGTGAGATCACCGTGTGTCCAAAGAAATTGTAGGGGAAATGTTGTTGGTACCGGCCCTTCATCCAAACCTTATCTAGTTGCGCCCCTTATTCAAATCCCCTGTGGTTTGGACTTCTATTTGACAAATTACTACCATTCTTAGCATAAGCGTGCCCTATTCTCACTTCAAACTAATGTGAGACACTGTTTTGTCTAATAGGGAATGCTATTTGGTACATGTCCTACATTCATCTTCGCTTGTTAACTTAGATAAATTATTTAAATAAGCCTTTATTATCATTTTTAATCTCTACACTTATTAAATTATTCCAAGCCTTAAAATAAGCCACATTCTACTCTTTTATTATAACCTACCTTATAATCATGCTTATTACTAAACCCAAGGTCTGAGTGAGAAAATAAGCTCTTTCATGTTTTACACTTTTTAGTTATTATTCTACATTATAACTATGCCAATTAATTAATCCAATTCTAATCATAATTTGGCATAATTTCAGTCCAATTCTACTTATATTACAGTCTTTATAATTTACATCTCATAATTATAAATATGCCAATCTTTCTAATTCAGTCCAATTAATATCATAATTAGGCATAATTTCAGTCTTAATTCCATTTTATTACAGTCTTGATAATTTACATCTTATATTCCATTATTTTAGTTTTCTGACAATTTAATCTATATTCACGTTAATCTAATTCTAATCTGTACGCGAAGAAGGAGGAATAAAATAATACTGAAAATAAAAGAAAATCCAAAATGTATAAAGAAGATGTAAATAAGTTATAAATAACAGTAAATAACTAAAATACTGTAAATAAATTGTATATAATTGAAAAGGCTATAATTAACAGAAATAAATTAAAATTACTGAAAAGAATAGCTGGAAGGAAATAGACTGAGAATAATTTTAAAAACTATAAATAAACTGCTGAAAAGGCTATTCCAAAAATCGTAGTAAAACTACAACTATTGAAAATCCTATTATTTTAAATTACTTAAAGAAATCTTAAAATAATTTCAATCACTCACCTCTGATCCTTAGCTCTTCCCTTTAGGCCTTCACAGATCCACTTGGAGTTGTTAACAAGTTTTTATTAAAAAGATTCTCTCCTTGAAAAATTATTTCTGTTAGGGTCCTTCCTGAAAAGGTGAACCGAAGTGGAGAAAATCTAGAATGAGAAAAACTGTTAAGCTTAGGGTCTTATTTATAGGTGTTGAAGTGGATCTCGGACCGTTGGATTTGGGGATTGAATAGAATATGACCACACCATAGGCTGAATAGGAGCCATCGGATGGAAGCACCGAAAGGACCATATTAAAAAAAAGAATGCAAAACAAAGTGTATGAAACTACAGCTGACCCATTGCAGTGTCAAATCTTACAATGCGCCTTGTTAGCACCTTATCTTATATTTAATTCAATTAATTACACCCTCAATAATATACAAACTATAAATAGCGTTTTCTTTTCCTCGATTAATTTCTAATTTGTGCATTTTATTTCAAGTTAAAATTCCATGCGTCTCTCTTTATTCGCATATTTCATTTTCAGTTTTCAACATCCCATTTAATTTACGTGTTTACATATAAAATAAATAAATAAATAACATATTAATATATTTCCACGTTTACATCTGAGTTAAATAAATTAACATGTGAATTATTATATCTACATTTTTTCCATATTCACATCTGTTGTAATTAGATAGATAACATATGTCCACAAACGCGTATATATGTTGTGTATTAATTAGTAACCTTATCTTTACCTTTAAATTAAACAATCAATTACATTAATTAGTTGGTATAAATGTTTTTATGTTCAAAAAACCAAACGGACCTTTATTCCTTACTAAAAAGGAAATAACATACCTTATATTTTCTGTAAGAAATGCAATCCTTCCATAATGCACTTTTGCCTTTTCTTTTTTCAAAATATAACATTTATTTTATTAAATGCCTTCTTTTTTATAAATATATGGTTACATTTTATCTCATTTACAATAACCCAACTCATTTGAAAATTTCCATCTTCACTTTTCAAATTTATAAAAGTAGATGTCTTCTTTTTAAATATACTGTTATATATATTATTATTATTATTATTATTTTCCTTTTTTTCAACAAAACAAACTCCCTGTTTATAAAATCATACGCATATTCAAAAATGAAAATTTTATTTCATTTGTCTCAAAACATGCATTTATTTCTATTTAAAATGTTCATTCCATTTTGACACAAATGCAAGTTCTTATATTAAACTTAATCATTACAATTTAATTCCTCTTTCTTTTTCTAATTGGAATATTTCAATAAATCTATTGCCAATTAAATATTTTTACTAAGTTCAACAAATTCTAATTATAAACACTATTTGTTTTCATTTATAATTATTTATTAATTTAGCTTAAATTTCAAGTTGTTATAAAAATTAAATACAATTCGATTGTCAGTGGTCGATGTATTCAAGAGCTAGCAACTTCTGGATTCAAAGTTGGATTCAAGGAGCTTAGTTCTTCGTTTCAAGGTGCGAATTCTAGGCATAAGGCAAAGGTAATTTTACTTAATTACAATTACATAAATACTTATCAAATTTAGCGTATCATGTATTGGTGTAGATATAATCCTTTATCATGAATGCCCATATCTTTGTGTTGTTACATATTGGATGGTTATGTATATGTATATGTATATGTATATGTATATGTATATGTATATGTATATGTATATGTATATGTATATGTATATGTATATGTATATGTGTATGTGTATGTGTATGTGTATGTTTATGTGTATGTGTATGTGTATGTATATGTATATGTATGTATATATATATTTGTGTGTGCATGTATGCATATATAATCTATATCTTTTGTAGTCATATATAGTTGCTCATGGCCTTGATTAATTGTTTTTTTAAGATGAAATATATATTATTAAATGTTTATGTTTAATTAAAAAATTAATTCATAAGAAATAATATTGTATCAAGTATAATATATATTTCATAAAATTTTATTTATTCATATGATTTTAGAAATTAGAAAATATTATATGTATATTTATTTATTTAATTTGCATTCATATTATACATACTTATTTTATTTTATTTAAAATTAATTTATATAAATAATATATATATATATATATATATATATATATGTATGTATGTATGTATATATGTATTTATTCATTTATAAATAATGTACAATGTAAGATATAATTGTAATACAAAATATGCTATCATTTTATTTTCGAAAATTATTAAAAATAATTATTTTTGACTTATTCCATATGGAAATAAAAAAGCATTTTTTTCATTGTTAACTAAACTGAAACAAAAAAACAAATTTTCATGGCAAAACATATATTATATGTATACATATGTTTAATTATTGTTATTTACATTAATATATATATTTAAATATATGTATTATATATATAATATTTTAAAATTCATATAATATATATATAATTCGAATTATATGTAATATTACATATGTTTACTCAAAACTACTTTGTGTATTTATATATTCAAAATATTTGGCAATCTATATATGTATATATATTTATACAAGTATATTATGTAAGTTTTATTTATAAGTAGTACTTTATAATATAAACAATTATATATACACACACATGTATATTATTTATATGTGTGTCTATATATGTGTGTGTGTCTATATATAAACAGCACACGTCTATACAGATGGGCTAACATGCTCTTTGCGGTGTAAATTCTGATATCTATACATGTGCATGTCGGACTATGTACACCTTATTATGTTGCAAGTGCACGTATACACATATCTTATAATATAATACAAACAAAATTACAAATAAATTTTATTTACAAAATTAAATGAAATTTGATTTTATCTGAAATAAATTTAGATAAGATCTGAATAAAATTAATTTTTCTAGGCCGAAGAAGTTCCAAATTAGACTTCACAAGTCCATTTCCAACAATGTATCAGAGGCCAACAGCCTATGTGGTCTGGATTAGTCATGTTATAGTAAACTAGTTAAGCTTACAACCCAATTAGTATAGTGTTTAGAAAAGTGCCAACAGCCTATGTTGTCATTCTTGATACCTGCATGTTTATATCCTGCATATACATATATATCTAAACCATAATATTAGTATTTATATTTTATAACAAGTCCTAAGGTTGTTGTCATCAAAACCATCATCTCAAGGACTAACAACTTATGCAAATAGTGTAGTGTCAATGTTCCTAATTAATACAAAAGATTAGACGATCCACTTATTCAGTCGACCTCCTTTTATGCAATCATGTCTATGCCATGTGTCCCAATGAATGCAAATTCCCTAATGACAACTGATAGTTCTATATGCATGCTACAATCATCATCCAAATGCAACAATCATGTGATAATCATTTATTTATAGCAACCATGAAAATAAAATGAAAATGCAAATGTGCACACATCCATATACATATGCTCTGGTGTCCTACTTAGGCCGATCCTTAAAGGATAATAGTGCCTAGTGTAAGTATATGCGTCCATTAGCATCCATTAGCAAACACTTGCTACCACTAGCACACATCATTCATAACATGTTCTATTAACATGTTTCAAATCCTACCATCCATAGGTAAATCCTAAGTTCTATCCTCCCAAAGAATAATAAAGGAAAGAACCTTTTGAAACAAAAGATGGAAATAGGAAATTCTAAAACTTACTATCAAAGAAATGCGGACATGAGATATGAATTTTCTCCTAAGCAAACCAATTTTATTCGAAATCTCCTTAACTATGTCGGAACCAAGGCAATCCCTCTGTAGACTCTATCCAACACGAAGGCGACTTGCGCGGTCTTCCATAAAGGGGTTTGAAAGGTGCCACTCCAATGCTAGCTTGAAAACTACTACCATATGAATTCCACTAATTTCATATTACTATTCTTCATAAACAACACTTCAAGGTTATTACTAGTGTCTTATACACTTTGTGAAAACTTCCATTATTACTTCTAAAAGTAATTACCGCTATCTCCTTACACCTTTTCCGTTACTCCTATGAAATGATTCTTACCTGCTCCACATTTAAGAGTTTGGCTTGGTATTTATTACCTTGTTTTAAAAATTAAGGTTTCTAAAAAATTTAAAACATCAAATCCCAAAATCTTTGTCTTTAAAAGTGTTATCTTTTTAGTTTCTATTAGAATTAAAAATACTTGACTACTTAGTGTTTTATTTTTCTGAACTTGCATCTTTATAGGTTTTTAATTTACATTAATCCCCAAACCTAGAGGGGTAACTTTTAAATCCAAAACTTATTCCTCATTTTCTTTTAAAGAACTTTACAATTTTCTATAAAAATTGGAATTTTTAAATTCAACCGTTACTAAGCTTTTTTGCTGTAAAAACTTATTTACTTTTTCATTAAACCATTTCTCTTTTAAAATATCTTTAAACTGTCCTTTTTCAAATCATCTTCTTATTATAGCTAATAGCCTCATACCTTAAGGTATTGGATCTATTTTCTCTAACGAGAAATTATTAACGCTAAAATATTCTACGAATCTTTCAAAAGAGGACTTCGTGTTTATGTGGAGTTACAAGGAATTTATTCTATATTTTTGAAATAGACTATATAAAATATGGTGCTTCCCATACCTTGTACATCTCTTTCATAAATTCCTTGTGACTTGCACAAAACATTCTAAATGGTTTCATGGAAAATTATACCATTATTCTTTTCATTCCGATAGATTAAAGCATGTTTAATTTATACTTTCCTACGATAAACATTTTCTTATACTTACTTAAATAACAGGTGTATTCACAAATTACTTTATTTCTATTCATAGAAATTACCTTTTTAAAATATGTCTTTATTTGGGTTAAAACAGATGTTGCGTAAAACACCGTTACTACAACCCAAAAATACTAGTGTGTGAATTTAATTAAAAATAAATATAATAAACCTCACATATTATGTAAAAACATTTCTCTTGGGAGTCATCTACTATAACAATAGTGTTATAGTCTATGATCCTTTTATTTTTCACGAAAACATCTATTACAACAACAAATGTTGTAACCTATGTTTTCGATACTTAATACACTTTATGTTTTTATATGTAAAATCTTTGTTTACTTACAAAGAAGCTAGTGAGCTATATACGCTCTATAATTCTTCAAAAAGAATTTCACCTTTTCAACAAAATTAACATCACATAAAAACCAATTTTAAATTTCATGCCATTTTTCAAAAAAGACCCAATATTTACTTTAAAAAGTAAATATAACCATTGACAGTTATACCTTTCAACTTTTCTAATTCTAACAATTTTATTAGGCTAGATATAAAGTGGTTTCTCATCTCATTACCCTAGGATCATCCTTTCTAAATTTTGGTAATCTCATTTCCTTACCAAAGTCTTTTACTTCGATTCCTCTTTGATGCTTATATTTTTACTCTAAGGCACTACCATTATATCAACTTATATGAAACAATTATAATTTCTGCAATCATCTATACATGAGCTTTCTTCTTTTCTTATCAACTAAATTTATTGTATATCTCCATCCTTTTCCCATCTCACTTTGGATTTCAATAATCCTAACCTAAAAAAACCATTTCTCAAACTCCTTCTATGTGTAGACCTTCTCTAAGCCCCGAGAAAAGCACCCCTTTAAAGATGCATGGGAAATTTCTAAAGACTGGAACTGAATCTAACTCTACAGATGATGAATTGAGGGGATAAAAGAAGCTCAACATGACTCCTATGGGTCGCAAGAAACCTCAAGAGTCCTACTGCTACATGTCTCTTGTATAATGACTCTCCTCTCACAATCTAATATCGTTCCATAAGTGGATACCCAATCCATTCTCAAAATCATCCCATGCCCCAAAAATCCCAATACACAGGCAGCGCAATCAAACTCTATGCCTAGGATAAAAAATTTCAAATCCCTACAATTCATAGATAAGTGTGCCGATCCTCCTATAGGGTTTGAAACAACAATGGGATCTACTACTAAACAGATGTCTGAGTGCAAAAAATCAAATAACGAACTTGAAATGAAAGGGTATGATGCTCTAGAATCGAAAAGAGTCCGAATGGAAAAATCAAAAAAAGAAATCAAAAATTTCCATGGTGATTTTCCTACCTCTATTTGGTCCACTATTAGAAGTTGCTGCATTCAAAGCTTATACTTGTGTTGTAGGTGTGCCTGCTCTCTACCCCTTCTCGTAGGGACAATTCCTACTCATGTGGCTGGGTTGTATGCAACTATAGCACTTTCCCTTCATCTTGTAGTCTTTTTCACAATGACCAGTCACCCTATAACTATGACACTTCACTCCTTGCTTGATTTGCTTCTGTGGGCCTTCCCTTTTTGACTTAGGAACCTAGTTAAGCTCTCCCTTTGGTTGCAAAGATACAAGCTTAACTCTCTGTTGGTCTTCCAACTCTAACAGCTTAAACTTTTGCTCCATGTCTTCTAACCTAGCTCGTGTCACCTTGAAATCCTCATTGCCAGAAAATGTTATGCTCCCATACTAGCGAAGTCCTTGCATAGCTTAGAAAAATCGGCTGGTGTAGGTGGATTAAAGGGATTTCCACTTACCGGTGTTGTATTTGGGCATTTTGCCCTTGCACCTATGGCACCGTAACCTTATAGAACCAATCAACCATACTATGCAAAGAAAATGAAACTTAGGCTTGAAAGAATCGAAAGAAGGTTGAACTGGACTTTGAGGGAATTTTTATAAAAACTCTTTTGTACTTGAAAACTAATTCTAAGAATTCCTTGGAAATACTTTTAAAACAAGTTATTTTTGGAGAAATACTTTACTTTTAAAATAAATTTCAAGGAATCATGTGATCTTAGGTTCGGATACCAAGTGAAACACCCCACACCCCTTAATATACCTAAACGGACACATTAAAAGGCATAGTGCATTGTAGTATAAAAAAAATCAATAGAGACTAAGATTCACAAGACAAAAATAGGTAAAAACAGCGGAAACTAGAATAATAACTTATTTAAAATAAAACTTTCATAGTTGCTTCATAAATAATTCAAATACCGAATACAACATCCATATCTCAAAAACCATCATGTCCTAAACAAAAATTCATGGTCTCAAAATCAGAATACATAATATCCCTCATAATGAGCCAGTACATAGAAAGACAAAAGCTGAAAGAAAAGAAATACATGGTAGCAAACTCCTCCAAGAAATCTCCAAGAAACTACAATATATTGACTTCTCCCTTGATTGCCTATAGGGGAAAGAGGAAAATAGAGGAATGGGTCAGGCTGAAAGTCTAGTGAATGATACTAATTACAAGAGTCTTTAAGAAAGATAAAAGTAATAGACTCTACAATAGTTCTAGCATAAAGAAGGATAATAAAAGGAAATAGGAAATAGGAAAGAGGTAAATTGAAAATAAGTATGATTAAATATTGCTCAATTTATACGATAGGTTAACTTTGATTATTTGCACTTGTTCCTGTTTTCTACTTTGATTAGGCTGAATTCCTAATCCTGTAATTAGGATGTAACACTAATCCTACCCTTTTTGATCAGTCTGCTACTCTATAATACCTTTCTATGGACCGGCTGCTATATAACTCTCTACATAAAATGTTACTATGGCCAAGATGACATATATAGCTTCCTACATAGAAGGCAATGGTGTCTACTAAAGACACCCATATTAAACGCTTGGAACTCATAGTTGTTACTAAGCACCCGCAAATGGATCGCATGTGTAACTACCACCATGCTCATGCTATCTTTTCCTCCACCTATTAGGTCTTCTTATTACCTCCAACGTCCAACAGAGCGTGCCTCTCATCTCACTTCGGGAAGATGTGAGATCACCGTGTGTCCAAAGAAATTATAGGGGGAATGCTGTTAGTACCGACCCTTCATCCAAACCTTATTTAGTTGCGCCCCTTATCCAAATCCCCTGTGATTTGGACTCTATTTGACAAATTACTACCATTCTTAGCATAAGCGTGCCCTCATCTCACTTCAAACTAATGTGAGACACTGTTTTGTCTAATAGGGAATGCTATTTGGTATATGTCCTACATTCATCTTTACTTATTAACTTAGATAAATAATTTAAATAAGCCTTTATTACAATTTTTAATCTCTACACTTATTAATTTATTCCAAGCCTTAAAATAAGCCCCATTCTACTCTTTTTATTATAACCTACCTTATAATCATGCTTATTACTAAACCCAAGGTCTGAGTGAGAAAATAAGCTCTTTCATCTTTTACACTTTTTAGTTATAATTCTACATTATAATTATGCCAATTAATTAATCCAATTCTAATCATAATTTGGCATAATTTCAGTCCAATTCTACTTATATTACGGTCTTTATAATTTACATCTCATAATTATAAATAGGCCAATCTTTTTAATTCAGTCCAATTAATATCATAATTAGGCATAATTTCATTCTTAATTCCATTTTATTACAGTCTTGATAATTTACATCTTATATTCCATTATTTTAGTTTTCTTACAATTTAATCCATATTCATGTTAATCTAATTCTAATCCGTATGCGAAGAAGAAGGAGGAATAAAATAATAATGAAAATAGAAGAAAATCCAAAATGTATAAAGAAGATGTAAATAAGTTATAAATAACAGTAAATAACTAAAATACTATAAATAAACTGTATATAATTGAAAAAGCTATAATTAACAGAAATAAATTAAAAGTATTGAAAAGAATAGCTGAAAGGAAATAGACTGAGAATGATTCTAAAAACTATAAATAAACTTTTGAAAAGGCTATTCCAAAAATCGTAGTAAAACTACAACTATTGAAAACCCTGTTATTTTAAATTACTTAAAGAAATCTTAAAATAATTTCAATCACTCACCGCTGATCCTTAGCTCTTCCCTTTAGGCCTTCACGGATCCACTTAGAGTTGTTAACATATTTTTATTAAAAAAGATTCTCTCCTTAAAAAATTATTTCTTTTAGGGTCCTTCCTGAAAAGGTGAACCGAAGTGGAGAAAATCTAGAATGAGAAAAAGTGTTAAGCTTAGGGTCTTATTTATAGGTGTTGAAGTGGATCTCGGACCGTTGGATTTGGGGATTGAATAGAATATGACCACACCATAGGGTGAATAGGAGCCATCGGATGGAAGCACTGAAAGGACCAGATTAAAAAAAAAGAATGCAAAACAACGTGTATGAAACTTCTACTGACCCATTGTTGTGTCAAATCTTATAATGTGCCTTGTTAGCGCCTTATCTTATATTTAATTCAATTAATTACACCCTCAATAATATACAAACTATAAATAACGTTTTCTTTTCCTCGATTAATTTCTAATTTGTGCACTTTATTCCAGGTTAAATTTCCATGCGTCTCTCTTTATTCGCATGTTTCATATTCAGTTTTCAACATCCCATTTAATTTACTTGTTTACATATAAAATAAATAAACAACATATTAATATCTTTCCACGTTTACATCTGAGTTAAATAAATTAACATGTGAATTATTATATCTACATTTTTTTCTATATTCACATCTGTTGTAATTAAATAAATAACATATGTCCACAAACGCATATATATGTTGTGTATTAATTAGTAACCTTATCTTTACCTTTAAATTAAACAATCAATTACATTAATTAATTGGTATAAATGTTTTTATGTTCAAAAAACCAAACGGACCTTTATTTCTTACTAAAAAAGAAATAACATACCTTATATTTTCTGTAAGAAATGCAATCCTTCCATAATACACTTTTGCCTTTTCTTTTTTCAAAATATAACATTTATTTTATTAAATGCCTTTTTTTGTGAATATATGGTTACATTTTCTCTCATTTACAATAACCCAGCTCATTTGAAAATCGCCATCTTCACTTTTCAAATTTATAAAAGTAGATGTCTTCTTTTTAAATATACTGTTATATATATTATTATTATTATTTTCCTTTTTTTCAACAAAACAAACTCCCTATTTATAAAATCATACGCATATTCAAAAATGAAAATTTTATTTCATTTATCTCAAAACATGCATTTATTTCTATTTAAAATGTTCATTCCATTTTGACACAAATGCAAGTTCCTATATTAAACTTAATCATTACAATTTAATTCCTCTTTCTTTTTCTAATTGGAATATTTCAATAAATCTATTGCCAATTAATTATTTTTACTAAGTTCAACGAATTCTAATTATAAACACTATTTATTTTCACTTATAATTATTTATTAATTTAGCTTAAATTTCAAGTTGTTACAAAAATTAAATCCAATTCGATTGTCAGTGGTCGATGTATTCAAGAGCTAGCAACTTCTGGATTCGAAGTTGGATTCAAGGAGCTTAGTTCTTCGTTTCAAGGTGCGAATTCTAGGCATAAGGCAAAGGTAATTTTACTTAATTACAATTACATAAATATTTATCAAATTTAGCGTATCATGTATTGGTGCAGATATAATCCTTTATCATGAGTGTCCATATCTTTGTGTTGTCACATATTGGATGGTTATATATATATATATATATATATATATGCATGTATGTATGTATGTGTATGTATATGTATATGTATATGTATATGTTTATGTATATTTATATGTATGTATATATATTTGTGTGTGCATGTATGCATATATAATCTATATCTTTTGTAATCATATATAGTTGCTCATGGCCTTGATTTATTGTTTTTTTAAAGATGAAATATATATTATTAAATGTTTGTGTTTAATTAAAAAAAAATAATTCATAAGAAGCAATATTGTATCAAGTATAATCTATATTTCATAAAATTTTATTTATTCATATGATTTTGGAAATTAGAAAATATTATATGTATTTATTTATTTAATTCGCATTCATATTATACATACTTATTTTATTTTATTTAAAATTAATTTATATAAATAATAAATAAATACACACATATATATATATATGTGTATGTATGTATTTATTTATTCATTTATAAATAATGTACAATGTAAGACATAATTGTAATACAAAATATGCTATCATTTTATTTTCGAAAATTATTAAAAATAATTACTTAACTTATTCCATATGGAAACAAAAAAGCATTTTTTTTCATTGTTAAATAAACTAAAACAAAAAAACAGATTTTCATGGAAAAACATATATTATATGTATACATATGTTTAATTATTGTTATTTACATTAATATAATGTACATACATACATATATATATATATATATATATATATATATATATATATATGCAAGTATATATTTAAATATAAGTATTATATATATAATATTTTAAAATTCATATAATATATATATATAATTTGAATTATATGTAATATTACATATGTTTACTCAAAACTACTTTTTGTATTTATATAGTTAAAATATTTGACAATCTATATATATATATATATATATATATATATATTTATACAAGTATATTATGTAAGTTTTATTTATAAGTAGTACTTTATAATATAAACAATTATATACACACACATATATTATTTATATGTGTGTCTATATATATAACAGCACATGTCTATACAGATGGGCTAACATGCTCTTTGCGGTGTAAATTCTGATATCTATACATGCGCATGTCAGACTATGTACACCTTATTATGTTGCAAGTGCACATATACACATATATGTGTATGATACACATATCTTATAATATAATACAACCAAAATTACAAATAAATTTTATTTACAAAATTAAATAAAATATTGATTTTATCTGAAATAAATTTAGTTAAGATCCGAATAAAATTAATTTTTCTAGGCCGAAGAAGTTCCAAATTAGACTTCACAAGTCCATTTCCAACAATGTATCAAAGGCCAACAGCCTATGTGGTCTGGATTAGTCATGTTATGGTAAACTAGTTAAGCTTACAACCCAATTAGTATGGTGTTTAGAAAGGTAGTGTCAAAGGATTAGGTTTGGATAATCAATTACCTACACTACCTGGCTATCGGCCTGGCCCGAAATGCTATGTAAACCAAAGGTTGTCCTTAGTAGAAAATAGCCAATTTGAATTACACCTTTGGCTAATTTTCGAAATTGTTTTAAAATTAAATAAATTAAAAAGAAGTTAAATTTAAAATAAGAAATATATTATAAATCTTATAATATCATTTTTCAAAAATGTTTTGAAAATAAAATAAATAAAATTTTGAAACTTACAAATATTAATAAGATTAATAAAGTAAATAAATTAATTAAAAGCATAATTAATTAAAAATTTGTATGCATGTAATATATATATATATATAAGAGATATATGTTATATTGTCTTAAAATGTTTAATCCCATTTTATATGTATATATATATATATATATATTATGTATATATAAGATATATTTATGTTTTTTTCTATTCTTAGTGCCACTTTGTACTTTTTTCTTTTATAGGGTTACGCTCATTTAATCCTTTTTTTAACTGTTTAATAAAACTGGAAAGGGCACAATCAACCATATTAGTTTTTCTAAAATGTTTACGACAATATAAGTATATATGTGTATAAAAGAATTTTCCAAATTAATACAATTTAATTAAAATATTTTAATTAGATAAATTAATTAAAAGTTAGTCAATAATAAAATACATGCATACATGCATATATATATATAAAGATATATGTGTATAACTATAAATGGAATGGTATACATTTCAATATAAAATGTTATGACTGAATAATATAAAATTAATCAAAATGTTAATTCATTAAATAAGATTTAATATAATATTATTGTAACACCCCTTAAAATCAATAAGAAATTAATTATTAGTAGTAAGGTTAAAATGGAAAATTTATAAATGTTGGAATTTGGCCATGAAAGTTACATCATTGCATTTGTGGCGATTTTTTGATCAAGTTTCATATACAAAGTTTTGTAACTAGGGCTCAAATGGAAATGTTATTAATGTTTGAAATTTCTGATTTTCAAGTAAGTGAATGAATTTAAACTTAAAAATCTAATTAAGGTTACCATTTGAAATTAAAAATCTTAACAAATATTTTGATGTTGAAAGAAAGCTGAGGGTATAAACAAATGCTAAATAAATGTTAATGATTGGACTTAAAATAGGTAAGAAATCAAAAGAAATGGTAGCAATTAATATTCACCTAATTTAATAGGACCGGTCAACCGCTAGCGATGGACCGCATAGGGAGGAGCGGTCGACAGATGGGTGTATTGCGGCTAGGGTTTATTAGGCACGAACAGGCTGGATATTGTTATTTTAAACCAACTTTAATCATACGGTCCTGACATGTTCCGATTATTATAAATCAGTAGCTAGCTCCCTCACTTTTATTCACAAATTATTTGGGACTCTAGGGAAACCGCATTGGCCTTCTTCCATGATTAGATTGAAGGATTCAATCCAATGGAAGGAGGTAATAGGTTTATGTATGTATTAATGTTTTTCTATTCTTTTCCTTCCCTAAACTCTAAATTCCGAATCTAATGTATATACAATATAATAGTCGTATATTCTACAATGAAGAAACGTGAAGGAGGAGTTAGATAAGGGCGTGGATCAAATCCAAAGGAAGTTGGAAATAATACATGAGTGGAAATCTTACTTTTTCACATTTTTAATAACTATATAGTAGAAATTTGGATTTGTATGTCTTGGGGAATTTTATATAAAAAACCCTAAATTCCCCCAAACGAAATGTCAATTCCTAGATTTATTAGAATCTCAATTGTTTTATATTATAATATTAGAATATGTTACATTATCACGGTTTGCATAGTTTATATTCTATTCTACTTCAGTTATTCCCCATTGTTGTGCTAAAGGGTTCTAAAAAGAAAACAAGCTAGAAAATGGAGTGTAAAGTATGAATTATCCAATTTGTAGTTTGGACAACCTATTTTCGTAGTTTAAATATGAATTCCTTTTCATTATATATGTAAAAGTTGAATAGAATATAAAGGGTTTAAATATAAGTTTTATTCTTTGAAATAGAGGCACTGTTTTTATTTTGCTAATGAAGTCTATTATTTGGCTAAGGATATTAGCTATTTTGTAAGTTATTGCATGGAGTTAGACTTATATGAAATTAGATGTTTTGACATTTTAAATGATTAGTATAGAAAGCAAAAACCACCGCACGCTTAGGAATATTTAGTTAGCTTATATTACATATGTATAGATATATTAGAGTACACATATGTTAATAACATATTAACCGCGTAATATAGAATAAATAGGTTAGTTAATAATGTTAAACCCTTGGGGAGTAATTAAGATATTGAAATTAGTCCATAATTAAAGGCAAAATAAGGAGTTTTCCTTATATGGCCTTAGCATGTAAATTCAGATAAGATATACTATATATACAACATTATGGTAGTATGTTAAGAGAGTGAGAAAACGGCTAAGTTATAGGGATGTGAGGTTAGTCAAAATCGCATTGAAGTCTGTCTAGCTAATCTGAATACCAACAGTCTGACTTTGGAACTTATGTGAGATATCGTCTATAATAACTACCCGCGGTGGATGCGAGGTTAGTCCCAATTTTATAGGGCAAATTTGCCCATTCAATTTGGCTACCAGTTCCTACGAATATGCAGACTAACATGAGATGTCACTTTTTGGATATGGGCCATAATACAGATTATCTATTAGGTGTGGTAGTGGAAACTCTCAAAGAGGGCCCGCTTCAGGGTTAAGGTATTAAGTGACTATTGTAGGGTCTGCCTATTCCAATAAATAAAGTATTAAATGGCTGTATGGGATTTCTTACGTGTCAATTAGGAAGTAACATGGAGGGGTCCTCCTTGGGTTTAGGTATTAAATGATAGGGATTTGCTTAGAGTATAGGTATTAAATGGTCAAAGGTTATCTAATTTCATTTGAAGAGGTACTAAGTGACACGGGTGTTTTCTCTCACATTGGTATGACATGATTGACGATAGTTGCATTGGACTAGATGGGGATTTTGGCCTGCAATTGAAGGTATGTTATGAAGTCGAACTAGAAGAGGCTTCGGGCTTAAAATTAGAGGTGTTCTTGGTAGGATATTATAGGATATGTAAAAAATATTACTTGTCTAAATGATACTGTCCGAATACTATTATGATAAAACTTGAGATTTTTATTCACCGGAAATTGTTGTTTTGACCCTCTCTTAATTACAACATGCAGGTTAAAGAAATAATGCTAGTGGAGGAGACGAAGGTGGTGGTGAAGACTTGTGGCAGTTTATCTACCTATTTATGTTTTTGATATATTTTGATGTATCCAGTTTCGAACATGTTAATGTTGTTTTTGGGATATTGTATTTTGGATATTTGGGATGATATGTTGTTTTTATGAGATTTGAAATTTTATTAAATGGGTACTTATTTCTGTTATTATATTTTATCATTTCCACTGTGAGATTATGGAAGCATAGAAAGATACCTATGTATATTGTTCATTGTATCAATTTTACCAACGACGAGCTTAGGTATGGGCCTAAGGTTTGATGGGCTTTTATTTGGTCGAAAATTAAGCCCGTCTCGGAGAGGATTGTTACATTTGGAATTAGAGCTTAGGTTACTCGATCAACTAGAATAGACATACGTAGGAGCGTGTATTTGTTATTTTGAAAAGTATTTTTCAAACCAAACTATATATACACTTTTGTGAAAATATGTAAACATAGTAGGCAAATCTTTATTTTGGCAAATAATACTACTTAGGAGGTTGTGATTAAAAGATTAAACCTATAAATAGTTGATTATAGCTACAAACCATTCCTTTAAGGCTAGGAACCCCTCCACTTAAGAGATACCCACGATTAGGAGGATGCCAAAATGGTTCAAGCGGTACTCAAGGCACGTAGTGCAAGTTCACATTCCTTGACAAGCTGCATCAGCGGCACTTGCTACTCCACTTGCTGAAGCAACACCTTTCCCACTAGACTTCCCTAAATTGTGTGAAGACTTCTAGATTTTAGGAGGATGGGTGTATCAGGAGCTGAAGGTTTTGTAGAAACAAAGGCTTAGATTAACAACTATGAATGTATATTTCAGGAGCTTGGATGGGAAGACCGGATCAAGAGGAGGATGGCTACATGGCGTTTAAAAGAGGAGGCACTATAATGGTGGACTATAATGGCTAAGGAGAACGCTGAGGAGGGAATCACTTGGGCTGAATTCAAAACTCGCTTTTAGTTGCGATTTAGGTCCAGAGCTGAAGTAAGTTTGCAATTAGAAAAGTTTATACAATTTAGGCAGGGAGACTCCATGTTGAAGGATTATATCAGTAAGTTAATAGAATTAACTAAGTTGGGTTTAGTTTGATTGATACCCCATGAAGAATGCTATAAAGTTTGGTAAAGGCCTAAATTCTCCACTTAGGGAGCTGCTTTGGACCTAAGTACCCACGAATGCCACTTATGAGATGATAGTCGACACACTTTTTTTAATTTGTAAATACCTAGTTATGGATGTACGTAATATCAATTTTATATATAATGCATATGTTCTTTGTTTTGAGGTGTGACGACCCGTGTTTTATGCATCAAAAGATCGTAAAATATTTTTATTTTATTCATATAAGGACGTATGACTCTAAAATTTTGAAAGGTGACTTTTAGGGGCATTTTCCACATCTGTGATTTTTTCTTATTTTCTATGTGACCATTTTAACCCCGAAAACCTTGTTTTGACTATAACTTTCGATAGGAACTGAATTAGGGTCTCAAACTACTTCTATTGCTTCAGGATGATGGTTTCATGTTCCGTTCATAATAGAAAAAGGGACTTATTATTTGAAAGTTATAGCTATTTTAATTTTTGGCTGTTGTTAGCCAGTTTTAGTGGCTAATTAACTCATCCCGTGCTTAAGCCGATTAACCCATCTCAAAAATTATGCTAAGGAAAGGCTGTAGGAACTGATCTAAGTCATTTTCATCTTTCGTGAAGTAGCTCTACCTCTACTAATCCTAATTTCAACAAAAATCACATATTATCCTTACTAATCTCAACTAAATCATTGATTGGAGTTATGATTAGCATAGGAAAGATTTAGATTGTTCATTTAGGTTCATCTCCTTTGCTGTTTACTTTAGATTTAAAGAGAAAAATTGGTATTTTGGATATTTGATGAGTGGTTCTTGACCTCTCACTCTATTATCCATGTTTATACAGTTAAAAATGTTGTTTTTGACATGATTTTTGACCCTAAAACATTTTATAACTTTAATCACACTTTTTATACACGTTTATGGAGAAATTATAAAGGTTTTTAAATGGTTTTGAAATCCTTTGTATTCACATACATATGCCAGCATAAAAGTTAAATCCAGATTTAGATTTGCTCAATTATCACATTTTCGTATATTGTACGTATAAATGAATGTACATGCATGATTTTCTATGATTGTATTTTGTGCTTTGGTGTTGTTTGCTAGTGTTTTAGGTAGTTGGTGAATAGGTTGGCGAATTCAACAAATCAAAGGAAATGATGGTCAGAGCTGGATGAAACTGGAGGAGAGGCTCGGAGTATAGAAGGAATATAAGTTTCAAATCACAGTAGAAATAGGGCTAAGCACATAGGTCGGCACCAAGCTATTATAGGTCGGTACTGAGCAATGTTTGGTGGCCAAAATAGGTTGGCAAGCTGATAGTTTGGTGGAGAATGGCTAAAAGAGGTGGGCCAAGTCAAGATGTAGGAAAATGGCTAAGTATTGGGTGTTGTGCTGAGCTATCTCTAGAACTTGGAAATTAAAGCTTTAGGCTGGGGTTGAGCTATGTTGAAGGACGGTTCGGGGTCTAAAATTACTGTTGGAACACCAGGAACTGGTGGTACTCGAGTTAATCCAAATACTAGGATGTAATCGATAGAAGAATATGTACCATAACTTCCTCGAAGGAACGTAGGTCTGAACAAAACTAGAGTTATGAATTAGAACACAGGCATGCGACCGGAGTGCATCCCAGAATACCCCCACTAGAACAAGGGGCAAAGTATTGCTTTAGGACGGAGTCCTTTATTAGATGGCGAGAACCGAATTGTTGAATTGTTATGAAGGTTCATTAGAGGAGGACCCCTCATCAGGGTTTGGAAGACGTGAACAGGAATCTGTTTACTGCTAATATCCGGAATGTGAGAAATCCTCCAGATTTCAAGCTTTCGACATTGGGAATGTACGAGGGGAAGACAGATCCGACGATTCATATGATGAGACACATCCCACATATGGAGGTGTTGGTGCTTCTGAGGAGGTAATAGGGGCGGTGCTTCCCATTATGCTTTATAGATTTAGCTACAATGTGATTCAGACAGTTAGAGAATGGATCCGTAAGCACATGGTCCGACTTGGTGAGCAAGTTCTTGAGACAGTTCATGGTTCATGTCTCATAATCGAAGAATGTACTTACGCTTTCAAATGTAAAAAAAAGCCTGGAGAGTCCTTAAGGAGTTATTTAATAAGATTCAATGCAGCGGCGGCTGTGGTTGACAAGCTGGATCCATCAATTATCCTAATGGTAGTAGTATCTGGGGTTGCGAGTAAGACTGATTTCAAAGTTGCATTGAAAAGGGATCCACTGAGGGACCTTGTAGAATTCTTCTACGAAATTGAGAGATATATGCATCAGGAAGACACTGAAGCCGAAGATGAGGATGTAGATGCTGAAATAAATGTCGTGGAGAAAAATGGACCATCCAGAGCTAGAAATGGAAAAGGCAAAGGGAAAAGGAAAACCGACGACGGCTTCGGGGAGCCGAAGCGACAAAGGAAGGAGCTGATATTCTCTTCGTACATTGACTTGACTAAAACCCTGGAGAGGATATACTTGGATACTAGGGAGTACAACCTCTACCGGAGGCCTCCTAGGAGGAAGCCCGCTGATCAAGAGAAAAGATCTAGAATGTTTTGCATCTTCCATGAGCTGATTGAGCACGAAACGAACGAGTGCCAACACCTTCGTGATCTGATAGAAGAACTGGTTTGGAACAAACAGCTGCCACAGTACATGAGGAACAAAACTGTGGTAGAATTGCAAGAAAAACCACCATCCATGGCAAATGCGTCAAGAAACACCCAAGGATTTGAGCCAATACAAATTATCCTATGATTAGGGTAAATAAGAACCAGATCCCGCTCTTATGCTTTACTTTTTCATTTATTTTTCCGCACTTTTCTTTTGGTATCTAGAAACAATAACCTCTGACAGCTTACATGTGTATGGGATCCTGAACAGTCCCCAGCCACGCTCTGAGTCGGATTCCTGAGATGACTAATTAGGACAACAATGACCTCGGACCGCTTACACGTGTACAAGACCCAGATTGGTCTCTAGGCACGCTCTGAGTCGGATCTCCAAGGTGAAAATTTAGGATATCTACTTGTTTTGATTTCTGCTTATTTGATTTCTGCTTCTTTGTTTTGATTTGAATATTTGAGTTTTGAAAAATCCACATTGATTATGATGACTAATATTGATCGCCTTAGAATCCCGCCATGGGACCGGAGTGCAGGTGCAAGTCCCCTTATCAAAGAGCGAGTGGATGGACTTGTACAATATTGATTGCCTTAGAGTCCCTGCTAGAGAGACGGGACTGGAGTGCAAAAAGTAAGTCCCCTCACTAGAGAATGAGCTGATGGGCTTATTTAATCCCCCTTAACTTAACAAACAAACGATCCGGAGAGATTGTCCCCTTAACTTAAAACATTAAACGACCCGGAGAGATCGCGCATTAAACTTAAACGATCAGGAAAGATCGAGCCTTAAAACAAATTCAATTTAATTAAAGGATTTGAATGCCTTATAAATAGAATAAAATTGATAAATCTTGGATTAACATAGGATGATCTCGATATATGATGTGATTTTTGATATATAATTTGATTTTGATATATGATATGACAACTCTGAATGAGAAGCAAAATGCAATGATGTACATCTCCAATGAACATGGGATAATTAGAGATATGTGATGTAAATGGAGATATGTGATGTAATTGGAAATATGCAACGTAATTAGAAGCACATGATTTAACTAGAGATATGTGATGTAATAACTCTGAATGAAATCAGAATAATTGTGATGCATAGATTACACTTCGGTAGAGTCTAGAATCTTTAGATGTAACTAGTATAGAGCAACTTGTGGTTGGAAAAAGAATTCGAAGGAATTGGATGATTCCCCAAGGCTAAAGCAACTAAAAAGCTCAATTATCGAAGATTGGAGATAGAAATTTGTTCTTGAACAAAGCACAACTTTCATTCAAAAGGCATACTTTGGGGGGCAAGTGTTAACTGGGTTTTCAATCCATCAAAATTCAATAAAAATTAGAACATTTAGACTATGCCAGAATAACTAAAGAATCAACCAAACGGACCAGAAAAAGAAGTAGGGAAAGACCGAAGAGGAAAGATGCCAAAATAAGCCGAGGTGAAGGATCGCTAGTGATCCATCACGTATAGATCGCTAGCGATCTATAAAACTTTCTCATGGACCCTACAAACCTCTTGCATCATGATTCACTACCATTTCTAAGCACGCTTGTCAAATTTCATAGCATGCCAAACAATCTACTCGAGAAGTGAAGATTCATCTGATTCAAGCTGTTTGGATAGAATTAGCTAACTTAAAATGGACCTACAGAACTCATACGAAGTTGGATTGACTTGAAATTTTGGAAGAACATTTAGAAAACATAGGAGAAGGCTCACAAAAAATGAAGTCATTCAGAGTTGATTTGATGGATCACTAGCATCTCATCTAGAGTGTGCCCGACCACCTCAAATTTTTATGGTGGGTCCCTAATACCCATAGAGTGTTCTTGTAAGGTTTTGTTCGATTTTGTTAGGTGAGCGAGACATGGATGATTGTTTTGGACCAAATGATCCATAAAGACGCATGATCAAACTAACTCCAAATGGTTTGATATTTGGGCAAGGCACATAAATAGAAGATAGGAAGACAACTAGATAAAGTTCACTCAAAAATATGCTAAGTGGGTGGATTGCTAGAGATCTATCCCTTATGGATGGCTAGCGATTCATCCCTATGGATAACTAACGTTCCATCAAGATAGGTCGAATCGCCCTCAAACTTTCCAAGCTCCTTTATAGCACTAAGTAAAGGCTTGTTGTCGAAAAATATGCCAAGTTGATGGATAGCTAGCAATCCATCCCCTATGGATAGCCAGCGATCCATAAAATTGACTCATATCGATTTGAGATTTTTGGCGATGACTTGGCATAACAACTGGACTCTTCTGCACCTGGACTTCTGGTCCAATACTCATTGAACTTACCTATAAATACTCACCTACCTACAACTAGAGATAGATCTTTTCTAGATAGAGAGCTTCCATTACTAGATTGGAATTCCTTCACTTCTTCAACTTTCTTCTCCCTTACAACAGTCATTAAGGGGGTCGCGGTGATTCTCCAGTCAACCCTTGAACTTGTGACTTATTCTAACTCATTGTAACTTAGATCTAAGGACAAACTAGTTGATATCCAAAGAGATTCAACTAGTATAATCATAATAAAGATTGAATAAAGTGGATGTAGACCAGAGTCAGTCGAACCACCATAAAAATTCTACGTCTCTTTTCTTACTTCTGCTCTTTATTTGTTGCTTATCTGAGATTTGTGCCATTGATTATCTACATTGGTGCTCACACTTGATCCAGCGTGTTGATCTATTTTTTGGGTTAACAAGAGTGTAAGCTGAAAATCAGGACTTCCATCAGTCCCCGGCAGTTGAATGGTCATATGAGTTATCATATATCCAGAGCACACTGAGTAATAGTGAGGTTTGTTTGATGGATGGTATAGTGTCTTGATTATTTTTCCATAGGCTATCATTCTAGGGATGTCATTATGATAGGTATTGGAGATAAGGGTACCTGGACACCCATCATCACACTTAGTTTGCAATGTACCTTTACTATATTTGTAGAGTGGCATGTTATGTTTATTATGTGCTAAATCTTTGGTTGTAGAGACAAATCAGGTATGGTTCATATATCCTTGTTCCTTACTATATCAACTTATATAGCATTTTGAGATTCATTTACCACTCACACCAAGCTGCTGTCTGACTCGATGTTCTATACTTTGCTTCTTATTATCTTCGGTACTCTTAATGAGTAGATTAGATAGCAGGTCTAGGTGCGACGCAGTTGTTGTGCAGCAAATGAACTGGAGGGAATTATTTCGTATTATGTATAGATATCTATGCTTATTCTTCTGTACAATACCATGGAGCCTTAACGGTACTTGCTTATTATTATAAGACAGTTATTTGAGTTTATTCCCGTCGTATAAACTCTATTACTTATTGTATAATTTTATGAATCTATACTCTAATATTTGGATCACTTAGTTAAAACAGCCTCTCCTATGTTATATCTATGATGTATATTATATTTATTCCATGTCCGATGTGAGATATATGATAGGTTCTATGCTTTTTACTTCATTTTAAAACCTTGTTGATCATTCTACGCCGGTCGGGCATGTTAGCAGTGCACTATCTTATGTACATTGGTGTTGATGGTGTAGAGCGGTCATCACATTTGGTATCAGAGCTTAGGTTACATGATTAACCTGAGTTAATACCATGATCAGTAGAGATAGGGAAGGAGTTATCATCCTAGACTGGACCCACACACACACACATATATATATGGGAGAGAGAGTGCGTACTTGTTATATATTTTGGTTTTCTAATGTATATAGTAGTATATATAGTATATAAGTCAAATTCTCACACGAGTATCATTGACACGAGTATCTCCAGAGTCGAGGAAGGAGCAAGCTTGGGGGCTGCTAGCCATAACTTGCAAGCTATGTTCAATGTGGTGATGTCGAACATGCTTCAAAATGCCCAAGCGACTACTTCAAGTATTATAGTTGGTGGTGGTGCTCAAGTGCAGGTGCTAAAAGCTGATTTTGCCAACCTATGCAAAGATTACTCTTCTTTGGGAGGCAAACCATTTCTGAGAATGGAGCCAGCTATTGAAATGCAGGATTGATTGGACACCTGAGCATATCATTGGTGATATGGAAATAGATGATGCTATAAAGAGGAAGCCGGCCTCTAGATAACTTTAAGGATGGGCTATGAACGGCTGGAATGTCATCACCATTGCTACACCCAAGGATCAGTTTACTTGGGACCAGTTCAAGGATAACTTTGAAAAGCAGTTCGTTCCAACTGCTCAAAAGTCAATGTTATTCAGGAAATTTGTTCATTTAAAGTAGGGAGATATATCTCTCTCCGAATATATTTCCGAATTTGATGCTTTGTCAAAGTATGGGATGTCTTTTATTGACACTCCATTGAGAAGGAACAAGAAGTTCATTACAGGTTTGGATGACCACTTGGGGTAGAAGTTGGTTAGTCATATCGATGAGCCATTTGAGAGACTTGTCGAGAAAGCTCTTCGCCAGGAGAGCTTATTCCCCAAGTCCAAATCAGCTATTATTGCTAAGGAAGAGTCGAAACTGCAACAAAGCGGTGGAGGCAAGAAGAAATGTAATGGAAAGTTGAAGTAGTCTCAAGGAAGGAACACTCAGAAGAAGGCTAAATTGGGTCCTATTTGTTATGAGATAAGGGTCACCTATTTAGAGACAACAAGACTGATGGGAAGAAGAAGTATTACACCTGTAGTAAACCCTAACACATACTTAAGAATTTTCTGGAACCACCACAACAAAAATAGGTTGTGAAGGTATATGCTTTGGACGTCGTTCCGACTTCGTCGAGTGCTCCCTCAGGAAAGAGAAAGGAAGGGCATTGTTATTCAAGGTATGCTTTTCATTTATGATGGTCCGATAAGTTTTTATTCAATAACGAGGCTTCACATTCCTTTATATCTAGTGATTTGGCAAAAAGGCTGGGATTGAAACCTGAAACAACAGTTGACCGACCCTTATTTGTGATGAACCCTGTTGAAGGCTCCACTAGCCCATGCAAGATTTGTCATGGTTTGACCTTATCAAGTCATGAATGCTCTTTTGTTTGTGATTTATTTTTTTTGGATTTTGTTGGGTTTGGTATTATCTGGGGAATGGATTGGCTATGAAAATATGCGGCAGTAGTGGATTGCAAGAAGCTGTTGGTGACGATTGGGGTAGAGGAGCGGATGGTAGTGATTGGTTACCTGCCAAAGGATGGGGTTATGTTTAGCTTTCTATGTTCGTTTGAGACTCCACATGATGGATTATCATCTGTGCCTATCATAGAGAGTATTCAAATGTCCTTGAGGAAGTGACCGAATTACCACCACATAAAGAGATTAAGTTTTAGATAGAGTTGGTGAAGGATGTCAAGCCGATAGTTATTCCTTTAAGGTGTATGGAACCTAGATAGTAAAAGAAGTTGAAGGTTCAAGTAACTGACCTATTAAAGAGGGGGTTCATTCGTAGAGGTATATCTGAGTGGGGTGCACTCGTAATGTTCGCCACTAAGGCTGATGGCTCTCTAAGGTTGTCTGTAGATTATCGTGAACTAAATAAGGGGACGAATAAGAATAAGTATCTACTATCACATACTGATGACTTGTTCGATCAACTACATGGTGAAAAGGTGTTCTCTCTATTAGATCTTCCGATAAGATTTCACTAGTTGAGAGTAGCAAAGATGAGTGTGTCGATCATCACGTTTTATACGCCGTCTAGTTTCTATGAGTGGTTTGTTATTCTTTTCAGGCTAACAAATGCTCCAGCATACTTTGTTGATCTCTTGAACCGTGTCTTTAGATACCACTTAAACAAGTCCATGCTTGTGTTCATGGATGATAGTCTGATCTATTCTATGACTGAGGAGGAACATAAGACGCACTTAAGAATTATGCTTAAAGTGTTGTGAAAGAACAAGTTGAAAACGAAGTTTTCAAAATGTCACTTATTGAGGAGCGAAGTGAGATTCTTGGGTCATGTCATCTTAGAGCAGGGAATCACAGTAGATCTATCTAATGTGGCAGTAGTTCGGGATTGGAACTAACTCAAGAATGCTATGGATGTGATGAGTTTCCTAGGATTGGTAGGATATTATAGACGTTTTATCAATGACTTCTCGAAGATAATAGCACCATTAACCAATTTGACTAAAAAGAATAAAACTTTTGTTTAGGACGAGAAGTGTGAGCATGCGTTTGAAAGTCTAATAGAGAGGTTGACAGGTGCACCGATATTGATCATTCCAAACGGGAATAAGGAGCCGATAGTATAAACAAACACATGTGGTACTGGACTAGGTATGGTATTGATGTAGAAGGAAAAAGTTGTCGGCTATGCTAGTCGATCGTTGAAACCGCACGAGAGGAAGTATCTAGCTCATAATTTGGAGTTAGCGGCTATAGGGTTTGCCTCAAAGATTTGGAGGCACTACCTATTAGGAGAAAGGTTCGAGCTATTCACGGACCATAAATCCTTGAAGTACCTTTTCTCCCAAAAGGATCTCAACCTTCGCCAATAGTGATGGTTGGAATTCTTGGCCTCCTATGATTTTAGCATTCTTATACACCTGGTAAAGGAAATGTGGTCATCGATGCATAGAGTAAAATATATGCCAATTTGGGAGCGATGTTTATGGAGTTAAAATAGTTGGGGTATATTGTTGGCTATGACATCAGACCCCATTGCGGATTGGAACCAAAAATGTTGGCGAATTTGACTAGGCCTACAATGATTGAGCAGACCGATAGTAGTTAGAGGAGAGATGCTAAACTAGCAGCGACATGGTGAAAATAGAAAGAGGAGTGGACACTAAAAATATGAAGCAATACGGACTCAATCAAAACGGTTGGCTCCATAAGGATGAGAGACTGTATATTCCCAATGTTGATGGATTGCGAGACAAAGCGCTACAAGAATGCCACCATTCTCAATTGACCATACATCCTAGCGGTAACACGATGTATCATGCTATGAAGCAGAACCATTATTGAGAGGGAATGAAAAAGGATGTCGGGACATTCATCTCGAAATATATGAACTACTAGTTGGTAAAGGCAAAGCAAAAGAAGCCAAATGGGTTGTTGCAACCGCTTGAAATTCCTGAATGGAAGTGGACGCAAGTATCGATGGACTTCATCGATGGACTACCAATAACTTAAGCAAGGTACAATAGCATTTGGGTCAAAGTCGATCGATTGACCAAAAGCACTCGATTTATACCTATCAAATCAAGTAGGATGGCAACCAAATTAGGCGAGTTGTATATGAAATAGGTCGTATGATCTCATGGTGTGCCAAAGAGCATTGTAAGAAATCGAGACCCTTTGTTCATTAGTGGGTTTTGGAAGAGCTTACAGGAGGCGTTGGGACCGAGCTGCATCTCATACAGCTTGTCATCCACAAACGAACGAGTAGACCGAGAGAGTGAATCGTATATTAGAGAATCTCTTGCGAGCTTGCATTATCGATTTTGGAGGCATGTGGGATGATCACTTGCATTTGGTATAGTTTGCACACAATTATATTTATCAATCTAGTATTAGTATGGCACCATTTGAAGCATCATATGGCCGACTGTGTAACACCCTTTCATATTGGTAGGAGGTAGGTGAGAAACTAATATTTGGGCCAGATATGATCAGAGAATCTTCGAAGAAGATAGAGATCATTCGACAATGAATGAAAGATTCTTAGGATAGGAAGAAGAGCTACAATGATAGGAGACATAGAGATTTGGAATTCTCCGCCGGTGATGTGGTGTCTGTGAAGATTTCTCGTTTGAAGAATGTTATGTCAATCGATAGTAAGGGGAAGTTGGCTCCAAGATTTGTAGGTTCTTTTCCAATCACAAAAAGGATTAGGAACCTAGCATATAGGGTTGACTTACCTAAAAAATGGTGGGTATGCACAATGTCTTCCACGTTTCTCACTTGTGAAAGTTTGTGCACGACTCAGGCATGACGATTACACCAAATCAAGTAGATGATATCGAGATTGAACCAAAAGCTTGGAGACCTCGTAGGCTGGTTCGTATTATTGGATGCGATACGAAATAGATTAAGAAGAAGACAGTGGAGTTGGTGAAGGTTTAATGGGGTGATGGTAAAGGCGATTGCACGTGGGAAACCAAAAGGAGCATAAGGGTCACTCGTCCAGAGCATTTTGTATGGTATGGCGTACTATTTATCGCATTTTTTTCCTTTTTGATATCATATAGGGTAGTTAGTATCTTGCATGCCAACATAGGTTTGCTTATGTTATTTATTGCATGATTGCTTATTTGATGGTTGCACGTTATTGATAGGCATGCAAGGTAACTATGGTTGACTTCCTTGATTTATTAGGGGATTTCGAGGGTGGAATTCCTAAAGAGGACAAGAGTATAATGACCCGTGTTTTATGTATCGAAGGATCGTAAAAATATTTTTATTTTATTCATATGAGGTTGTACGACTCTAAAGTTTTAGGAAGTTACTCTTAGGGTCATTTTCCACATCTTTGATTTTTGCTAATTTTCCATGTGACTGTTTCTTTTTTGGACCATAACTTTTGATAATAGCCAAATTAGGGTCTCAAACCACTTCCATTGCTTCAGGATGATGGTTTCCCATTTCATAGAGTAGTTAGAATAGAAAATAAGACTTACCATTTGAAAGTTATAGCTTTTTTAAGTTTTGGATGTTGCTGACCAATTTTAATAGGTAATTAAACAAGCCCATGCTTAGGTCCATCACCCATCTCGAAAATTATGCTAAGGAGAGGCTGTGGGTATTGATCTAAGTCATTTCTATCTTCTTCAAAATATCTCTAAATCTCCATTAACCATAATTTCATAAAAAATCACACATTTTCCTTACTAGCCTTAGTCAAATTATTGATTAGAGGGGTAATTAGCATAGGAAAGCTTTAGTTTATCATTTTTGATGATTTGGGTTCATCTCCTTTGTTGTCTACTTCGGATTTAAAGATAAAATTTTGTATTTTAGATATTTGATGAGTGGTTTTTGACCTCTCACTCTATAATCCAAGTTTATATAGTTAAAAATGTTGTTTTTGAACTGATTTTTGACCATAAAACATTTTATAAGTTTAATCACACTTTTATACATGTGCATGGAAAAATTATAAAGGTTCTAAAAAGGTTTTGAAATCCTTTGTATTCACATGCATATGCCAGTGAGTTAGATCCAGATTTATATTTGCTCAATTATGATATTCTCATGTATTGTATGTATGAATGGATGTATATGCAAATTGCTATGATTTTATGTTGCGCTTTGATGCTGTTTGCTAGCGTTTTAGGTAGTTAGAGAATATGCAAAGGCAAAGATGGTCGAAATTGGATGAAACATGGAGGAGAGGCTTTGGAGTATAGAAGAAGTCTAAATTTCAAATTGCAACAGAAATAGAGCTAAGTACATCGGTTGGTATTGAGCTATGTTTGGTAGCAAAAATAGGTTGGCAATTTGATGGCTTGGTGGAGAATGGTTAGAGGAGGTGGACAAAGTCAAGATGTAGGAAAATGGCTAAGTATTGGGTGTTATGCCAAGATATCTCTAAAACTTGGAAATGTAAGCTTTTGGTTGGGGCCTGCTATGTTGAAGGATGGGTTGGAGTCTATAACACATTAGGATGGAAGTACTAGGGGCATGCGAGAAGGATCGGCCAAAATTGGCCAAGTATATAGCTCGGTGCCAAGCTATGATAGCTCGGTACTTATCTCCGCTGATGGGAAAAGAGTGAAACTTCCTGAAGAGGAAGTAAAAGCTCCGTAGGTTGTGCCGAAGGTGTTTGTTTGCTCTCTTGGGGTTTGATGGCAACTTAGAGCCAGGATGGTAGTTTCGAGACTTTGGCGACAACTCGATGATGAAAGTAATTAGGTTCCGATGATGGCAGCTCGATGTTGAATGGAGTCGTGAGAATGGTTATCCATAAGAGGGCGGGTTCTGAAAAAGGTGACATGTAGATAGAATGGCTAAATGGTTCTGTCATGAAACAGGGGAATATAGAATGGTCCCTCGAGGGTTATGGAAATTTGATAGAGCAAAGAAAGGGTTTGGATACACATGCTAAGGGATCACGATACTCAAAGTGTTTCCTAATGTACTTGAAGCAGGGATATTGTGAGGATGCTAATGGGTACATTGAAAGGTTACCTCAGATCGGTTGAATGGATATGTGTACCTTAGACCGGTTCAATGGGTCTAGTACCATCATCGGGCTAAAGAGAGTACACTGAAAACATGGATTTCCATTAATCTCTGGTAGTTGAAAGGTCATACGAATTATTATATGTCCAGAGCATATTGAGTGATAGCGAGGATTGTTTGATAGACGCTATAGTTGTCTTAATTGTTCTTCCGTAGATTATCACTCTAGGGAAGTCATTGTAGATAGGAATACCTGGACACCGATCATCAAATTTGACTTGCAGTGTACATTTACTGTATTTGTAGAGTAGCATATTATGTTTGTAATGTGCTAACTCTTTGGTTGCAGGGACATGTTAGTTATGGTTCGTATACCTTTATTCCTTACTATATTGACTTGTATAACATTTTGAGATTCATTTGCTACTCACACCAAACTATTGTCTGACTCGAGGTTTCATGCTTTGCTTCTTATTATCTCGGATACTCTTAAATGAGTAGACTAGATAATAGGTCTAGGTGCGATGCAGTAGTTATGTAGAGGACGAGCTATAGGGAGTTATCTTGTATTATATTTCAATTTCTATGCTTATTCAAATGTGCAACACTTTGAAGCGTTGACAATGCTTTCTTATTATTATGAGATAGTTATTTTAGTTTATTCCCGTTGTGTAAACTCTGTTACTTATTTTATAACTCTTTGAATCTGTACTCTGATATTTTGATCATTTAGTTATTACTGCCTCTCCTATTTTACATCTATGATGTATGTTATATTTTGTTCCATGTACTATAAGATGTACGACAGGATCTATAATGCTTACTTTATTTTATAATTTTGATGATCGTTCAAAATTAGCTAGGCAGGTCAACAGCACACTATCTTACGTATATTAGGCACCAGTGGTGAAGGACGGTCGTCACATGAGGGGTACGGACTTATCGTAGGGCTGGATTGGTTATTTTACTATGGGTTTATCTTATATTGCAATAGGAAGATAGTTTGGTTAATGAGTTATAGGAGAGAGAGATAGATGTTCGATGTATAACCCAAAACTTAGTTGAGTTAAGTTATTTATATTCTCTTAGCCTATTACAAGACGAGCTCTCATCTATGTCCGTAGCCCAAGACTTTCCATACATTTTAGAAGAAGTCTCCAGTCTCTCATCCCGAAGAAAGATTGAGTTTAGGATTGATTTGGAGAAGGACGATAGACTTGTCGCTTTACCAGTAAGGCGTATAGCCTCTAAAGAAAGGCGAGTGTTGAACTAGTAAAATTCAAGGCCATTGCAGAAGGGATTCATTCGCCGTAGAACTACTAAATGGGGAGCACCTATTATCTTCTCCACTAAGGTAGATGGCACTTTAAGGCTATGCATAGACTATATAGAGATTAGTGAGTTGACCAATAAGAATAGGTATCCTTTACCTAGGATTGATGACTTATTCGACCAGCTTACTGAAGCATAAATTTTCTCAATTGGACTTAACCACCAGATTCCACCAATTGAGAATAGTCGAGGATAACAAGTAGAAGACCACTTTTTGCACTCCTATTAGACTATATAAATGCGAAATAATGCCTTTTAGGTTGATAAATTCCCCTACGTACTTTGTAGATTTGTGAGTAGAGTCTTTATGGGGCAGCTAAACAAGTTTGTTGTAGCGTTCATAGACGATATTCCAGTATTCTTTAAAAGTGAAGGCGAGCGTGAAAATCACTTAAAGGAGGTATAAGAGACCTTGAGAAGGCACCAACTTAAAGCCAAATTATCAAAGTGTCATTTTTAGAGGAAGGATGTGAGATTTCTCGATCATATTATTTTCGAAAAGGGATTTTCTATGGATCCTACAAAGGTGGAAGCTATTCAAGATGGAAGATTTTGAAGTACAACATAGAAGTTAGGAGTTTTCTTAGGCTGGCAGCTTACTATAGGAAATTCATCAACTTTCCCAAGATAGCAGTCCCACTAACTCTCTTAACCCAGAATAATCTAGTTTTTGCATGGGATGAGAAATGCATGGAAGTATTCAAGAAGATAAAGGAGCTGTTGACTAGGATGCCAACACTTAACATTCCCGATGTGACAAAGCATTTCATTGTTTACCCCGATGCATGTGGTATAGGATTAGGGGTTGTTCTTATGCAAGAAGGTAGAGTGACAGCTTATGCAATTTGATAGTTGAAGGACCATGTGAAGAGGTGCCCAACTCATGACTTGAAGTTAGCTGCTATTATTTTTACTTTGAAAATATGGAGGCACTATCTTTTGGGAGAAATGTTTGATTTATTTACCGACCATATTTCCCTTAAATACCTATTTTCCAAAGAGATTTGAATCTTAGGCAGCAATGGTGAGTGAAGTTTATAGCATTATGTGACTTTGAGATACAATACACCCTTGGAAAAGAGAATGCTGGTGTGATGCCCTTAGCCGGAGGCATGTTGCTTCACTTGCTATATATGAGTGGAGGCGGTTAAAGTTCCTTTCGAATTTCAATATCCAACTACCATCGAAACCCACTCTAGGCTATTTGGCAACAATGGGAGTTAGGCCAATATTGATGGCCAACATTGATGGAATGCATTATGCAAGTAAATGTTTTGATTTGAGCAGAGGAGTATATTTCCCCATGGAGGTAAGTACGTGATTGATGAAAGAGGATGTTTATGAAGAGATGGATGCCTTGTGTGTTCCTTTGGTTGAGGACATTTTGGAGGAAGTTCTAGCCGAGTATCACCATTCTTGGATGATCATTCACCCTGATGGAGATAAAATGTATAAGGATATGAAGCGGGTTTTTTATTGGCCACGGATGAAGAAAATGATAATGGAGTTTGTCTTTAGGTGTTTGATGTGCCAAAAGGTAAAGGCGAAATAAGGAAAGCCCGGAGGATTGTTACCGACGTTAAAGATGCCGACTTGGAAGTGGAAGCATATTTTTATGGAATTTATAGATGTGTTGCTTAGGAGTCAAAAGGGCAATGTGGCTATTTGGGTTATAGTGGATAGACCTACTAAAGTGCCGACTTTATTCTAATTAGAAGCAATAGGACTATGACATCCCTTGCGCAAATTTTGAAGGGATTGTTAATAATTAGGAGCAATAGGACTATGGCATCCCATGTGCAAATTCGTGTTAGCATTGTTAATAATAGAGACCCCTTATTTACGAATGAATTTTGGAGGAGTTCGCAGTCATCTTTAGGAATGACGTTGAATCTTAGCACAACTTTACCACCTACAGATTGATGGTCAGACTGAAAGGGTGAATATGATTTTGGAAGATTTGTTGAGATCTTGCATTATGGATTTTAGAGGACATCGAGGGCAGCATTTACCCTTAGTAGAGTTCACGTACAATAATAGTTACCAAGCGACGCTTGGCATGGCACCCTTTGAAGCGTTATACGAGAGGCCATGCAAATTGCTTAATTGTTGGTGGAAACCATCGTCAAAATTCTACTTGGACTAGATTTGATTTGCGAGATCTCGGAAGAGATAAATATAATTAGACGGCAAATTAAGGACGCATAAGACCGCTAGAAGTCCTATGTTGACAAGCGAAGGAAGGAATTGGAGTTTTTAGTCTAGAACATTGTATTTGTTAATGATTCCCCTCTTAGGAAGATATGAGCTTTGTACATCAGGAAAGTTGGCACCGAGGCTTGTTGGGCCTTTCTTGATTTTAGAAAGGGTATGGAAACTTGCGTATAAGGTAGAGCTTCTAACCAAGCTAGAGGGAATCCAAGACATCTTTCATGTTTTGCATTTGAGGAAATGTCTGCACGATACCACCACTATAGCAGAGCCTGATCAGTTAGTAGATATGGAGACAGAGCCAATATCACCGTATGCCACCATGCATATAGTGGAGCTGGAACGAGGAAATGTTCTAAGAAAAAATTAGAATGCTCCGAGTATAATGGGGAGATAATCCAGTGAAAAGCACATAGAGATCCGAGGAAAAGACGAACACTTCTCATTTTGAGTTTTCTTTGGCAAACTTTCTCACTCCAAAATTTAGATTTATGGTTACATCGTGGTTGCTAGATTGAATGGTAGGCGATGGTTGCCACACTTTTACTATTATTTTTGCACTTATGTAGAGGCTTATGCATATTTTTGATGCTTGCATACATGCCTATACGTCACGATTTTGCATTCACAATAGGACTGAGCTCATCTATAATATGTTACATACATACACATTGTATTTTTTCTTAAGTAGATGGTTGTGTATATAATTTGGTTATATAGCCTGGTTGTAGAGTGCATGTTACACTATCTGTCTCTTAGGGATTTCGAGGATGAAATTTTTATAGGGGAGAGAATGTAACACATCATAAAAATTAATTAGTTAATAATAAGGCTAAAAATGAAAATTTTGTAAATGTTGAGATTTGGCTATAAAAGTTACACCATTGCATTCATGGTGATTTTTTGATCAACTTTCATATAATCGGAGCTTAAATGGAAAAGTTAATGGCGTTTGAAGTTTTCGAATTTAAAATAAGTCGAACAAATTTGATTTAATTTTTTTAATTAGGGTTAACATTTGAAATAAAAAACATTAATATTTTAATGCTAAAAGAAAGCTTAGGATATAAGCAAATGCTAAATAAACGTTAACAGTGGGGCTTAAAATAGGCAAGAAATCAAAACCAAGGCTGATGTGAGACATCGCCTATAATAAATACCCATGGTGGATGTTAGTCCCAGTTATGTAGGATAAACCAGCCCAGTTAATCTAGCTGCCAGTTCCTAATAAGAATAGAGGACTAATGTGTCATAATATAGATTATCTATTAGGTGCGGTAGTGGAAAATCTTGAAAAGGGCTCGCTTCGGGGTTGAGGTATTAAGTGGCTACTATAGGGTCCACCTCTTGCAATAAATGAAGTATTAAGTGGTTGTATAGGATATTTACGATGTTAGTTAGGAAGTGCCAAAGAAGGGCCCACCTTGGGTTTAGTATTAAATAACGGAGATCTACCCATGGTATGGGTATTAAATGGTCAAAGTTTGTCTAATGTCCATTAAAGAGGTATTAAGTGGCTCAAGTACATTCTCCCATATTTTTAGGACATGATTGACAGTAGTCGCGTTGGACTGGTAAGGGCCATTAGCCTACAGTTAAATGTACATTATGGAGTCGAACCGGAAGAGCTATTGATCTTATAGTTGGAAGTATTCTTGATGGGATAGTATAGGATGTGTAAGACATATTACTTCTCTAAATGATACTGACCAAATACTATTATGGTAAGACTTGAAGTTTTTATTTATTAGACATTGTTGGTCTGACTCCTTCCTTATTACAATAGACAAGTTAAGGGAAACAATGCTGATGGAGGAGACGAAGGCGAAGACTTATGGCAGTTTATCTATCTATTTAAGTTTTTGATATATTTTGGCATACCCCGTTTTAGACATGTTGATGCTTTTTTTAGGATATTGTATTTTGGGTATTCGGGATGATATGTTGTATTTCCGAGATTTGAGTTTTTATAAAATAGGTACTTACTTCTGTTATTATATTTTGTCATTTCTAATATGAAATTCTGGAAGCATAAATAGGTAGCTCTATGTATTATTCACTATATCAATTTTACCAACCAACAATCAGCTTTGGAATGTGCATAAGGTTCGATGGGCTTTTATTGGGCCGAAAATTAGTCTCGTTTCAAAGAGGGTTATTACAATTGTATATAAGACCATTATATACGTAAATTAAATTATAAAAGTTATATGAGAAAACTTATATAATATGAATATATAGACTAAAAGTGGATTATTAAGAAACATTAAATATATGTAAATTAAATTATAAAAGTTATATGATAAAACTTATATAATATGAATATATAAACTAAAAGTGGATTATTAAGAAACCTTAAATAGACTTAAGGGATAAATACATATGTAGTGTACGTATGACATGACTTTCGATGTATGTAACACTTGAATCATGAGGGTATTTCATAAAAAATACATTATTCCATAAGTTGATATCACTCGATGTAATATATTAAAGATTACGAATCTTTAATATACAGTTTTCCTCTACCATTTACATACTAATAAATTACTTGTATACTCTATAGTTGTTGAGCAAACTCAAGCTGGAGATGTTATGCGTAGTATTATTAGTATATAGCATAAATGAAGTAAGATAGCTATATGTATTTGTTGAGCGAACTTAAGGTACACTATACTTAGGCAATCGCGAAATAGTAGGTATAAGTGAATAATCTATTTTGATTTATTCAAAAAGCTCAGGGTCAAAATGAGATTAGGACAAAATATCACGAGTTAGGGGTTGTATATGATACAATCGATAAGGGATTATCCATTGTTTGTAAGGCTATGACATATTGAGAAAACTCAAGGTCAGGATGCTAAGACATATGAGTCCTAATATTCACTACTGAAATCAAAAGTCTTCTATGTTTCATCTTAGGGTTCGGAGAAACATAAAAGACTAGTGGGAGCTTATTAGTTAAATGAAACATAAAGTTTAACCTTACTAATATTATAAGAACATCTAGTATGAAATATCCAAATCCACCAATTTAAAACTTGTAAAAATTAACTGCACTAAAATTGGTTTTCGAAATGCCAAGATTACTGGACCTAACTATATTGATTGCTAAGAGCAATTAAGACAGCAATGACTTATGAGCGTCTTTGGTATTATATTACTACGGCCCTAAAGAACAACTCGCTGATGATGCAGACTGCAAACTTAGACTTGCTTATGAGAAATAGGTTTTGGACCTAGAAATCGCCTAAGTTCTCGTGTTGTTTACCTTTAGACAAGTTGTTATAGAGGCAGCACGAAACATGTATGTCCATGAGATATTTAATAATCTCAAAGTCCTATTTTGCGAAAAATCGCATTCTGCAAGGTACAAGCTTACAGAGTAGCTATTCAATATCAAAATGACAAAAGGATAGAATGTGGATAATTATGTACTGATGATGAAAGGCTATATTGATAGGCTTTCACAACTGGATGTAGCGATGAGCAATAAGTTACGGGTTGATTTGATCCTTGATTCTCTTACAACTTAATACAAATCATTTTAGTTTGAATCTTATTGAACTCCTCAAAATGTTAAGGTTAATCGAGTCTACATCCAAGGATCAAGGGATTGTGCTTGCTCTAAAGAGTGGTGCATCGTCTTCAAAAGGGTCGAAGAACCATAAGAGGGTTACCAACAAAAGTAAGAATACTACTATTGCTGATAAGGGTGAGTGCCATTATTATCACAAGAAAGATCATTGAAAACAGAGCTATCCAAAGTACTTAAAGATTGTTAAAGAAAAGAAGCAAAATAGTTCTGCAGCTCCATCAGGTACATTTTTAATTCAAAATTGTTTTGTGATCAATATTAATACTGGATTTGGAATCCATATATGGAAATTGTTACAGAGTATTAGGAACTAGCGTCGTGTACGTTGCTGATGGATTTATTGTAGATGCAACTACAATTGGATACTATCTTCTTAGTTTGCCGAGTGGATTTGTGTTGATATTAAATGATTGATATTTTCTTAAAGAAAATGTTTTGGAATTATTTCTGTATCTAGATTATTTGAGACTAGTTTATAGGATCGATTTCACCCTAGAGGGGGGTGAATAGGGTGATGCTGTTAATTATAAATTATTGCGGAAGCTTATAAGATTATTTCAACACAGATATATCAAAATTATAGCAGCATAGATAATAGCAGAATAATAAATGCAGAAATAGGACGACACAGAATTTACCCAGCTTCGGCAAAACCCTGTCTACGTGCTGCCCCCAAGGTTTCTACTAGAAATTAAGTAGTCACATGCTTACACACGTAAACTCGCGATACCCTCTACTGACTAACCTAACTCTACGCTCAAAACCCTGCCACAACTCAGCCACTGAGTTGCGAATTCTCAAACTACTCCACGTAGTTTGTCCCCTAGTCACACGACTAGTAAATACAATTGTTCAAAGGCAAAATACAAATTAAAAGATAATTAAAAACAAAAATCCCTAATTTTATAAACCAAAATCCTTTAATATAACCGGCCTAAAGATATCTCCCTTCTTTAATATATGCCAGCTCATTTTCTTTTTTTTCTACTTGCTCTGTAAAAATAATGTCGGCTGTTTCTTTTTCCTTTACCTGCAAATTAGGGCTTCTAATTAGAAGCTGCCGACAATGGTTTGTAGGATCGATTTCACCCTAGAGGGGGGGTGAATAGGGTGATAGTATAAATTATGGAAATTAATTACGGAAGCTTATAAAATAATTTCAACACAGATCACAGAACAATAGCAGCACAGATAATAGCAGAATAATAAATGCAGAAATAGAAAGACACAGAATTTACCCAGCTTCGGCAAAACCCTGCCTACGTGCTGCCCCCAAGGTTTCTACTAGAAATTAGATAGTCCCTCGCTTACACACGTAAACTCGCGACACCCGCTATCGACTAAATCTAACTCTACGCTCAAAACCCTGCCACAACTCAGCCACTGAGTTGCGAATTCTCAAGCTACGCCACGTAGCATGTCCCCTAGTCACACGACTAGAAAATTAAACGGTTTAAAAAAGAAAAATACAAATTAAAAAAATAAAGTATCCCTAATTTAAAAATAAAAAGCCTTTATATAATATAAAAGAGAAATAAGCCGGCCCCCTTTTGTTTTATTATTCGGCCCGTCTTCTTTATTTTTGATTAGTGGCGGCTTTCTCTCGTTCGTTCCTCTTTGCGAAATTAGGGCTTCGTTCTCTTCAATCCCGTGCTCTTAAATTAGGGCTTTTAGTATGATTGAGGTCGCCGATTCTAGTAGCTTTGATCGAGATAAATATATTCCAGTTCCTTGCGTTCGTCGATCGATTTGTCTCTTTGAGTTTCTGTCGGCTACTTCAATTCGATCAAGTTCGAATTATAATTGGTATGTTAATTTTTTTTACTTTTGCTTTTACTGGTTTTGGCTTGCTTGAACTTGATGATTTGCCGATGATGATTAGGGTTATATATATATATATAGGGATTTGAATCCTTAATTTTTCGTCATATATTCTTTGCTTGAATTTGTCAACTGGTTTTCTCTGCCGCTTGATGATGCTTGAACGATTGATGATTAATCTGACTTTGTCAAATTCGTATATTTCACGTTTCTTGGTTGACACGGTTTTGAATTCATTTTCGTGATGACCACGACTTCCACTCCGTTCCTTTTTCTATTGACTTGTTAAAAACACGGCTTTGATATCATTTACCTTCGTATCTGCAGTTTGTTGTTTACCTTTTGTTTTAGCAATATTATTCCTTTCTGTAACAACCAAGATAAAATGCTTTTGCTCTATTTGCTTGATGTCTACATGAATGTGGTCTTGGTACACTTCTTACTGTTATTTGATTGCCGAGTCTTGTTCATCCCCCTGGTGTATCACTGGTGCAGCGATATTGGTCTTGTTGCAGTTTGGCTCAGTGTACATGCTTCACCGTATCTTTATTCATGTTGGTTTAGTTGGTTTTCTTCTGGTTTGTTCACTTCGGTCAGTTGCTTTGAACTGTTAAGAAAGGTTCGACATTGACTTCGAATTGTTGTTGTGATGATTTTCTCGGCTAAAAATTTGTTACGTGGTCACCAGAAGTTGTAGTCTAGGTCTGCATCCCTTAACTGGTCTGGATTGCATTTTCATTACTGTTTCAGTTTGATTTGGTGCTTGAGTATCACTGAGCTTTGGCATTTGGTCAGTTGCCCTTTGTGTCTTTGATATTGTGCATTTGATCTGGATGTTTATGTTGTATTTGTTATCTTCACTTGAGCATTCTGATCTATGAAGCATTTTAGTCTGGTGCATATTTGTATATTTGTTCATCATTGTTGTAGTCTTTCCATGAGTCACTTGTGCTCGGGCTCACTGTACACTGATGCATTCTGGTTTGATTTGCTACTGTCTCGGCCTATAGTGTTTACTTGAGTGTTGCTGAGTTTCATCATGGTTTGCATTTTGATGCTCTTTGAGTTACAGTGTTTCATTTTATATCATGTGAGCATTTGCTGTTGTACATTGCTGTGTATTTTGATTCATCCTTCGAGTCAGTGAACATTTGTAGCTGCACTTCAGTCATCCCTTCATTTACCTCGGCCATGTGTAGTTTGTTGTTGATATTGTGGGATGCCATCTTCATGTACTTGATTTGTGACTGCAGTGTCTTTTGGAGTTGTAGCTTGCACTGTGCATTCACGTGCTTGCTGTGTTGTCATCATGTTGGTTTGGTTGTGCACTTGCTTGTAGTTGATGTATATAATTGTTCAACCTGGCATTTGTTTTCAGTTGCATACTTGTTTGAATCTGGTATCTTGATTCACTTGTTTTCTCATGAACATATGATGGCATTGTGTTGAGTAGTGACTTGACCTTTGCACTTTGTTTATTTTTCTAATTTTCACCTGATTTGAATCCGGCTTGGATTTGACCATGTGCTGAATGACATTGTTTTATTGCACTCGAGTTGAATCCCATATTTGGGTTTGACCTGTGCTCACTTGTCCCTGTAAATCGATCAAGTGTATATTTCGGTGTGCACGGCCTTGTGGCATATACAGTGATACACTGTGTATGTCACATGCTGTTCGTGTATGATGAATTCAAATTTAAACGATGACGAACAACCCAAATAACCGAGGCAAATATTATTTTCAAAACTCCATATTTTATTTTATATTGCAAAATTATTTCTTTTTCAATTTTACTGCGTTAGCGAATATTTTTGCAGATTGCTCAGATGCTGGATTCTAAATGGAATGAAGTTGAAGATAAATACAAGTGTGAGTGATACGTAGCGAGGTCAACTGTAAATGTAAAATAGTGATGTAATTGAATTTGTATCAAAGTTGTATAGTGAATAGCGAGAGCTTGAATTTGTACTATTCAAAATTGTAATAAATATTTGTTTGAATAAAATTTCTGTTTGAATTCAAATTCTGTGTCATTTAATTTTATTCAGAAAATATTTATTTAATCTATGAAAAATAAAATAGTACATTAACAAATACATTTAAACGAATGTATATATGTTTATTATCATCAAACAAAAATCATATAAGCGCATCTTCAACATGGTTGGTCGATCAAATGACGATTTAGGTCCTTGCTTTGTCGATCGACTATCTCTTTGAGTTGCTCACGGCTTCTTCTATTTGCGTCGAGTTCGAATCTGATTTCGGTATGTAATTTACTCCTTTTGCTTTTCTGGTTTTGACTTACTTGAACTCGATGCTTTTGTCGCCGATGATGATTGGGTTTTTTTATAGGGTTCGAACTTGTTGATTTTCGTTCGTATATATCTGTTTGAATTCGTCTGTAATTCTCCTCGGCCATTCGATATTGATTGAATGTTGACGATGATTTCTGACTTTGTCAATTCATATATTTTTGGCTTGGTTAACACGGCTTCGATTTTGACTTTGCTTGGCCACCACGGTGTCGAATTTGAACTGTTCGATTCCGTTCTTTTTGACTTCGGCTTGTGATATTGTTTATGTGATGATTTCTGACCTTCGTGGTTGAACTTGCTACTGTTGGTTTCTGACTTGTTCTAATTTTTGTTTTCTAATTCAACTTGTTTTTCAACATCACTTGACTTCATCTTTGACTTCTGGTAGCACTGGCTTTGAATCGACTTGATAATTGTAGTTGTCTTCACTATACATATATGCTGCACCACTGTTATCCCTGTTTCATATCTGAACTTGTCTGAACTTCTTGTGTTTCATTTGCACTTCGTCGCCGTGCATCACTGTTTGGTTCTTGTGAAGTTCATTTGATCTGTGTTTGTGTTGTTACTTGTAATGTTCATTTGAAGTTGTATCCTTTGTGCTCGAGTCTGATAATTGCACTGTCCAGTTTCACTGTTGCATTTTATATATATGTTTCCTGAGTTCACATGTATTGAGCTCTGGTTTCTTTTTCATGTGCAGTTTAGCTTGTTGATGATTTGATGTTGAATTTACAGTGATGCATTGTGGTGAGTTCGATGTGCATGCTTTGTTCTTGTACTCTTGTATATTGCACACTCTGGCCTTCATGTATACTTGATGTGAATTTGTAGTTGAAGTATTCCTCTGTTTAGTATTGGTGCACTTGGTTTGCATACAGTTTTCACTATGCAGCCTTGCTCATTGATCATTTGATCCACTGTTGCATTTGTTTTGGTTGTTGCATTGAGTTGTTTTCATGTGTGACTTGAACTTGGTTTGGATTTTTTCTTCTTTGAGTTTGGTAGTTTGTATACTTCATGTGTACTTCCAGTTAGAGTTGTATTTGTTTCAGACCTGTAGCATGCATGTTGCCATTCCTTTGGTGCAATTTCATGTATTTTGTTTATAGCCATTTCATTGTTGCTGTGTTACCATATTAATCCCTTTGGTCATTTGTGTTCATTCCTAATGGCACTTGTTCTGTCCACTGGTTCATTATAGTTTGATTTTTGAGTTGTTGTGCACTGACTTGAGTTTGAGCCTTTTACTTGTGTACCATCTGGAGCTTGCTGTTTTGAATCAAACTCTTCTGGTTCATGTGTACACTTTGACTGGCTTGTTCCTGACCATTTTATTAAACTTGTATATTCGAACTTCACATGTATTGAATCCAGCTTGGAGCTCAGGTTTGACTTTGTGCTGATATTGTGACATTATTTTTATTACACTTGAGTTGAACCCGGCGTTTTGGGTTTTGATCTGTGCTCCCTTGTCCCTGTAATTTTATCAAGTGTATATATCGGTGTGCACGGCCTTGTGGCATACATAGTGATACACTGTGTATGTCACAAGCTGTTCGTGAATGACGAATTCAAAATTAAATGATGACGAACAATCCAAATAACTGAGGCAAATATTATTTTCAAAATTCACATTTTATTTTATACTGCAAGAATAATTTATTTTCAATTTTACTGCGTCAATGTATATTTTTGCAGATTACTCAGATGTTGGATTCACATTGGAATGAAGTTGAAGATCAGTACGAGTTGAGTGAATGAGTGATATGTAGTGAGGTGCAATGTAAAGGTGAATTGTAATTTAATCAAATTTGTATTGTAATAAACATTTGTTTGAATAAAATTTCTGTTTGAATTCAAATTCTGTGTTATTTATTTTATTCAGCAAATATTTATTTAATCTATGAAACATAAAATAGTATATTAACAAATACATTTAAATGAATATATATATGTTTATTATCATCAGACAAAAATCATAGCAATCGCATATTCAGCAATCTCCCCCTTTTGATGATAACAAACATATATTTAAGATTTTGAACATATTAAATGTATTTGATGATTCCATTTGCTCCCCCCTATTTGAATGCTTCCTCTCTACGCAAAGCTCCCCCTTCATATATGCATACAATTAAAAATATGCAAATGAGCCTAGATGCAAATAGAAAATATTTGACCTTTGCTTGATTTTATTTGACAAAATCTTAACTTTTCTCTCCCTCTTTTGTTATCATCAAAAGAGTAATAGCGTTAGAGAAAGTAGAGATAAAGTGATCGATATTAATCCAACATTAAAACCCAATTGAATATAAGTATTAAATTTCAATAAAAGATCAAAGAAAAATCATAAATACTTTTTTAGGCGCATATTCCACTTTTAGAATTATGGGATGATGTCATCATATAAAACCATACAGTTGTGTCTATTTGTAGTATATTTATATCAGGAATTTGTATATCTACCAACCATGCATAACCGTTAAGATTTTTAAATGAGATTAGTAGTATTCCAATTTCATTTAAAAAAATGAATTCAAGTATCTTCTAACCACGCATAACCGTGAGGACTTTTAAATGGGATTAGAACCAACTTATTTATTATTATTAAGAAAAAAATCAATTTTGATATGCGTTCCATACATGCATAACCGTGAGGACTTTAAAATGAGCATGGAAGCACATAACAAATTCCAAGTAATTCACCCATGCATAACCGTGAGGACTCTTAAATGGGAGTGAATACTTTGGATTTTATTTTATTATTATTATTATTATTATTATTATTATTATTATTATTATTTTATTAAAAAAATGTAAAATGACAAAACGCATGATTCCTGTTTGAAGTACCACATATTGACAAACTATATAGAATTTTGATGAGTGATGGTCGTTAGAAATATGATAAAAATAGAGATAGTCATGGAATTTTTACCAACAAAATTTTTTATAACTCTTGTTTAAATTTCTAAAGAAATTTACTAATTATACCGTCTCGAGTTATAATATATGATAAATATCAACACTCATCACTTTTTCAATCACTATTTATCGTTTCTATAATTATTAGGGAGTCAGATTAGTCAAAATAGTCATTTAAAATTAAATTTAAAAATAATTATAAATTCAAATTTTCAAAATGACTGATCGGAAAACGTGGTCAAAAATGATTTTCTCGAAGGCGTTATAGGAGAAAAATTTCTGCTATTTGAGAATTATTTGAAATGAAAAATATGCAGATATTTTCTTTGAAAAACGATGCAGTTACTAAATGTCTCAACAAAAATTAAGTTCTACTAGTAATTTTTCTATCAACTAGATTGCCAGTGTAATCTACATCTGAATTTCTCTTTCACTCAAAATTATCATTAATTGAATTTGATAGACGAGACCATGAAGTGTGCAACAAAAAAAACTCAAAATCAATTTTAACAGCTTTTTAAATGGCATTCTCTTGAATTTGAATTGAAGCCGTGTAAATAATCAAAAACAGTGAATATTGAGTCAGCCGTAAGATAACCAAATGTATTATCATTCAATAAAACACTATTATTAATCCAAACTAATATATATGAAGTAATTTAAAGACTCTACGGATTTTTATAGTGTTCTTGGCATAAGAATATAATTGGCCAACAATTTTGAATAAGTCAGAATCAAAAATCATCATTATTTCATTATCACGTTATTGGCTGATTTAACTTAGATTACGGTGGAGATTATCACATTTAATATATTGTTCATATACCATTACCTGTTTTACCTTTACGATATTTTTCATTGTTGTCCATTGTGATTATGTCCCCTTTGTACTAGGCTAAGGAACTTTGCTTTGTCACTTGTTGTGTCATTGGAACAGCCAGAATCCAAGTAACACTATTGTTGTTCCTTAGCCTGCCACCACTCCTACACGATAAAAGATTTTTGTGACCTATTTGTTTTTATAGGTCCATGATAGTGGCAGAATATTTTGAAAAATAATTTTGTGGAGACCCAAAACTATTTATATATGTTCCTTTCGGCACCCAGATTTGTTTAACTATGAGAGATTTTATATTTGTGCCTTTTGTAACCCAAATCGGTGTAGTTTTCGCGTGTTTGGGTCTATACCAACAATTATTGTGATTGTGTCCATATTTTATACAAATTGTGCACATAGAATTCGCTTGATTAATTTTGCTTTTAACCTTTTCAGATTGATTATATCCAAGTCCCTGTCTAACTGTATTAACAGTTTGCTTCCTTAATAGCATATTCAATGATTTTTCACTTTTTGAAAATTTATCTAAAGCCATTGACAATTGTTGGACTTGTGTTTTGAGAGATTCATTTTCGTTTAATAACCGTGTGCACTTTTTAATAGAATTCTCTCTCCTAGTATTTTCACTCTCTTTCAAAATAAGAATTTCATTTTCAAGTGATTTTATATTAGTTTCTGATTTTTTAATTTCTTCTTCGAATGTTGGACACTTATCACACTTAGGGATCCCACTTTAATAGGTTTTAACTAATTGGTCAAGTTGGTTATTTAAATCTATCAAAGTATCTTTTTATGATTCAAGTTTGGCATACTTCTCCCTAAGTCATTCAAAACAGCCATTTACTTCGTGGAAATATATAAGTAATTCTGAGTGAGTGAGTTTTGATATCTCGCTTGGCTCGTCATCGTCGCTATCGGTTATATTTCCTTGGAGGCACATATCTGATTTCTCACTCTCACTGCTAGTACTTTGATTATCTTCATCACTTGTATTCCACGTGGCTGCAAAACTTCTCCTTTTTGATTTCTTTTCAAAGTCGTGTCGATTTGGAGGGCAATTGGGCTTGATGTGTCCTGGTTGGTTGCACTTGTGACAGATGATTTTCTGTTCTTCCGAGTAGTCTAGTGCTTTGGCTATTCTACTTCTCAATTTTTGATTTCGAGCTCGATTTTCGTATTTGTAATTCCACATTTTGAATTTCTTTATTATCACCTCTAATTCTGCTGCTCCATCATCATGATCATCACTTTCTGTTGTTCCTTTAAGAGCTATTGATTTCTTTCTAGTGTCACCTCCTTCACGCTCTTCCTTGAATTTTATTTCTAGCTCATAAGTGGTGAGATTTCCGATGAGTTCTTCAACTTTCATCTGTTTTAAATCTTTTGATTCTTGAATGGCAGTCACTTTGGCTTCAAAAATTCGTGGAAGGACTCTGAGGATTTTTCGGACTATCTCCAACTCTGTGTATGATTTTCCGAGAGCTTTTGATTCGTATACGATATTGGAAAGTCGTCCGTACGTCTCTTTGATATTTTCTTCCTTCGCCATTGTGAAGTTCTCGTATTCGCTGCTTAGCGTGGCAAGGCGAGATTCTTTATCTTCCTTCGTGAGTCACTTCTAGTGTGTGCCATATTTCCTGTGCAGTTAGACAATGCGAGACACGATTAAATTCAAATTGATCAAATGAATAGATAATAGAATTCATAGATTTAGCATTAGCATTTTGTAATTTATTTTCTAGTTCTGTCCATTGATCCTTTGGTTTCTCTATTTCCTGATTATCTACAATTATAGTTGGCGCTCTATAACCCATCTCAACAATATTCCAAGCGTCAATGGTTTTTAGAAAAATTTTCATTCTATTTTTCCACTAGGCATATTCACCATTGAACATTGGTGGTCCAACTATGGACTGACACTTAGCAAAAGCATTATTAAAAGAAGCCATTTTGAAAATTCAAATTTTTAAAACAAAAATTGGTTTTTGAAAAAATGAATTTTTTAAAAACAAAAGTTGACCTCTATTCCTAGCTCTGATACCACTTGTAGGATCGATTTCACCCTAGAGGGGGGTGAATAGGGTGATGCTGTTAATTATAAATTATTGCGGAAGCTTATAAAATTATTTCAGCACAGATATATCAAAATTATAGCAGCACAGATAATAGAAGAATAATAAATGCAGAAATAGAACGGCACAGAATTTACCCAGCTTCAGCAAAACCCTGCCTACATGCTGCCCCCAACGTTTCTACTAGAAATTAAGTAGTCACATGCTTACATACGCAAACTCGCGATACCCGCTACTGACTGTAACGACCCAGAATTTCTGTCATTTGAAATTCATATATTTAATTGGTTTTAAATATTAACAAGTAAAATTTGTAAGTCGAATAAATTATATTTCGAATATCTAGATTTAATTGGATAATTAAATCGATAACTTAATATTTGAAATTACAAAAATAATTGGAAATTGGGTTTAATGTGCTTAAAATTGATTTGTAAAGTTGTAATAAATCATATTAGAGTTAGAATGATGTTAGAAAACTTTTAAAATTGAATTAAAAGTTAATTTGTGGAAATTGAATATTTTAATATTTAATTGATGAGTAAAAATAGTCATTTTTCAAACAGTCTCGGATTTCGACGAAACAAGTTTCATCGGATCCGTAATGTTAAATTATTGTAATATTTCAAATTTCATATCAATCGGATTTACGGTTTGTCCGGGGCAAGCTAAAACGCACTGAAATCGGTTTAAGTGAATTTTAAACCTATCTTTCAAATATGGTCGAATTGGCTCCCGATATATATTTCGTTGCGTTCGGAATAGGGGTAAAACATTATAAATGCCAGGCGGCACGCTTCGTTTGGCGTTCGAAAATTTTTGAGATGAATAGTGTTTTGACAATTTTCTATACAAGGCCCCTTATTTTCACATTTTCAACAAAACCCTAGGGATTCAAGCTTCAGCCGCCACCATTATCATCAATGGCCGAAAATCACTAATGTTCTCCCCTCATTAACTCTCAATCCACTCACTATCATCAAAAGCTTTCAACTAAAAGATTGTAGAGGATAATAAGATCTTTCGATCCATGCGGGCATGATCATGATCGACGCGACGATGAAGGAGGATTTTGGCCACAAACGCACACGTTTTTTCGCGTTTTCCTTGGGATCGGTGCAACCGAGTTCGACCTGGTGGTAGGTGATGGTGCGCCTCGTGATGGCCGTTCGTTTAGGGGAGTCAGATCGTCGTCGAAGTGGATGCTGGTGGCGTGAAAATTAGGTGAAGTTCGGCGGCTACGGGTTATTTATTCACGTTCAAACCTGGGTTGTTCACGCGTTGGAGAAGAAAAAGGGTGCGGCCCTGATGAAATCAAAGTAAACGTGCGACCGAGATGGTTAGGTTTATAAAAATAAAAAGAAAATGTTAATTATGATATTATAATTCGTTAAAACTTTAAAATAGCATAACTTTGTCATACGAGGTCGGAAATTCACGAAACGAGTTGCATTGGAATCATATTGACGAGCACTACACAATGGAGCTGGATTAGGATTGATTGGAACTAGTGATAATTTTAGGTAAAATTAAGCGCGTGTTTAATTTTATTCGAAACGAAACACTGCAACTGTATTGGAAGCAAGGTGAGAACTTCTCACTCAATCGAATTTGTTTCGATCTAGATTTTAAATAGTTAGATCTAAAATTGCTTGATTTTGTTGATTGTATGCTTGGATGATAAATTGCTTTCTGTTGTACTGAAATAGACCCTATACGCCGCATATTAAGTGAAGGTTATTATATTAAACACATATACCGCGATATTCCACCTTGAAGTGGAATTGGTATTATATATGTACTTGGAGTTGATTTCCCGCATTATATAGCGGATGAGACCCTATTGCGTCGCATAATAGCGGATGATATTTTATATAAACCCATGTACCGCGATATCCCGTCTTGAAACGGGATTGGTATTGTGCTAACATCTGTGGATGCAGGGAAACAGGTTGGAGGGATCCAACTGGATTCCTCAAATAATTGAATTTGTTTCAATGTTGTGTGTTGATTATTTATAATCTCTGTGCGATTATCTTTGTGGTTGAAATCGTTGAAGGCTAAAATTTAGCCGAATATAATTTTGGTATCGTTAGATACCGAAAATAAATAAAATTTGATTTTTGAAAATTCAATTTGAAATTTTATAATAAAATTTATTTTTGAGAATTGGATAAATTTAAAAGAAGGAATTCTAAAATAATAAAGTTTTATTTTTAATCTTATTGAATAAAATTTCAAAATATGGGAAAAGCTTTAACAAATGGATTTTGGGTAATATTATTCAAAGGTTGAAGAATTTATTCAAAATACGGATTTTAAAGAGTTTGAAAAAAAAAGAAATTTATTTTCTTTAAAAGGAATTTATTTTTAAAAGGAAATAAAATTTGAAACCCATTTGGGAATTGATTTTTGGTGATTGAATTTAAATCTTTTGAAAATCCATTTGGAAATTTATTAGGTGTTTTGAGAAGAATTTGGAATCAATTTGAAAATTGATTTGGGGTTTAGTAGAAATTGATTTCAATTTAAGATTTGAATGAAATTCACTTGGTGTTTAATTTCTTGGAAAATAAATATGGAATTTGATTCGGTTGTTTTTGAAATCAACTGAAAAATTGAATTGTTGTTGAAAGTGAATATTTGAAATCGATTTGAAAATCGTATATCAGTGGATATTTGGAAATTTAAATTCACCATGGAATTTATAAAAGAAAGGGAAATTTGTTTAAAAAATAAACATTGATTTATTTTTGAAGTGTGGAAATAAATTTACGGATTTGGAACGTAAATTTAAAGTAAATCGGTAAGGATTTATTTAATTGGTTTAAATGAACCATTTTGAAATGAAAGTGTATTCTCCATGAAAAGCCGAGTATGTTTGAAAGTAGCTTTTAAATATAAATTTTAAAGTTCTAAAAATGGTTTGTAAAAGAATATTTGTGAAGAAAGTATTTTTGTAAATTGTTTCTAAATCTTTAGAGTAAAGATTTATTTAAGTTAATTTTTAGAAGTGACTGTTTTAAAAGATTTAATTGATATTTGTTTTAGGAAATAGTTATTTAAAACGATTATACTCTATTTACTGATTTTATTTTAAAAATTAGTTGGACTTGAAGTTTTATACGAGATGATAGTATAATATTTTCGTAACTAATAATAAAAAAAAGTGTCTAAAAATAGTTTTACTTTAAAATATTTCCAAGCATATATTTGGATAAATGATTTAAATTATTTTTAAGTATTCGAATTCGGTAGATTTTTCAGTAGAAATAAATGATTTTGGGAATTTTATTCCACGAGTGAAAAATGATTTGAAGTTTGTTTTCAAAGGATTGAAAAGTGATTAGAAATTTGTTTTCAAATGGTTGAAGTGTGAAAATATATCTTGCAAAGATATTTTGAAAATAATAACTGGGGGAAAATTATTTGAAATCCAGTAATTGTTGTGAATGTTGATTGATAGTTAAATAACCGACTATCAATATTTGCCTTTGAATGGCGTTTGAATTTCGATGCGACCGGAGGTCGGATTCCAAGTGGATATTCGAAAACCACATCGAATCTTTGAGATTGTGATGGATCTTTTATTTAAAAGATCAAAGTGAAAATTGTTGTGATTAGTTGATGAACACTTATTTTTAAAAATAAGCGCTCGTTATTCGGTTTAGCTGGGAGAGGACCTTTGGGTCATAAATCCCACTCCGAATAATGATACAACGAAATGGGATTGCATTTACCGGTGGTGAAGACTGGGTATTTGCGAGAATGATAGGATGACCTATCGATTGTCTCTGCACTGAATAGCTACGGTATAGAGATTCCCTAAGTGATGGGAAGTCCGATCGGAATTGTGAATACCCGGATTGCAAAGGCTTTTTTGGAAGTGCCTTTGGTTCTGGTCGAACCCAGAACAGACTTATATGGATTGTATGTCTGACATTACATTTTGAGATATAAAGCAGATTTCTTTCAAATATATTTCTGTTGGTGGTGGAGAATTTATTCTCTTAGCTTAACACCCTTCTCTGAGACGTACGAGCTCAAAGGTTATGTAGTTGATGGTTATCAGTGATATACTCCCAATTTGGTAATGTGGCATGCTGAGTGCTGCTGATCATTTGTTGATCAAAGCATGGATTTTGTGAAAAGCGTAGCTTTGTGGATGAGACTTGCTCGAACCTCACAACCCGGTTATGGTCAAAACAGGAATCGTAGCAACAAGGTTATTTGAGGGTAGCGCCCTCTGAGGTATGTCATTTCGTTCAGGATTATGAGTGGTATCATGGTATGGAGCCCAGATACTTACTTTGTGGTTGCTGCAAGCTTATTACTTTGTGGTTGTTGGTTGAGAGGATCCTCGGATAAAGGTCGCAAACGACCTAGGGATGGCATGCTCGTGTCAGTAGTTACCTATTACAGAGGTAACCCGGCCTTGTCTAGCAGAGATCCGGTTAGGATCCAGGGACTTCCCTCCAGAGGCGTTCCATTTTACTTGGGAAGTTCCTTTGCCCGACCATTTGTTGGAAATCCAAACTCCAATACGCACCTTGTACGGTTTTAGTTGTAGAACCTGCCATCTACTTATGGTGGCGCCCACTGTTTAGATGGTAGCTGTAGTAGGCATGCGATAATGGTCGTATGTTGGCTAAGATTTATATTATACTTTCAAAATGTTTTCCTACATTATGCACTTATAGTAATAATATCACGGAAATTTGCGTATCAAGCATGTTTGACTATCATAAGGAGAAATCTCCTCAAATTCTGCGTTTGCATTGTGTGTGTGGCGGGAGGCCTTGTGGTAGTTTCATTTTCTAAAAGCATTGCAGATCTATTTTAAAATATTTCTTAGGTTGTTTTTTGAAAGATAAACTGTTTTTAAGTTCTCACACCCAGTCCCATGACTGACCTGGAGTTTATTGTTCCCTTTCGAAACTCTGGGTGCCCATCATTTTTCACACGGGCAGCCTAGAGTCAGGTTATCAGGATATTCTGGAATTCAGGAGGTGTTATGGAGCTCAAGAGGCGAGCTGAATGGAAAAACGTATCACTTGTAGGATCAATTTCACCCTAGAGGGGGGTGAATAGGGTGATGGTATTAATTATGAAAAGTTAATTGCGGAAGCTTATAAAATTATTTCAACACAGATCACAGATTAACAGCAGCATAGAAAAAATAGTAGAATAATAAAATGCAGAGATAGAACGACACAGAATTTACCCAGCTTCAGCAAAACCCTGCCTACGTGCTGCCCCCAAGGTTTCTACTAGAAATTATATAGTCACACGCTTACATACGTAAACTCGCGACACCCGCTACTGACTAACCTAACTCTACACTCAAAACCCTGCCACAACTCAGCCACTGAGTTGCGAATTCTCAAGCTACGCCACATAGCTTGTCCCCTAGTCACACGACTAGCAAATACAACGATTTGAAAAGAGTTTTAAAATTAAAAACAAATTTAAAACAAAAATAAGATAAAGCCCTTATTTTAAAAACTAAAGCCCTTATTTAAAACAAAAACCCTAATTCTTAAAGGCCGACCCCTTTTCTCTTTTTATCATTTGAGTTCGGCCCGGTGTTTCTTGAGATAGCGGCGGCTCTTCGTTCGTTCCTCTTTATAATTTTTAGGGCTTCGTTCCTTCGATCCAATTTAGGGTTTGTTGTAGCAGCTTGTTCGATTCGATGCTATTTGACTTGGCTTGCCGATTGTTTCTTCTAGCTTAGCTTCAAACGTGATCGAGACTGATTACGAATTTGGTATGTGTTTTAGTGCTTTTAATTTCTGGTTTCGATGCTTTTTCAATTGCCGATGATGAAGATTGGGGGTTTTAATGTTTGAACTCGACCGATGATCATTGCCAATGATGATTGTGGGTTTATATATGGATTTCGATTTCCTTTAATAAGTTCGTCTGATTTGTTCAACATAGTGCTTCGGCCATTTGATTGATGTTGGACGTTGATGATTTATTTTACGAATTCAATTCGAATAATTTCCTTACTTTACTGTTACGGCTATAATTTGAGATCGTTCGATCCTTCCTTGATCGTTACGGCGGCTACTTTCCAATTTTATTTTTGACTTTTTCAAATGTGTAATTTTGTGATACTTGATTTGCACGGCATTGATTTCGAACTTGTTGGTCATCACGTTGTTGACTTTGATTTGAAACACGGCTTTGATTTTGTATTTCCTATTTCATGACTTCGGCTTCCATGGATTTTGTTCACTATTGCTCCCTGTTGTATATGCAGTGTATTGATTGTCTGCACTCTATCTTGTATCACTTGTGTCACTGGTGTACGTGAGTAAGTGGTTTGCTTTATTATTGATTTGCTGTTGCACTTGCCACTTTATCTGCTTGCCAATGATCATATGTCAAGGTCGTACATGTTGACGTCTTTGAGCTTCACTTTGATATCTTTGCAGACCACTTGATTTTCCTGTAGCACTTCGGTTTCACTTGCCTATTGTTGCACTTGCATACTGCTGTCTCATTTACTTGTGTTGTTGCAATTTTTGTATTGTTGAGATTCCATATCTTGTGCTCGAGATCTTTGCACACTGATGCTATTCTCTGTTGCATTTGCTCATTTGAGTTTGCACTGTTGTGTCCTTTACTTGATGCATTTGTTTGCACTGTGCATTGAGCATTGTCACATGTATACTTGGTGTTGTAGTTTCCATTCTTGGAATTCAGCAGCTTGAATTTGTGTTGTTGCAGTTTGTATTTGCTGTTTTCCCATGTACATGCTTCACTGCATCATTATTGATTTGTTCAATGAAGTTAGTGAACATTTGTGGCTGCACTTCAGTCATCCCTTCTGTTTGCTTTTGATTCATTGACCTCGGCTAGATCACTTGTTGGCATTTGGTTGTAGTTGGTCTTGTTGCAGATTCATGAGTTGTTCAGTGCACTGTTGCACTGTTGCAGATTCATGAGTTGTTCAGTGCAGATTCAAGAGTTGCATATTCATGAGCTTCTTTGCATTTTGTTTAATTTTTTACTTTTCACCTGAGTTGAATCCGGCTTGGAATTGACCTTGTGCTGAATGACATTGTTTTATTGCACTTGAGTTGAATCCTGTATTTGGGTTTGACCTGTGCTCACTTGTCCCTGTAAATCGATCAAGTGTATATTTTGGTGTGCACGACCTTATGGCATATACAGTGATACACTGTGTATGTCACAAGTTCGTGTGTGATGGATTCAAATATAAGTCATGACGAACAACCCAAATAACTGAGGCAAATATTATTTTCAAAATCTATATTTTATTTTATATTGCAAAAATATTTCTTTTTCAATTTTACTGCGTTAGTGAACATTTTTGCAGATTACTCAGATGCTGGATTCTAACCGAAATGAAGTTGAAGATAAAATACGAGTGTGAGTGATATGTAGTGAGGAATTTATGTAAATTAAATTGTGATGTAATTGTAATCAAAGATGTATATGTATAGTGAGAGCTTGAATTTGTACTATTCAAAAATGTAATAAATATTTGTTTGAATAAAATTTCTGTTTGAATTCAAATTCTGTGTATTTAATTTTATTCGGCAAATATTTATTTAATCTATGAAAAATAAAATAGTACATTAACAAATACATTTAAAAGAATGTATATATATTTATTATCATCAAACAAAAATCATATAAGCGCATATTCAACAATCTCCCCCTTTTGATGATAACAAACATATATTTAGGATTTTGAAACATATTAAATGTATTTGATGATTCCACCATTTAAATTCTTGCTCCCCCTATTTAAATGCTTTATCTTTACTAAACTCCCCCTTCTTATATGCATAGTAGTATAAGATTTATTTGCCAAAATCCAACATTTCTCTCCCCCTTTAGTTATCAGCAAAAGAATAATAGTGTTAGAGAAAATAGAGATAAAGTGATCGATATAATTCAACATTAAAACTCAATTGAATATAAATATTAAATTTCAATAAAAAAAATCAAACAAAAATCATAACTACCCTCGTTAGGCGCATATTCCACTATTAGAAGTAATGGAAATGATGTCATCATATAAAACCATACAGTTGTATCTGTTTGTGGTACATTTATATCAGGAATTTGAATTACTACTAATCATGCATAACCGTTAGGACATTTAAATGAAATTAGTAGTATTCCAATTTAATTTTAAAAATGAATTCAAGTATCTTCTAATCACGCATAACCGTGAGGACTTTTAAATGGGATTAGAATAAACTTGTTTATCTAATAAATCAATTTTGATATGCGATCCATACATACATAACCGTGAGGACTTTTAAATGAGCATGAAAGCACATAACAAATTCCAAGTAATTCACCCATGCATAACCGTGAGGACCTTTAAATGAGAGTGAATACTTTGGATTTTATTTTGTTTTATAAAATGAAAAACGAATGATTCTTGTTTAAAGTACCATATATCGAAAAACTATATTGAATTTTTGATGAGCGATGGTTGATAGAAAGATGATAGACATAGAAATGGTTATGGAATCTTTACCCAACAAAAAGTTTTATAAATCTTGTTTGAATTTCTAAATAAATTTACTAATTATACTGTCTCGAGTCATAATATATGATCAATATTTCCACTCATCACTCTTTCAATCACTATTCATCTTTTTGATAATCATAGGGAGTCAGATTAGTCAAAATAGCCATTTAAAATCAAATTCAAACATAATTATGAAACCAATTTTTCAAAATGACTAATCTGAAAATATAGTCAAAAATGATTTTCTCGAGGGGGTTTTATAAGAAAATTTTCTGCAATTTGAAAATTATTTGAAATGAAAAATATGCAGATATTTTCTTTGAAAAACGATGCAGTAACTAAATATCTCAAAAATCACGTTCAACTAGTAATTTTTCTATCAACTAGATTACCAATGTAATCTGCATCCGAATTTCTTTTTCACTTAAAATTATCATTAATTGAATTTGATTGACCAGACCATGAAGTATGCAACAAAATATCTCAAAATCAAATTTAACAGCTTTTCAAGTGACATTCTCTTGAATTTGAAATGAAGCCGTGTAAATAATCAAAAAACCATGAACATAGAGTTAGCCAAATTATAACCAAATGTATTAATATCCAACAAAACACTATTTTTGATCCAACCTAATATAATCAAAAAATATGGAGAATTTTATAGTGTTTTTGGCATAAATATAATCGGCCAACTATGCTGAACAAGTCAGAATCAAAATCATCATCTCTTCACCATCTCAATATTGGCTGATTTTAATTCAGACTATGTTGTGGATCATCACATTTAATATATCGTTCAAATAAATATACCATTATCCGTTTTACCTTTACGATATTTTTCGTTGTTTATCCATTTGATTCTGTCACCTTTATAATAGGCTAAGGAACTTTGCTTTGTCGCCCGTTGTGTTTCTGGAACAGCCAAAAATCCAGAAAACACTGTTGTTATTCCTTAGCCTGCCACCACACCTACACGGGAAAAGATTTATGTGACCTATTTATTTTTATAGGTCCATGGTTGTTAGTGGCAGAAGATTTAGAAAAATAATTTTGTGGAGACCCAAAACTGTTTATATATGTTCCTTTTGGCGCCCAAATTTGTTTAACTTTGAGAAATTTTATATTTGTGCCTTTTGGAACCCAAATTGGTATGGTTTTCACATGTTTGGGTCTATACCAACAATTATTGTTGATCATGTCCATATTTTCTACAGATTATGCACATGGAATTTTCTTGATTAATATCGCTTTCAACATTTTCAGATTGATTATATCCAAGTCCTTGTCTAGCTGTATTAACAGTTTGCTTCCCTAATAGCAGATTCAACGATTTCTCACTTTTTGAAAATTTATCTAAAGTTATTGACAATTGTTGGACTTGTATTTTGAGAGATTCATTTTCGTTCAATAATTGTGTGCACTTTTTGATAGAGTTTTCTCTCCTAGTATTTTCGTTCTCTTTCAAAATCAGAATTTCATTTCTAAGTGATTTTATATTAATTTCTGATTTTTTGATTTCTTCTTCGAATGTTGGACACTTATCACACTTAGGGATCCTACTTTGATAGGTTTTAACTAATTGGTCAAGTTGTTTATTTAAATCTATCAAAGTATCTTTTTGTGATTCAAGTTTGGCATACTTCGCCCTAAGTCGTTCAAAACAACCATTCACTTCGTGGAAATATATAAGTAATTCCGAATGAGAAAGTTTTGATACCTCACTTGGCTCGTCATCATCACTGTCAGTTATTTCACCATGAAGACACAAGTCTGCTTTTTCATTCTCACTGTTAGCACTTTGATTATCTTCATCACTTGTATTCCACGTGGCAACAAAACTTCTCCTTTTTGATTTCTTTTCAAAATCGCGTCGAGTTTGAGGACAATTGGGCTTGATTTGTCCGGGTTAGTTGCACTTATGACAGATGATCTTTGGTTCTTCTGGATTGTCTAATATTTTATTTATTCTTCTTTTCAATCTTCGATTTAGAGCTGGATTTCCGTATTTGTAATTCCACCTTTTGACTTTTTTATTATCAGCTCCAATTCTGCTGCTCCGTCATCATCATCGCTATCACTTTCTGTTGTTCCTTTAAGAGCTATAGATTTCTTTCGAGTATCACCTCCTTCACGTTCTTCCATGAATTTCATTTCTAGCTCATAAGTGGTGAGATTTCCGATGAGTTCTTCGACTTTCATTTGTTTCAAATCTTTTGATTCTTGAATGGCAGTCACTTTGGCTTCAAAACTTCATGGAAGGACTCTGAGGATTTTTCGGACTATCTCCAGCTCTGTATATGATTTTCCAAGAGCTTTTGATTTGTATACGATATTGGAAAGTCGTCCATGCATCTCTTTGACATTTTCTTCTTTTGCCATTGTGAAATTCTCGTATTCGCTGCTTAGCATGGCAAGGTGAAATTCTTTGACTTGAGATGCTCCTTCGTGAGTCATTTCTAGTGTGTGCCATATTTCCTGCGCAGTTAGACAATGCGAAACACGATTAAATTCAAATTGATCCAATGAACAGAAATAGAATTCATAGCTCTAGCATTAGCATTTTGTAATTTATTTTCCAGTTCTGTCCATTGATCCATCGGTTTTTCTATTTCCTGATTATCTGTAATTATAGTTGGTGCTCTATAACCTATCTCAACAATGTTCCAAGCGTCAATGGTTTTCAGAAAAAAATTCATTCTATTTTTCCAATAAGCATATTCATCATTGAACATTGGTGGTCTAACTATAGACTGACCCTCAGCAAAAGCATTATTAAAAGAAGTCATTTTAAAAATTCAAACTTTTAAACAAAAACTGATTTTTGAAAAATGAATTTTTAAAACAAAAATTGACTTCTATTCCTAGCTTTGATACCACTTGTAGGATCGATTTCACCCTAGAGGGGGGTGAATAGGGTGATGGTATTAATTATAAAAAGTTAATTGCGGAAGCTTATAAAATTATTTCAACACATATCACAGATTAATAGCAGCACAGAAAAAATAGCAGAATAATAAAATGCAGAGATAGAACGACACAGAATTTACCCAGCTTCGGCAAAACCCTGCATACGTGCTGCCCCCAAGGTTTCTACTAGAAATTAGATAGTCACACTCTTACACACGTAAACTCGCGACACCCGCTACTGACTAACCTAACTCTACGCTCAAAACCCTGCCACAACTCAGCCACTGAGTTGCGAATTCTCGAGCTACGCCACGTAGCTTGTCCCCTAGTCACACGACTAGCAAATACAACGGTTTGAAAAGAGTTTTAAAATTAAAAAAATTGAAAAAAAAAAGATAAAGCCCTTATTTTAAAAACTAAAGCACTTATTTAGAAAAACCCTAATTCTTAAAGGCCGGCCCCTTTTCTCATTTTATCTATTTGAGTTCGGCCCGGTGTTTCTTGAGATAGCGGCGGCTCTTCGTTCGTTCCTCTTTGTAATTTTTAGGGCTTCGTTCCTTCGATCCAATTTAGAGTTTGTTGTAGCAGCTTGTTCGATTCGATGCTATTTGACTTGGCTTGCCGATTGTTTCTTCTAGCTTAGCTTCAAACGTGATCGAGACTGATTACAAATTTGGTATGTGTTTTAGTGCTTCTGATTTCTGGTTTTGATGCTTTTTCAATTGCCGATGACGACGATTGGTGGTTTTAATGTTTGAACTCGACCGATGATCATTGCCAATGATGATTGTGGGTTTATATATGGATTTAGATTTCTTTTAATACGTTCGTCTGATTTGTTGAACATAGTGCTTCGGCCATTTGATTGATGTTGGACGATGATGATTTATTTTACGAATTCAATTCGAATAATTTCCTTACTTTACTGTTACGGCTATAATTTGAGATCGTTCGATCCTTCCTTGATCGTTACGGCGGCTACTTTCCTATTTTATTTTTGACTTTTTCAAATGCGTAATTTTGTGATACTTGATTTGCACGGCATTGATTTCGAACTTGTTGGTCATCACGTTGTTGACTTTGATTTGAAACACGGCTTTGATTTTGTATTTCCTATTTCATGACTTCGGCTTCCATGGATTTTGTTCACTGATGCTCCCTGTTGTATATGCAGTGTATTGATTGTCTGCACTCTATCTTGTACCACTTGTGTCACTGGTGTATGTGAGTAAGTGGTTTGCTTTATTATTGATTTGCTGTTGCACTTGCCACTTTATCTGCTTGCCACTGATCATATGTCAAGGTCGTACATGTTGACGTCTTTGAGCTTCACTTTGATATCTTTGCAGAACGCTTGATTTTCCTGTAGCACTTCGGTTTCACTTGCCTATTGTTGCACTTTCATACTGCTGTCTCATTTACTTGTGTTTGTTGCAGTTTTTGTATTGTTGAGATTCCATATCTTGTGCTCGAGCTCTTTGCACACTGATGCTATTCTCTGTTACACTTGCTCATTTGAGTTTGCACTACTGTGTCCTTTACTTGATGCATTGTTTGCACTGTGCATTAAGCGTTGTCACATGTATACTTGGTGTTGTAGTTTCCATTCTTGGAATTCAGCAGCTTGAATTTGTGTTGTTGCAGTTTGTATTTGCTGTTTTCCCATGTACATGCTTCACTGCATCATTATTGATTTGTTCAATGAAATTAGTGAACATTTGTGGCTGCACTTCATTCATCCCTTCTGTTTGCTTTTGCTTCATTGACCTCGGCTAGATCACTTGTTGGCATTTGGTTGTAGTTGGTCTTATTGCAGATCCATGAGTTGTTCAGTGCACTGTTGCACTGTTGCAGATTCATGAGTTGTTCAGTGCAGATTCAAGAGTAACAGATTCATGAGCTTCTTTGCATTTTGTTTATTTTTTTGCTTTTCACCTGAGTTGAATCCGGCTTGGATTTGACCTTGTGCTGAATGACATTGTTTTATTGCACTTGAGTTGAATCCTGCATTGGGTTTGACCTGTGCTCACTTGTCCCTGTAAATCGATCAAGTGTATATTTCGGTGTGCACGGCCTTGTGGCATATACAGTGATACACTGTGTACGTCACAAGTTCGTGTGTGATGAATTCAAATATAAGTCATGACGAACAACCCAAATAACTGAGGCAAATATTATTTTCAAAATCCATATTTTATTTTATATTGCAAAAATATTTATTTTTCAATTTTACTGCGTTAGTGAATATTTTTGCAGATTACTCAGATGCTGGATTCTAACTGGAATGAAGTTGAAGATAAAATACGAGTGTGAGTGATATGTAGTGAGGAATTTATGTAAATTAAATTGTGATGTAATTGTAATCAAAGTTGTATATGTATAGTGAGAGCTTGAATTTGTACTATTCAAAAATGTAATAAATATTTGTTTGAATTCAAATTCTAGGTATTTAATTTTATTCAGCAAATATTTATTTAATCTATGAAAAATAAAGTAGTACATTAACAAATACATTTAAACGAATGTATATATGTTTATTATCATCAAATAAAAATCATATAAGCGCATATTCAACATCACTTGTATATGATATTATCTTTTCCGCTGTGTATCCACTTGTAAGGACAAGTTTATATAACTGTCTATTGTTGTGTTGTACATTGACTCTGATGATATAATGTATAAAATGTACAGTTCTTTTGATTTAAAGATTATTTATTTATCTATTATATGTTATTCCGCTGCGATTGTGAGATTCTGATATTGTTTCTGTTGCTTCTTCTTTCTTTCTTCTTCTACCTCTTCTTCTTTAACCCTAACAATTCGGTTTTCCGGCCTTCGATTGCTCGGCAGTTGATACAGTGGACGTATTGATGTCGATTTTCGGAAGTGGAAAATGCCTAAACGTTACACTGACTAACCTAACTCTACACTCAAAACCCTGCCACAACTCAGCCACTGAGTTGCGAATTCTCAAACTACGCCATGTGGTTTATTCCCTAGTCACAGACTAGTAAATAAAGTTGGTTAAAGGCAAAATACAAATTAAAAGATAATTAAAAACAAAAACCCCTAATTTTATAAACCAAAATCCTTTAATATAACCAGCCCAAAGATATCTCCCTTCTTTAATATATGCCGGCCCAATTTCTTCTTTTTCTATTTGCTCTGTAAAAATAATTTTGGCCGTTCCTTTTTCATTTTCTTGCAAATTAGGGCTTCTAATTAGAAGCTACCGACAATGGTTGCTCGATCGAATGATGATTTAGGTCCTTGCTTTGTCGATCGACTATCTCTTTGAGTTGCTCACGGCTGCTTCTATTTGCGTCGAGTTCGAATCTGATTTCGGTATGTAATTTACTCCTTTTTCTTTTCTAGTTTTGACTTACTTGAACTCAATGCTTTTGTAGCCGATGATGATTGGGATTTTATATAGGGTTCGAACCCCTTGATTTTCATTCGTATATATTTGTTTGAATTCGTCTGTAATTCTCCTCGGCCATTCGATATTGATTGAATGTTGACGATGATTTTTGACTTTGTCAATTCATATATTTTTGGCTTGGTTAGCACGGCTTCGATTTTGACTTTTCTTGGCCACCATGGTGTCGAATTTGAACTGTTCGATTCCATTCTTTTTGGCTTCTGCTTGTGATATTGTTTATGTGATGATTTCTGACCTTCGTGGTTGAACTTGCTACTGTTGGTTTCTGACTTGTTCTAATTTTTGTTTTCTGCTTCTACTTGTTTTTCGACATCACCTGACTTCGGCTTTGACTTCTGGTAGCACTGGCTTTGAATCGACTTGATAATTGTAGTTGTCTTCACCATACATGCCTATGCTGCACCACTGTCATCCCTGTTTCATATCTGAACTTGCCTGAACTTCTTGTGTTTCATTTGCACTTGGTCACTGTGTATCACTGTTTGGTTCATGTGAAGTTCATTTGATCTGTGTTTGTATTGTTACTTGTAATGTTCATTTGAAGTTGTAGCCTTTGTTCTCGAGTCTGATAATTTCACTATCCAGTTTCACTGTTGCATTATATATATATATATATATATATATATATATATATATATATATATATATATATATATATGTTTCCTAAGTTCACATGTATTAAGCTCTGGTTTCATTTTCATGTGCAGTTTAGCTTGTTGATGATTTGATGTTGAATTTACAGTGATGCATTATGGTGATTTCGATGTGCATGCTTTGTTCTTGTAGTCTTGTATATTGCACACTTTGGCCTTCATGTATACTTGTTGTGCATTTGTAGTTGAAGTATTCCTCTGTTTAGTATTGGTGCACTTGTATTGCATACAGTTTTCGCTGTGCAGCCTTGCTCATTGATCATTTGATCCACTGTTGCATTTGTTTTGGTTGCTGCATTGAGTTGTTTTCATGTGTGACTTGAACTTGGTTTGGATTTTCGCTTCTTTGAGTTGGGTAGTTTGTATACTTCATGTGTACTTCCAGTTAGAGTTGTATTTGTTTCAAACCTGTAGCATGCATGTTGCCATTCCTTTGGTGCAGTTTCATGTATTTTGTTTATAGCCATTTCATTGTTGCTGTGTTGCCATATTAATCCCTCTGGGCATTTGTGTTCATTCGTGATAGCACTTGTTCTGTCCACTGGTTCATTATAGTTTGATTTTTGAGTTGTTGTGCACTGACTTGAGTTTGAGCCTTTTACTTGTGTACCATCTGGAGCTTGCTGTTTTGAATCGAACTCTTCTGGTTCATGTGTACACTTTGACTGGTTTGCTCCTGATCATTTTATTAAACTTGTATATTCAAACTACACCTGTGTTGAATCCAGCTTGGAGCTCGGGTTTGACCTTGTGCTGATATTGTGACATTATTTTTATTGCACTTGAGTTGAACCCGGCGTTTTGGGTTTTGATTTGTACTCACTTGTCCCTATAATTTTATCAAGTGTATATATCGGTATGCACGGCCTTGTGGCATATACAGTGATACACTGTGTATGTCACAAGCTGTTCGTGAATGATGAATTCAAAATTAAATGATGACGAACAACCCAAATAACTGAGGCAAATAATATTTTCAAAATCCACATTTTATTTTATACTGCAAAAATATTTTATTTTCAATTTTACTGCGTCAATGTATATTTTTGTAGACTACTCAGATGCTGGATTCACATTGGAATGAAATTGAAGATCAGTACGAGTTGAGTGAATGAGTGATATGTAGTGAGGTGCAATGTAAATGTGAATTGTAATTTAATCAAATTTGTATTGTAATTGAAATTATATATAGTGAGAGTTTGAAGTTTGTACTATTTAAAAATTGTAATAAATATTTGTTTGAATAAAATTTCTGTTCGAATTCAAATTCGGTGTTATTTATTTTATTCAGCAAATATTTATTTAATCTATGAAAAATAAAATAGTACATTAACAAATACATTTAAATGAATATATATATATATGTTTATTATCATCAAACAAAAATCATAGCAATCGCACATTCAACATAGTTATGTTTTTTTATTGTGTTAATAATATTACAAACATTATTTTAGATGGAAATAAAGTTTGTGATGGTATTTTAGAAAATGGCATTTATGTGATCGATACAAATTATGTATGTTCTATGAGTTATTCTTCGAATAATAACATAATTAATAATTATCTTCAGCATTATAGGCTAGGTCATATAAGTGAGAAACGATTACACAAATTGAAAACTGAAGGTTTTCTCCCGTCACCTGATTATGAATCAGTTGACATATGTGAGTCATGTCTTAAAGGAAAGATGACCAAGCACCCATTCAATGAGAGCAGTGAAAGAATTAATGAACTCTTGGGTCTTGTACATAGTGAGGTATGTAGCCCAATGCTTATAATCACTGAATATAGTAGTTCTTATTTTGTAACCTTCCCTAAAGGTTTCTCGAGACTAGGATATGTGCATCTTATAAAGAAAAATATGATGTCTGTGAAAAATTTATTGGATATAAGAATAATGTAGAACACTAAACCAACCGTAAGTTTAAGATTCTTCGATTCGATTGAGGAGGTCAGTACACTAGATGAGAATTCCAACAGTACTTTAAAAGATAATGGGAATATATTAGATATAGGAGTGATGGAATCGAACCATATTAGATATGATTCGTTTCATGACGAGTAATGCTGAATAACCTCTATCCTATTTGGGATATGTGAAGGAAACCACAGCGCATATGTTGAACTTGTTGCCTACTAAATTTATGCCAAATACACCATATGGAAAGTGGTATAAGAAGAACCCCAACTTACGTATTCGAAGGTTTGGGGTTGTCTGGCTTACATTAATGACATTGGTCTGAATAAACTCTAGGCAAGATCAGTATTGTGTAAACTTATAGGATATCTTGAACTCGATGGAATATATGTTCTATAATACAGATAAAATAAAAGTTCGTTGTTTCTTGGCATGCTATGTTTTTGGAAAAGGAATTATATCAAAGTAAATTAACAGTAAGGTTGTGGACTTGGGTTAACACTAAGGTCGAACTAGTGGGAGAACCAAGTTCACCCGTATATAAAAACATACAACCTATTAGAAGGTAAAATAAGGAATCTTGTGCGCCAGAGAGATACTACAGTTTCTTGTGGATGGCAAGAAGGACTGTGTCTTAGATGATGACACTCCTCTGCCATTCGAGTAAGCATTATAGATCAAAGACTCTACACTCTGGCTTGGAGCAATGAAATTTAAGATGGATTCTATGTATGAAAACAAAGTGTGGACTTTGTTTAATGTATTTGAAGGGATAAAACCTATCGCTTGCAAATGGATTTTAAGAAAAAGGTAAACGTAGATGGACAAGTAGAGACTTATAAGGCTAGGCTAGTTGCAAAATGATTTTGTTAAATTAAAGGTGTTGATTATGAAAAGACCTTTTCACCCATAGCCATGTTTAAGTCCATTTGAATTATGCTGGCCATTGCTATATTTTATGACTACAGAATATGCAAATGGATGTAAAATAGTATTTCTAAATGGTGATTTAGAAGAGACCGTCTATGTATCGTAGGCTGAAGGTTTTGTAGTAAGTGGGAGTGAGGGCAAGGCATGCAAGTTGTTATAGTACATTTATGGACTCAAACAACCTTTAGGAAGTTGGAAAAAGATTTTGATAAAGCAATCAAATAGTTTGATTTTATTAGAACATGGAGGAAGCATGCATGTACCAAAAGGAATAGGACTAAGCTATTGTATTCCTGGTGCTATATGTCGATGATCTTTTGTTGATTGGTGACGATGTTTAGTTATTGTAATCAGTGAAAGCTTGTCTTTCTAAGAACTCTCCATGAAGGATTTATGAGAAGCATACTACATACTAGGTACAAAGATTTATAATGATAGATCTAAGAGATCGTTGGGATTGTCCCAATCTATGTACATAGTTACGATGCCGAAGAGATTTAGTATGGAGAATTCCATGCATCAAAATTTTTCAATGCAATTTGGAATCGTCCTTTCTAAGAAAGACGCTCCTCATACCGATGAGGAGAAAGAGTGTATGAAGAGGATTCCATATGTTTCAGCCATAGGATCCATAATGTACGTTATGCTATATACTAGACCGGATATGGCATACTCATTAGGATGTATAAGTTGATACAAGTTTAATCCAAGAGAGAAGCATTGGACAACTATAAAATGTATAACGAATCATTTAAGAAATACTCAGGGTTTATTCCTAATATACGGGAATGGAGACCGCTATATGGTGGGGTATTGTAACGATCCGTAATTTTATCACTTTAAATTGGAATACTTAATTAGTATTAAATATTCAAATATAAGATTATTAAACTTAAATAATCATGTTCAATATGATAAATAATAAGGGTTATCTTGTTTTGGAAAAATGTTTACAAAAATATTTTCTTTGGAAAAATATCGGTAAAATGATCGAAACTCATTTTATTGATAAAAAGTTTTTGATCATCTGAAGTCGCGAACGAAACTAGATACATATATATATTTCTCCACTTAAGTAAGAATATGTAATAAAATTATTTATTTATTTTATAAAAGAAAATGTTTTTATTACATCATTAACAATGTCCATATTTTCAAATAATTGATTTATGAATTTAAATTGAATTTAAATGATATAGTGGTTGTTTTAAATCAAATGAGGCCCTTTTAATTATTAAATAATAATAGAAATGTTATTTTAAAACTTTGATTACAAATGTATATAGTTTAACTGAAAAGTAAAAATATGACTGGAAATCGGATTCCGGATTATCAACGGTTTGACGAATAGAAATTGTTCAAATTTATTGCAACATTATTTGTTGTCTTGTGCATATACATACGCATGTATATACATGTCGTACACCTACATATATACATTTTACCATTTTCACTTGCATTTACATAAGTAAAAATAAAAATATCAAGATATTTTTCAAACAAATCCAACCAAATCTCCTTTAATCATCAAGATACCTTATTTAGACAAGGAGGAGGCATGAGGTGATAGAGATGATGGCATGGGGGTAGGTAATGCATGGCCAAAGTGATGGGAGGAGGAGGTGGAAAGTGATGTTGTGATGGTGGAAAAAAATATCATGATATTTTTTCTCAAAACTTACTTAGAAATACCAACCCCATTCTCTCATTAATTCACACACACATCCATCTTCTTGAGCCACTTCAATGCTTCTTCGTCTTAGAAGAAATTATGGAAAAATGAAAATAAATTCTATCCACATGAATATAAAGTAGGTCCACCTCCGAAATAATTTCAAAACCACTATATATTCGGCCTACCTCCCAACACATATTTGGCAGAGCACACCACCCTCCCATATGTTATGGCTGAACATACTAGCGGCAAAGAAAAGAGAAGGAAGTGCTGCCAGAGTGTTGTTGGTTTAATTTGAAGAATCTACGAAAAAGTTTGGTGGAGTGGACATCGATAGGGAGTACTTGAGTTTAGTTTTGTTTATTTAAAACTTAAAATGATGATATGCATGTTTAATTAGTAAATTAATATGCTTGGTTGAATATTTGGTTGATAACTAGGTCACTAATGATGAGAAAATAATAATCATCAAAGTAGAAATGGTTAGTTGATTAACCATTGTTAATTCATGGAGAAATAAATCCCTACTAATATGTATATGTTAGTTAGTAAGCCTCTTTATGGTTTTGAATATAAAAAGATTGAAAAATGAATATATAATATGGAATAAAGTGGAAAATGAGTTCTTAATGTAGTAAGAATAGTTTGAAATGATTTAATATGGTTTATCATAGTATTTTAAACATTTAAAAAGTTTCGACCAACTTTAATCAAGCTCGTCGCGTAGTGGTAGTTCGTCATTTTCAGACTGAAAAGTTAAAATCAATGTGTAGGATTTAATATAAGTCATAATTCTTTGAAATAAGAATTTTTTGGACCTATGTGGGTATATTTTTCAAACAAATGAAGAAAATCTAGGTTTTATTTAGTGGAGTTTGAAATATGTCCAAATCAAGTTTTCAAAAACATCGTGTTTTGCCAGTTCAGAAACCAAAGTGGTAAATTCTTTAAAAATAGATATTTTTAAGTCACTAAAAATATGAAATAAATTCAATAAATATGTTAAAATGTTTTAAAGGGGATTTGAGTTATAAAAATAGATTTATATGAAATGGAAACAGTGGTTTGATCAAAGAAGCTTTAAAACACTATTCATAGTGGTTTATGCAACGGTTTTCAGTAACTTTTGCAAATCACGATTTTGAACTTAATTATTCTTCCCCAATATTTTTAGTCATCTTTCGAAATGAATAGTTAAGTATTTTGAAGATGGTTTGGAAGTTTTATAATTATTTTAAAGGAGTTTAAAATAATTGGTTAAAGGAAAATTGTTTTGAAAAATATAAGGAATAGTATTAAATGAAATCATCTCTAAAAAACATCATACAGAGAATGTATATTTGATAAAATAATTTGACTACCTTATGGATGACAGAAAGATAGTCTCTAGACCTGAGCTTGGGCAACCGGTGTTTGGGTTCCGCTCTAGCTATCCAGATTGGGCCGACGGAGGGGATAGTTAATTTGATCTACTCAGACAATATTTTCTTAAGTTAAAATAAAAGAGATTTGGAATTTTTCAAAAGTTAAACAAGATTTAAAATATGATTTTGGTGGTATAGAGAATACCCTAGTTAAACTCTATTTTAAATTTGGAGGAGGCACCTCTATTACCCGTGTGAATTTAAAACGTGATTTCACCATTATTCAACGAATAGTACAGGTTGAATACAAAAATCTGTATTGAGTATTATGAGTCTAACCTCTAGGGATCCTTTTCTACTTAATGCTAATAGATTTGGGTTTGCAGTAAATGATGTCTTAAATAACATTGTTTTTGACCCATTTAAAGTTTTGATTTGAAAATAAGAAATCTTTGTTAAGATTTAAATAAATGATTTGGAAATGTTTTCCTAAGTAAAAGGTGAAATGATCTGGAATTATTCCAAGATTAAGAGGTTTAGTCAACCAAAGAATTTGATAAAAGAGGTTTATGATTTCATACACTCTTAAAATATAAAGGAATAGTTTAAAATAATATATCTCTGAAAGATATTTGATTTGATAAAAAGATAAATTAATTGGATGTTGTTTGATAATCATCAATATACTTGACATCTTTTTATCGATGATTTGTTTGGAGAAACCGGGGTCGGATTTGGGTAGTTCCTATCTGAAACCCACTTCAAACCTATGTACATATTCGAAAGTGAAGACATGTTGAACACAATGATTTGAAGATGGAGATCTTCATGATGCAGGGCTGCTAGCCACCAACCTTTGGTAAATACCCATATCACATATATATATATATGTATGTATGTATGTATGTATGTATGTATGTTATGTATATGGTGGCAGTAGTGCCTTAATTTTGAAAATCTTCGATCTGCAAGGACTACTTCTACTAATCCTAGGAGTGATTCCTAAAAGGAAAGTAGTAGGAGGAATGCCTTCGGTTTGTCCTTCACCTAGACAACTTGTATGGATTAGTATATGACATTGCATTTCTAAAACCATGTACATTGATATCTACAAACGTCCATTTGTTTAGTAGCATAGGAGGTAACCCCTCCAATACTTAACACCCTTCTCCAAGATGTACGAGCTCACTGGTTGTAATTTTAAGGAAATCAATAATGTGTTGTTAGAAATGGAAATGTGGCATTCTAAGTGGAATTTACTTTGTGAAAAGAAAAGCGTGGCTTTATGGAAAGAAGAGAGTAGCTTCATGAGCCTTACGTCTGAAGGATTATATGGGATACTATGTGGTCTGCAAGACATATAGTTCAGGCTATTGGTTTTATTGATGACGGAGGGGTCTTATAGTGTCTGGATCTTCAATGGTTTAAATGGGCAGGTATTGGAGGCTCAACTGAGAAAGAGCAAAGCCATCGAATTACGTTGTTCCATTTCAACTGTAAAAGGCAAAGAAGAAAGAATAATCTTTTAGGGATTATATATTCTATTTCAACTGTAAAAGGCAAGGACATTTTCTACACTAGTGCCCTTAAACAAAGAGAAACCCAAAATTCGATCGGGAAGGGCAAAGAGTTGCTACTGTTGCAAAGGACTAGGTCATATAGTCAAAGAGTGTCGCAAATGGACTTATAGATGATGTTATGAAGGAGGACATTTAATGAAGGACTGTCTAAAGAAAAGGTGGGTTGAGTTAAGTACCAATGATACAGCACCATCTATCTCAGATAGGGTCCTAGGATAGTGCGTATAGTAGTTCAAGTATCTATATATATGATGGTGGTGTATGATATACTGTATTCCCTAAAGTTTATTCCTTGAAATCTATGATATAGGCTAGGGTTAAGAGTAGGTACATAAATATGATGTTAATGAATAGATCTCATTTTGGGTTATTCTCTTGTGCATTACTTCCATCTAAGATCAATTTAATAAGATATTTGGGAATAAATGGTTTAAAGGAATGTTATAAGGAAATGGCTTTATAAAAGTGTTTAAACTGAAGTTAAAATTTTATGAAGTATTTTCGTAAAGATTCCTTCTAAGTTAAATAGTACGGGTTTAAGATTAAAAGATAATGTGAATCATTAATTAATAAATTAATTAGTAATCATTAATTTTTGTCAAGGTTTTTGCACTTAATATTGGTTAAAAGTGAGCATATTAAAATATAAGAAGTTTAATATAATTTTAGAAATAAAAAAGATAATTTACCTTTTAAAATTGAAATGGTTTCTTTAGAAAGAAAATAGAAATTTTTTGTGAATAAATATTTTAAAGAGACAAAAGGTTTATATAAATTTTTAAAACAAAAGATAAAAATTTTGTGAAATGTTTCCATAAAGATTTTGGGAAGCTATTAAGTAAATATATTGTACGTAAAACATTTCATCACATAGTTTTGATCTAAGATTCGAGTGTGGAACTTTAAGGTGTTTACACTGGCCCAAAAAAGGATTTATCACTCGATTCTCGACGATGAACATTGATGAGAGTTTGTGGTTGGGTACTTGCATTTTCTATCATAGTTGAGAGCTATGCAAGGAAAACTAAAGTTCTGATTGAAAAGCCTAAACAAAGTCTACATTATAGAATCGAGGAATCGATACTAGTTTGGAAGTAAAGTTGTGTCTTTGAATAGGAGATCGAATCAAATATTCCATAAGGGTGATTTGTGTATATCATACAAAATTGAGTTTAAACTTATATGTTTTGGGTTGTAATTTCAGGGATGAAATATTTTTAGGGTGGAAGTCTGTAATGACCCGAAATTTTATCACTTTAAATTGGAATACTTAATTAATTTTAAATATTCAAATGTATTATGTTTTATGTGACAAATAATAGTGGTAATATTGTTTTGGAAAAATGTTTATAAAGATATATTCTTTGGAAAAATATCGGTAAAATGGCCGAGAACCATTTCATCGATGAACAGCTTTTAACCATCAAAAGTAACAAATGAAACTAGATACATACACTTATTTCTCCACTTAAGTAAGAATATGTAATAATTTTTTTTTAAAATAAAATGTTTTATGACATCACTAATGATGTCCTCATTTTCAAATAATTGATTTTTGAATTTAAATTGAATTTAAATGATTTAATATATTTTTTAAATCAAAAGGCCCTTTTTGATTATTAAATAATAATAGAAATGTTATTTTAAAACTTTGATCATAAATATATGCATTTTAACTAAAAAGTAAAAATATGACTGGAAACCGAAATCAGGATTATCAACGGTTTGATGAATAGAAATTGTTCTAAGTTATTGCAATGTTGTTTATTGTCTTGTGCATATAGATATGCATGTATATACATGTCATACACCTACACAATGTTTCTTGGTCCAAACGGTAGATTTATGGGTGAATGGAGTTGTTGACTTCAAGTGCGCGTGGAGATCGATGGAGAATTGTAAGGGACCGATGAAATTAAACTTGGAATATGCTACTAGCATCATCACTTTTGTATAGAAGAAATTAGGGTCGGATTGGGTGAACTTTGTTGGATCGGTACCAATCCATGGTGTTAGATCAGTATCGATCCAACACTTTAGTGGATTTTTGTGCTTTTCTTCTTACGTTGATTTGACCTTCGTCCCGTTGCTTTATTTGTACTTGGTTTCTAGACTCCTGGGCTATCTCTTCAAGCTTCCTACCTTGATAGTTCCTAGTTTATTTCATTCAATATGTTCGTATACTACCTGGTCAAAAGGTGGGATAACACTTGCCTCTCAAAGCACGCCTTGCAAATGGAAGGTTTTTTTTTCTCAAGAACAAATATCGAAGTCGATTGAACATTAGTAATTGAATCTTTTGGCTATCAACCGATTAGGCTATTGCGAATAATCATGTTCCTTTGAATTCACCTATAAATCAAAGGCCGTTCCAGACCGCGATGGCTATGGGTTCGAGTACATGCTTGAGTGCCAGTCATAGATAATCATTCTGTGTCCCTCCGGAATTGTTATTTCATTTATTATACCGTAAATCAGAATCATCCTATGTTCATCCGAGAGTTAGCATATATGTTGAATTCTCGATCTCTCTGTACCGTTAGTGAATTTATGGTCGTTCAGGGCCAATGGTTAAATCCATGGTCTCTCCGGACCACTAGTCAAATCCATGGCCGTTAGAGCTGATAGTCAAATCCATAGTCTCCCTAGATCATTAATGAAATCCATGACCGTTCGGGGCCGATAATCAAATTCATGGTCTTTCCGGACCGTTAATCAAATCCATGGTCATTCAAGGCCGATAATCAAATCCATGGCCTCTCTGGACCCTTACTGAGCCCAATCCACTTGCTCTTTGACGAGAGGACTTAACAACAAGCAAGCTCATCCGCTCATGCTTCGACGGGGTGACATACTTCTTACACTTCGGTCCCTGCTCTTTAGCTAGGACTTAAAGCGATCAATATCGTACAAATCCATCCACTCGCTATCCGACGAGGGGACTTGCACCTTGCACTCCAGTCCCTTCTCTTTGGATGGGACTTAAAGCGATCAATTTCAGTCATCACATTCAATGTGGTTTTTCAAAAATTCAAATATTCAAATCAATCAAACCAAAAAAGCAAAATTCTTAAGCATTTATCCCAAACATCAGGCTCAAAGCATGTCTAGAGACTAATCTGGGTCTCAAACATGTGTAAGCAGTCAAGGTTATTACTGTATTAAGTAATCATCTCAGATATCTAACTTAGAGCGTATCTAGGGACCATTAGGGATCCCGTACACATGTAAATGGCCTGAGGTAATTAAAGTAAAATGCAAGAAAAGAAACGAAAAAACAAAGTGCGAGAATTGAATTCGTCACCCCTCCATCCTGATCATGTGATGACTATCATCGACCTCGATCCAAGGCCGCTTTCATTTGTTACAATTGATGTGTGCTACCATTCCACCACCGCAGTTCGACTTCTCACATACCGCTATGATTGGTTGTTTCTAATATGCTCCCCGATCAGATTGCGCAAGTGTCTGTGGTCATTTGGGTTATGTCCATCCATCTAATGGAATAGATAATGTTTTTCAGATGTCCTTTCATGGTCCATCGGCTCTCTCCTTGCTGGTTTCCAATAGGGACCTATCCCTGGTATAAAGGTAAATCCGCTTTGAGGTTTTATTCAAATTTTTGTATGAAGAGAATTTTGGCTCCTTAGTTGCATTGATCCTTCAAAGTCGTCATCCATCTTTCGTTTTCCTTTTCCTTTGCTGAATGATTCTTCGAACGGACCTCCGCTATCCACAACTGTAATTTCTTCCTGATCAACCTTAGTGTCCTATTGATGCGGGTATCTTTCGGCCTCAAAATAGAATTCTACGAGATTCATTGGAGGATCCCATTCTAAAGCAACTTTGAAATCTGTTTTACTGGTTATTCCTGAAACCGTCGCCATCAACACCATCGAAGGGTCTGGCTTATCGACCATGGCCTCCACCGCATTGAACCTTGTCAAAAACTCCTGAAGGTCTTTTTGGCACTCTACTTCATACTTGATAGTGTCATTACATTTTTGGGTCATTAAATATAGACCCGAAACCGTTTCACGAATCCATACACTAACTAAGCGCATGTGCTGATGGAATTGTTCTCCAGTTGGCTAAACCATAGTGCTGCCAAATCAGTCAGACATAAAGGGAAACGTTATCCCATAACCTCTTTAGACGCACCCAACACCTCCATATGCCAGATGTACCTCATCAAATGAACCGTTGGAATAGTCTTTCCATCATACGTTTCCAACGTAGGCAGCTTGAAATCAAGTAGATTCCTAGCATACCGAATATTCGAAGCGGATGGACTCTTGTCCATATCCTCCAGGCTTCGGTTAGTTAATCCACCCTTCATATCTTGTCTCTCCATCTCAACAGGTCTGCCATCACAATTCAAAGGAATTCTCAAGTTAGCATTCCCAGTCTGCCCCATGTTTCCATGGGAAAGTCTGGCACATATTCCTCCGTTTGCACATCTATATTCTAATTCACATTCAGTTGCTCAGCATCATTCCCTGGACATGCTAAACTTATGTTCAAGTTAGCTTCAGTCCTGCGCCCTTGTTTTTGTGGATCGGTACCGATCCATGATGTTGGATAGATACCAATTTGTATGGCTCGTTCAAGGGTCCCTCTATTTTTCTCCATTCAACTTCCCAGTGCATTTGCTGCAGCTTCTAGCTTTGGTTCTAATTTGGTGTAACTCGCTCCTATTCTTCTAATGAAATTCTTTACCATCTCTTCCTGGCAAGCAGTCATATTTTCTTGCAATCCATTCCTCATGGTCTCCATCTCATCCTTGGTTATATAGATGGATGGGGGTTTAGCTCCTAAGGATGCCTCTAGACTGCCCCCTTGTTGATTTCCTCTAGTACTAGCCTTCTTAGTAAAGTGTCTTGTCAATCTTGAATATCTTCAAGTCTCAAATTAGTGAATTCAAGTGTATCTTAATGAAAGCACCAAAATGTTTGAAACAAAAATGGCACAAACATCCAATAGATTGAGTAGAGAATAAAAGTGAAGAAAATATATAAAAAATAAGCAAGAAATGGAACACACAAGTTTTGTAGTGGTTCGATGTACTCCGACTAATGTCCGTTTCAAGTATCCTTTTGTTATATTGTCATTTTCAAGTACCGTTCTTACAGATTGGTACGAATCTGTTATAGATCAGTATAAATCCATGATTAATTACAAGGGATTAGAGTAAGAGAGCAAGAGAGCCAAAAAGGACCCTTCAAAATGAGCCATGACCTCTTATTTATAGTTGTAGGAAGCCTAGAATCATGCCCTCATCATCTCCACATCGTTCTCCATGCCAAAGACTAATTCTCCAGAAAAATGGTGGCTACTTCATCATGATTCATGGATAGGTACCAATTTATGGTCTTTGTAATGGTCCACCTTTTTGACCATCGAAAGTCGATACCGAACACTACTAGTGTGTTCTAATGTCGCGCATCCAATCGACAGAAGGGCAGTTTGTTATGGTAAATAAAAAGAAAAGAATTAGAGAATAGAGAAAACAGAATCTCATAGTGGAATGGACAACATATAATATAACAAGGATAGTAGAAACTATCACTCCAAACATACAGAGTATATAAGAGGTAAAAACAAACCTTATCAGCTAGACAACTATGAAATTCTGACCTTACAAATGTCGGTGGGTATACTATATAATACAGTAGAAAATTAAAACACTACGATGGGTGAATATCCAACTCCCTTCCAAAATATCCATATTACCAAAGCCTATCAACGAAAATACTTGGTCTGACCCAAGCATTATAATAAATAATACCCTGATCAGCCTAGAAATACCAACGGGGGACAACTTAAATAATGGGGATTATATAAAAGTTCTACGAGGCCCCGCCGCTAACGCGGAACGAGGTTTTCTTACCTTACAAGAATAGCATCCATACAGGAAAATGCAGAAATAAATATCAAGAAACAAATCCAAATAAGAATGGGCATATTGATATTAAAACCACACTTGAAAGAATGGAAATAAACCGTGTAAAATCTAAACTGGGCAGAATGGATAGAACAAGGAAAACAGTCCAACTTGATAGAAGGGACTAAATAAGTTAACAATCCAAACTTGATAAATGGACTGAACAAACTATAGTCAAACATTGTGAAGAGCGTTTGACTCTTCCCGTTGCAATTGCAAAAAAATGATTCAAAGGTTTGAATCAAATTAGTAAAATGAATTTATCCAATGTAACTAGGAGCGTGCACCCACCTTCCACGAAAGTATACCTCTAGACAAAATATAGTTGAGAGCACACACGTCACTTCAGGAACTTCCAAGCCGAACCCGCTTCACACGAGCATCCGAATATTTTACATCAATGCATGCATGCCGAAACCTCTCTAGATGATATGAACATACCCTGATGGGTGTGGCCCACATGGCTTGGCTCCCACTCATGCGTTGGTTTTAGTTTTTTCGATGTTGGATATCAATGTTTAAAACGAGCGATAAATCGTCTTAGAATGACGAAGCACAATAATGGCTTGGAGGGTGTGGCCTCCTTCTTCACGCCTTGGTTTTAGCCATTTTGATAAAGGATAACAAAGCTCAATGGAGCTATAAATCATCTTAGAATGACAATAACAAAGAAGCTGAAATAACCGATAGCTGAGATACCAACTATCGAGGATATAAAATAATCGTATATGGAAATTAAGTCTTGTATACTTACCACCACTCACTGAATTCAAACTTGTATTTTTTTTTCTTAGTTAACAATAATATTGGACAAGTCAAGATAGTGTTACATCAAAGTCATGTCTAACAATTACTCTTAACTTTTGAAATAGCGACAAGTTTACTTCTTCGATATTTAGTGCTAATTATACAAGTAAATCATTTCCATATAAGTGACTTGCTTTTGCGCAAATAATCCATTTCCATAAACGAATCGAACTTTCACTTTTAAAAATGAACTGAACTTGTGCTTGATTTCCATATTTCCACCTTGGTAAAACACTTTTAAAATTAGTTCTTGATTGTTGAAACGTTAAGAGAATAATTTTCCAAGTGCGCGACCCCAAAGGCCAAAACCCACATCAGACCAAACACCCAAAAGATTATCCAACTTAACATCCCAATAACTTTAAAACAATATTAATTACCCCAAAAGATAATAAAGCACATTTAAAATCTCTTTAAATAAACAAATCTATTATCTTTAATAAAATAGTAATTGTTTACAAACACTTATATAACATTGGTAAATTAACTTTAAAAATCTATATTAAATCAGATTATTAACTTTAAATCAGTTGATTAAAGCAATTTTATTATATTAGATGATTTACTTAAATCACTTTTATTAAATTGGTTAATTGAATTTAAATATCATTAATTGCAAAGATTAATTAAATTCAAATAATCATTTGTTAAAATGAATAAGTCATCTCAAACATCATTTTTCATAATGATAAGTAATTTTAAACTCCATAATTTAGTTCAAATAATCATACATTAATTGAGTTAATTAAATTCAAGCCTCATCAGTTAAAACAATTAATTAAAATATCATTTATTAAAATAATTCATTTAAGTACAAAACGTCATCAATTAAAATGATTTAATTAAATTCCAAATATCAATAGTTAAAACAATTAATTAAATTAAAACAATCATTAATTAAAACGATTAAGAAAATTCAAATCTCATTATTAAAATGATTGATTACTATTAAACATCATTACGTAAAATGATTATCAATTTCAATCATCAATGATTAAAATAATTAAGTAAGTTCAATAACTTAATTAAACTCCATTATCATTAATCAAAAGAATTAATTAAACTGAAATAATCATCAGTTAAAACGATTAGTTAAGTATAAAACATCAATAGCAAATATGATTAATTAAATCTAAAGATAAACTAATTTTTAATCATCATCTATTAAATTGGTTAACTAATCTCAAAATCATTAATTAAAATGATTAATGAATTTTCAATATTTTTTTATCGAAAACACAAGCTCAAGTCATATGACAGGGTTTTGGGATGAAATTTAATAAATGACGATATAGCGAAATCGTTATAACGATAATTCACAAGATAAAAGGAATATCAGGATTTAATTCAATTGTAACATCATAAAGATGAAAATAAATAATCTATTATCGAAAAACCCCTTTGGGTCTCTCTATAGATTTTTTTTTGGTTATGGATAATATGTAGATAATCATATAGATTTATAACGATCAAATTAATATGCCAACCATTTTCCAATCGAAAATTTTGACCAAACAAGCAATCAAACAATTAAACTAACATCCAAGCAATCACTAAACATTTTTAATATCATAGACATAATAAAATTTAATGTGAATTAAACTCATATTGATTTTTGTTTTCCCCGAAACGTCCCGATTTGGACTAAAACCGAACGGACGTTCGATTTTAGCCTAATTACAAAAAGCTCCAAATCGAACCAAACCACTTCCAACGCGAAGATCTCGATGATACGAGTCCAATACAAAAAACAACGTTCGAATCCGACCTATTAGGCAAAAGTTATTGATTTAATAAGTTTTTGAATAAATAACAACGATTAATTATTAAAATAATAACTAATCACTTAATTAATAACTAAACCCTACAAACATCTTCTTCCACAAAGCTAATGACCTCCATCCCCTGTGTACATACCCAAAACATATACGTACATGCACACCACCCTGACCACCACACACGACGAATTCGAAATCCGACTTCGCCTAACAACTCCATAGCTCCTCCTCTTCGATCTGCACCCAAACACCTAAGCCCTACGGCCCCGCCATAAAATGCAACGATATCCCCTGCTCCAAGTCGTATGTCAGGTCGCGTGACCAAAAATTGAGCTGAACCACACCGAAACGCCAGCGTCGCCTCGCCTCGCCATGAAGAGCTAGTGTCTACCCTCGATTTCACCCAATTCCACATGAATAAGCTTGAAAAAGTAAACCCTAACTCCAAAACATCTACTATAAAAATAATCGATCACTCAAAACACTGCAGCGAGCTACAAAATGGTTATAGGATGGAAGCTAATCTCCTAACGAGCACAACGGATTGATGTTCAAGATTTTTAATTAAGTATGGAACTTTTATTTGAATTTTGAAAATGGAAAATCCTCATTTTTAACTTACAAGCATCCTTTATAAGATGGGAGAGAATATAAATGATAATATGGAGGGTATGGCAAGTGTACGGGAAAGTAGGGGCCAGAGTTGAGAGGGTATGGTCATGATTAGAAAGGGTACAATATTATTTTAAATTTTAAATTAGTCACAAAACATACCCGAAAATTTTGAACTCCAAACAAGGCGTGCCACTTGACGTTCTATATGTTATACCCATATTTTGAACGCAATAGAACTTGTCCCGAGTCCTATTTCGATCGTATGTAGAAGATAGGTCTAGAGTTATTATATTAAATTTTCGATATTAATTTCAACGCGTTTCAATCTCGCACGAGATATGTATGATCGCCATGAAATTCGATGGCATAATATAGTTCACTGTTACGGATCCAATAAAACTAGTTTGGTCGAAATCCGAGACAGTTCCCCAAAAGGATAATTTTACAAATTTAAATATTTAATTATCGATATTTATCCAGTCTATTTATATTTGTAAATAAATTTTGCTAATTGAATTCACTGATATTATTTATTAATTAAAATGAGCTTACTAATATTGTTAAATCCATTTAGTTAACATTAAATTTCATAATTCAAATATTTAATCATTCCCTATATTTGAAATATAAGTTATTCAATTCCAAAATTCAATTATTTAAACATTTAAAATCAATTAAACATTTAAAATTAAATAACCAGAATTTTGGGTTATTACATTCTCCCTCAATTAATGAATTTCATCCCCAAAATTCCTAAGGAAGAAAATGTTTTCAAATCCTCAAGTTTCAAACTATCGATTGAATGAGTTACTAAACTTATAAACCTTTCAAAATCAACTTTGCTGGAATAAATTTTAAAATTTCCAAGTCTTTCAAATCCATTCACCTATATCAACTAGTTTCTTACATTCATTTATTTATTCCAAGATATAACCTAAAAATCAAATTTATTTATTAAACATTTTCCAAATTTCTTTTAAATTTCATAACTCTAAAATTTATGGAAAATTTCACTAGCGTCTCCTTTACGTGGCTCGATCGGTATAACTACAAATCGCCTCTGCGGCTCCAAAACAATCAAAGAAAACAAAAGCCAAATGACCTTCCATATTTGGGGAATAAAATCATCAACAATTTTAAATTTTCAAAATTTATTACATATTTTCTTGCTTTTTTCATATATTTTGGCAAGTAATTTATTATCTTACATGCAAATCAGGTGCACAAAAATCAAATAGCAATCTCTGCATACCTGTACATACGAAATCTAAAAGAGAATCAAGTTGAAAAAACAACGTTATGTAACTCTACAAGCAAAAAACTACTTTGATATAAATCTACGTGCAGCCAACATGTAACGACCCAGAATTTTTAGTAATTTAAATTTGAGTATTTAATTAATTTTAAATATTAATAAGTGGAAATTTTAAGTCGAATAATTTATTTATTGAATATTTGGATTTAATTGGATAATTAAATTGATAAATATAATAGTGGAAATCCAGAAAAATTTGTAAATCGAGTTAAATATGATTGAAAATTATTTGGAAAATTTTGTTATATCATATTGAAGTTATAGAAATATTTTAGAACTTGTGAAATTGAATTTGGAGTTAATTTGTGAAAATTGAATATTTTAATATTTAATTATCGACTGAAAAATAGCCAATTTTTGAACAGTCTCGGAATTGAACGAAACAAGTTCCATTGGATCCGTAATAGTTAATTATTATCGGATTTCAATTTTCGTAGCAATCGGAGTTGTCGTTTGACCGTGGCAGCTCGAAACGCATCGATATCGTTTTAATTTTAATTCGGCGAGTAAAAATAGCCATTTTTCAAACGGTCTCGGATTCCGACGAAACCAGTTTCATCGGATCCGTAATGTGATATTATTGTAAGATTTCAAATTTCAAGTCGATCGGATTTATCGTTTGTCCGGTACAAGCCAAAACGCCTAGAAATCGTTTAAATCGGTTTAAATTTAAATCGAGCGTTTATTGCCGTATCTCACACATATGATGGAATTAGCTTCCGAAACTTGTTCCATTGTGTCCGGAATGTGGAAAAACCTTAGAATCGCCTGTCGGAACGCGTCGTTTGGAGTTCGTTTGCAAAAGTGTTAAATTGGAGATTTTATTATTAAAATAATAATAATAGTTGTTTATAAATGCAATTTTCACCAAAACCCTAGCTCATCATGTTTATGGCCGGCCCTAATTATTCAAAGGCCAGAAATCACCCAACTTCCACCTCAAATCCACACCAATCCGTCGACATTTTCCACGAACTTTCTAAACGGAAATCGAAGAGCACGCTGTGAACTACAACTTCAACGGTCGAGATCGAAATTGGGGCAACGAGCAGTGGGCGAGGGGCCCGCGTTCTCTGGTGGCTGCGCACGCAACCCAAGGAGGGGGAGAGGGCCGAGCTCCACTCCAGGGCAGCCGAGCATGGCTCTCACGTAGGCGGAGGTGGTGGCGCTCCCTGATCGACGAATAGGCGAACGTTGTGGTCGGAAAATCAAGCCCTAGTTCAAGCTTGGTGGGTTCTTTGTGCGTTCACTACCTGGGATGATGAAACGCGAACGAACGGGAGAGAAGGTGGATGGGGCCCGCACGCGTGAAGATGGGTGAGGTGTTTTCTTTTAATTTTTAGTTTAAATTCAAAATTCAAATTCGTTCAATCTTTAAAACGTGATAACTTTTTGCTGCGAGGTCCAAATTGAACGAGATTTTTTGCGTTGGCTTCGTATCGCCGAGCTCTTCGCAATGCAATTGGTTTGGAGTCAATTGGAGCTCGTTTGAATTTTGGGTAAAATTAAACGTTCGTTTAATTTTATTCGAAACGAACGCGAAAACGGAAACAAAATCAAGGTGAGAACTCCTCACTCAATCGAAAGGTTTTGTTTAAAATTTTAAATAGTTAATATTGATCGATAATTGTTGATTGATTGTGGTAGTAGATATAATAGGATATATATTATATATAGCAATATATATATATTGGCATATGTATATATTGGATTTGATTTCCCGCCTCGTATAGCGGATGAGACCCTATTGCGCCGTTATTAAGCGGAATATTTATAAAATCCCATATACCGCGATATTCCACCTTGAAGTGGAATTGGTATTGTGCTAACGTCTGTGGATGCAGGGTAACAGGTTGGAGGGATCCAACTGGATTCCTCACATATTTATTTGTTTATGAATATTATGTTGATTGTTGATAATCACATTGATATATGATGTTATTCCCGTGATTGACCATCTGATGTTGTTGCATCATCGGATTCAAATTTTTAAAAAATTTAAAAAATACGGTTTTTGAATTTAAAAAGGGATTTAAAAGTGATTTCTCAAAGAATATGGTTTATTAAAAATTTTGAATTGATTAAATTTTAAAATAAATAGATGGATAAATCTTTATGTTTTAAAAATTTATATTTTTATAAAATATAACTTAAAAGAAATTTTTAACAATAATAGGTTTTTATAAAATAGTTAAATTTGGTTTTTGGGAAGTTATTATTATTAATGGTTTATATAAAGGATTTTATAAATGGATGTTTTTAAATAAAAATTATTGAAGTTATAGAATAAATTTATAAAGTGTTAAGTTGATGTATAACATGAATTTCACTAGGATTTATAGATTAATAAATGTGAAATTTATAAAACGAACGGTTATTGGAAAAATTTAAGTTTATAAGTTATTAACTTATAGAAATGGATTTGGGCATTAAAAAGGGGAATTTTATAGAAATTGTTAATAAATGAAGATTTCATTAGTCGAAATTATTATAAACCATAAAGAAATCTTGTAAGTGATAAGATTTTAAATTGGTGAAGTTCAAAGGAACGATTTGGTAAATAAATAATATTATAAGTATTTAACTTACAATATGGCTTTTGGGTATGAAATTGGGTTATGTAAATTGCATCGGATTAATAAAGGAATTTATAAAATTGGGGTTTATAATAGAAATGGAATTTATAAACTATGTTTATAAATTTGAAATCCATCGAATTTGATAAATTGAAATATGGGAATTTGTTAAGTGGGCTATATTCACTATTTTGAATATTGAATAGATTATTAAATAAAATGGGTTTGTTTTTGGGAAAGGAATGTTTTAAATGGAATTTAAAACGAATTAAAGGTGTTTTAAAATGTATTGAGTATTGAAAACATAGATTTCAACATTAATTGTTGAAATAGACGTTTTCGAGAAACAGAAGGGGATAATTGGTATAGTATTGGATTTATATATCTATTTTTAATTTCAAATCCATATACTAGTGTTTTTGGGTTGTCGTAACGATGTTTTACGCAACATTCGTTTTTAACCCAAATAAATGTGAATAAAAGAATATTTCTTTAAAGGAATGAAATTAATACTTAACTATGGTTTAAGCATATGGAATATTTTCGAATTGTTGAAAATAAATTGAATTGTGAATTACTTATTTTTTTAAATAAGTTTAGAAATGATTTTCCAATATGGAATGGAACGTTTTTGTGAATTCACCTTTTAAAGGTAAAAGTGTAAGCGAATATTTTGGAATCGATTTGAAATCAAATATGAATGGGTATTTGGGATTTAATTCACGTTGGAATTTATATGAAGGGAAATTTGTTTAAAAATAAATATTGATTTATTTTGAAGTATGAAAATGAATTTACGGATTTGGGACGTAAATTTAAATTAAATCGGTAAAGATTTATTTGATGATTTGAAATTTGTTTTCAAAGGGTATAAAGGATGAAAAGTAATTTGAAATTAGTTTTCAAATGGTTAAGGTGATTTGAAATTAGTTTTCAAATGGTTAAGGTGATTTGAAATTAGTTTTCAAATGGTTAAGGTGATTTGAAATTAGTTTTCAAATGGTTAAGGTGATTTGAAATTGGTTTGCAAATGGTTAATGTAATTTGAAAATTGGTTTTCAAATGGTAAAGGTAAATTGAAAATTGGTTTTTCAATTGGTTAAGTGTGGAAAATTTTATCGTGAAGTGGTTTTGGTAAAACAAATAACTGGGGCAATTATTTGGAAATGGTGTATATATATATATATATCTTGTGAAGATATTTTTGGGATTAAATAATTTTGGAAATTTATTTGGAATCTGATGATGTGGCGCATCTTTATTGATAGTTAAATAACCGACTATCAATATTTACCCTTGGATGGTATTGGTTGTGTTTGTTTGGAATTGAATGCACACTTATTTTTAAAAATAAGCGCTCGCTATTCGGTTTAGCCGGGAGAGGACCTTTGTGTCGTATATCCCATTCCGAATATGCGATACGTCGTTTGGATTGCATTTGAAGACCGGTGTTGAAGACCGGGTATTTGTGAAAACGATAGGATGACCTATCGATTGTCTCCGCATCGTTAGCTACGATATGGAGATTTCCTTTGTGATGGGAAATTTTATCGGGATTGTGAATACCCGGATTGCAAGGGCTTCTTTGGAAGTGCCTTCGGTTCTGTTCGAACCCGGAACAGACTTGTATGGTTACGTGTCTGACATTACATTTTGAGAGATAGAGCAGATTTCTTTCAAATACATTTCTGTTGGTGGCGGAGAATTTATTCTCTTAGCTTAACACCCTTCTCTGAGACGTACGAGCTCAGAGGTTATGTAGTTGAAGGTTATCAGCGATATTTCCCAATCTGGTAATGTGGCATGCTGAGTGCTGCTGTGTGATGATCATTGGTTGGTCATTTGTGATATGATCATTTGTTTGATCATTTATCTTTGTGATTATTGCTTTGGTCATCTGTGGACCCGAAGCATGGCTTTGTTACACAAAGCGTAGCTTTGTGGACGAGACTTCGTCAGGACCTCACTCCCCGGAAATGGTCGAAACAGGAATATGCGGCAAGGTTATGAGGGTCGCGCCCTTTAGGGTATGTCATTTCCTTCTGGAAAAGGGTGGTATCATGGTATGGAGCCCAGATATTTACTCATGTGGAAACACTATATCTATTTCTGTGTGGTGTTGTTGGTATCGAGCGCTCGGATAAAGGTCCCAAAGGACCGGGGGATGACATATTCGTGTAGTAGTTACCTAGTTACAGAGGTAACCCGGCCTTGTGTTGGCAGAGATCTAACCGTAACGTTAGTTCTCGGGACGTCCCGCCAGAGGCGATCCCATGTGGCAGTAGGAAGTTCCTTAGCCTGACCATTTGTTGGAAATCCATTCATCCAATACGCGCCCTGTACGGTTTTAGTTGTAGAACCTGCCATTTAACATGGCAGCTATAGTAGGCATAGTATCATGGTACCTATGCTGGCTAGGATTTATATTATACTTTCGAAATATTTTCCACTATGCACTAGTAATAATATCAAAGAATTTTTCTCGTAGTAAGCATGTTTGACTATCATAAGGAGAAATCTCCCCCATGTGTGCGTTTGCATTGTGTGTGTGCCGGGAGGCCTTATGGTAGTTTCATTTTCCAAAAAGCATTGCGGATTTCAAAATTTAAACTTTCTTGTTGCGTGTTTAAAGATAAACTGTTTTGAGTTCTCACACCAGTCACATGACTGACCTGGAGTTTATTGTTCCTTTCCTAAACTCTGGGTGCCCACTATTTTCCACACGGGCAGTCTAGAGTTAGGTTATCAGGTTATTCTGGATTCGGGAGTTGCTGTGCAGATGTTGGAGGCGAGCTTGGATAGCGTAGTCTATTATCTATTGTATATAGTATTCTTTCCGCTGTTTTATTGTTGTACACTCTGATGATATGATGTATTGTGATGTATGTATAAAATGTATAGTTCTTTTGTTTTAATGAATATTCATTTATCTATTATATGTTGTTCCGCTGCGACTGTGAGATTCTGTTATTGTTTCTCGTTCTGTTACTTGTTTTTCTGTTTTCTCTTCTCTTTCTTTTCTTTCTTCTTCTACCTCTTTCTTCTTCTAAAACCCTAACGGTTCGATTTTTCGGCAACGAAAAATCGCGATCGTTACATTTGGTATCAGAGCTTATGGTTAAGCGACAACCTGCTCTGTTGGGTGTTACTCATTAGAGATAGAGTCAGCAGTACTCTAGAATGAGTGTGAGTGTAATAATAGATATGAGTGCGTATTTGTTAGTGAGTATAAAATTGTTTTATATTGTGATGATTGGTTTGTTGAGTGGTATATGAACCTTCGTCGGCGCAGCCTCGAAAACTGAATCGAAGGGGTTCCTAAACACTTGAATAGAACAATTCGACACAATATTGTTTTAAATTGGGTAAATGAAATAATTTTACCTTGATTATATTTTGTATATAAAGAAAATAATTTTTCAGGAATTATTGAAGTGTGTATATAATTGATTGCTTGGTTGTTGTAAATGATATAAATATAAAATAATTAAAAGTTGTTTGAATAAGCTAATAAAAGCAACTATTGTAAAAGAATAATGGTATAAACCAATGAATCATAAGATGAAATTATAATTAATAATGAGTTACAATTGTAAGATAATCATGTATGTATATAAGAAGTAAAATTATATAAGTAAAAGGTTTATAAAAGTGATTTATGAATAGAAAGGAAATTTTTGAAAGAATATTTAGCATTGATTTCACTATTGTCACTGGGAAATAATAAGGGTGATGACTGCAGCATCATCAGTATCATTTTCGAGTTTCTATGTGATGGATTTGCTACAAAAATGAATTAAAAACTGAAGTTTTGTTGTAATAAACAAATTTGAAAATTAAAATTCAACTTGAAGTTGATAAATATAAGTGAAAAAGGTTTTGAACTTATAATATAAGTTAGAAGTTGAATAATAAGTTTTATAACTTATTAAATGGAAAATGTAAGTAAAACCGATTATTGAAATGGTTAAACAATAAAGTTAAGTAAAATGGAATATGGATTTAAATGTTGATATGAAGTTGTCTTAAGTAAGTGTTAAATGGAATTAACTTTAGAATTGAAATTCGAACTTGACTGATAAGTGTAAAGCTTAAGTTTATTTGAACAAATGATGTTAAATGGAGTATAACTTAAGTGAAGTTGAATAAAAAAAATTGACCTTTGTATCAAAGTTAAATAATCAAGTGAATTAAATGATGTAAATAAAGTTGAAATGGAATATAACTTAAGTAATATTGAAAGAATTGATGTTAATATCAAAGTAAGTGAATAAAGTGAGTAAATGAAATTGTTAAAGGTGTGAACTTAAGTTATATAAATGAAATTCAATTTTATTTGTAAAAAAAAAAAAAAAAAAAAAAAAAAGAAGAGAACTAGCAATTGAATTAAAGAATGGATTGAATGTTAATCAATAGAATATGAATAAGTTGATATGAAATGATGCATGCAAGTGTAAATTCATTTGAAAATAGTTTAATAATAGAATGAAAATCAATTGAATGTTAAACCAATTGGAATTAAAACAGTTGAACCAAATTGAATGTAAGTAAAATAAATAAATTTGGTTGTATTGAATGTACATTGGTCGTTATTTGCTTGTTGGTTGATTGTATGTAAATTCATTAAGTGTTAATGAAATTGAACTAGCGCAATTGGAAGCTATGTAATTGAATTCAAATGAAATTGAATAGAATTGAATTGGAATTGAAACGAATGAATTGAATATGCAACTTCAATAATAAACTAAAAAAATGTGTAAGAAGCATGTATTGGAAATTTTGAACTTGAATTGGCAAAATAGTTTGAATGTTGGAATTGGATACTACTACTAGTAGGATATACAGGTATATAAAGGAATTGGAATTTTGATTTTGAATTTAAAAAAATTGAATGGCTCGACAAAAAGGTACGTATTTCAGTTTTTATATGAGATTTGATGATTTCCTTCTCTAGCCACTTGGCTTTCTCTTTTCTTTTTGATTCTGAGGGGCCGTAGAGCCGTTTTGTAGTCGCACCGATCTAGCCGCGCAAAGGAGACTCTGGCGAAATTTTTTCGAAAATTTCGGGTGTTAGAAAAATTTTTGAGAAATTTTGAAAGTTTGGGAATTTGAATTTAAATTTAAATTTGAATTGTTAAGTAAACAAGGTTGTTTGAAACCTATAACTGAAGTTGGAAAGTTAATTGAAATGATAGTGGATCTTTAATAAAAAGGATTGTTTTGAAAAGTTAATAAAACTAATTAGTTTTGGAAGAGTAATAAACGGATTAAGGAATCGTTTTCTTAACTTGCAATTTCGAGGACGAAATTCTTTTAAGGGGGGAAGATTGTAACGACCCAGAATTTTTAGTAATTTAAATTTGAGTATTTAATTAATTTTAAATATTAATAAGTGGAAATTTTAAGTCGAATAATTTATTTATTGAATATTTGGATTTAATTGGATAATTAAATTGATAAATATAATAGTGGAAATCCAGAAAAATTTGTAAATCGAGTTAAATATGATTGAAAATTATTTGGAAAATTTTGTTATATCATATTGAAGTTATAGAAATATTTTAGAACTTGTGAAATTGAATTTGGAGTTAATTTGTGAAAATTGAATATTTTAATATTTAATTATCGACTGAAAAATAGCCAATTTTTGAACAGTCTCGGAATTGAACGAAACAAGTTCCATTGGATCCGTAATAGTTAATTATTATCGGATTTCAATTTTCGTAGCAATCGGAGTTGTCGTTTGACCGTGGCAGCTCGAAACGCATCGATATCGTTTTAATTTTAATTCGGCGAGTAAAAATAGCCATTTTTCAAACGGTCTCGGATTCCGACGAAACCAGTTTCATCGGATCCGTAATGTGATATTATTGTAAGATTTCAAATTTCAAGTCGATCGGATTTATCGTTTGTCCGGTACAAGCCAAAACGCCTAGAAATCGTTTAAATCGGTTTAAATTTAAATCGAGCGTTTATTGCCGTATCTCACACATATGATGGAATTAGCTTCCGAAACTTGTTCCATTGTGTCCGGAATGTGGAAAAACCTTAGAATCGCCTGTCGGAACGCGTCGTTTGGAGTTCGTTTGCAAAAGTGTTAAATTGGAGATTTTATTATTAAAATAATAATAATAGTTGTTTATAAATGCAATTTTCACCAAAACCCTAGCTCATCATGTTTATGGCCGGCCCTAATTATTCAAAGGCCAGAAATCACCCAACTTCCACCTCAAATCCACACCAATCCGTCGACATTTTCCACGAACTTTCTAAACGGAAATCGAAGAGCACGCTGTGAACTACAACTTCAACGGTCGAGATCGAAATTGGAGCAACGAGCAGTGGGCGAGGGGCCCGCGTTCTCTGGTGGCTGCGCACGCAACCCAAGGAGGGGGAGAGGGCCGAGCTCCACTCCAGGGCAGCCGAGCATGGCTCTCACGTAGGCGGAGGTGGTGGCGCTCCCTGATCGACGAATAGGCGAACGTTGTGGTCGGAAAATCAAGCCCTAGTTCAAGCTTGGTGGGTTCTTTGTGCGTTCACTACCTGGGATGATGAAACGCGAACGAACGGGAGAGAAGGTGGATGGGGCCCGCACGCGTGAAGATGGGTGAGGTGTTTTCTTTTAATTTTTAGTTTAAATTCAAAATTCAAATTCGTTCAATCTTTAAAACGTGATAACTTTTTGCTGCGAGGTCCAAATTGAACGAGATTTTTTGCGTTGGCTTCGTATCGCCGAGCTCTTCGCAATGCAATTGGTTTGGAGTCAATTGGAGCTCGTTTGAATTTTGGGTAAAATTAAACGTTCGTTTAATTTTATTCGAAACGAACGCGAAAACGGAAACAAAATCAAGGTGAGAACTCCTCACTCAATCGAAAGGTTTTGTTTAAAATTTTAAATAGTTAATATTGATCGATAATTGTTGATTGATTGTGGTAGTAGATATAATAGGATATATATTATATATAGCAATATATATATATTGGCATATGTATATATTGGATTTGATTTCCCGCCTCGTATAGCGGATGAGACCCTATTGCGCCGTTATTAAGCGGAATATTTATAAAATCCCATATACCGCGATATTCCACCTTGAAGTGGAATTGGTATTGTGCTAACGTCTGTGGATGCAGGGTAACAGGTTGGAGGGATCCAACTGGATTCCTCACATATTTATTTGTTTATGAATATTATGTTGATTGTTGATAATCACATTGATATATGATGTTATTCCCGTGATTGACCATCTGATGTTGTTGCATCATCGGATTCAAATTTTTAAAAAATTTAAAAAATACGGTTTTTGAATTTAAAAAGGGATTTAAAAGTGATTTCTCAAAGAATATGGTTTATTAAAAATTTTGAATTGATTAAATTTTAAAATAAATAGATGGATAAATCTTTATGTTTTAAAAATTTATATTTTTATAAAATATAACTTAAAAGAAATTTTTAACAATAATAGGTTTTTATAAAATAGTTAAATTTGGTTTTTGGGAAGTTATTATTATTAATGGTTTATATAAAGGATTTTATAAATGGATGTTTTTAAATAAAAATTATTGAAGTTATAGAATAAATTTATAAAGTGTTAAGTTGATGTATAACATGAATTTCACTAGGATTTATAGATTAATAAATGTGAAATTTATAAAACGAACGGTTATTGGAAAAATTTAAGTTTATAAGTTATTAACTTATAGAAATGGATTTGGGCATTAAAAAGGGGAATTTTATAGAAATTGTTAATAAATGAAGATTTCATTAGTCGAAATTATTATAAACCATAAAGAAATCTTGTAAGTGATAAGATTTTAAATTGGTGAAGTTCAAAGGAACGATTTGGTAAATAAATAATATTATAAGTATTTAACTTACAATATGGCTTTTGGGTATGAAATTGGGTTATGTAAATTGCATCGGATTAATAAAGGAATTTATAAAATTGGGGTTTATAATAGAAATGGAATTTATAAACTATGTTTATAAATTTGAAATCCATCGAATTTGATAAATTGAAATATGGGAATTTGTTAAGTGGGCTATATTCACTATTTTGAATATTGAATAGATTATTAAATAAAATGGGTTTGTTTTTGGGAAAGGAATGTTTTAAATGGAATTTAAAACGAATTAAAGGTGTTTTAAAATGTATTGAGTATTGAAAACATAGATTTCAACATTAATTGTTGAAATAGACGTTTTCGAGAAACAGAAGGGGATAATTGGTATAGTATTGGATTTATATATCTATTTTTAATTTCA